>OU015493.1:145611407-146258907 GCA_907164885.2 Dolomedes plantarius
TGTTCGGTACTTATAAACTACAGAATCAACAAATTCAAAAATTCGTAGGAAAATTTCTAGGGAATATTTGTGAGTTCAATAATCGGAAACGGACCTCTAACATTCTATGGGTTCGAAGATGTCAAATTAATATCTATTTAAGTCGATAAATAGTCAGAAAAAGAATTATCTCTTATGTTAACTCGAAAATTAAGTTTAATAAACATTAAGTAATACGTAAAAATCAAGACATCTATAAAAACGATTAGAATATTTACACAGTTTGAATAAATCGCTACATAGGGAAAGCCGAACAATTCGAATTATCATCTAAACAAAACGAGAGAGATGGTGGGAAACTGACGGTTAAAAATAGAGTTCCTTCGGCAAGTCTCTTTGTAACAGTTGTGTCGCAGTAAGTAAAGAAAGAAGATATGAACATATGGGAGTATTTCTAAGGAAAATGACAAACCACCAAAAAACACTGTGAGAAGTATTTTTCGTAAAGCTCAGACAAGTTGTATCACAAAATAATGCTGAATAATATTTAAGATATCAGTTTTGTGAGTCAGTTTATATATTCCCTTTAGTTATATGAATTTAATCTCTTATTTAAAGGCCGGATAATGGCCGGATCGTTAGGACCCTGTCAATCGGTAAAAAATTGGATGGGTCTCTGACAGTTTGAAGAAAATTTGTCATATTGAATCATAGAATTAAACCAATGCGTTAAATTTTCTGTAATTATTAATAATTTTCTGTAATTATTTTCAATAATTATCATCTTTTTAATATATTTCTGTGGCATTATGGAAGATGCTGATGTATCATTTTTTCATGTTTTTGGCAAATTAAAAAAAATGACTTCTGTTGTGAAATATAAAATCGCTCAATTAAGTTTTTAAATCCAAATATTCTTTAGTTAGTACTCATATTCAACCTCAAGCATACGGCTGGTCTTCAATGGAAATTTTCATTTACGGACTAAAATGTTCAATTAGGGACCAAATATTACCTTTTTTATACATAACAGTATTTGACAATATGAATAGCTTGCAATTATTTCATAATTCCACTATCAGCTTTTGTCACATTAAAGTACCAATTATAAGTGTGACATATCAACTTAAAGCATAAAATTGAATTTTTCGGACATATCAACATCTGCTATAATGTCACAGATTTATTTACATTTTTATATGTTAAAAAATGATATGATATCATGATGTAAGGTGTCAAACAGTTTTACTAAATAGAAGTGTAAATGGTAAGCAAGACATTTTTTTATTGATATTATGTAAAATAAAGATATCCCTCAAAATAAGTACATTCCAAAAAGGTACAATTTTATTTATTTGTTCCTTTTTTGTTTAATATTATCATGTTTTTTTAATAAAATTGTGTTTCTACTAAAATATTTCCATTGAGGAGTGGTGTGGTTTTTTATTTAAAGAAACTGGGTCGCGGTTGTAAAATGTTTGCGAACCACTGTTCTTCAGTCTAGTTTTTAAGCAAAATGACCTATAAATGCTATTTGCGTTTCTACATCCCTACTAATTAGTATTTCCAACGCATAATTACTTGGATAAACGTATTAAATATCAGCTACCGATTCATATACTTTTGACACAATTTAATGATTTATTTCGAGGCTTTCATTTCATGTGCATGTTTTGCAGGTAATCGCGAGAATCAATTCGATTGCTTCCGGGGTTTCGTAACCAAGCCTTTATAGGATTATTTAAAGTAACCCTCATTTCAATTTCGACACAAAATGCATCTCATAATTTGAAACCATTGAAACGAATCCTATTCAATTTGTTCATTGATATCAAATTCATTTAATATATTAATTTTATTCTAAAATTATCACCTTGATGCAAGAGGTCTCTCCTAAAATTTATGAATTTAATCAATAGCAATTAATATTTCTAAAGCCTTCAAGTTATATTTTTGGGAAATTATCTGGTTCAACGGAGTCCATTATTCATCAAAATAGTGATGATATTACGCCATTTCTTCCTATTAATGTTCCTCATTTCGTTAGTAGCTGTGCATATTTCCAGCATAAAACTTAAAAGTTCGATAAAGAGACAAGTTCCATGGGAAATAGAATTTAGCAAAATTTACCTAATTGTTAAATAATAAACTGTATTTACTGAAAAATGTATATGCCTCTTACGTTACGAGCATAATAGAAAGTAACATTGTTTTCAAGCGGCTCAAACAACAATCGATTAAATTATCTCATTATGGAATCATTAGGTATTGTGCCTCTAGCGGTTAGTTGATAATTATTTAAAGAATGAAGATAACGTGGTACATCATTCTTTGGATATCAAACAAATTAGAAATCTCCCGTGCATTCAGTTAGGTGGAAAGTACATTAAAACTAGAAAATGGATTAAAAATAATGCATTAAGTGAAGAAATACGATGATATTGAAATTTTAAATTATTTTGGTGAACCGATAATTTCAGGTCCTTCCACTTCGTATATGTCTTTGTTGTCTATATTAAAAGACTATGCGGGAATACATCCCTATGCAAATGTTCATGCATGAACGTAAGTTTTTATGCACTCATTTTAAGAAGAGACGGTATTTTAGGAATTAAATTTTTCTAATTCTTGCTAATCTAAGTTCATTGTAAATGTTCTCTATGAACTTGCTTCAAATGAAATAATATTTTTCATAGAAAATTTTTAATGTGTTAGAAGCAAATTTATACTCATTCTGAGAAGAATACTGTATTTTCATTCTTAATACTGATGCATCGTTCAATCATGGAAGGATTGTGATAAAATACGCGTGATCATAAATGATAAAATCTATGTAATGGAGATAATTATTCCCGTGGTGAGATCTTTAATCATGTAGCAGCCTCATTTATGAAATGAAAGTTACACTCGGACTATAAAATAGACCTCTTTGTATTTCTTTAATCCTATGCTAGAGGGCAAAATCTTGCCCATCTCTGCTCTCGCCGTCCCTTATGGTGCATATACATTGGTGCAGAGTTCTCTGCCTGTGCCTTGGGGAATCCAGTGATTTATGTTCACTCTGTACTCTGTACTCTGCGTGGATCGCCTCCTCTGGCGGTCCATCAAAGAAAGGGCGGGGGGTCAGCGGGTCAAATGGTGTCGAGCGGGGTCGGGGGAGACACCAGATGAAAGAAACCTTAGGGGCGGGAATGGGGGTGGTTCTAAATACCGTGTCTAATGTTACCGTGACAAATGTGATGACAGGAGTCGGGGGTCTGCAGGCAGAGAACTCTGCACCAATCTATATGCGCTATTAGAAGTAAGAATCAACAACCTTTCTGGCGGGGATGGTGGACTCATCAACATCTGACAACCTCAGGCAGGTCTTGAAAATGATCGGCGTTCATAGTTATATCAGAGTCACAGAACGGGCAGAATGAAGTTTCCATTACTCTGATTTTATTGAAAATTGCCTGCTTGTAATCGTGGCCTTCTACCATTCTAAAGTTTGCTATAATGTCTCCTCTTGGGATCTCAAGCGGAATTTGATACGTCAACATTTGATCCTAAGACTTTACGACAGCTTTTGTTCGGCATTGACTCTTTATTCTGAACTTAATTTTAATACATAGTTCCACTTCAGCTTGCTGGTATGTTAAAGGTTTGGGGGTAAATTGCTACCCTCTTTTTTCGCCAGTTGATTAACGAGCTTGTAACCCGAGATCCGTCAATCACTAGGAATCCATTGGTGAAAAATGTTCAAGCTCGTTCCCATGAGATTATTTATCAGTGGCTTTGTGGTACTGGCTCTACAACTGTCACTAGCGGCAGTACTAGGGCCAAGCTAATTTCACAAGCAGGAAGTCATTTTTTTGTCATTGTACACAAGGCATGTCAAACTCGCGGCCCGCAGGTTGCATGTGGACCGAAACGATTATTTGTACCGATTATAACGGTATACTAGAAATATTGAGTCACCTTATGCACCTTACGCGCCTTACGCACACGGGAGGGATGACCTAAAACTTTCAATTTTTTTTCTGCGAAAGATACTTTCAGAAAAAATATGAAATATGAGGTCCCGAAGCCAAATTTTTATCATTTGTACTATCATTTCATCTCGTATCTTGTCGGCATTAAAGTGTTTAGATTTCCCGAAAGCTCATTTGGATGTGGTTGCATCTAATTTAGAGGGTACTCAAAAACTTTCCTCGTCTTTCTTTTGTCTTTTACTACTTCAATTAGGTTCGTTAATTTCATTTCGGAATCCTCATTCTATTTACTATTGATTGCAGACTTCCTATATGCACATGCAGCTAAACGTAACTAAGGATCTGCACCTTTATTTGTTGTTGCTGTTTCTAATCCTCTGGCATACCAATATAAACTCAGATGAGATCCACGAGGTTGTTGACTTGGGCAAAATCAAGGACGAGAGGAGGGTTGCACTTTTATTTAAAGGACCCAATTTATAATGAACTATTAGACTGCAGTATTTTGTGCCATCCTCGCCTTTTGGTAGAGCACAGTAAAATATGTTTAGTCATCTAGACCTATTTAGCTCCCATTGAACCATCTTACCCTCATATCTAAAGCCATTTACCTTCTAGATTATTACATACAAAAGTAGTTAATAAACAAGGGGGGGGGGGACAGAAAAAAATGGTGAATTATAAATACATGAAAACAATAAAGGTAAGATATCCATGATAACTATGTTTTATATTTCTGGATAGTCTAATGCTAAAACACAGGGAGGTCCTAGATCAGATAAATATGGAAACGATTTTTGTTATTAGCGTTGGTGTTTTCCTAATTTTATCAGTAAATGAAAAATAGACTGTTAAATTATATAATGCTTTTCAAAATGCAATTTACTTTATAAAATTAATATGTTTGCATACAGTATTAAATCTTCAGTTATACATCTAAGGGTAGAATTATACGATGGAGGAATTTTTATTAACGGTTGGGGTGTGATAAGTTACCAAAAAAATTCCCATCATTCATTGGACAGCGTAGTGCCGACACTTGACTAGTGTATCTCTTTTATTTGAATATGACACATTACACGATAGAATGCCATGAAGGTAAGCCTCAGTACAATAAACCGGCTGAATTATTTAAAAATTGTCGCAGTTGAATTTAATGGAATACGAAACCTATATGTCTCAAATTATTGTCTTATATTTTTACTTTACCGAAATAAAACGGAATATGTAATCAAAGAATCTTCATTCATATTTATTTGTTACCTTCTCCAGGCAGATATGATGCATTTTGAAGATTAATTTTTAAAGTTTCTACCACTGAGTACTCTAGTGGCGTTTTGGGAACTCAAATTACATCATGTGAACGTCAGCTGTGAAATGAAAAATAAATTGTGAATGTCTTCGGAAAGACGAAATGCACATTACTTCACCATGTCTTTCTTCCCTTGCTTTCGTATTTGATTACGATGAAAGCAATTTACCTTAGTGCTTACGGCAAATTTGTGTCCCTGATCGGATTAAATAAAGCAGGGTTATTTTATAAAGAACATAGCCTATTTAATTTCCCCCCGCAGTTGCTCAGACATCTTCAATTTTTAAACTTTTGAGCTATGTGAAGCTAGTTATTTCCCCTTCTTTCCGTTTATTAACCCCAAATAGAGTTTTACTGCTCCCACCTGTAGTATGTATCTATATATATATATATATATATATATATATCAGTAATCTATGTAAGTTATCGATTTTGTGTCATTGAAATAGAGACTCTCATCTTGAATGCGTAAAGAGTGAAATTAGAGATGTCTCAATTGAAATTAGTAGATATCATAGCATGTAGGGTTCGCGTGTTGCTCAGATGCAAATTTCTGGTAGCTGCGCAGTGCAGGCCAGTCGAATTGAGTTCGGAGCAGGTGTCTGGTCTATTTAAGTGACACACGCTGAGTTGGCAAGAGCCCAAGAAGGGAGTGGAGATTTGTACGGTAGTACGTTACGCTATTAGTAGGGATACGGAGAGGCGAGAAAAGTTAGATTGAAGGTGATAGCGGTATTTAACTGATAGAGCACGCATTAGTATTTAGCCTAGGTGGCTGCACGATTTCGATAGTTATTTCAGAGCCCGATGGTTACGGGTATTGTTAGTGAACGTATATTCTGCCTGAAAGGGTTCATTACGACTTTAAAGTTCAGTTTCTTAGTACCGCAAGTTGCGGTACTGTTGTGTTATTATTTGAAGCCCTAAGTCGGTCTATGTTAGTCTACCTCTACGTAGAATAAAAAGGAATTATTTATGTTTATGCCTCTTACTTTATAGCGTGCCTGGACAGTTAGAGGATTGCAGGGTAAATAAGAAATAGAACCATATAAGCGTAAATGACGTTACTAGTATAACTGACATATCCTAAATATAAATATAGAGAGAAAGTATTTTTAAAAGGTCATATAGAAAGTTCGCTTTTAAATTTTATGTTAATACCACACCTAAAGGGATTTGGAAGAAATTTCTTTTTGATATTATCAATGTAATCAAGAGAAGGACATTGGATATCATGCTATTAATGATAACAGAATATATGTAAGAGAATCATAATAAATTTTCAAATACTTCATACGTACAAAACATACTTTACATTAGTTTTAATTCTAAGATATTATTTATATATATATGTCTATTAATTAGTTGGCTTTACTGTAGAGTAATCTTAATGCGTATTTTTCTATTAAAAAAAATTATCAATACAAAAAACAGATGAATCACTAAATAACATAATTTTTATCCTTTTTAACCAAAGAAATAAGCTTTAAATTTGATGAATCGTAAATTTTGGAAAAGGATATAAGAGAAAATATTAAATTTGCCTAGATTTTCTTCAAAAATCCAATGCTCTTTTAAATGAAATTAATGTATGTTATTCTTGTAGGCATCTTAAAAGAATTTTGCACCGTTATTTCTGAGACTGAACGAACAGAAGGAGGCTCCTATGTACCACACAAGACATAATGACAAGAGACACTGAACAAGACAAGCATAAATTTTTCACATAAGAATTTTAATATATTACGATGAGTTGTACTCTAGTTTCCATTTGATTTATACCTTCATTAATGACGTACATTTTCTTTGATTACATGCGTTCACATTTTATCAAGATAATGTAAATGAGATTACTAATATCTCCTGCAGTTATAGTTCATGTGTCATACCAAATAGTTTAAAATCTTTTTTTTTTAATTTTACCTCAGTTGGATTAATATGTTAGTCTTTCATGTATTCACAAAAGATTTTATTCAGTTCCCTGTGAAAATATATCATATATGTTCATCATGATTATATATATATATATATATATATATATATATATATATATATATATATATATATATACAATTTTGTAGTAAAGGAGTGTTATTTGGACTAATACCGTTTGTCTTTTACAAGCTAGACCAAGTTCTATAGACCATGTTGAATAAGTCACCCAGTGACAAACTCTGTGGAGCTGGCCCACACAGATAGCATTAGATTCAAACATGTGGGTTGGTGTATCTGGAGTTGGAGAGAATGGGCCAATGAAAAGGCTCTTGACTCCTTCCATAAAAGAGATATGTCTTGTATGCCCTCTTCATAGTCTTGCGCAGTCTCGACCATTACATGTAACGACCATTAAACTGTAGTGGACCATTGAACTGTAATGACAGTTCAATGCAGTATTCACAATACCAAGGATAAGTGATATAGAAAAAAAATCAGGTCGTCTCTACTAACGAATTAAAATTTATTGGTAATAGCAAATTTAAAACACTTCAGCAGTCTCTTCTACCGAAACTACCGCGGGTTATTAACGTAGGATTACTTATTGTTGCTTACTTCTTTTGTATGTATATATATATATGTTATGTATATATGCATCTATACGTATATGTACGTGGTTATATATATACATATATGTATGTCAATATTTCCCCGCATTTTGGTACTTTTCTGTTTAAGTGTTTACTGCTTGTCCAAGCGATACAGACTGGGTTTGGCGCGCGGTCAAAATTATAACTCGCGAGGTACGGGAGGACGGTTTTAGTGTCTGAAATTTTCCTTTCCGGAGGATCGTTATGGAGGAACGCAATCCTACGTAAAAATTAAAAATACACTCATAATGCCTTTTAAAATCTTATGCTATTAACACTGTAATTAAACCATTTTATGCATAAAATATTAAATTCTGTATTACCATGAAAATATAATCATTTTTAGAATCCAACGGCAAATTACCAAAGCCCTATCTTTTTGTTAGTATAAACATGTTTCATTTAGCAGTTTCTAGTTTTAAGTGAATTATTATGTCTTCATCTAAAAGAATGTGTAGTTTAAGTGCTACAGTATAGTGACGCACAAAAAGAAGCAAGCAAATTTGCATTTAGATTCATTTACGATATAAAATAACAGATATCAATTTTCGTTTAAATATTTTTTAAAATATTAAACCGCTTATATTTACATTTTTCTCTAACGTAGTAAATCAACTCCTTAAACTCCATGAGCCAAAACGTTATTTTTGGGGAAGATCTTTGGGGAAAGACATGAGCGATTTAGCACTTGAAGACGTTTTTAAACGAAGCATATCTGTAACGATCCATTTTTTTATTATAATGGCCTGTCATGCTTCAATTCAGAAATGTCAGTCATATTCAGTGAAAGCAGCTAAGAATGCTATTTTAAAGAGAATAACACGTAACCGTTATTGCAAGCACGAAAAATATTTTACTTTTTATACTACGAGATTTAATGGAAGCAACATAAAATTACAAATATTTATC
This sequence comes from Dolomedes plantarius, assembly GCA_907164885.2. NCBI lineage: Eukaryota > Metazoa > Arthropoda > Arachnida > Araneae > Dolomedidae > Dolomedes > Dolomedes plantarius. The sequence continues at coordinate 145,620,167 of OU015493.1, forward strand.
TCTTCCTGGTTTAGAATCATAACATATGTTTAAGAGAATTTTTATTTTTGAAAATCGATAGTTTATATATCTTTAAATAAATAATATAAATGCATCATCACATTTCTTGGTTCTGTTCGTTTTTTTTAAAGTTCGAACTATTTATTTACCTTCTATCGTAAGAGGACATTTTCATTAGTTAAATCTTTTATCTTCGGTTATAATAATACTTAGATTACTTACTTTAACAGTAAATTTGAGTATAAAATATTTTGCTCAAAATTTAGGATTAGGTGATATGTCAGGCCGTATAACAAAGTGAAGGTCAGAGGAGAAAAAAAATTAATTCATTATCTGATGTTCAAATTATTAACAAACAGTTTGTTTAGGTTGTATATATCCTATAATTTTGTTTCGAAAAAGGTAAAATATGAATATATGTGAAGGTCTTAGTTGAATAGTGGTCCAACTCCACTTTTTAAAAAAATGGAGTTAGCCTCACTTTCATGTTCATACAAGTCATGTTTATCTTATTTTAAAACTGATACACCTTCAGCTTATTTCTGCTGCCAACAGAAGGCATTGCAAGACAGACTTCATCAGCCATTTCTCAGCACTCATTAGACTTTAAGGCTCTGTATCTCAAAATGAACAAGAATGAAGTTGGACCACTACTCAAACATGGACTTCATGTTTCATAAAGACTTCTGAGAGACTTAAAGTAATATTTTAGGAAAGATACTACTGATCTACTGATCTAATGATAACACAGTCTGTTTCTAAGTTATTCCTAAATTACCAACATTTGTTTTATAAATAAATTGTAAACGTTTTACCGTTAAAAAATAAACATTTTCCTAATTTTACTTGAATTCCATAATCACAAAAAACTTTGAAAGAAGACAATATAATCAATATTAATCGGCTAATGAAATTATTTTTTTATTTTAATCCCGTAACATAATATTTTAAGTAAAAATACTCAAATCATGAAATACAAATCTCCAAATTTAAATAATTTTGATGCTGTGCCGCAGTGTTTGATGTATGTTACTGAATCACGGATTTAAAATAATGAAACCCCAGTTAATTACGTGAATAATATATACCTCCTATGTTTAATGTCTTTAAGTATTTAAGTTTACTGTTTATTTACATACATTTACATTCATTCTAATTCTCTTAAGTCAAGAAATTTAATTTAGTATAATGAGAGGTTATTAATAAATTAAATAAGCATTTTAATAAATTTCAATTTATAGTTACAAAATATTAGTGGTTAACCTTAGAGTGTGGCAGACAGCTGCTATTGGGAGAGAAAATTTAACAGTCTATGTATTGTTTATAGTCAAGAACAGTTCTCGCTTTAAAACAGTTTTTCATAAAGTAATCTACCCTTTCTATGGTTTCTTGACGCATTATTTTTTAAGAATGATAATCACTATAGCTCCCCACATGTTATAGGAATTAGATCCTCATACCAGGAGTATCCACATGCTGAGATTGAGCTCGAATACCGGATAAAGCACAGGACGATTTTGTGTTGTCCCCACATAGGGAGGAGTGTTGGTTTTTCCTAAATGGTGAGGTAATGGTAAAGTAGCCAACATGTGGCGTGGATGTCCCCAACACAAAGTACTTGTTGCATTGGGAAATGAAGATAACAATCGCTATACAAAGGCCCATGAGAGAAAGAAAACCATTACAAAATAGGTATTGATAATAAACCAGAGCTTTGAATCTACGACTCCCTTTAATACTATCATGGTATGTAGAGTCAAGGGCCTTAGAAAATCTTGAAGTGGAGAAGAGTTCTATATAAAAAGATAAAACATGTATCATTCTTTAATTCATATATTCCAGGTTCTTTGCAAATCCCTTTATATGATTTACTGTGACAAATATTACTAATATTTTATTTCTCTATTTCAATTTCATGATGGAATTTTTTCTTATTACAAAGCCCTAGTTGATATAGAACTGCTGTTATAGACGACTATCGCAAGCCATCAATCACGGCGGAGACGTAAAGCAGACAGAAAAAGTGTAATCTTAAGTCCTTTGTAGCAACATTTTAAAATATGCATGTCCTTATCTGCTTCCATAGGGTTACCAAAGAACTTAATACATACCAGTCCTTTTGATACATGTTAAAATGTCTCTCCTTTTTGACAGTTTGATTTCTTGTCCTGAAATATATATGCTTTTAAGCGGCATATATTTGCAAAATATGAACGACATACGAGAATTATTCAATTTCATGGTTCTTCAACTTACGACATTCGTGTTCATAAATATCTAAATATTTTACAACAAAATGTTTTATAATTTGCATGTTAAACAACCAAATCATATATAGTAATATGGTTTAAATGCAGAATTTTAAATTGCTTCATGCAATATGGAAATTAGTATTCTTGTGTCTGGATTTAAAATGTAAAATATAGTTAGTTAATCACGTTAGAAACATTAAGGAATGTTTCTACAGGAAAGTTCTCCCACAAACAAAGAGTCAGTGCTTAAAAATATGCGTTTGCTTATATGTTATTCGAAAAAAACTATTGGGAAAATTCTTCAAATATTAGGAGTAAAGCGTGGTCTACAGAAGCGCCATCTTAAGAACAACATATGCCTGTGTTCCTTTACCGCACAGATGCAAGAATTTTTGTATTTGCGTGCATTTTAAAACAATAGAGGAGCAAAATTATTAAAGAATAATAGAGAATCGAAAACTGAAAAAAATATTTCAGGTTTTCTGTTCTAACAACCGCGGGTTATTAACGGAGGATTACTTATCATTGCTTACCTCTTTTGTATGTATATATGTATCTCTATATATGTACGTATGTACATATAAGTATATATATATATATATATATATATATATATATACACTGCTCAAAACAATTAGGGGAGCACATGGTTTTAACGAAATTACGCAAATACTTACACCGAAAAGTAACATAAAATAAATCATCCATAATTTAAAGCTTAGCAGGAAACAGAAGAAGAAAACTTCATATGCAAATCAAAGTTAATGACGTCAAAAACCAGAAAAAGAACATAATAGCGGAAATCGGGATGTTGCAGAAACATCTGTTTCACTGCATCCGGGCAAACACAACGTAGTGTCGCGGACGCTGTTGGAGTCGCCATAAGTGTCGTTGCAAGGCTGTGGAATCGAATCCAAGAAACAGGGAATGTTAGACATCGACCAGGGCAAGGTCGGCCATGCGCCACTACAGCAACTGATGACCGGTATATACTGTTAACAGCTCGTCGAAACAGAACAGACAATGCTACTCAGCTACAAAGACAATTGCTCTTGGCAACAGGACGAAGGGTGTCTAGCCTAACAGTACATAATAAGCTTCATCAGGGAGGTCTCTATGAACGTAGGCCAATGGTCTGCATTCCGTTGACCTCACGCCACCGTGCGGCCCGAAGAAGATGGGCTGCTGAACATCGAGATTGGGAGCAACATGATTGGAGCCAAGTGCTGTTTACAGACGAGTCCCGATTCAGTCTGGAGTGTGACACCCGACGTGTTTTGTTATGGAGGGAAAGGGGCACTCGAAATAACCCCACATTCGTTCGTGAAAGGTCACAATACAGACGATCTGGTTTTATGGTATGGGGTGGAATCAGCATAGGTGGACGTACGGACCTGCATATCTTTCGGAATGGTACTTTGACGGCCCGAAGGTACGCAGACGAGATACTGAGACCTCATGTCATACCTTACGCTGCAGCCATTGGAGATTCCTTTGTTTTCCTCCATGATAATACCAGACCGCATACAGCTCGTCTTGTGGAGAACATGCTTGAAGCTGAAACAATACAGCGTTTGGAATGGCCAGCGTGCTCTCCTGACCTGAATCCAATCGAGCATGTTTGGGACATGCGCGGACGACTCATTGTTGTGAGACCAAGACCTCCTTTTACTCTCCGAGACTTGGAGATTGCACTTCTTGAGGAGTGGAACAGTATTCCCCAAAGTCTTATCGATAACATCATCGCATCCATGGAAAACAGTTGTGCATCAGTCTTAGCTGTTCGAGGAGACCACACGCCATATTAAGAATCTTGCATCATTTCTAAATAATACTTTTATTTTATCGTTTACATGTAACCAAATTGTTGTCCTAAATCATATTTTCATGTTTTTTTCCATATTTTCAAAGAATTAAAGCTTAATTACAAACTTTTTTACGTCTTTGTTTCTGTATTGCGCATTGATACGCGGCCAATACGTGGCTGTCTCGCACGGTTTTCTTAACTTCTTTGCTTGCTCCCCTAATTTTTTTGAGCAGTGTATATATATATATATATATATATATATATATATATATCTGTATGTATATCTGTATGTATATAAATATATACATATATCTATGTCGAAATTTTGACGCATCTTGGTAATTTTCTGTTCAACTGTTTACTACTTGTCCAAGCGATAAACTGGATTAGGAGCGTTGCCAAAATTATAATTCGCTAGGACAGATGGACGGACGGTTTTAGCGTCTGAAATTTTCCTTTCCACAGGACCGTTATGGAGCAACGGAATCCTACGTTAATAGGTACAATTTTTGAAGTTTTTTTACATCCGTACTTTTTGATTTTGCTCAATTCCCATCTACCATAATGTTCCTACCATCTAATCTGTGAACATCTGACTGAATGCAGTTTTTTGCTTACGAGTTTATACATAAGAAACATGCGAGCTAAAATTTAAAACTTTCTTTTATTTAGGTGTAGAGTCTGTTAATTTGCCAAAATAATGTCACCGGTATCATAAAATGAACTTTAGAGTATTAAAACTATTTTGTCTCAATTTTCCTTTATACACTTGATTTCTTACAAATCGTAAAATTACTAGAAAGATAATTCGTAGTTTAAAAATGCACACATGTGTGTTAGCCTTAGAGGACGTTATTTAAATTGTAAATTAGTGATTCACGCATATACCTAACAGTTTTATGATGGAAATATTATAAATCTACGATGTTATTTATTTTTAATATGTATCTGGCTCTCCAAATTTATATTTCCGAAAGATCTCATCTCTTGAAACTTTGATACTTATGGCTATGAATAGTTACGTTAAACTAAAACTTTAGTTACTTTTAAGCACTGTCGCAGTTCGTTTGTTTTTGCATCGCGAAAAACCATTATCAAGTCTTTATGGTGATCTCTTTATTTCTCAATATTGCAGCATTGTGCTTGAAGTTTTTAATCCGGAAAGTTTTACATTGCATTTCTTGGAGCAGAGAAACAAAGAAATGGGATTTTTGTTCTTTCTTACATTTTCATTTCTTTGAAACATGCAGAGACAGGTTATATTATTTCTAAACGCATTCATAACAATATAAGCATATGCTACACATGAAAAAAAATTTACTTGATTATAAATAAAGATTAAAAAATATATTTTTTGATAATTAAGATAGGGAATTACAAATTCTATTAATCAGTAATAATTAGCAGTAAGAAATGTGTTCTAATTCTTCCAGACTTTTTAAATAACAACCAAATTGTAACCTGAAATTATAGTCGACATAAAATCTTCAAAAGATGGCCGTAACTACCGTCATTACGACCTGCATGGACATACCATTTCTACAAAGTATAAAATCTCCTGTGAATACATGACATTATCAGTAGCTTTAACATCTAAAATAATAGAATTGGAATTTTGTCGTACTTACTTTAATATTTAACAATATTCCTGGATTTTTTACTGAGGATTTTTTTTATTAGTGTAACCTCAGAAATAGCGAGTATTGAAAGAAAGGAGTGCTACGACAGCACTCTATCAAAATCATAGCCTATAATTGTTATTTCTTTGGTACTGTTGACCAAAGTAATAAAAATTGCAAGTTGATGGCATTTACATCGAATTTACTGTTATTGGCTCATTAATCCAATGAATTTTACGCAGGGAAAATTTAAAAAAATTAACACACAAATTTATTAAACATTTAGAAATCACCCAAACTTTCTAATCATATATTGTTAAGTATTTTGAATCAAAATGATTTCAAGGACTCGGGTAGATGCACATATAGATATTTATCAAGGAATGTATAGATATCTGATAAATACATAATGCAGTAGCAATCCAAATACATAATGCAGTAGCATTCATAACTTTAAAGCTACCGACAATTATTATTGAATTTATTTTCCTTCCTTTCTCAAAGGATATTTCATAAGTGAAATAAATTCATCAAAAAACCGTAATAAGTCTAATTAATTCTGAGACATTCCAGCATGAAAAATCCGAAAAGTTAAAGGCAATAACTGCAGTGTCATTTCCTTTAAGTTCATAATGGCATGAGAGACATGCGATTAAATTTAGAGAAGGGATAGAAACTGAAATAAAAAGGCGAAATATTAAAGAATGAGAAGAAAATTTAAGATAAAATATCTCCCAGTAGAATTTAGAAAGGTTTTCTTTAATGGTAGAAGTTGGGATCAAAGTATCCTTTTTCCCCACTTTTAACAATGTTACTTTATAGTGATATACTTCTGGCCTCATCTATAAATGGAACAGTTACTACTCTTAGATCAGTATCCAAGGGTATTAACGAATGTAGTATGAAGTAGCACAGGAAAAAAATAAAGAAGTTTACGGAATAAGGAGTCTATTATATGTGCAATAGAATTTTAAAGGGAATATGCTATGAAATATTTATATCATGCAAGAGTTATATGCAGTAATTAAGTAACAAATTGGAATATTATTTTACGATTATGACTACTTGGAATATTATTTACTATTATAACGTTTACTTTGGGCGAAACTTAGAAATATGGAAAAAGATATTTATGGGGGAAGAAAATAATTTTGAGGATATTTTTTGGAATTTAATAATTTACTATTCAAACTTCAAAATACTTTGATTATTCACAGTATAACCTCGCCGACGTAGCGGATAGCGTGACATAGTTTTTGCTATATATTTTTACCAGTAAGACTACTTGAAATATTTTTTACCATTATAAAGTTTACTTTGGGTGAAACTTAGAAATGTGGAAAAAGAAATTTATGGGGGAAGAAAAGAATTTTGAGGATAATTTTTAGAATTTAATAATTTACTATTCAAACTTCAAAATACTTTGATGATTCACAGTATAACCTCGTCGACCTAGCGGATAGCGTGACATAGTCTTTGCTATATATTTAAAGCGCGTAAAATTAATGTTTCTTATTTTATCTTCATTCTAGAGGTACTTTTTATAGACAAATCAGGATAGAAACTTTTCAGTATTTATTTCCCTTTTTGTGTGACCCCAGAGAAAAAAATACACGGTGTTTGAACACGTGGGTGTTCGTTGTTAAGCCTTTACGTAGTACTGTATCATTTCAGGAATTTATATGCATTTTTAACTGAGAGAAAATTGGAAATGTCTGATGTAAAACTCCATCAACTTGATACACATTTACATTTGAAAATATTTTATCGTCCTCTCAGCAAATCGTGGTTTTTAATCACCTTCTTTGCAGAAATACTCTTAGATACACAATGGTCTTAGCACAGTTCAAAGTGTTGTGCACAAATCAGTAACTACTTCCTGATTGTACACAAATCAGGAACTACCCTCACAACGTCCATAGATAAAGCAGTAGAAGATTATGGTTTAATTCACTTCTATCACGGTTTTGACTGTACCTTTAAACGTTGGATTTTTATATAGGTTTGAGTGACTGGCTTGTGGACTAGAAAGTAATGCTCACCTATGGTACACGAGGTCTACACAAATCAGGAACTACTCTCACAACGTCCATGGATAAAGCAGAAGAAGATTATGGTTTAATTCACTTCTATTACGGTTTTGACTGTTCTACACAAATCTACACATCACTGTTCTACACAAATGAGGTCTACACAAATCAGGAACTACTCTCACAACGTCCATATATAAAGCAGTAGAAGATTATGGTTTAATTCACTTCTATTACGGTTTTGACTGTTCTTTTAAACGTTTGATTTTTATATAGGTTTGAGTGATTGGCTTGTGGACTAGAATGTAATGATCACCTATTGTACACCTCTAAGTCGCTTCGTCCTCTCCCGTTTCAAAGGGATAGGACGTTAGGATCTTTTCATTAACGATTAGTATAATAATTTGTGTGCCTCTCTTCCATTCAACTTGCACTAGGGGCATGATGCCTCTTCTGTCACCCTATTTAAACGCCCCCACGAAACCCTCGAGCTAGGTTTAAGTCTTGATCTATCGAAATCATTTTTCCTATCTCTGCGAAATTTAAGATGGATATGAATATTCCCTCCTCGCTTTCGTGGCATTGGAAATGCCTTTTTTCCCTCGCGGAGGCACTTGTCGTGTAGACATTCGCCTATAATTCACCGCAGTTTTGCTGACCATTTTCTTATGGGGGCACCATACTGACGGACTATTTTTACCCCCTATCAAGGGTCTACACAAACGCAGGTATTTCAGTGGCACAACGTTGAGATTCGATCCGAGCACCCTCAGCACCGAAAGTCAGCGTGCTGTACCACGGGGCTACCAAAAGCCACATTGGAAATGTAACATTTCATATATTATATATTTTATTTTTTCTTTATAAATAACTAGCTGAAAACCCGCACTTTGCTACGGAGTACATTCAAATTAAATACAACGGTCAATGTATGCAATTAATGCCAAAAAAAATATATATATATATACACTGCTGGCCACCCAAATTGCAACAAGAAAGACAAGAGATATCACAACAAAATTTATTTTGTAGATAACATGTTGACCAAGTATCAAATGATTAAATTTATAGACTTCTGTGAAGTGTGGTTCCTGCCAAAATCAGTAGCCAGAGTAGCCGCCATTGTTGGAGATTACCGCTGCCACACGCCTCGGCATTGATTCAAAGAGACTTTGGATGAGTTCTTTTGGTACAGCAGACCAAGCAGCTTCCACACGTTGCCAAAGTTGATCTGCTGTGGCAGCTGGGGATGGAATATGGGTCAATCGTAGAGCAACCATGGACCACATGTTTTCAATCGGCGAAAGATCCGGAGAGCGAAAATGCAAGGGAAGAAATTCAATCTGGAGATTGACGAAGAACCGTTGGACAATGCGTGCCACGTGTGGTCGCGCATTATCCTGTTGAAATATGGCTGTGGGCAAGCCCTGAAGGTAAGGAAGGACAACTGGCTCCAACACCTCGGAGATGTAGCGCTGGCTGTTTAAAGTACCGGCAATGCGTACTAGAGGTGTGCGAGAGTGATATCCAATACCGCCCCATACCATAATACCCAGTGCAGGACCAGTGTGGCGGTGCATAACGCAGCTGTTCACCATCCTCTCTTCACGGTGTCTCCAGACTCGAATGCGACCATCGTGGTGTTGCAGACAGAAGCGTGACTAGTCAGTAAAGACAATTTCATTCCATTCTGCCGTCCACATCCTTCTGTCATCGCACCATTGGCGGCGGAGACGTCTGTGGTTCTGCGTCAAGGGTAGACAAAGCAATGGACGTCTTGCGGATAGACTACTCTGCTGTAAATGGTGTCGAATGGTACGCGCAGACACTGGATGATGCGTTACAGACTGCATGTGCTGTGCTATGGTTCGTGATGTGACTGAGAGATCCGTCACTGCCATGCGCACAATTTGCCTGTTATCACATGAAGTGGTGCGCTGAGGTGGATGCGATCGAACACGCCGGTCCGTCGTACCCTCCTGCATCCAACGATCACATATCCGCATTACAGTTGTTTGGTTTCGTCCAACACGACTACCGATTTCCCAGAAAGATAATCCACAATCTCGTAGGCCACTATCCTTCCTCTGTCGAACTCGGATACTTGATGAAAAGATGATCGCTGTTTTCGACGAGGCATAATTGATCGTTTTTTGAAAAAACCACAAGAAAAACACAATTGCCGAACTTAAAATCGTCGAAATCTCCAAGCCTTAAATAGCGCTTTGAAGTGGCGCCACAAGCGCGCGTGATGTGCGTCTGCGCTGAAATTCTAATCGTTTGCGTATCTCACTTCCGCTAATGCATGTTGTAAATTTCATGTTATTTGCATGTTTCCTTCAGGGTGTTGCATTTACAGTGGCCAGCAGTGTATATATATATATATATATATTTATTTATAATAAATACGACGATCAATGTATACAATTGAAGTAAAAAAAATTATATATTTATAAAAAAAATAGTTAGGGATATTTTTATAGACAAAATAATGTAGAAGAAAATATTCAAATTAAATCTAATAGGACATACTAAAGAATATAGTACAGTTAATATAATAGAGTTCGAAGAACATATCTTTTACTGCATTTTAATATTTTTTTCGATAATGTCCATTCGTCTACCACATTAGCATGAAAAAAAAAATTTTTTTGTCTTTAACTTTGTTATGCACGTGATGATAAATTTATTTAAAGTACCAGAAAAAGAAATCATGTGATTAGCATTTAATAAATTAAATTCTAAAAATAAATCTTTAAAAATTCACCAAAAATCAGAAAATGAAGGTAAAGATTCGAAAAAGATTTCATTTTAAAGAATTTTTTTATGAACTTTCTCGTGATATAAATTTTATAACCCTCAGACTATTATTTTAAATGGGAATTTAAAAGAAGTTACTAAAATAGCTTAAAACTTTAATTTTTAAAATTCTAAGAATTTTTCAAAAATCTTTCTTAGTGCACCCCTACACTATAAGAGGAATCGCCATGCAAAATGTCAGCTCTTTAGGTCCAGGGGTTTGGTCTGTGCGTTGTATGTCAGTCAGTGAGTCAGTTACGGAACTGTTTTATATATATAGATAACCTATTGCTTAACGCTAAGACATTTAACCATCTACCTGTATGGGGAGGTTTGATACTGACGCCATATTTCGAAGGGTCTGAATGCGTCATATCGTTGAGTCAATGCTGCAAAGATATTCCGTACTTGCTTCTCCCCATTTTTTTCTGGATTAGAATTGCCCTTGGGCATTTAAATTTTTGAATTTAGTTTTTAAATGGTTTCACATGGAGAAGTGAAATTTTCTTCCTTCTGAAGTTGGTTTCGAATTACTTTGGTTCCCCCAATTTCTAAAATCATTTAAAATTATGTAAATTTTTTTTTTATCAAATCACTTTAAAGGAATGATTCCGACTAAAACATCAATCACGTCTCAAGTTCTCTGATTAAATGTTAAATTCCAGTTTTTGCTAAATTTTAAATAAAAACAGTATTTAAAAAAAATAATTATTTAATCTTTTTTATTTCACAATATATTTTTATTATTTTATTCAGTTAGCTTAAAGAAATCAATCAGTACTAGCTGCAAAAGGGTACGCTAGGTGCTATTATTCAAATTTATCTGCCGTGATATACAGTCCTTCTAACACCGAGATTTATTCATGTAGATAAACATACTTACGTCTATCAACAATACGTATGCTTTAATTATGCAAATATATGAAATTAATAACCCCAAATATTAAACGTTACGGGTATAACTGCCTCTTATAAAACCTACTATAAATGAGAATTGGGCTAAGTCGAATAATACTTTGTTTATATAGTCTAGAAAACCCTTGCTTCCAGCTGAAAGAGCTGGAAATATCGATGTATCATTAATGTCAATATGTTAAAGTATTCAAAAGTTTTGTTATTTATGTAGCGATATTTCAGCGTTAAGGAAACATTTGTTATTTTAAACATGAAGTAATGACAAATATAGGTCAATAAATTATTTTAATGTAAAATATCAGAAAAATTCTGTCCGCAAAAGTTCGAAGAGAATATTAAGTGATGTAAGAACGTGTGCCCACACATGTATATTAAACTGCTTCAGTCGTTAGAATTTTGTCATCAATCATGATTTTAAATGCAAATGGAGCTAAGAAAATAATCGATTTTAGAGGTCTGGAACAGGTTTTTTTTTTTAAAAATTCAATTTTCGTTTTTTGGGTTTTTTTTTGTGAATGGAACTTTTTATTCAAAAATTTTAATGCGAAGTTTGCATAATGAAGTTTAAAGGTAAAATTGAGTTTGAAAGATTTCAGCATAATTGATTTATACTTTAAATAAATATTTCCACAACGTTTTAAGCTTTGAGAAACATTAATAACCCAGCCTGCCAAAGCCCACATTCTTGTAGAATTCTAATTGTAGATGATTGATGGGAAATTTGTAATGTTTAATCAATCTCAAGTTACAGCAACAAATCTTTTACGTCAAACAATACGTAATTTTTATAAAAATTCTAAAAGCGTATATTTTAAAAAGCCTTTTTTAGAAGCAAAATCGTAGGTCAGTTATAATAATGCAAGGCAGAGTTTAAAAAATTAATAATTCCTTTTTCTTAGTACTTTCATTAATTTGAGAACATTTATAAAAGTTTTATGTATTTAAAAATGTTAATTAAACACATTTTCAAATTTAAAAAGTATGAATTAATTGAAAGACAAAATGCTTTGATTAAGGGAAGACTTAAGATTTTGATTAAATTTAGTATGACAAAACGGTATCTTAATTTAATCCACCCAATACATGATGTTACTGAAGATATTTTGTTACTTTTTTAACACTTTTTTTGCCTAATTTATATCAAAACTTAAGGAACATTTTAACAAGGCTTTAGCATTTATTTTTATGGAAGTAATTCGTCTCTTTCAAAAAGTACATAGTGAATGAATTTCTCTACTCTCAAATAAAATTGTATCTTACATTGTTATTCAGTTCAATATTGACTCAGCTTAATATAAACCCATTCATTTATTTTAATAAATCCCATAAAGATTAAATCATTCAATTAATACTCTATTAAATAATTTACGCTCTTTATCCTTCTTTCAGGAATATATTGAAGATCAAGGTATTTGAAGATTGACTACTGAAAAGACCCCGATTATTTGATGATAAGCCGATTTAGCTATCATCAAATAATCGGGGATTTCTACACAGTAGACGGCCATTTTAGCGGTCTAGAAACCTATTACGGACTTATTACTTAAACTAATCAATTCCGTGTATTATTACGACAAAAGCTTGAAGAGAAGAGAGGATATTCAAAGCATTTCAAACCTTTTTAACCCACGCAGAAGCATGATGCGGCGTTTTAGTGAATAATTACTTAACGAGGACGGATAATAATTAAATTATGATGGGTAATTACTTAATAATAGGGATTAATGCGCTTACGTGTAAATATTCTTTTTAACATTGATTTAAGAGCGAAGACGAAATTATTTACTTAGATCACAGTATAATTTTAGTTTTTTTTAAATAGGGCTCAAGGTAGCCTTGTGGTAGCGTGTTGGCTTTCGCTGGTGAGGGTGCTCGTATCGAATCCATAAAAAAAAATCCGTGTCTAGGCCGGATATGGGCACGTGAAATCTGTAGACTGGAAATTCCGCCTATGAAACCAGAGATGCTGGGAGGGGCTACGATCCCGCCAGATGTCGCGTTTGGAGATGCTCGGTCAAAATAGATGTGGCAACTTGCTAAGAAGGACTCCGACCCTTGTGGTGCTACATAAACTGGAGCAGCACACATCTGCCCGAAGCCTATATGGACTTGGTCTGGAACTTCCAGCCAGGAGGTAATTAGAAACAACAACTACAACAACAAGAATAACAACGCAAACTGATAATATATATATTTTTTTCCAATGGCACAGATTAAAAGACAATTACAGCCAGAAAAAAGCACAACACAAGAAACACAAAAAAATCGAAAAAAGCTGCAGCTAATAGTCTATGAATCCTAAAATCCCCTGGCCTCCCGGTAATGGTCCAAAAGAGTGCAACGTTTAGTCAATTCAGGGCAATGATGATACAAATGTTCACAGTTCAAGACCCGTCCCAAGTCACAGAGTCTGTAGAAAGGACAAGAATCAATGTTGAAGCGACCAAACTGATAATATAAGCTTATGTAATATTCATGCATAAATTCCACACATTAGACATCTTGTATTTCCAAACTGATAGCGCCCTGAATGTATAAATTACTATCTATAATTCCTACACCTGCCCTACCTTCATTCCATTTTGAGAATATGGATAAAGGCGCTTGAGAAATAGCAGATATAAAAAAGTGAAATCATTCACTCCAAAAATTCTGCAATGCATTAACTTAGACGTCAGACAAAGTCCAAAATCTGCCGAGCATCTTTAAGTTTATTAATTGACACGTAATCACAGAGGGTAATCAAACGATGAGGATATCAAGAGCTGGAGAAACGTGCATTGTATTGTCTGAGGTGTTAAATATGAGGAAAAAGGATTTGAAAACATGGCTGAATTATTTTTCGACGTCTTTTGGATCTCGCATTATGAATATTTTGCGGAATTCAATAGAGTTTCAATTCTGCGCCAAATGATGGCCTGTTCTGAGTTTACTCAATTAAATATTTCAATCTATTCCTACTGTCGGAAATTTTAGAACCGTAAATATAATTATTGTCCGTTATTTTTAGTGGATTTTATCAAATCCCAACAGAAAGGGATAATTTTGGCCGATTAAACCAAATGCATTATAACTGATTATGACTGTACATTTTATTTTATTTTCCCCCCATTTTTCAATTACATGATACCGAATTCCCTACACTTTATCAAAGTATAAAATAATTTTACCGTAAGTAAAATATTTACCTTTATCACCGACAATTCACCGTACTGAAATTTTAAATAAGCCCATCATTAATCCGAACTTTGTGTTCAACACAATGAAAATTGTATAAAACGTTTGCTGTTGCTTCGAATTTGAACAGTTTAAGCTCTTCTATGGTTTAATCTGGTAAAATCAAGTAAATTTACTTTTATATTATTTGTGGTTTTACTTTAGGCTATAAAATTTTATCGGTATTTGCCAAGAAATAAAAAACCTAAAAACGTGCCAAATTGCACATATTCTTTTTACAGTTACGTAGCCCTTACCTCAAATGTGATTCATTTACCTCAAATAAAACTCGTTTTAATTATTTTTTTGTCAGTAATTTCAGATGATGCCATGCTCTCAGAGAATTGTCGATATTAAATATCGTTACTGTTATATTGAATTAGAGGCAGACTCAGATTTTTCGTATAATATAAATGGAAATGCTCTCTATCTGCACATTCAGAGAACAATTAATATGTATTAAAAATAAAATTAATAAATTTATAAATTCATTTCAAGTTAATAACACATTTTGAAACTTTTATCTTCAAAATTATTTTGGTCTAATTTGGAGGCACTTTGTCGTTAGACACTCACCTTCTTGTTCTTCACCGCTATTTTAATGGCTACTTTATTATGGGAGCACATTATAGGAGAGCCAGCATAGCTCCCTATGAGGGGACGACACGGCTTATATCTTCAATATATAAAAATATTTAATTGCTCTCTAAGGCATTTTTATAGAAAGTATAGTACATAAGGAACATTAAGGAATTGAGGAATCCTCATATACAAAGATATATAATTATATGTATGGGTATTAAACAGATTAGTACACGCGAGTTAATATTTAGGCTGGAATCATTATCTTTAATTCTAGCAATTAAATGAAGCTATAAAACGGCTTCGGAGTTTTGAAAGGGCAAAACAATTACGCACATTACCTTTTTCAACAAAGTCTACGATACGCTCTCAGTCGGTTTTGCCTTGTGCTTCGATTTTAAGGGAAGAGATTTGCGCTGTAAAACATTGTTGAACTGTTTAGGTTTAATAATAAAATATCATTTATAACTCTAAAAAGAGTTAATAAATTGATCAAAATAAATAATTATTTTATATTGATGTTCTGTAAACCACATGATTTCTTTTAAATAAGCGGAAAAATGTTTATAGCATATTTTTATACAAAAATCTACAATATTTTAGCATTCCATTGGAAAGCTTCAATGCATGTACATTCCATATTTATTTATTACATAAATGTGTTTACTGGAAATCCAAATACTTATATTTTAAGCCTTAAATTCCTAATATATATAACGTGGCGTGTATACACACACACACACACACATATATATATATATATATATACAGTCGGACCTATATTTAACGAAGTCGCTAAATCCCGAAAAAAAGTTCGCTATATAGAAAATTCGTTAAATAGACATTCACATTTTAAAATACTTTAAACTACACAAAACAGATTTTAAATTCATAATCGCTAAATATTATTAATAAAAGAAATTAATCCCATCTTTATTTTGTGTATTATTTGTGTCTATTTCTATAATTCGTGAATTCCTATAATTCGTGTATATTTCTATAATTCATGTAATAGACACAAATTTCTATAATTTGTGTCTATTTCTTTTATATATCTTATCCATCAAACAGAAATCTGCAAGGAAAACAAGAATAAAGCAAAACATTGTCCGGGAATACACTGTGTTTTCGATTTAAAAAAAATTATATTAAAATTAATAAACTTTAATGACACTATCGCATTTAATATAACAAGTAATTTTGGGCATACATTACCTCATGTGTCCTTAAATTTAATTACTGATAAAGTCTCTTAATTTTGTCGATGTTATTTGTTTGAAAAAATGTTTTCTCTCATAATACGTCTCGCATCTTTGCAATGTACTAAAAAGCCCTTCAGGCGTATTTTCTTTAATCTGTAATTCTCGTCGGAATGTGTTAAAATAAAGTTAATTTGTTAAATGTGTTAAAAGAAAGAATAAGTTTGAAATTTTCAGAAATATGGAGGAAAAAAATATTGATCATAAGAAAAAGTTCGTTAACTAGAGAATGCACTTCGCTATTCAGAGGTTATTTTACGAAGAAATTCGCAAAATGTTCTTGGTTCCAAGGAAAAGATCGCAAAATAGAGAAATTCGCAAAATAGAGGTTCGTTAAATAGAGGTCCGACTGTATATATATATATATATATATATATGCTTGTGTGTGTGTAGAGAGAAAGAGAGAAAAAGAAAAAGAAAGAGAGCGTATTTTATTACTTTCATTTGTTTTTGTATTTTTATTTTAGTATTAAATTTTTTTACTTTTGTACTATAATTAGTTAAAATACTATTATATATACTGAAAACATTATTAATAAGAAATCATTTGAGAGTAATAATATTAACTTTGTAGAAAAAGCTGATTCTTTATACTTTTCTTATTTTTATCAACGTTATAGTGAAGTCATAAACAAAAACTTTGGAAAACTTAAATATACATTCATACGCGAATTTCATTCTTGCTGTCTTTTCTACCTGTTCATCAGTGCATTAAAATAACGTCGCAATACTGTGATTATCAAAATTATCTTAATGGAAGCAACCGACCTGCCCCGTTTCACTTCCTACACACGATGCATCATTTCGGCTCAAGATGCATTTCCATTAAATAATAATGCCCCAAGAATACGTAGAAGTGACCGAAAATTTGTTGCGAACAGGGAGCAATTAGCTGATAAGCCACTTTCGCATTACATTGCTCCAGCTACTTAATATTTTCCCCGAGAAGAATAGGATGCAATTTACGAAAAGAGCTGACAAGATTCCGTTATTAATTCAGCTGTGAATAGAATGAACGAATACGGATGTGATGCTTTAAAACTTCACAGCTAGAAGAAGAAAGTCCTTTGTTCATATTTCAAAGGTTTAAAACCTCCTGTTTTGGTACGAGCTTTAAATTAATAGGTGCAACAGTGTAAAGTCATTTCGTGTGCAGAGAGAAGGCTTCCCACGTCCCAACAGAAAAATTTGAGGGTGGGGAAACGGAGGCATGGACTGAAATCAAGAAGGAAGAACAGTAAGAAAGAACAAATAGGAGAATTAATGAAATTGAGGTTTAACTAAGAGCAAAAAGTGTGAAATAAATAACAAAACCTTAACGGGAAAATGAATAGGAAAGAATGTAAAAATTAATTGATAAATAAATTCAAATTAAATAAAGTAATTTTTAAAAAAGTACTTACAACATAATATTCTCAAGCAAATGGACAAAAGCATCAGTTTTATTGGGGCTTTATTTGGGGAAATTTGGGACTGAAAGGAGTGTCATAATAATCTGATGGGAATTTTTCTAACAAATTGCTTATTTATATCTAGAATCCAACTCCTTAAGGCTACTGGAGGAGTTGGAATAATCATATTGGATTCGTTCACCTCAACGTTAACCTGTGGAGAAAATTTGTCTGCTATTTACAGCTACAAAAATGCTGATAATCCAATAAAAAGGATATTTTCAGATAGTCCGAACTTTTCTGCCCCTTGCGACCGGATACATTTTACAAATTTCGTCCACCAAATGAATTCATGAGCATTTCAAAAACACTATACTAGATTTTCCCCCCGAAAAATTTAAAGTGAAAAATATTATTCGCATTATTTTAAAAAAACGAAAAATGCCCCACGGTATAAAATTTCTTTCTCTATTACGGTGTACAATTAAAAAAAATCTTCAAATCCAAGTCGGCAATTCTTGGAAACCTTTTGTCCATAGATAAACATTGAGGTGAGCAAATCCAATAGGGTTAGAACACAATAGCCTTAATACTGAGTGAATGCAATATGGTTACCCAGTAGCCTCGAACACCATAAATAAGCCAAATATTGGCTTCCTATTTTAGCTATTCAAAAACGTTGAATTTGCTAATT
This sequence comes from Dolomedes plantarius, assembly GCA_907164885.2. Lineage (NCBI taxonomy): Eukaryota > Metazoa > Arthropoda > Arachnida > Araneae > Dolomedidae > Dolomedes > Dolomedes plantarius. The sequence continues at coordinate 145,638,731 of OU015493.1, forward strand.
AAGGGAAAGATCTGTTGATCTCAGTTGTGAAAAAATTAGCAAAATTAATTTCAAAACCTTCAGTTTTTCAAATGATTGCACAGACAACTTTCTGTACCAATTACTTTTCTATACGAATCCCACCACCAGAAATATTGATGATAACTGATAAATTTAGGATTATGTTATACCCCACCACACCAAATGTAAATGTTTCCTCTTGAGCGTTACCCACATCCTAAAACCCTAAATACTAACATAATTATCATATAATACAAGGGATCAATGTTTATCAGGCACAAAAGCAAACATATGAAGCTTTTATCACGAAATCTGTGATGTATCTTTGATGTTTCCGAATGACGAATATACGACAAAATTACAAATGAATAAATAAACACAATCCCCGTAATTCCACCTAGCCTGTGGAATAGTATAGAGTATAATGTTATAAAATTAACAAAATAGCTACCACTGCTATCAAAGCTTTTCGAAATCTGTTTCTTATAACCATAGTACATTATAATGGAAGAAAACATGAAATAAAAAAATTACCGAAAGAAAACAAGCTAATATATTGAAATACATAATTTATATCCCCCCTCAAAAAAATCCCTTAATCCCAATTAAAATTTATTGGTAATAGCAAATTTAAAACACTTCAGCAGTCTCTTCTAACGAAACTACCGCAGGTTATTAAAGTAGGATTACATATCTTTGTTTACCTCTTTTGTATGTATATATGTATGCATGTGTTATACGAGGGTTATTCGGAAACTAAGGTCCGTTTACTTATAAAACAGAAAACATTACAGATTTTTTCAAAAAACTTTATTTTTTAAATTCCTTACATGTGTCTCTATTTTTCTACATAGTTTCCATTTTTTTTAAACATTTGTCATAACGTTCTACAAGCTTCTGTATGCTTAAGTCGTAGACGTCTGCCGCCTGTGAGGATAACCAGTCTTGAACTGCTTATTTCACCTCGTCATCTGTGGCGAATCTCTTGCCGCCGAGAAACACTTTTAGGTAGCGGAATAAGTGAAAATCACTCGGCGACAAGTCTGGACTGTACGGTGGATGGTCAATCTGTTCCCATCCAAAAGATCTGAACAGATTTTGGGTGTGAATGGCAGAATGGGGTCTGGCATTGTCATGCAGCAACAAAACGCCAGACATCAGAAGACCACGTCGCTTATTCTGTATTGCACGTCTAAGTTTAGTTAGGGTAGCGCAGTAAGCGGCTGCATTTATTGTTGTCCCTTGCTGCATAAACTCGACTAACAAGACCCCATGTCTATCCCAAAACACGGTTGCCATGACCTTGTGTTGAGATTGTCTTCTTGGCCTTGACTCTAACTGGTGATGTTGTGTGACGCCATTCCATTGAGTGACGTTTAGACTCTGGGGTTCTGTGAGAAACCCACGTATCGTCCCCTGTGACAATCTTCTCTAAAAATTGATCACATTCTTTATGATATCGATCCAAAAAATCAAGAGCACAACCCATTCTTTTCAGTTTGTGTTCCTCAGTAAGCAGACTGGGAACTCAACGTGCGCACAATTTGCAAAATTTCAACTTTTCGGAAGCGAATTTGTGCAAAGTTGTTCTACCCACATTCGGAAATTCCAATGCTAATGTTGAAATTGTGAATAGCCGGTCTTCACGAATCTTTTCATCCACGGCATTGACCAAATCATCTGTGATCACTGATGGTCGACCTGAACGCGGTTCATCATGAGCATTTTCCCGTCCGTCCTTGAAAACTCTCACCCACTCACCTTGAAAGCTCTGTTCAGATCTTTTGGATGGGAACAGATTGACCACCCACCGTACAGTCCAGACTTGTCGCCGAGTGATTTTCACTTATTCCGCTACCTAAAAAAGTTTCTCGGCGGCAAGAGATTCTCCACAAATGACGAGGTGAAATAAGCAGTTCAAGACTGGTTATCCTCACAGGCGGCAGACGTCTACCACTTAAGCATACAGAAGCTTGTAGAACGTTATGACAAATGTTTAAAAAAATATGGAAACTATGTAGAAAAATAGAGACACATGTAAGGAATTTAAAAAATAAAGTTTTTTGAAAAAATCTGTAATGTTTTCTGTTTTATAAGTAAACGGACCTTAGTTTCCGAATAATCCTCGTATATATATATATATATATATATATATATATATGTACGTAGGTAGATATATACATATATGTATGTCAAAATTTTGAGGCATTTTGTTACTTTTCTGTTTAACAGTTTACTGCTTGTCCAAGCGACTGTGTTTGGCACGTTTCCAAAATTATAACATCCGAGGTACGGACGGACGGTTTTAGCATCTGAAATTTTGGTTTCCGGAGGGCCATTATGGAGGAACGTAATCCTACGTTAAAAACCGAAAAGAGTTGAAGAAATATAAAAAATAGCAGTGATGTGCTTTTTTAAAACTCCTGTTTCCATCTTTAATTATTATATGTAGCTAAAGACATAAAAGACGTTATGAGTATGATTCAACATTCTAATAAAAATTACCTTGATCAAAAATCTTTCATGATACAACACCATAATCCATTTTCTTTAAGTCAGTGCATCAAAATACACTAAAGCCGGCAAAAAATGTGAAATGTTATCTGTACAGGTGTTCGCTGATGGGTTTTTTTTAATGCTCGCCTTAAGATTCATTCGCAAATGACCAGTGATTATTTTTAGCATTTGCACAGTTTGATAAGGGTTAATAAATTCTTTACAGAAAGTTTTAGAGTGAATCAAAAGTTCTGTACAATTCATACCATAAGCAACTGTCCCTAATTCTTTATTCACGTAATTAAAAACTCTAAAATCTTAGTTTTCAGATTTCATAATTTGAAACTCTCAATCATGAGTGTCGATAACATATGAAGCGGTGAAAGATAAAGTGGTGTAAGTGAGTAAGTCAAGTGGTGGAAGTGTTTTACTGCAAAAACTACAAAAAATCCACTATAAATTGAGCAAATTATAATCCATAATAATTATTATAATATTGCAAATAATAATTATTTAAAATTCCACTTTAAATCGAACATGGAGATTACATTTTTGCCCTCAAATAAAATAAAGTTGAAAATGTGACTTACACCACTTTGCCTTTCACCGCCTCATATATTAAGAGGGGATTTTTAAACTGAGGTTTATTGTATGGAAATATAACTAAAAATAAATAATCCAACAGAGATAGATAAATATTATAAGAATATAGACAAAAAACAAACAGAAATCAAGCACTCAGGGCATCCACGCACCAAAGGCAATGTTTATGTTTTCTTTGCAGGGTAGGTTTTAAGTTAAAGTGATTTAGCAGTCTATGCTTGCTTTTTATTTTTTGTTTATTTGATTTGTTTATATTTTACGTTTATTGTATGGAGGAAGAGAGTCATCTGCCAGTATCTCACCTTTGGTCTAAATCTAACAGGGTAAGCAAAAACATGTATAAATACAAATAAACCCTGAGAGTTGTTTCCGCATTTAGCCTTTTATAGTAAAAATCCCAAAACTTTTCCCGATAAAGGCAAACATGTCTTTCCTAAAGTGAAGTACACTTGAACTAGTGGATAATATATTTTAAATGTTCGATGACTTCATTGATTCATTCGAGAATTACAGCGAATAAGATCTGGCTGTTAGATCTTGAGTCAAGTGTGTATTTTAAAAAAACAGATATAAAATATAAGCATTAAGTTAAAAATTTGGTTTTTATGATGTTGTTTATACAAACGGAACTAATTACAGACTCCACAGATAAAACCTGACTTAAAACTCTTTTCATGACTAAGAAATTCCTAATTACTACATGTGTGTGACGGAAAAAAATGTTAAATCTATTTTAGCATCCTTCCTATTAGTACCAGTTGCAGATTCAGAAATAATATTTCTTAAAAATAATTCATGTTAATAAGCGAGTATCTCCATTCATTATGAATACATCAAAAGATTTACTCATTGTAACATTTATATAAACATGAAGCTTACGCTTTTAATAATTTTCTGTTGAATTCTTTCATCATTTCCCTCTAAAAAAATTCCCTTTTTTTCACTTTTGCCTTATTTCCGGCATTCATTAACTAATTATTTCCTGCTCCTTTCATCTCCACAGGAGGAAAAACCCAACAGTCTGTTAAAATGTTATAAGCATAAAATATTTCCAAAACACACGGCAAGAAGTAATGGGGTGATATAAAAATGTTAATTCCCAAATAATAGATACTTCCAGCTGAATACCTAAATAGAAACCATAATTATCCACTTAGGGTCATACAGAGTATTTTCAACCATGCTTAAATCGCGACAAAATGAGATTTGGCAGAGGCTCAAATCTTTCTAAATGACTAACATTAGGCTGGATCTTTTATTTCTTCTCACGTTTATCGCATAAACGTTGTAAAACGATATTATTTGCCACCGCCGTTCGTTTTTCAAAGTTCCCATAGATTTTCCATATTTCATTGCATAAAATCTCTTCCACATCATAAAACAACTGCTGAACTTTAAGCGTCATGCGAAATCGAATTTTTGATTAAAATATGAGCTTAAATAATCTTGTGATGTATTTCTATTTAAAAGAATTATTTATCTAACACGTTAAATTTGCCTTTAAATGATACGATATTTATCTGTCTTCACCATATTTCCAACAAAAACTGATAGGCATTTTTTCTCTTCCGTCAGCAAAAGAATTCGAGGTTTTTTTCCTAACTTCGGCAGTATTTGTTTTTAAACGTATGACATCAATATTTTTTCATCACTCGAAATTTCACCGGGAGAGTGGCTTAGTAAATTATTTAATTCATAATTAAAAATATTCATATAATTTCGTAATAATTATTGAGGATATTGAAACTAAAATATGTCTTGCTCACAAATCATACAAACTAATTAAATGGAAACATACTCTTAAACATATTTGATTTCATTATGTGCCTTGCACCACCTGTCTGGTGCTTCTTGCTTTCATGGTCAACAAAAGTATGTCAGAATGTTACCCTAAAATCAATTGTCTCAGTAAAGGTTTTCAATTCTCTTAAGTTGATGAAATTTTTCTCTGAGTTCATCAGAGAAAGTTGCTCTATTTTCAAGAAAACTGAAAGCATATATAGGGAGAAAAAAAGTTGCAACCTATAACTAGCCTATCCATGGACTCCGCGTAATTGTCTAATTTTGCTTCAACATGGAGGTAAATAACAGCATTTTCACTGGCATCTTAAGCTCTTTTGACGTCACCAATCAAATTACTTTCGAAATCAGGTCCTTGAAAAAAAAAATTTAATCTGAAAATCAATACCAATATATTTCTCATTTGTTAGCAAAATTGATAAATCTGTTTTATTTCTCACTTTGATAAATCATATGATTAATCCGAATTTCGTTTGGAGTGGTTATTGAAAGATATTTGCCCGGAAAACTTAAGCTGAATTCGTTACTTTCTTCTCTTTTTGGAAGTTCCTCCTTGTAGTGGCCCAGACACTTTATACTAGTTTCCGTCTGTCACTTGACTGTATGCATCTCTTTCACGATGCCATTTTATTCCTTTCATCTTAGATGGTCCACATCCGTTTATCATAACTTATATTTTCAAGCAATATTTTCCAACAAGTTTTGTGACACTGTTTGATTTTTTCACCTGAGGAAATAGCGCCCAATAATGTCCATTCATCCATTAATGTAGCCTTAATGGAGGAAAATGGCCATCGCATTTAATCTCTGAATATATCAATGTAAATATGTTCATGAAAGCACTGGTGTAAAATTAAGGAAGAGAAGTTTAGTTCCGATACCCCCAGTTTAAGTATCTCCTATGAGTGAGAAAACTTAACAATGTAAATTTATTGTATAAATATCCACAAAATACATTGTAGTGGCTCAGAATTTTTATGCTAGTTTTCGTTAGTTACTGGGCTGTATGCATGTCTTTCATAATGCCCTTTCATCTCGGTCCATCTCAGATGATCCACTTCAGTTTAGCATAACTTAAATTTTCAAGCAATCTATGAGTTTTGTCATACTGTTTAATTTTTTTCACCTGAGGAAAAAGCACTCAGTAATGTCCATTCGTCCATTAATGTAGCATTAATGGAGGAAAAATTACCATCAATCTAACCTTTGAATATATCAATGTACAAGTTAATGTATATGTTCATGAATGCACTGACTTGAAACTAAAGAAGGGAGGTTTAGTTCAGACACTCCCAATTCAATTATCTGTTATGAGTGAGAAAAGTTATGAATGTAAAGATCCAACAAATACATACTTTTCAGGGCTCTCGAGAGATGTGGAAGACATTAAAAAAAATGTGTGGTGTTGTTGAATGTCGTGGGCAGCTTTTGGCAATTTCGTTTATAAAAAACTGAATTCATTCAAGCGATTAAGGTTTATCTTTTTTCCCCTTCCTTATTGACAAATATACGGTTTTAAAAATAACTTTTTTTCATGCTATAGTCGTTTTCAGCAAAAAGAGGTAGGATTAATGGTAGTACAGGCACTGCTTATGCATCTACAAATATTTAGTGGGAAGATGATAATTTCCCTTTTATTTATCTAAATTTAATTACAGCGTTTCCAAAATATTTCGCATCATATATCATTTCACTTGTAGAGGAAATGGATGCAGGCACGGGGAATTGGATTTGTAAAGTCATAAAACGTATGCCAATTAGTAGTAGCTATATGCAACTAGATATAAATAATGATCAAATCCTATAACTATAAATAGAGTTATAGACTCTAGCTTGAACTCCTACAATGGATGTGGATTAATGATTCTCATCTTCAGACTAATGATTCATATCTGTGACGTGCTGCTCTACTTTATTATATCAATAACTCCTGTAGTTCTACACTAAAAATACAATTGCTTAGAGTAGATCTTGTAGAAGAACTCAAGAAAGAGTAGAGGAACTCAAGAAATTATTTGGGTTTTTCCCCCAAATCATAGAATTTTAGTAAATCACTACTTTAATGCTGGATTGTGCAACTGTGTTTGAAACTAATTGTAATAGTTTAGCAATTACTTTTAACCTAAATGTTGATCAAACTCACTTCATATTGATACAAAAAAGAAATGTCAACAATATTAAGAATTTAAATTTACCATTATTATAATGGATTTTAGTGAATAATACTGAAGAAAATCTCTTTTTTTGCTATTTATTTCTTCACCAGCATGACTTATGAGACAGTATTTTAACTCACTCTTCCAACCCTGACGTTAAGCGCTTCTTAAATTGTTAGATGGTAAAAATTCTGTAAAACCTGTAAAAATCCAAAATATCTCATTTTCATTTTATTATATCAAATATAATATTTTAGGTCTAGAGTGTTTTAATAAATATATTTAGTACACAAACAGAAATCTTTGATTCTAACCGCCTTTGAAGCATATCCTCAAAGAAAGTGGAAAGATAAATGAAATTATCTATTGAATTTCGCCAGACAATATATGTCAGTTATCGACAAGATACTCACTTTCAAGTTTTGTTGAAACTGCAGAACTTTTCCATTAGAGTTAATTCAAGGGACACAATAATTTTTTTCTCTTATATAATGGGACATGGGCGAAAACAAGTATAAAAACCTTTTCACGTAATTTAACTTACCATGGACAGCACTTAGGGGGAAATATATAAGGTGAATATCTCCCCACAGTAAATGCAAACATTGATGTACTGATGAAAAATTGATGTGACGTTGAGAAAAAAGGGGACAGTCAGGCGTACTAAGAAAATGTCAAAATTATCGAAAATGTCCCTAAAAACTTCATTCATTAGTACAAAATAATTCTACAGTTTAAAAACAGATCGCAACTGATCTGTTTGCGAGAGAATAGACTGAATCATCTCTATTCTCTTTTTTTGAAAAATTATCTTTCATGTCATGAATAATTTATGGAATTAGTACATTTATGAAAGAATTTATGGAATTACAGGAATTAGTACCTGTATATTCCAAGTACTGTTCATTTAAATTGCAACGCCAAGAAAGCGTTGCTGACTCCTCTTTAATGCGGAAGACGGGTAGTTTATGACAAATGAAAATAACTAAGATCTGAACTTCGAATGGAAATATGATGTACGCACAATACAGACTGAAGTTCAGATTGGAATTAATAAATGAAGGCACTTGGAAAGCAAATCCCCAACGTGTCTGTGAATACGATTGATATTGCTTTACTTGTATGCAAACATGCCACGTCACAAACGAGATACCATACTGAACAGTAGAAAGAGTTTTAGCAAAGAAGAATTAATGGGTTGACAGAAGGTTGTTTGTTGTATCATGGTACTTCTGCAAGCATTTTGCAAACCGCTTGTAAAATACGTATTAGATGACACTGAACATAAGAAGGCTATTCATTTAGTAAAGGCTATGTCATTTAGTAAAAAGGGACTCTTGTCTCGTGAATCGTAAAGTGACATCTGTAACGTTTACACAAAAATAGAGGGAGATGACACATCAGGCGATATCTGCCAACACTGTTCGCTGACGACTGTGGCAACTAGGGTTCATAGCTTGACGCCCGTTACTGCGACTTCCTTTGACATCGTAGGTGCCAGGCGCTTCAGTAATGCCCATGAGCAAAGACACTGGAACGGTGAAAGTGAGCAAATTACGTTGTCTTTTGACGGGTCTAGATTCAAGCTCAAGAACCATGACGATCGGATCTCTGGCTTCCATTTAAATCCTACTAAAAAAGTTGATATTATGCTTGCACACTGTATTGTAAAATTATTTTTTACTGTTAAACGTGGAAATTTATGCAAGTCACTTAGGGAAGCTCATAAGTAAAAAAAGGGTTTAACTGAATTCTTTTAGTATAAAATCAAAATTTGCTTATGACTTGTCACGAGAAAAAGCCTTCAAGTATTAAACCGCGTAAACGGATTGCAATATTTAAGATCTTTTAAAATTCAAAGACCTTCAATATTTATTGCAAGTATAATATTATTGAAAACCTTTTGATAACATAAAAAGACACTCGCAGGGAAGAGTGTTATCTTACTTTCACAGAAAATGCAGTTATTCTATGTTTTTACTTCCCGTCTCTCTCTTCTCCGGACTCCTTTGTGGTATATTTAATTCACTCTCACAGATAAAAGCTTTGCGCATTAATACTTAATTCATAAACAACTAAACAAAGACCATTGATGAGATGCTTTTTTATCTTTGTTATTTGCTGATGTATTTATTTATAAGAAAAAATAGCCCTTCTCTGTCTCCAAATAAGTTTCTATAGACAACAGTAATCAGGGGAAATAAAAAGGATTGGGGTTTGGTATGGCTTATCAGCATGTATAACTTTCAATATTGCACCGAAAAATCTTTATTCATTTCCGCAGATAAGGAAAAGGAAATTATTCTGGCTGTTTGACTGAAACTTCGTGTCAAACAGCCAACAAAAATGTTCTATAATTTTAACCCCTGTTTTTCTTTTTTAGATAGGAGGTAGTCTACAGTTATGAAACGCAAAATTTTGGAGAACCAATAAGAATTATTCGCTTCTAGAAATATACTTAACATAAGTAAAAAAGGAAATTATCTCTCAACTAATATGTATATACTATTATTCATATATATATATACATATATATATATATATATATATATATATATACATATATATATATATATATATATATATATATATATATATATATATATATATATATATATTTCTACATATTTTAAACAATTTTCTTTTTATAGGAGAGAGTAGAAAATATTGCATTATATTTTTTCGATTTTTCGGTATAAATGGTGTGGTGAAAATACAGACCATTAAACTGAACATCTCTGTTTTATCTTAAGAAAAAATCTTTTTTGAAATAACTGTGAGATGCAGTGGTAGATAAAAAATAATTTTACTAAAATAACACAATACCAGTATTGATTGGAACATATAAAAAGTACCACGCACAAGCATAGAAAAAAACTAAACATTATTAAGTAATTAACACCATGAAAATTGATCCTTTCTAGGCTGTACTTGAAAACCTAGGTTCAATTTCTTATCAATATTGTCCGAAAGGAATGAAAAAGTTTACTGTGCAGATCATATTATCGGTCATTATTCTAAGAGAAAAAAAAGAAAAAAAACAACATTCAAAATTAATCACATATTAAAGGAAATACAATACTTTTATTTTGAAGTACGAAAATAGTATTACCTCATTATTTAGATTAATTATTATACTTAAAATAAACATGCTGGCTGGTTACAAAAGAATTAAATATACTTTGGAAATCAGATTGGAATAAAAAATATTATTGAAAGGAATACAAGATAACAATAGATAAAAACCTGTCCGACCATTTTGGGAAGAACTCGCCCCTGTCAGGAAGGTGACACAAGAAAATTAACTCACTTAGGAAGACATCAAAAAATCTGAGCTTTGCTTTTCGGGGAACATATGAAAAATTTTCCTCAGCTGACATCTGTTAAGGTATGGTACCCAATTTACAACCAAGCACTTGGTGACTAGCATTCCTTGTTAACTACACTGCGGTGAATTTAAAAAGGAGAAAAAAGTGAAATCTTGTTGCTTTGACTTATGTACCCGTGTCGTATCCCTAATTTTCGTCTACCCTAATTTTCATCGCAACGGGGGAAAAGTACAAGTAGTTCTTAACAGGCATGTTTCTTTGTTGACTTGCCGTAACCTCTGCCCACTCTCTCATGGTAGGAAAAGTAGATGAAAATGGCGGGGGATGAGAAAACTTTACCATTTGAAAAAAGAAACGTGAATAGAAAGGAAAAGACCTGAAAAATATGATGAAAACGAAAATTCAGCCAACCTAAAATATTTTCCCTAAAATCGAAATTTCTAATGAAGGAAATTTAAACTGATCATTAAGTATTAAATTGCAAGGCTAAAAGGGAAGTTCAAGCCTATTGGTGTGAATTCTGGAATTTTGTCCTCGGTCTCTTTTATATTTTTAACAAGAACCGAATATCTATCTTAGAAAGTCCCTCCAAATATTGCCGCGTTTGCTGCCAGGGTTAGAATAGGCCATTTTGTCAGCCAGGCCTAGTTGGAAATATTTCACCTTCCTCTCATAAATGCCTTGTCCGCCTCACGGAGAGAGACATGGTTTAGTACATCTTGTTTTTCTGTACCGGAAAGAACCGGTTTAGAGCTTTTTGGTTGTTTTATGTGACTTACAATCCATTGTTCCTATTTTTGTCGAATTCTCTTTTCATGTATATTGCTTTTTACATATACAGAAGACACCGTGATATCGGTGCTGATGTGCTGGAAACATGTACTAAGATGTAATATAAAATAACCATTATCCTTACAATTTAAACCATTCTCAATGAAATGAACAAAAGTATATCAATTTTTTTATTCTTCCAGACAGGGACGTGAACTCCGAAAACAGTAATTCATAACTATGATGTAATTGAAATATTTAAAGATATTGCAATACTTTTTGAAACCAACACATGTGTGATATATAACTAAAACAACGAATCTCAGAGAGGTAAAATAGATCACAAAAATTCCTTTGACAATGTATCATTGCCAGAGTCTCTACAATATAAGGAAAATTAATTTAAGACGAATGATTCCGGGGAGAGATATTATGTAATGGGTTATCTCGCATATGACTGTGTGAGGGGAATTTTCAATGAAATATTTCAAAGTAGTAGTCATATACAACACTAAAGAATCACAATTCCACAAAGAGTTATGTTAATTGATATGGTAATAATTTCTACTAGCATTAGACTTTATCATGCATATTCACTTCAAACCGGAATCAGTAACTAAATGAGCATTATTATTTATTGAGCAGAGAAAATTAAAATTCAAGATACAGTGTTAGTAATTTGATTTGGTCTTTTACATTCACTTCGGTCGAGAACTCTTTTAAAAGCACGTAATGTCATTTATATTTAAATCAGAACACTCTAGATCTATGTACATTTTTCTGACCATCAGAAATTTTAACCTTGGATTTAGCTATTCTGCCGCTTTCTTAAGAGCAAACATTTGTTATTTACTTAGCAAACATTCTTTTGACAAGAGTCACATTGTCTGGCAGACAAAAAAACTATCCTCCATAACGTTTTTGAGATCCTACAGTTAAAATTTTGTCACCCTTCATATGCACAAAAGTATTTAGCCTTTTACATCTCTGTTCTCTTTAGGATACTCCAAGATTCTTTCACATTTAAAGACTAGGAATTGTTTTTAAATCGCCATTTTTTAAAAATTAAATCTTACATGGAAAATAAATAGCTTTTCAACAGCTGCATTAATTTTTACCATGTTTTCAATTTTTACCTATAAAAAGTTCTTTTTATCTTGTAATTATTAACGTTTAACACTAATCGTGTTCACTAATCGTGGCCGGGACGCGTAAAATAGGTCGTGTCTTCCATGTTCTCAAATTTACCTCTGGAGGTGCGGGTTCAAGTGTTCCCGTCTCGTCACTTGACTCGGTTCAAAATTATGGGACCGTTCATTTAACCAAATCGGACTTCGATCTTTGGGGTGCTAATTCAAAACGGGAGCCACCACTTTCAGCCCAATAGCCTATTAGAACCTGGTGAATGGAACCTCCAACCAGGGGGTATTAGCAACAACAATATATTTATTATATATATATATATATATATATATATATATATATATATATATATATATATATATATATATATATATATATATATATAAATGTGCGGATACGTACACATGCATACTGAAAGTTAAACGAGAAGAATTTTGTGAGAATAAACTAAATTCTATACGGAAGGCATAGTAAATATACCTCAAACGTGTATCGTAATCCTTTAAATAGCTTTACCATATACTGTTTTAAACTTGTTTTGAAATAGCACGCAGGACAAATAGTGTTTTTCTTTCTATTTTTTCCCTCCCTTTGATAAGGGTGTATTTTGGGATATTCAATCGTATCTAGTGCATATTGCTCCCCGAGGTATCATACTGACTGCTTCAAGTAATCTCCGAAAATGGTATTGATTCAGAGAAAAAAGAATCACTTTGAAAGTATCACATTTATAACCGATTTACAAAGGAAGTCTCTTATTAATAAATCGTTTCTGTGAATAAATCTGTTTTAAAAAATATAATATTCTTCTGAATTTATTAAGCCCAATTCCCATCGAAAGAAAATTAATGTTATGTGTCTAGTGAATATGTTTACATAAACACTACGCAATAATATGCAAAATTATTAACTAGTAGCTAGTTTATATTTAAATGTGTTCCGTTTCGTTCTGACATTGTATTTAATAATGTTAATTCTGATCAATTCCCCTTGAAGCTCTTAACATTTCTGACCTCATTAGTGTTAAATCAATTTAATATAACGTAGTCCTTATTTGGTATTTTAATTACTGAGGTCTTTTCAATGTTAATTTTGATCATATTACAATTTAAAATCTAAGTAACTTAATTTCCATAAAAATTAATTCTAATTTTTAAACAAACGTTTTTTTATTCTTTTAAATCTTAATTTTTAAAAATAATTTTGCGAACATACGGTTACTTTGCTTAAATTATGGTAAGTCTCTACACAAGGAATATTAAACCCTTCTGAGGATTTTTTGGAGCCTCGAGAAGTTCAAAGTTCTCCTGATTTTCAAGGCATATTTAATTTTTTTACTATGATTGACTAATTTTTATATACTTAATTATTACGAAAAGTTCTATATTTTTCTGCAGATCTTTTAAGCATTTCTCTTTCCAAAAAATATTAAATTTTTTTTTCCAAATTTTTTTTATTTTATATTGATATATTAAGAATATTTTAGATTAAATACACTTCGGGTATTTGCAAGATTAAAAGAGAGAAGCATGGACGTTATATTCACTTATATACCAAATATGATAATTAAATTTTGTCTACAAATCCCAGGACAATTTCAAAAAGAGGCTTTTTAAATAAATGCACGTGAAATCGAATAATTCGCTTTCCTTAGCATGATAGATATTTCTTCTTTAAGCATAACATAATTATTTTTTGATTCTCAAAGCATTTCGGTGGTTTACAAAAATAAGATGTCGTGATCTAAGTACACTGAAAAAATTGCAATAATACATAATTACATAATCGATTTTCAAATTACATAATAAAATTTCAGCTGCACTAATAACTACTAATTAATATTTTTGACACTGCTGGCCATTAAAATTGCAACACCACGATGGAGGGATGATACAAACGTCAAATTTGCGTAAAAGGAAGAAGATGGGATATGCAAATGATTAGCATTTAAGGGCAACCGAACGACGCAGGAGGGAGAAATGGCATCTCAAACTCCGTATATAAGAAAAGTTACGCAGCAGATCTCTTTTTCGGAAATCGCATTTGAATGTTGGTTGTTTGTGAGAAAATCGTGTTATACCTCGTATAAGAAGAAGAAATGGCTTCCAGCACGTGTCGGAATTCGATAGCGACAGGATAATGGCCTATCAAGAGTGTGGTTTATCGTTCAGCGTTATTGGTACTCGCATTGGTCGAAATCGAACGACTGTCATGCGAATATGGAATCGATGGGTTTAAGAAGGTCATACTGAACGTCAAGCGGGACCTCAATGGCCTTCCGCCACTAACGCCCGAGAGGACAAACATGCTGTCAGGTCGGCCTTGCAGGATCGTACAGCCAAATCATTGACCTTGAGTCAGGAAATGGGAGTGTTTGCAGCACGACAAGTATCCACACGGATAGTACACCGATGTCTGGAGCAGCACTGACTGTTTACTTATCAGTATTGATTGAAACATTACAAAATACCACACATACACATAGAATAAAAACTAAACTTTATTAAGTAATTAAGCAGGTGAAAATTGATCCTTTCTAGGCTATACTTCAAAACCTAGGTTCAACTTCTTAGCCATATTGTCAGAAAGGAATGAAAAAGTTTACTTGTACCGATCATATTATTGGTCATTATTCTAAGAGAAAAACACCGGTCTGCACGGCGCGGCGACCATTATTGAGGCTTCCCTTGACACTCCAGTATAGACACTCGCGGCGACAGTGGTGCGCCGGACGACAAAACTTGATACAGGAGTGGCACCACGTCGTTCTTTCATACGAGTCCCGGTTCTCCGTGCATCATCATGATGGACGTATCCGTCTCTGGAGGCACCGAGGAGAACGCACGTTGCCTGCTTGCATTCGATATCGTCATACGAGCCCTGCACCTTGTGCGATGGTATGGACAGTCATTGCGTACACGACACGAACAACTCATGTTCACGTCGTCGGTAATCTGAACAGCCAGCATTGCGTTTCTCAGATCTTAAGGCCGGCTGTGCCATATCTTCGAGGCATCGGAGACGTCATCTTTCAACAAGATTACGCGAGACGGCATATTGCCCGTCGTGTCCTGGCCTACATTGACACAAAGGGTGTTCGGCTGTTGACTTGGCCAGCACGTTCTGCAGATTTCTCACCTCTTGAAAACATCTGGTCATGGGTTGCTGAGAGACTGGGCTGCCACCGCTCTCCGGCCATTACAATTGATGAAATTTGGCATAGACTTGAAGCAGCACGGAATGACTTGTCCATATATGTCATCCAATCCCAGTTCGACTCGATGCCTAACCGAGTTATAGCCATTTTAGCTGCCTGAGGTGGCAGCTGTGTGTCCTAATTTCAGACCCTGTATACCCCAAAATTGAATACAAATTAAATCGTGTTTACAAATTTAATCGTGTTTGTGTGAAAACACAAATTTAATCATGTTTTCTGCTTACTATGCTGTATACTTACAATAAGTAAAGCTTTGTCGTTTGTCTTCCTGGTGTTTCAATTTTCATGGCCAGCAATGTATTTTGAATTATTTTTTATGATTCCTCAAATCTGATGAACTAAATTTAAAATTATTAAATGGCAATGTAATGGACACAAGACAGACGTTTCAGTCAGGATTAAATGAGTTCCTTGATAATTTTATAACAAACCATACTCTGCTATTTTCGCACGATGTTTTGAGAATTTTTCCATATAGAGTATGTCTAAGAGATGAAATTGGTTATTTGACACTTGGACATAGGGAATCCGTATTTCAATAAATCTCTTAGCAAATAATCAAAAACTATTAGTTTATGCGTAATTGTATAAAGAAATGGTATATGTTATGCAAATAAGTTTATATTTGGCGGAATTTGGCGAAAAATTTGTATACGTGAATTCAATAATACTCTTGCAATAGTAACGTAAACAAAAAAATTGGCCCCACATTGTTTACAAAGTATAATGAAGGGCCAGTTATGAATTATTCAATATAGTACTGCATGAAAGATCTAAGATTTGGAGGTAGGTCCCCTTGTATGCCCACTGCTTTGTACATATCTTCCTGAGTAGCAGAATATCGATGCGGTGCTTGTGTCCATCTCAAATACTTAAGATGTTAGGTTGTAAGGTATACACAAGATTCGATACCCAAGAATCGAACTTTTGAGTGAATTAAAGAAGCTGCTTTAGATATGCTAATTTCGGCATACGCGCTTAGTATAAATACCACGCAGCGTCATTAATAAAAAAAAGGGAGGTTGTTAAGGTTGAAAAGGTGTTATCCTGCGCTAGTGCTTAGCGGGCCAGAAGTTTACATGGCAGTACTGCTGGTTTGACTTACTGTTCGTGAGTATAAAAATATATTGTTCTTGAAAGCTGTGTTTATACATTCCGTACAAGTAGTACGCATGCTTATTGCTGTAAAAGCCAATTATATGTGCAACGAATTCAATAAACATTGTTTCATGTATAAACTGTGTGTGGTTCAAATTCAAATAGAGAGCCACTTCAAATTATATACACCCAAGTCTGGGTAGAAGTGAGCATAGAAACTCTATACTGGCGCCCGAAAATATATATACCCTGGTAGTTAGCGTTAAATTTGTAACGAACAACATAATTGAAATTAAAAACTGTGTACTGTGTACGTATATTGATAAAATTGTTGCAAGTACTTATATACTATTTAAAAAATGAGTGTTGTAGAACAAAATCCTGCTGGAAATTTTCCTCGGGTAATTATGGTTCAGCATTTTGCGCCATTCGAAGCCACCTTCAATGGCGGCCCCTCAAGCCAATTCCTAAAGAAAATTGAGCATTACTTTCAGCAACAATGCACCCCAGAGGGGGATAAACTTAAAATTGCTCTAGCCGCTTTAAGAGGTAGTGCATATCAGTGGTACACGTGTATGCAAAGCAGTAATCTGATTTTTGACTATTTGTCATTCAAACAACAATTTCTTACCGTTTTTCCAAAGACCTTTAATCAAAGTGAAATTGAAGCGGAAATTTATTCGCTAAGGCAACGTGAAGGTCAGTCTGCGTTATATTTTGCTACGGAAAAGATTTCCAAGTGTGAGGAATATTTAGAAGGGGTAACGGAAGCGGTAATCTTAAAAATAGTTATCCAACGTTTGAAGCCAAGTGTTCAAGATTTTTTAGATAATCAAACAATTACAAGCAAGGTTACCCTCCTTCAAGCTTTGGCTAAATATGACAATAGACATTTCTTCGCTACCCTTCACCGTCATTCAGGTACGAGAAGTTTTATACAGCCGCACCAAAATTTTTCGCGAGTTTCAAACCAGCAGCGTAAGCAGTACCGCAGGCAAAATAATAGAAGCGCACGGCGTTATAATGAAATTAGTGCACTTAAAGTAAATAATATGGAAGCACCTTACTTGCACTGGCAAGTTGATTCACATGATATGGTTCAACCTGTTGAAACTGTTTGGTCAAATGTATTATTTTGTCCGAGTAGTAATCATTATTTTGAGAATAGTGAAAGTCAGGGTATTTTTGTGGCTTATAAAGAAAGTGAGTCTAGCTGGAATGATGAGGTAATTCCAGTACAAATTTCTGAAAATAGTGCCGATAATAATGCTAGTGGTTTAGAAAATAAATCATCTGACACTTCTATTAATGCTATATCTGATATTATTAATGCTATACCTGATATTATTGATGCTATACCTGATATTTTAGATGATATTCACACATCTGTTAATGAAGGAAATTTAGTAGATGACGAAGTATGCGTTACGGAAGTTAGTGAATACTTATTAGTTGACAACAATAAAAATTCTTTAAACGATAGTAGGAACTCGCTAGGTAATGATGATATTATTTCAAGTTTCCATCCGAATGAGGATGCTGTAGGCCAGGTTGATAATATGGTTTTAAATAAAGTACATGAAAACCATACTGAGAGTCAGGATGAAAAGTTGACACAGAGTTATACTGTAAGTAGTTTAGCTGATGCTTCGGAAGTTATAGACGCAGGTTGCATTAAAACGCACCAGTACGAAAAGCTTAATCTTCCTAAAACGGAAGCACTGTTAAAGAATTTAAAGGATAATGATTCTGATATCGCAAGTTTCAAAGAGACTTTTTCGTCAAAAGAGGATAAAACTAAAGTTAAGGGGGATAAAAAACGTGAAAAAGCGCCTTCAGGTTCCAGCATTAAAACTGCTAATACTGTAGTAATTAAGGCGGTAAACAAGAAGTCGTATAAGCACAAATACGAAAAGCAGAGTCAGGTTGTTGAAAAAATAGAATCTGCATTAAAATTTAATACCGATACAAGCAAAAGTACGAAGAAAGGTAAAGTGTGCACTACAAAAACTCCATCAAAGGAGGAATGCGTCGCTGATAAGGTACACAAGGTTATCAAAAGGAAGAATGACAATTTTAAAGTTCCTTTGCATAAGTACAGGAAACAGAAGATTTCTGCCGCCCAGTAAGGTTGGCCTCCTCCCAAGAGACCTCCTGTCCATCGTCAAGCCGGACCAGTGCCTCAGGACCAACAAACTGCTGCACGAAGGATGCCCACACGGTCAACGAACCCCTTTACTAGGACTGCGACCATCAAGAGAGGTTCCACGGATTGGACAGACTGGTGCAAGGAAGTTGCTGCATTCATGAGGAACACGTCTTGTATCAATTCTCTTATTCTAACTCCCACCCTTTAATAAAACCGAACCAAATTGGTTTGAAGTTCCCCATTGTATATACTGTGTAAACATTTTAAGGGGAAGGAGTGAGCCACTGAAAAAAAACGGCATACTGTTGTTTTATAAATTTTTGAAGGGGACATGTAGTGACTAGGAAAAAAAAAACATACTGCATAATATAATAATTAACTAACTAACATACTAACTTCACAAAACATAACACATATGCATTATAAATTGGGGGAGAGCAGATACAAACAGTCAAGAAATGTCATGCTGTGCAATTGTGTTGACACTTTTAATTAATATAGATCTTCTAGGGCGCAGTTGGCCAGCCCAGTATCCGCAACTCTGCAAATCCACTGTTTGATGGTGTCACCTGGACCCTTCGGGGTTAGTTTTGTAAAATGGTAGTGGCGTTTTTCCTCCACAAAACGTGTGGAAGGTTTTTTTGGCTTTGCCACCCATTATGTAAAAAGTCAGACCAGCACGCGTTTTCAATTAGTTAACTGAAGCCGTTCAGACCTCAGTTACCTAATTTTTTTTTCGAGGGAGGCCAGTGTAAGGTATACACAAGATTCGATTCCCAAGAATCGAACTTTTGAGTGAATTAAAGAAGCTGATTTAGATATGCTAATTTCGGCATACGCGCTTAGTATAAATACCACGCAGCGTCATTAATAAAAAAAGGGAGGTTGTTAAGGTTGAAAAGGTGTTATCCTGCGCTAGTGCTTAGCGGGCCAGAAGTTTACATGGCAGTACTGCTGGTTTGACTTACTGTTCGTGAGTATAAAAATATATTGTTCTTGAAAGCTGTGTTTATACATTCCGTACAAGTAGTACGCATGCTTATTGCTGTAAAAGCCAATTATATGTGCAACGAATTCAATAAACATTGTTTCATGTATAAACTGTGTGTGGTTCAAATTCAAATAGAGAGCCACTTCAAATTATATACACCCAAGTCTGGGTAGAAGTGAGCATAGATTCTCTATAAGGTTTACACTTAAGATCAAATCGAATGCAAGTCCAGAACAAATCAGCAAAAAAATAACTTAAGTTTTATATCACACTAGCATTACAAGTTTTGTACAACCAAAAATTCAGCCATAAGTATTGAAACATTACTTATCTCAGAAATTTCAGTGTGCAACTTTTTTTTCATACCAAAGTTTATAAGAGATATTACTGTACAGTTTTGAGGTGAGTTTTATAAAATCTAATAAATTTTCTTTCCCTTTAAATGCTGTACATGTAATGCATACAAATCATGCAATAAATTCTCTTAATCTCACTAAACTCTGAACCCAAACTCTAAAACCAAAAATAAAATGTCCTAAACTAAAATCTGTGAATGAAAAATGCCTTTGGAAAATAAGCACAACAACACTTTCAGATTTACAAGTGCATATATGGTCACGGTTTATAAGGCGAAATCTATTTCTTTTTGAGAACAGGAATAAGTTTAGGGATAAAACAAACAATTTGTCGCTGGCCTCTCTTTTCACTTTTAACTTGGGGATGTTCTGTACCCCCCTCCGTTTTTTAAGAGATTTTTCAAAGATTTCGTCATATTTTCTATGACAGTTTAAAATCTACACCCCTTCATGTTTCCTTCCTTATTTCTTTTATGTATCCTGTAGCGGACAGAAGATTGTAAAGAAGGCTTTTGATACATATCCAAAAATTCTGTTATTTATTTTCAAAAGAAATATAAATGTATTTATCAAATAATATGGCGATAATAAATATCTTTAGGATTATTTTTTAGAATAAACTGAGAATTTAGATGAAATAGGATTTGTAATGGAAACATCCTTTTATCTCTCTGTTTTTAAATCTCTGAGCTTCGAAGGAATTTCAAATATATATATATATATATATATATATATATATATATATATATATATATATATATATATATATATATATATATATATATATATATATATATATATATATATATTTCGGATCCATCGTTTTTCCGTATGTGCCGTTCATTTTATCCAGTCCCAACGATCATATTGCTTTGTTATGTTTCCGCATCTATCGTTTTCCCGCATTTATCGTTCATTTCAATCGGTCCCTTGAAAAACGATAGATCGAGATTCCACTGTATATATATATATATATATATATATATATATATATATATTATATATGTATATATAAAACTTAAAAAACTCACGGCGCAACAGTCCTATGTGGACCAGGGCCGACGGTACCCATCTCCGCTTTCGCGACCGTGGGCTTGGGGTGCCATACAGCATATGTCTCAGTCAGGTGGTCAACCTAACGTGATATATATATATATATATATATATATATATATATATATATATATATATGCATTAACACAGATGCGTTAAAATTTTTTAAAACAGTTACCCACCACTGAGTATAAATCTGTGATTTAGAGAAGTTAAATCTTAGCTATGGATTTCAGAAGCATATGTATGTTTCTATTACATCAGGAGGGTAAAGTATGGACCTGAGGCAATTAGTGGTTAGCGCCCCAGAATATGGTATGGAGGGCAATGAATCGAATGCCGGCAAGGGCCACTGAATTCCATAGTGTCTATGCAGATCTTGGCATATTAAATCCGTAGACTGAAAGTGTTTCCGTGTGGTATAGGTGTGGGAGGAACCCCACAGATTCAATACCCTTAGGAATGTCTGGTTAAAAATGTAATGGCAATAGGAATGTCGTGCACCTATACGGTGCAGACATAACAAGAAACCAACAAATCTCGCGGCGATTGGGCTACAGCAGAGAGACAAAAGTGATTCCGCATTGGAACAACAACTATGTAGATGTGTACATAGGAATATTGAGAGATGTAAAATTCATTTAAATTAGACAGACTTTATATTTGAATAGGACCTGTTATATTTTATGTTGGGACTCAAGTTACGGCGGGTTCTTGGTAAATAATATGCAATATAATTGGTCAAATCAGGTTGGATATCTATTATGGAACTAAAATATACTGATCAAGATAAGTAATAAAAATAGCTACTTTTATGCGAATTTTTGTGCAACTAAATAGTGCCTTATATTTAAAGTAGAATTTTATGTAAAATATATCATTTTATATGCCCTGAAACTATTCAAAATATTCCATAAGGGTATTGTTTAAATTTGATACGCACTCATTTATAAAATGATTAAAATGAAAATTTAGTAATTATAAGATATCATGGTCTTTATCTAAAAAAAGCAGGTTTTAAAGATTTATAATACATGATAGCACATCAATTTAGAAAAAAATAGAATCCTTTTGAAATCGAAAAAGAAATTATTTTATTGTGCACAGTTCCACATAAAAAATTTAAGAATACTTCATACAATATGTAACAAAACCTACCAAAAGAAACACACACACACACATATATATATATATATATATATATCGGACTTATTTTTTCATATATTTATATATGATCTTTGTAAACGATGTATTGGCACATAACCATATTAATAAGCAGTTTCTTTCAAAATCAATTTCTTCTCTGGTCGAGTTTTTCCATGAACTGGATTGTTTGCTTTATTTTTTTCCTTCACGCTATTACTTTACAAAGAGCCTTTGCATCATGTTCTCCCAATCCTCTAGAGTATTCATCCATCTTGAAAAATATTCTTGCACCAACGGAGCAAATCAAAACAATGAAAACTTCCCAAGAATCAAAAGAATTACGCTTGCCGGACTCTCAACACAAACACGAGTCCCTGGGCATTTGAAGGACAAAGATAAATTGCCTGTATTTGCGGTTCTCCCCGACAGTGTCTGACACTATCTGAATATATTTGCAAGGCGAGGAAAACCGAGCATGATTCGATTCCGTTTGTTCAGTTTTATGAATAATGTGGAAAATGTTTGAAATCGATTATATTTAGTTATTGTTATTTTTTTCTTTAGAGGGACAAATAGTTTAATATTTGCATGGGAATTACTTAATGTGTCCCTTTTAAACGATAAACGATAAAAATGTTTTCTCACAGAGAATTTTTTACCTTCTTAGTAACAAAACAGGATACTGTTCACAGTTCAGCAATGTATGTGATGTACTATAACAAATGATGTCTTATATTTAAATATCCTTGTGTGGCTGATTATAAGTTTTTTTCTAAATTTATAGATTATAACAGGAGGCCCAAGATAAACAGTGTTTAGATTCATTTAGGAATGACCACATAGTTCGTGCCAAACACAGATAAAGGTTATATATATATATATATATATATATATATATATATATATATATATATATATATATATATATATATACAGTGGAATCTCGATCTATCGTTTCGAAGGGACCGACTGAACTAAACGATGGATGCGGGAAAACGATAGATGCGAGAACATACAGAAAAGTATTAACATGCCTTAAAGTTTGATATCCCTAAAATATAATTACTCACATACATAAATGCATACATACCCGTAGTGTAACTGAAGATAAAATTACAAAGTTATACTGAAATCCAAGATAATAATAATTTTAAAAAATACACGTAGATACACAGGAATTTTGATTCAAATAAAAGTACTTAATCATCGTTTTTTTTTTGGCGGTTTTCTCTCCACAAGTAAACAATATTTTTGTGTGTTTCAAATTGCATTCTTTTCGGTATCGGTTATCGTGTGAGAGTATAAAAAAATTGCAGCCGTAAATCGTTTGTAGCTAAAACCATTCCATTGCACTGGATGGGGTCCGACATAAGACCACCTTGAAGTTCTGCTTCTGGGTGAAACACTCATCGGCCAGTGTAGAACTGCAGTAACCAGAAACATCTCACACACTAGACCAAACACCAGGGTGCTTTCATCCCAAGGCCAGCAAAAAAGCTGACTGTGAGCCATTGCTGATAAGAACAGAAATGTTGAAAAGTCGGTGAATTTGGAATGAGTTGCCGAAAATAGGGTACTCCAGGGGCTAAAGAATTAAGGAACATCAACGACGAACAAATAATGGGAGTGGTATAATAAATCGAAACCAGGTTAAACAAGAGAAAACAAAAATACGAGACCGTGCATCTCAGATGTTCTGCTCATTGTTTAATTAGAGCGTCATTCTAGCTCAATCCAGACATTTGCATTTCAGGTTCAGTTATTATGAAAAAAAGATCGATCCGATAAATTAATGTAAAGCTGCGATATTCTGAACGAATATTGCGGGAAAACGATGGATCGAGGAACGATCCATGCGATCTTTTTTGCTTGTCTTCTATGGAATTTATTCGGGACTGGGTGAAATAAACAATACATACGGGAAAACGATCGTTCGGGGAACGATCGATCGAGATTCCACTGTATATATATATATATATATATATATATATATATATATATATATATATATATATATATATATATATATACATATATATATATATATATATATATATATATATATACATATATATACATATACACACACACAGCGGAGTCTCGATCTATCGATTTTCAAGGGACCGACTGAACTGAATGATCAATGCCGGAAAACGATAGATACGGGAACATAACAAAGTAATATGATCGTTGGGACTGGGTGACATAAACGAGTTGTTTTTGTAATGCTTTTATTAAATATATCTTTCTCCAGTTGCATGAATAATTAATATTTTAAAATTTTTAAAAGTTTTAATAGCTATAATAATTCCTCTTGTTTTCATATAGTTTTTCCAAATTGTTTAAATCTAGCATGTATTCAGTTGTTGCAGTTCGTAGCAATTCAGTTAAATGCTGATTTGTCAACAATGATTGTTATTTTTCGTTTCGTGAACATAAATGTAGAACACAATGATTCAGTTGTACCAAAAATCTTATCCATCTCCTCTCTAGTTCGGCCTTGACTGAAAGAAATATTTTCTGTCGTTATTGGTAGGCTAGAGATTTCCTGTCACCTTTATAGTATTAAGTGCATTTTTCTTTTTCTGTATTAACTAATTTTGTTTAATTAACGTTTTTATCTTACGATCTTTAATGTGTATTATGGTTAAGAATGTTTGTCCATTGGTCCACTATATTGGAAATATATATAAAAAATACCAATTCTACAGTTTTTGTTCTAATTGGATATAAAAAGTACGAAATGAGAAAATTTGTAGAAAAAGTTATAAATAATTCAGAGCGCAATTTATTAGACATGTTTCTAAAATTATTTGAAAAATTGTTTTTTTAAACGAAAACCGAAAAATGTGAAAACAGCGGCATGCGGCTCCCGTGTCGCAGTTCCTCTAACCCTGAAATATAGAATAACAAATGTGTAAAAAGAAACGCGAATTTTCTAAATTAATTAAGAATAAATTACAATGTCTTCCCTAATTTCGTTGTTTAAGTAAAAATACATAACAACATTATTTTATAAATATGATTATCAACTTTCAAGAGCAAAAAGAAAAAAAAACTAATTAATCTTCCATCTTACTAAAAATTTAATTTTCTATGCGCATAATCAATATTAAGTATTTTTTTCCTTCTAGTGCAATATCTAAAACAAAGATTTCTTAATTAATTTTAGCAAATTGTAGATTTATCTTAACATACTAGGCATTAAGTCTTTTTGAAAGAAACAACTCACAAATTCGAAAACTTAGCTTAAATTTTTTCTATTGATCTTAAGAAATTCTTAAAATAACAAACATTATCTAAAGCCCTAATTGGCCTGAGTTAAAATTCATCCTATATTTCGGTATATTGATCAGATTTTGAAAAATCAGTAATCGTAAAGTGTTTTAAGTTTTTCCTATGCAAACATAAGTATAATTTCTACAGCTAGTTTTTTTTTTTTTGTCAAATATACTGATAACCATATATAATTACCTTCAAATTTGTTTATTATCGAAAATTTCTAAACATCTTTAACTTTATAATATATATATATATATATATATATATATATATATATATATATATATATATATATATATATATATATATATATATGTGTGTGTGTGTGTGTATCAATTTCTTAGCTATCGAATAATTCTTATCCTTAGTCTTTTCAAATGATATTATACAAAGAGTTCAATAAAATTTATAGAGGTAAGTCTGAATATATATTTGTACAAAGGAGAAATCAATATAAAACGTATAAATAAATTAATTTAAACCCTTGAAATTAAAAAGGAAAGTTTCTAATTTAATATCGGATTTAAAATTTTAACCATTTGACATTAACTATCAATAATTAAAAAGTAGCTTCAATTAAAAAACAAAACTGCATGCAATGATATTCTACAACTCTCTTAAAAGGACTCCAAAGATCATTTAAAAATTTGTATAAGGCGTGGTTAAGTATTCAAATTGTAGAGTAGTTGTTCCCATTATAATATTTCAGATCATAAATTCATTACTTCAGTTGGATATTATGAATTATATGTAGGTTTTGATTATAGTAAAGTGTTTTAACATAATGTTACAAGAATCAAGGAAGTTGCCTCAAATTCCCCTCACTTACAAGCATGTATTAACTATGATTAGGATTACGTAATTTTCGTATTTACGAAATGGATGCGAAAAAATGCGAAATTTACCGATGTTCGAATAAATGCCAAAATTATTTTCTTACTACTTTTCGGCGAATAGTAATAATTTATTAACATAATTGCTTATCTAAGACCATCCACGGCCTTTATCTGAGGGATCTCACTCTCGAAATTTGCTTATTACTTATTGCTGAATACTTAAGGAAGAGAATGTGGACACTACTACAATGTTACCTTTTAACTAAGGATTTTGATACTTACTTAACTAGGTTAGTAAAAGATAGTTGTGATTTTTTTCAATAAATGCGAATTTTTTGAATATATATATATATATATATATATATATATATGTATATGTATGTATATGTACTATGTATATATATATATATATATATATATTTGCGAATACATGCGAAATTTTATATACTGTAATTTTTTTTGCGAAATTTACGTACCCCTAACTATGATACAACGAGAAACAGATAACATTCAACTAAGTATTTGTAAATAATTTTTCACATGACCGGCTGGTAATTTACAAACATTATTAAAAATCTAATAACGCATAAAATAATTTATCCTATTAAAAAAATTGTTAGAAACTATATCGTAAAAGAAATAATACCACATAGTATCACCAGATGAGATCTACGTGTTTTAAATATTTGAGAAATAATGAACAAAAATAACACTCAAAAATAGATCTACACTTAAAAATAGATCCTACACATCTCTATTAAAGTTATTTTCAGGAATAGGGAATTTTGAATACTATATAAACATTTGAACGTATGCTTCTTTATCATCAAGATAAGAATTACAGATAGAACAATTTTGCAAGAGATACAATGTAGAGTTCGCAATTAAATTTCCGTACAAAAATATTTCATGAAAGTAATCCGATATCAAAGGAGATATTGACCCAAGGTGCGAGTCACGATTCTGAAATTCAAAACAAGTTAGGTTTCTTCATGCAAATGCAATGTATAATTGGTCAACGAAACACAGGTGGGGTGTGTGTACACAAAGGAGCCTTCTTCTTTGGGATTATCTCTAAATGTTTTTTATTCCAGATTTTTGCATAATGTATAAATCAGATCATCAGATCATATCTCAATTTATTCTTGTTTCTACGGCAAGTAAGAGCAACACATGAAGTCAAAAAACCTATGAGCCTATTTTTCCTGACCTGTTGACATTTTTAATGGAGAACAATACTTGCATCATTCTGCAAAATCTTCAAATGCAAATTATTCAATTCTTTTGCTATTATCCATTTTTTAAGAGCATTTTCCCCGGTTGATTGTTCAAATGAGTGGCCTGGAAGAACGGTTTAAGAATTTTCAGGTTAAGTGATAATCGCAGGAGTGGAGTATTTTGAATATTCTGATTTTAATCTTTTAAATTACAGTCAAAATAATTTCCAGTTAACTTTGTGTGTCTCGCTTTGTTCCTAAACACAACGGAGCAATTATTTCGTGGAGTTATTTTAATACTATGATAAATTACACAGGGTCTAATTATCTAACGATCTTTTGTCTCGATCCAGTTTTCCACGTTTATTTTTAATTGATCATATTTTTTTCTTTGTTATTTCCTGAAAAACAAGGAAAAACTGAGGAGACTGATTTTTAATGAATTTTTTATATGATATATGTAGTGCAATATAATGTACAGTTATTTTTCCAAACAAGGAACCGAACAATGATTGATAAGAAACTCAATGATCCACTTTGAATCAATAATGCCCTCCTTCTGTAATCAATATTTTTTTTTAAATTTCTAATACAGAAACCTATGGACAAAGTCCTTATGTATACAGACAACATTTCAGGTAGTCTCTTCTAACAAAACTACCGAGGGGTTAGTAACGTAGGATTACTTACCGTTACTTACCTCTTTTGTATGTATCTATGTATGCATGTGTTATGTATATATGTATCTAAATATATATATATATATATATATATATATATATATATATATATATATATATATATATATGTACAGGTATTTATCAAAATAATGGAAACACTAAGAAACATCATGAAAACCTTTATTAATACGAGGCAGGATCCCCTTTGACATATAATACCACCTGATAACCCTTGTAATATATATATATATATATATATATGTCAAAATTTTGACGCATATTGGTACTTTTCTGTTTATCTGTTTACTGCTTGCCCAAGCGATACAGACTGGGTTTGGCGCGCTGACAAAATTATAACTCGCGACGCAGGACATCTGAAATTTTGCTTTCCGGAGGACCGTTATGGAGGAACGTAATCCTGCGCTAAAAAGGTAAATATACAAAACTGCACCGGAAAACACCCAAAATAACATTATCATGCCATCACGAGCCTCCTAATAGCGTCCGTATGGAGAACGCCCAGTTAAGGCTGTGCAGGACATGATGTGCCATGTTGTCAGTAAAGAGGCCATATAGTGCTATAGAAAATTCCAATTCTATTTAAATATACAGCCAGTCAGTTAGTCGTGTTTCGTTGCAATCCTGAAAGCAATCGCTGCAACTTTACGTGGGCCATTAGAAAGGTCATTCTGGGACCAGACTTTAATTTTTATATGATTTTGGATGAGGATAAAGGGCTTTGCGTATAAGATACAAGAAAATTGTGTTTTACCAAAAGATCTGACGATATAACTTAAAACATTCAATACAAATTTTTTCGCGTCAAACACTTTTCGATTTTTATTTCACAACACTAACAGACTATTTATAGGACCAAATACATTTCAGAATTTGAGAGGGTAAATTTAGCTTTGATGTTTACACATTTTTACTGGGATATCAGGTAGAAAAAAATATATTATTTGATTAGTTCAGTGCTCTAAACCCTATAGAGAATTCGGAAATTGCAGTTCCACGTTCTCGCATGTTGTACGAGAGATTAAAATACAAGCAGGCGAAAAGAAATTTAACTTTATTACTGTTAAAATGGCATTAGTGATACAAGAGATTTTAAACGGATTGAAGCTAGTTTTGGGGAAATACTAATGAGCTATTTATGACTGCGGAAGGTGTGTGTAATTCTAAATTCTAACGCGCAATTCAGGGTTTTAATAGGGGGAGTGGATATCATGCAAGTATTTATTATAAATGAACTGTAGATGTACAGATTAGAATATTATTGGACTAACGCACTCAGTGTGTTAATACAAGTGTGTACATTTGTTATAAAATCAAAGCATAATGACATATTAATCACATGATAAAAAATGAAATTATTTTCTAATCGTGAAACTTCGTTTAAATATATTTTTTAAATACCAGTGATGCAGTACAAATGAAGCTTTCAAAATTTATTTAAAGACATGTTATATTGCAAATCAATTTATCTTTTGAATGTAGATCAAGATAACTTACATAACATTTTTATTTTTGCTTATTTCTATTTGTATAAATATGTGAAATATTTTAAACATTTTAGTTGTAAAACTAGGTTTTCATAAAAATACATTTCATGGAAAGTGGAATGTACATTGGGCGAAAACTCACTCATTTAGATTTTTTGCTATTAATTGCTTTTTATTGAATACTTAAGCGTAAAATTTCTTAAATTTTCGTGTATTACTAAAGTTAACAATCTAAAATAGTTATTAAATTATTATTTTTTTTGTTATTTTTTGCATGTGCTTATCATTTATAACCTGTTACGATGCATATCGCAAAATATGTTTAGCTGTCGTAGTTTTTATAACATGTTATGCAATTAAAGAGATAAGTTCTCGAAACTTTTTATACTTGCTTTCCATATAAAATAAAGAAAGAAAAAAATATTACAGAGCTTTAAAGCAGATGAAGATATCCTAATGACAAAAATGAATATTTTAAGATAGATTAGTCTTCAAACTATACTGCAATCGTATTATCTAACAATTACTCCAGTCTGAACGATCTGTTTACCGCTCCCCACTTCTTACATTCTAAGGGGGCTGCTTCAGTATTTGCCCTGAAGATAAAGGGTTTTCTCTGGAGCATGATAAAATGTTAGGCATTTATGAATATCAGAAGATCTGGTGGGAAAAAAGGAGTAAGCAGAACATGTACAGGTTAGTGAAGATAAAAACGTAATTTCTTACATCGTAACATGAAAGTATATCAAGCAATGACTTTGATACTGCCTATCCCTATGGGTATGGGCCTGGGTTTTTAAACAATTATACGGATGTATAACTATAGAATCACACCTTAAAGTATTAACTGAATAGACTTTTCATAAAGCAGGTCCGCCTTTAGCCATACTAATACATTTTAAAAAATGCATGTGGCCAAAGATAAATGCAGAAGATGCAGATTATATTTAGCACATTTTCAATTTTTAATTATTTCATTCACATACTTCGAACATTTTGAATTTACCCTCAAACGGTACTGTGGGGGGTCGGATCCGACCCAAGGGTGTGCCTTCCCCCTCCCGTACTCTCCCTTCTCATTGCAAGTTGACAAGTAACCCTACCAGATAGACCTACTAAACCCCCTACTAGATATAGGAATAAGTAAATACGAGAGTCTTTCTTGAAAAACATTATTCATCATCACTAGTCATTTTAAATTTTTTCTAAATTTTCGATTTTTAAAACTTTTTTTTAAATTTCGAAGGCCAAAAATGTCAGTATAAATTATTTTTTACATTTTTGTGCTCGGAAAGTTGGTTTAACTAACTTCTAAAACTTGGTAGACTAAATTACATTTTAGACCTCATATATACAACATTCTATGTAATTGTCAAAGACATTTTCTTTGTTTAACAAAATTACAATTCGTTGGTCATTTTTTCTACAAAAAGGGTTTTATTTCATGCAAAATATTATCAGTAAATGTTATTATACAACAAAAATGCTTATTGTGTCTACCAAAAATCTCATCAAAAAAGAGATCGGGTCGGATCCGACCCGACCGTACCATCTATTTCGTCTCAAGCCGCTGTACCGTTTGAAGGTTAAGTAGGGTCTTCGGAAGGAAGCAGAACTTAAAGACTCATCAAGGTCATGGAACATTTTCATCTAGTTTTTTGGTCACTTTCTTGCCTTTTTCCCTCTTTCCAAATCCTGTTCTTTTATCTAATTTTCTTCCTGAGACGACATTGAAACAAAAAACTGTAACAGAACAGAATTGACTATAAAGGCAACGAGAGAATAATTCAATTAAGAAGCTAATAAAATATGACGTCTTTGACGATGCCAAAAAAGTCACTTTGTTCTGTAATTTAATTCTTATGTTGTATTAAAACAGGAACTCTTCGAAAATATTTATCCTTTTTTTTTCACAATGGATGACGAACTAAATAAAATTGACTTCTATGTATCAAATACTCTCCACTGAAGGAACTATCCTCGTCTCTTAATCAACATCACTTTCATTCAGATATCATCAGAACTATTATGGTGAAAAAGGAAGAGAAAATAAATGTTGCGTTCCCAAACTCGTCAAGCAACAGAAAAGAAGAAAAATTGCTATCCCCTCCCTAGGGAACGCTATTTTTTGGGGAGAGGAAATAGAATGAGTCATATGAATCTCGGAATGCAAAACTTTTCAATCATTCCTTCTGGAAGTATGCTGTCAATAGCAGAAGGAGATGCATCTTAACATGTCTTAACCTCTTGATTGTGTGACGTACTCAGTTCACTCGCTTTATAATATTATGACATTGCTCAAAAAGAGGTTAATTCTAGATTTTGCTTAATGGAGTATTAATGGGATATTTGTGATAATTCTATTTGAAGCTGTTAATGCTTCATTTTGAACTAAATAGGGTCTTCGAAAAGAAGCAGAACTTAACGGCTCATCAAGGTCATGGAAAATTCTCATCTAGTTTTTGGGTTACTTTCTTGCTTTTCCCTTCTTTCCAAATCATGTTCATTTATGAAATTTTCTTAATAGAATCGACGTTAAAGGCAACGTGAGAATAATTTTATTAAGCAGCTAATAAAATTTGACATCTTTGAAAGTGTCAAAAAGTCACTTTGTTGCATCTTAACATATCATAACCTCTTGATTGCGTGACGTACTCCGTTCACTTGCTTTATAATATTATGACACCGTTAAAAAAGAGGTTAATTCTAAATGTTGTTTAATGGGGTGTTAATGGGAAATTTGTGATAATTCTATTTGAAGCTGTTAATGCTTCATTTTGAACTAAATAGTGTCTTCCGAAGGAATACTTAAAGGCTTATCAATGTCATGGAAAATTCTCATCTAGCTTTTCGGCCACTTTTTTGCTTTTTCGTTCTTTCGAAATCATTAAAGTTTTATTTTTATTTCTTCATCAGATGCTATTGAAACAAAACTGTAAAAAAATAGAATTGGCATTAACGGCAACAAGAGAATAATTTAATTAATGAGATAATAGAATATGAGTATGATTCATTTTACATACTTGAAATGCAATCGTTCCCAAAGTTTTTCGTAAGGTTGCTACTTTCCAATGCATTCTGAAAGTAAAAGAAAAGTTACGCGATCGTCACAAAATCAATCTTTTTTCACAAAAAAATATGCATTATAGTAATGCAAAGATCCAAATAATATCCACAATGCCAACCGACATGTCGTCTTTAAGTCACCACACACGGGAACGAAACTACTATATTCACTGAAGATTAACATTCTACATTTATTTGATTATTTGTGCGTGTGTCATGCTCTGTGCATGTATCGGGGCTATTGGTAAATGGAAAAACATTGAAAAAATCCTGGCGTAAGGAAATATCAATTCAGTTTTTTTTCCGTTAGAAATTCTTCTATTTTTTGCCGGAAACTAGAGTTGCTTTTACCCAATACATTTCAAAATTGAACTGAAAATTAGATATTGTTTCCATTTTCAAAATGCATATATTTTTGGAATTGAATAGGAATTCATCTGATTATATATATATATATATATATATACAAATATCCGTCTTCTGTGTTTACGTACGCAAACATTTAACATATTACTGCAAAAACACTGCGGATTCTGTAGCTAAAAATTCCTCATCTAACTTCTCGTGTGATTTAAATCACTTCTTCGATGCATTTCTCTAAAGCACTTCTGATGCATTTGCCGACTGTGTCTAGTAAGGAGAATAGATACCAAAGAATATAGGTTCTGGTCTTTTCTTATTAATTATGGATATATTTCTTTTACAATTTTGTGGCTGCAAGCTTCTTCAAACTGGCTGGATTTTCGCAATGAGAATATCGAGGAAAATCTGATGATTTACAAAATGTCACTTTATGCACACAGTTATTTCCGTGGGCCAGAGGTAGCCTAGTTGTAGCGTGTTGGCTTTCAGTAGTGAAGTGCTCGGATCAGATCCAGACAAGCTTCATTAAATACATTCGTGTCTAGGCCAGATATGGGCACGTTAAATCCGTAGACCAGAAAGTCCCGTTTTGAGGTCAGTAGGTAGGGAAGTTACGATTCCCCCCAGATGTCACCCCTGGGGTTGCTCGGTCAAAATTGAGGTGGAACCTTGCTAAGTCGAACTCCAAGTCTTGTGGTGTCATTTCAAACTGAAGCCTCAACCCTCAGCCCGCAAGCCTATATGGACCTGGTCTGGAATACATTCCAGCCAGGAGGCATAAACAACAACAACAGTTCTTTCCGTGTTTATGTCAATTTTTTTCATCTGCAAATCGTTTTGATAGCGACTCTCCCCGAAATTTAGGTCATTCATTTATTATGAAGAGTTACTACACCCAGAAGTGGAATTATTTTGTTATCGCCAGACAATTTTACGATATACTTACTCCTACAAATTTTTTTTTATCCTATCTCGTTAATGGCCGATAACTGTCTTCCAGGTCTCGATTGAAAGCAGAATTTCCGAAAAAAAATTGACATCGCGAAAAATAGTTATAGGAAAACGTGCTTAAAAATAAGCTAAAGAAATAGTAAAGTAGTACATTTCACACTATACTAAATTAATGTTTAATTGGAGAAATTTAAAAGTGCTCAGAAAAGTAATGGGAAAACCACTGCAAGTATTTCAGTCTAAATGTGTCTAAGGCACCATAAATTTTTTCACCATTATATGCATATTTTATATCGTTAATGAAAGTTGAGTTTTTAAAAATTTTTGGGTTTTGCAGATAATTCTCTGTTAGAAAGAAGTTCATATAATGTCATGACGTTCATAGAGTGTTCATATAGTGTCGAAGAATGCAAACTACGACGATGACGTCATCGGCATGAGCATTTATGTAATATGATGAATTACGAGTATTACGTAATATGAATCAGTAGTAGTTGTATAATTAGCTGTTGCGGAATTAATCTGCCAAATTTCGTCACTGAGTCAGTGGCAGATAGTTTAAATAGTTAGCGTATATCTTAAATACAGAACTTATGTCATTCTATCCCACTTCAAACATAACTGTTCAAACTTAACTGTTTTGCAAGCCAAAAGTTCAGGCTCCTTTGCTTGCAAAAGGTTCCAGTTTATTAATAAAAATTTAAGCAGATATGATCAGTGCTTCAATAATTTTTTTAACCTTTTGTAATTCTCTAAAGTTCTAAAGTATTCGTTTTTCTAGTCAATACTATATAAAAATTTCGAAGATATTTTTACGTCATATTGCATTTAGATGTTAGAGATATATTTTTAAATAATATTGACATTCGAAATCTCGATGAGAATTTTAAAGTTTAATAGATATTAAACTTAACACAGGGTAATAGGTATGGGTTGAAAACATGCATTGTGACCATAAGATAGTACACGTTGAAAAAAAAATGGCAAAAAAAAAACACGGTAACAATTTATATGAAATGTTTAGAATATTTCAGTAAGGCAGCTTCTTTCTTGCAACTTTTCAGAATTTTTTTTTTGTTTGTGTTCCTGTTCAAAAGTCTACAAAAGGTCATTTTATAGCAATTAAACAACTAATTTGTCCCAGTATGCGAATATAGTGATGGGGCTAAATTAAGCAAATAATCGATTTCGGTGCTTTTCCTTTAATCAAATCAACAGTTCTTACAGAAATTGGAAGTTTAAGAAATACATTTAAAAGTGTATAAATAAATATAAGTAAGTTTACGAAATAACTTTAAAAGTTATATAAATAAATATTTTCATAAAATAACTCTTATAAAAGTAACATTTTTCAACGCACTATCTTTTCGATAACAATTTGTGTGTATCGACTTTCAACAACGTCATATGTAAATGAATTCTTCGATAATCTCTGCTTTCGGTTCAGCTATGCCTAACGAGCGAACGAAGTATTCCTTTATTTTTAATAGTATTATTTAATTATATATATTGTTATATTATATATTTATTGTTATATATAATTTACGTATTGTTATATTGAAAGATTCCGTTTCGAATCTGATATTTTATCTCCTCATATATTCTCCTATAAATTTTGTTTCCTTTATCGAATGTTATCGGATATTTTAAATTTTATCTAGATTATATTGGGTTGGGATACCTTACTTTGTAGAGAATTTTTCTCATACTGAACATCAATGACATGACATACTTCTTCAGTTTAATATCTGATTGACGCAGTTGAATAAATGTTTCTCGCCTTTTTTATCGAATCAAACATCAAAAAAGACAGATTTATACATTAAAGGTTTTTCCTTATCTTCTGTGTCAAACTTTTAACATTTATGTAATTTGATCATAAAACAGATAAATAAAAAACATATCATCACATTTTTTTTCCCAGTTGAAAAATAATTGATTCCTTTCGTGAACGACGCGCTGTCAAATTCTTTATTATGAAATTATATTTCTCTATTTCAGATGAGAAACATGTAAATGAAACAATGTAAATTTTGACAGATGCCAAAACTTTAAATTATTATTCTAATCCCTCTCTGCATTTATGAATTTGTAAGCATATATTTTAGGTGATTTAATACATCAACATAGATCTATTATGATTATGTGTGACATGAAGGCCAATAATATGGATTAGGCTGATTTTAGACAACATATATAGACCGGGTGGGCAAAAAGTCCATATAAATTTTAAAAATTCATAAAAACCGGAAAAATAACCAAAATAAAAAAGGTTTACAGGGTTAGCATC
Organism: Dolomedes plantarius; assembly: GCA_907164885.2. Lineage (NCBI taxonomy): Eukaryota > Metazoa > Arthropoda > Arachnida > Araneae > Dolomedidae > Dolomedes > Dolomedes plantarius. The sequence goes on from OU015493.1 coordinate 145,675,229, forward strand.
GCTAGGTCACGGGATTTTTTTTAAGACAGGAAAAAAAACTCAAAAAACAGCCGACAGGTGGCGCTGGTACGAGCGAATTCTGCGGAAATATGCAAATGAGACAGTTATAAGAACGTGCGCTCATAATCCACAACCAGTTCACCGTTGTTCCGCGATCCGCCGAAAGGTGTCATGTATACACCCGGACCTGCTGCACTCTGCCGTTGTTAGATTTGCGACTAGCCTGCAATGCCTTATCCCCTGTGGTGGGGGTCATGTGGAATACCTACTGCTATAATAAACGATTTAGAAGCATTCTTTTCGTAATTTGCGTATCTTTTCTTTGACTTGTGTAAGTCAGCGCCACCTGTCGGCTGTTTTTTGAGTTATTTATTTTTTCCTGCCTCGAACAAAATTCCCGTGACCTAGCGATGCTAACCCTGCAAACCTTTTTTTTATTTTGGTTATTTTTCCGGTTTTTATGAATTTTTAAAGTTTATACGCACTTTTTGCCCACCCGGTATTTTTGATGTCAATTGCATTTCGTCACCTAACTTTAATCTGCGGCAGTAATTCAGACGTTTCGTAGCCATTGTTTGATCAATAATCGCATTGAACATATTTTCGAGAAATAGCTTCAAAACATAGTATTGGTACTTAATACAGTTATGTCAACCATGATGTATGTTTGGCGAGTTCATATCGATTATCATAAGTAACGTAATGCATCAACAAATGACACAAGCCCTATAAGTCTTTATTTTTCAAAAGAGAATAAGGAAGAATAATATATTTATAAAATAATTAGAATTAAGTAATTATAGCTACAGCAGCGATTGTTAAATAAATATTAATTATTAAGCAGTTTTCTGGTATTCCTATTTATGTGATATACACTTTTCTGCAATCAGACAAAGCTTGTAGATTATATACTCCTGATCTTATCGTTAAGGGGCTTTAAGGACTTCTTTTCATACACTTAAGTTTAATTTTCAGTAGTCAAGCAATATTTTTCCTATACATACCATCAGGTTGTCAAGGATTACTGAAAAATAAGAAAGTATCAAGATTTCATTCATCAAATGTTTTAACTGTAGTCATAGCATAGATTTCTATAGAACCTCTGATTTGGCTATATTCCACTTTATTTATCATCGTATGGTACCCGCCATGACGATCCATCAGAATAGAACAACTTTTTATTACCCCATAGCTTGAAGATTATACATATTGCTACAGAAACTGCCAGTACTCTTGGAATTCTCCCGTAGGATCAAACTGACTTTCGAATGTGGTAACGTACAGTTTGTAAGCAGCGAAATGCCCAAAATTCACTCATCTTTTAGTTTTAGAGGGTTTTATGAACCATTCTTGGCTAACTCGGCAGCATGCCTCTGACATCAGCATGTAACGTCAGCCAGTAGTGTAACTAGGTCATAACCCCTCGTTAAGGAGATGCTTTATTTTGAAGGACAGTAGAATCTTTCCAAGAAGAGGTTTGGATAAAAAATTAAAGTTCATTTGTTTTTCTCCCTTGTTTTCCTTTTATTTAGGGGAAGAAGCTGGAAGTTTCATCTTGACCTCTTTCACTGCGATTGGGAGGAATCCCCATGCTTTCTCAGGTGTCTTGTAAACAGTTCTTGACACTGTCTTGCCTGTATGCAATTACAAAGAAGTTTCATGAACCTCATCCTCGACTTAACGAGCTATCTTGAATTGTCATTTTCCCAATAATATCTTTCAATAACATCTTTGCAGGTAGAATTATATAAATATGATACATAAACAAAGAAACAAAACAGTTTGATAGATATTGATAGCCGAATTTGGAAAACAATCTCTAATATAGCAATTTATAAATGAAAAAAGTCTACTTAAAATTTCAAAAAGTACAATTTCTAATTTAGTTTCCAGACGGGAAAAGCAAATGTGAATTATCATGATACCTTCATATTTCGTACAATAACATCATAGGATTTTACTATCGACTTAATCATGATCTATGTTTTTTTAAATTTTAATTTTTTTAACATCATGTATCAAAAGTTTTGCTTTATGTAAAAATTTCCTATTTTTTTCTTAAATTTTATCTAGTTTTATTAATAAAGTAAACTGTGACTTCTTTTGACTTAATCGGGATAATTAAATTTTGAGATGAAATCTGGATGCATCGCATAATAAGCAATATGATAGCCTCTGACAATATTACAGATTTAGTATTTTGAATTGTTAAGCAACAGCTTAATCCCGCGTTGATTTTACCCGTCTTTAAAGTGTCATATGGTAAATATATATTGATGTGCTTAATACATAGCTCTAAGCTGGTGATAATTGGCTATTACCTAATACAATCTGTCAAATTTATGAAACTATATCCGCTCAGAAAGAGGATAGATCATGATATCATTTAAATTAATCCCCTGCATTTCCCCGTTTCTTTACTGCGAGCAAAATTGATTGGTAGTATTGCGACTTAAAATCCAATCAGAGCGCTAGAAAATTGAGATGAGGGTAAATGAGATTCCCTTCTGTGAGGAAAATTTATGTGGAAAGGACATATATTTTAATATGTCGAAAAATGGAATTTATCACTGTGGACATATACTGACGGTATTTTAAGTATTGATAGTCCAAATTTATTAAGTAATATGTATCAGAAAGAGTGACAACTTGTCAGCTGTTATAATCATCGTTCATGATCAATATGACCTCAACGACTTATAAGTTTATAATTGTCTTATAAGAGACACAAGCTGCATTTTAAAAATACATTCAAGTACAATAGTTTTTAAAAAATTTGAAATACATCAAATTTAAAAGGTTAATTTGAAAAAAATAAATTTATATGAAAATAGCTAAAACAATCAGGTGGAATATACTCTGCTGTTACTTAAATAGGAAGGAAATAGTAGGAAAAATCTTATTACAGACAGAATGCAGGACTAATAATGTCAAGGTTTTCGTAAGGTCAAACTAAACAGTACCTACTATGATCGACAAGTCGCTTACCATCGACCTATAGGCATAAACTGACAGCATTTTAAGTATTTATAGTCTAAATTAACTAAGTAATATACATCAGAAAGAGTTGCAACTTGTCAACTGTTATAATCATCTTTCATACTCAATATTGCTTCAACAACTTAAAGTTCCCTAATTTATATTAGCCTTATAAGACACAAAAGCAGCATTTTAAAATGCATTCAAATACAATAATTTAAAATTACATTAACAAACATCAAAATTAAAAGTTTAATTCTCAAAAATAAATTTACAAAATATTTCTAAAAAATCAGGGATAGCCTAGATTAATTGAGTAAATACATAAGAAACAGTATCCTACTTGAAGACTGCAATAATTATCATCTATGCTCAATATAGCCTAAATTACCTAGGGCTCACTAATTTATATTTACCTTATAAGAGACAAAACCAACGTTTTAAAATACATTCAAATGCAATAATTTAAAAATAAATTAAAACATCAAAATTAAAAGTTAAATTTGTAAAAAAAATTCACATGAAAATTTATCAGAATAAACTCCGATATTATTGAAATAAAAATGAAATATTATGAAAATCCTATCACAGACTGAGTGCAGAACAATGTCGACGATTTGATTAGGTCGAACTAAACAATACCTACTATGATCGACAAGTCATTTGCTATCGACTTGTTGGCATCCTTGCAACGCAAAATGCGAAATATTATTTTATTTGCCGTATTTTTCGGACGATAAGACGCACTTCAAATTTATGGGAGGATTTTCAGAAAAGAATATTTTGTATTTTGTTTAGAGTATAAAGATATTTTTAATTTCTTACTTATAAAGGTAATATATATATATATATATATATATATCGTTTATGTCACTCAGTCCCAACGATCATATTACTTTGTTATGTTCCCGCATCTATCGTTTTCCCGCATTGATCATTCAGTTCAGTCGGTCCCTTGAAAATCGATAGATCGAGACTCCCCTGTTTTGTATATATATATATATATATATATATATATATATATAATAAAATATTCATTTTATATTAATATTACTTTCGGACAATTAAACGCACCCCAATTTTTTGTCGATTTATTTATGTAAAAATTCATTTTATGTATAAATTTATTACTTTTTTTATGTCTTATGGTCCGAAAAATGCAGTACCTCATATTTGTCGATATGATGTATCCTAAAATGATTCAAGCATTATATTCAAGAAATCATCTTCTGATTTTGTTTTTACTCTGAAAATGCTCCAGACACTTAACACAACAGTAGCTCTTCTTTCGACTGTCACTATTTCTAAAAACTTGAGTACTAATTATTTGATAAAATAAAATTTAAAAAATTCTCCATAAATAAGAAATTAAATTTACTCAAACCCACACCCACTTCTCTCTTTCTGCTTCTATCACTATGAGTGTGGATGTCTGAATGTAAAACAAGTATAGTTTTTAGGAGGGTATATAAAATGGAAATGTTTAGGAAATTTTCAGATGCATAATTTATTTAATTTAATATTTATCGTAGCTTAAACCAAAGCAACTGTTGAATTTAAATTATAATACCTGCAAATTGAACTAATTTAATGGTACTAAATGATGCTGCGTGGTGTATGAACAATTCGATCTTTTAATTTACAAAGAATTTATTATCGTACTTGGATACGTATCGAATTTTGGCTTTCGAATACTACTATGTATTCTTCTCCATCTACCCCACGATACAGAATAAGATTCATGACACATATGGTAATAAATGTCGGATAGCAATTATTTATCGAAATAAATGCTTCTTTTGACGAAGGCATGATTTATAATGAATTACAGGACGCTAGACTCAGATTCAGATTTAGGTCTGGATTCAACTTAAAAGAATAATTGATAATTATGTATCTAAGATGATGATATAAATAGAGTTTAGAAAACAATAATTGCACATATAGAGAAAGAATTTTGCAATGTTTTCTGTAAATTTCTATAAGTTTGCGTACTAAATATCGGATTTAATATATATATATATATATATATGTGTGTGTGTGTGTGTGTGTGTGTGTAGTTTAATAAATTTAAAATGTAAAATTTTAGAAGACATTTAGATACATAATTTGTTTATATTAATATGTATCTTAGCTTAAACTAAATCAACAGTTGTATTTAAATTATAATACCTGCAAATAGAATAAATTTAATGGTATTAAATCATGTTGAATGGTATTGAAAAATTCGATCTTTTAATTTACAAAGAATTTATTATCGTCCTTGGATACGTATCGAATTTTGGCTTTCGAGTACTATGCATTCCCCTCTATCTAACCACGATAAAGAATAAGATTCATGATACATATGATAATAAAGGTCGGATAGCAATTATTTATCGAAATAAATGCTTCCTTTGACCAAGGCATGATTTATAATTAATTGGGGGAACGCTAGGCTCGGATTCAGCTCTGAAATGTGCATTAAATCGCTTTCTCCGGAAATACCGACCGAATGAAAATGTCTAAGAAGGGAAGTATTTATTTTAGCCTCACATATACATTCTGACACGTAGAAATAATGGATGGACTTTCTGCGGTACAGCGAGATTTTTCAATGGGCAGATTGTAAGTGGTCTTGCCTCGGAGAAATATGTTCTTTGTGAAACAATATCTGGAAGGGGATAGAAAGTGTTCCTTCACTTCAATTATAAGTCATAGTCACGTATTTATGTACTCGATGATGTCTGAGTTCGAGTTAAAAGAATAATTTATTATTATATTTATGTTATAATCGTAGATGTTACAAAGAGAGTTTAGAAAGCAATAGATGCACAATTATAGAAGGAATTTTGTCATGTATTTTCATAATAATTTCTATGGAATATGAATTAAAATAATAAAATTATGATATTTTTCGGGCATTAAAAGACGAACCATACGATGGACCATAAGATTTTTTACATAAAAAAATCGACTTCAAATACTGGAGTGCTTATTATGGTCCGAAGGTAACTAAAATGAAATGAATATTTTATTATATACATATTATTATATATTTTACATATATATTTATTGTATTTATTATATCATCATCGTCATTTTGGGCATTACAGCCCTGGGTGGACCTTCTGTTGAATATTCCTCCAGGACCAGGATTTCTAGACCTGGTCTGCCACTTCCGCACTCCAATCACTCTAAAATCTGATTCAACAGAGTCGAGCCATCTTAGTTTTGGCCTTCCTCTTTTTCGACTAGTAAAGGGTCTTGCAACAAAAATCCTCTCTACTGGATTTTTTTCCTCCATTCTAGCAATATGAAGGCCCCAGTTCATTATTTTAATTTTAAAAATTTTAAGAATATAGGGCTATTTAAAAAATCTATAGATTTCTGAATTTAAACGTTTCCGCCATAGGCCATTTTCTTTGACACCACCAAGGATGCTTCTGAGAACCCTTCTCTCGAAGACTGCAATTCTATATTCTCCATTCTTTGTTAGAGACCAAGTTTCTGAACCATACATTAGGACCTTGCTAATAATAGTTTTATAGATAAGAAGCATATTTATTATATATATATATATATATATATATATATATATGCGTGTGTGTGTGTGTGTGGGGGGGGGGGGTTGTTTGAAGTTCATAGTTTACAGTTCAGTTCTGCTTTCTATAGATCGGCCACCCTACCTGTCATGCAGCCTCGGATGACATTAAGCAATAGGCACTGACAGTCTCTGAAAAAGAAATAAAATGGAACACACTCATAATACACGGGACCCTGGATGAGCTGATGCTGACATCTAGTGCATGGGACCATGCAGGGGGTGCTCTTGTGCTGACATCGAATGGCCAATCCAGGACTACTCAAAGCCAGGGAATCTCGCCCTGGCTTTGAGTAGTCGGCAGCAGAAGACGTGATGTTAGGACGTTCATGTTGTTTGAATTTGATGACACCGCACTGGTCGTGGGACTTGACATTGGTCACTTTGTAGGGACCTAGGAATTTCGGTCGTAATTTCATTCTTGTTCCGTACCGCGTAGGCTTGATTGCACGTGAATTTCTTATCATATGCATGATTTTTTTCTTTTCTTAAAGGATTTCTGGTTTTCGTCTTGAATCTTAAGAATATTCTTTCTATCTTCTTCCTTCACTTTTTCTCTCCCATTTTTGTACTTCTTATATAATATACCATTTTTGGCAAAATTTTCGTCTTTCCCTTTTTTCTGTTAGGGTTTTGGCCTTTTGGATGTCTTCATTTCGTTCTTCGGCAATTTTAATTTTGGCGGTTACGTCGTCGTCCGTATTTGAAATGATTAGCACAGTGTTGCGACTTAGCGCATCAACATGTTTCATCTGTGCTCCTGACCGATGGATAACTTCATAGTCAATTTCTCCCAAGAATGATGACCATTTTGCAATTTTCGGTGAGAGGTCTTTCTTGCCTATTTTCATCTGCAAAGCGGCACAGTCCGTTACAATTGTAAATTTGGAACCAAGCAAGTAATTCCTAAATTTCTTTAATGCTTCAATAACTGCGAGCACTTCTAATTGGTACGAGCAATACTTCTCTTCAGCTTGTGACGTCTTCTTGCTCATGTAATGGATGGGGTGATACTTTCCATTTTCATCTCCTTGCAATAACACAGCTCCGTATCCATGTTTGCTAGCGTCAGTATGCACTTCCAGTTTTCTGCCTTGCGTAAATATGCTCAAAACGGGTTCAGTAGCCATATATTGTTTTAATTGCAAAAATGCTTCTTGTTGGTTTGAACCAAAAATAAACTCCTCGGGTTTTCTAAGCAAGTCGCTCAAAGGTTTTGCGATAGTAGAATAACCAGGGATAAATTTTCAAAATTATCCCGTGAGGTCTAGAAAACTTTGGACCTGCTTAATTGTCGTTGGCTGAGGAAATTTCTGCACTGCAGCAGTTTTTGACGGAGATGGTTTAACAGTTCTGTTTTCGATGACATGACCTAAGAATTCTACTTTTTGCATTAAAAACTGGCATTTCTTCAATTTAATTTCTAATCCGTATCGAGAGGCTACTTCTAAAACTTGACGCAATCGTTTAATACCTTCTTCTTCGTCTACTGACGGAATAATTATATCATCCATATACAATACAACAATACCTTCATTAATGAGATTTCGGAATACGTGAAAGATATATCTCTGTAAAACACTGGCACTGTTAGAGAGACCAAAAGGTGTTTGCAAAAATTCATATTGTCCATCAGGAGTTATAAAATTAGTAAATTTGAGACTATTTTCTTCTACATCGACATGAAAAAAGCCATTTCGGAGATCAATCGTTGTGAATATTTTTGCACCCTGTAATTTATCCAGAACGTCTTCAATTAACGGTAAGGGGAAACGATCCTTTATTGTTTTCTTATTCAACGCTCAGTAATCAACACATAATCGCGTAGATCCGTCTTTTTTCTTGACCAGAACAATCGGGCTTGCATAATCAGAGGAACTAGGTCTAATTATTCCGGCTTCTAACCAGTCTTTAATTTGTTGATCTACAAATGATTTCTCGGGAATTGCCAAGCGTCGAGGTCTTTGATACACGGGAATATCGTAGTTTAAAATTATCTTCATAGAAATATCTACAGTTTAGGTTTTGTTTGGCGTATATGTAGATACAAGTTTAAAAAGTGTGACTCTTCGTTGCTTATCTTTAATGTGGTTTATATCTATTTCCTTAGAAACAAAGTTCGGTAAATTTTCCATCAACAATTAAAAGTTGTTCGTGTTGGAGGGCTTCTGAATGACTAAAGAATCTTTCTTCAAAATTACGTCAGCGAAATCTAACAGAGGGGTGCCAATAATAAGGTCAAAAGTTATTGCTTCGTTCGGGACTACGTGAAACAGCAATTCGAAGAACTGACCGTTGATTTCCACGCTATGCAAAAATGAACCCTTGGTAAACACATTCTTAGAGCCTAGTCCTATTAGATTTATGGCGGGGGGAGAAACAGCTGGTAGACACAGTCTTTCATAGCAAGCGGATCGTATTACATGCAAACTGGAACCACTGTCAAAAATACCCGTCAACTCATCGTTCAACTTGACACTTATCTGTACAATATAACTTTTCTCTGCGGGACACTGCTACTGATATTCACGGCTTGACTCGGGGTTTTATTACTTTTCACCGGACAGTTAGCAGAAACGTGGTCATTCGTAAACTGGTTACAGTTGAAACATTTTCTTCCGCGATCTTTAAATGGGCAAACACTATGATTTTTATCACCGCAGTTTTTACAGCGCTGAAAGCGGGGAGACACGGCAGGAGGGATGAAAGGTTTCTTTTTTTTGTCGTTTCTGGTTCAGTTGGAATCTTAGTATTTTTTCGTATTTTTTCGTAAATGCCTAATTTTTCCTTAAACTCTTTTAAATATTTCGCACCGTAAAGAATTACTTTGTTAGACGGTTTATCGGGAATACCATCTATTACAATTTGAATTAGGGATTCTGTTTCGATGTTACCTTTGCTTGCTAGTTCTTTCATGGCCAGAAAATATTCTTGCAGAGATTCTTCGTTGTTTCTACGACATTTCGTCAACATTTTATGGAGTTGGCCGCTTGTGCACTACGAGGCAAATTCTTGTTCAAGAGCTAATTTAAGCCTAGCCCACGAAGTTAAGCCAGATTCACCTTGAATAAAGAGTTTCGCTAATCCAGTTAATGATCTTTTCGCGTATATTAATTTTGGAAGATCATTCCATCCGCAAATACCCGCCGTTTCTTCAAAATCAGTTATCCACTTTTCGATGGAATAATTATCTTTCCCGTCAAACTTTCTCAAACTGTCTACGATATCATGATAGGAAATAGTAAATTTAGAAAGTTTATCTATGTTGGTTCTAAACGGGTTAATTCACTAACTTTGCTACGGCCCATTTCATTAACTTCATTATCCTGTTCGTTGTCAGAATCATCGTTGTCAGATTCAAAATTAGCATTTTTAAGCGTTTTAATATCTAATAGGCTATCGAGAATTCGAGTAGCGAGAACAGTTTCATTTCCTTCACAATCAATACATAAAATATAGCAAATTGTAATTAAATTCGCAAGCCTAACGTGTTTCACAGCAAAAGTTAATTTCTTTTCATAATGTTCGTCAGTTTTCTGGTAGTCAAAGCCAGAAAATTATCGTAACCGTTTCCGGTTTAATCGGTCACCTTCTGTTTCACAAACAAAATTATGCAAGTATCTTACAGATTTAACAGAAGCAGACATCAAGTTTCCTTTGATTCGAGGAATATCAGCTAATTTATTTTTTTCCATTTAGAATCGTTAATCGTAGTAAAAATCGTAATTATTCGTAAACATAAAATGATGCTCGTAAATCGTATAAATAGAATTATCGTAATTAGCCGTAATTCGAAGAAGCAAAACAGTTACTATCATAATTCATAAAAATAGGATGATCTTACTTCATTTCGGAGTCCGTTGCGTAGATTCACGTCGTGTATTTTTTTTATACTTTTCAATTCATACTTTATCCCATTCTCTGACACCACGTTATGGGGCGCGGGGTTGGAGTAAAACATCTACAACATAAACTAACTAACAACCATCGTAAATAATATATAACAATTAAGGTTTATTTACAAAGAATTGGAAAAAAAACGTAGTCCATCTACGACGGAATCCAAATCGGGAGTCTTAATGTTCTCCCCAAACAGAGTAGAGGGGTCGTGATAATGTCGTGATAATGCTCGTTATGCGAGGTTCCACTGTATGTATATATATATATATATATATATATATATATATATATATATATATATTTTATCTTTATTAAGAATGAAGTTGAAAATAGCTTTAAATACCTAACAGAATACTATATATGCTTTTCTAAAAATCCTTCCATAAATTTGAGGTGCATCTTACGATCTGAAAAATACGTTTCATAAATTTCGTTTCATTCCTTTAATTTAGTTTTATCTAAATGATGTTACATTTTATTAATATAAATTAATCCGTTTTAATTACGAATATTTTCATGTGAAACGAAAACACTTGTTAAGACTACTTTGATTGAAGATCTGCCAGACAGGAACAAAATTTCAAAACCTTTTTAACTTAAATACATTTAGTGAGCCTTACACATTATATGTGTAAAAGAGGGTGGTCAAAGGGGGATTAGGAAACACTCTAATTCAGTAAGCAAGCAGAAAATACGTCTAATATCACCTGATGTATATACTATCAGCTTAGAAAATACAGGGTTTCGAAATAATTCGTCGTTTTGAGGGGTGGCCGTGGAAAAGAGGTTTTTCTATAACATTGAATTTCTGGAGTCTTTAATCGGTTCTGATGAAAGTATGTCCGTTTAGAGGGGTGACTGTCAAGTAAGGGTGGCCATCGAGTAAGAGATATTTCACTGCACTTTAATTGTCATACATAGAAGAATCCCGAAAGAGCTTGTTCTCTCATGATTTAATTTTTTTAAATGTATTTTGACAGATGGACATGCGCCAATGTAAATTATGGTAAAATAGTCTTATATTGCTTGCTCTTTATTAGCCAGGGAAAATGAAATATATGAAAAGAGAGATTGAAATTGGGATCTTATATTTTATTATTTTTGCCTAGGCAAAAAAATATTAGTTATATTTAAAAAGGAGGAATACACAAAAGAAAATTTTAGGATGGAAAATTTTTGGAAGAACAGTTTTTTTTTTTTTTTTGAATGCGGAGGCACTTGTCGTGAGACATTCGCCTATACCACGCCGCAATTTTACTGCCCATTTTATTGTGGGGACACCATATAGGCGGACAGCATTACCCCCTATGAAGGAACGACACGAACGGAGGCATATTTCGTGGCGCTACGCCAGGATTCGATCTGAGCATCCTCAGCACCGCAAACCAGCGCGCTGTACCACTGGGCCGCCACAAGCCCTTTTCGGAAGAATAGTGATAGAGGATAATTTGTAATATTCCAGACTTTGTGTATATCGGAAATCAAACTTTTAATATTGAATTTTTTTCCCGAGCCTGCAATATTTAATATAAATATTTTTTTTAATATAAAAGGTGTTTTTACCTTGCTTTTTTTAATCGAAAGTGATAATTCGCGGAGACCAACAAATTTTAAAAGATGATAGATAAAGAAAAAAGGGTATGAGAGGATAAAAATCAAATTATACTCTAGTGAAAGACAAAGTGCGGAGCTTTGAGATAAAATACTCTGATTTCGATTGTGTTTGACTGATTGTTTGTTAAAAAGAGCATTGCAACTGAAATCGAAATGAAATGTATAAAAGACGAGAATAATGAAAATTGAAGAAGAAAAAAAAAGGAAAAATAAATGTTTTATATGACGATGATTCTGATCGCAAAACATTGAGATCTACTTTGCTTTCAGATCATGGAACTAGCTAGCTATATAATGTTATAGCCTCGGTGACAGAAGAATCATTACGGTATTAGCCTCTGGAGAAAATGAGAAATCACTGGGATGTAGTTAGACCAGTGACAATAAATTATATATATATATATATATATATATATATATATATATATATATATTTATATAACGCAAAAAATACGTCATCCCAAATAATACTTAATGTTTATTCCAAAATTTTCTTTCCCAATAAAGAACAACCCATTTACCTTTCTTTCTTCTATGAATTACTTATTTTAGAAACTATATTAGCAATTTAGCCACGTGCCCTAAGACTAATGAAAGGGGAAACTTTCCTAAGACTAATGAAAGGGGGATACACCTTTCTTTAGTCTTAGGGAATCTTAGAAGATGGGAGAACACCTAGTAGGTGTTCTCCCATATACTAAATACATACCAACAATGTTATGCTCTACGAAGGAAAAAGTACAGGAACATCAATGCTTGATCTGGAATCGAGCCTAGACCCATACGACGACACCTTATGTTGCTAACACCTACACAACATTACAGGCTTTCTTTTAACTGTAGTCATAGCACCTGTCAAAGTATGAGGAAAGCGATAATAATTAAATCTATTTTTTTTTTAAAGGAAACTAATATTTATTTTATTGTTTATCATTTTTCGCAACTTTTACATTCGCATACATATTGGAATTTTCATTGAAATAACCTCAGAATGTTTATGAATATAGAAACTGTCATTATATTAGTCAACAATCACGTAGAATACTATTTTTATAATTAAAAATCTCTAAATTTCGACTTTACCTCATTTTTAACTACTTGATTATTATTAGATTGTTTTTTTAATGTTTATTTTCTTCTCGAATAACACAATATAAAACCGAAAGGAAAACATTGCAACCATCTGTTGTTGCTAGATATTAAATCTGGTATTTCTGTGATCGATAATTCAGCAGCTGAGCTATCAGCAGTTACTTGCCGAGCCTTTCTTATATATCGCTAGCTTACAGAAAACCCATTGTTCTTTGCTATTTACAATATTTCTACTCCGCAGTTTTCATAAGCATGCAGATTGTATAGCATTCCGGTGATGTTTAAATTTGTTTCATACTTGAATATGAACTTTCACGACTTCCGCTGAAATTAAATTAAGGAAGGAATACGAAATGGCATATTTGTATGTAAGTGGAAGTGAAACTCGTGACTTTACATTCACGTTGCATTAGTGGAGACATAAGTTCAAAATATTCAGTATTTCGAATTATTTGAATATGGCATTTGATAATTACAGACTTGCCGGGGTTTTATTATCTATGCATGACTTTTAAGAGTTTTGTTCATATTTTTAGAACAAAAGATACATTGTTCATTTCTGTATAATAATATTTTATACTTTTTGACAAATAGGGCATGTAGAAGGTGACACCCTGTCAGCACGAATTTCGAGAATTATATTTAATTTTTTGGTAAGGTTGGTTAGTGTAAATAGTGACCTATAGTAGAATTCTGCATAGAACTTAAAAGGTACGAAATTAAACTGTTCGGAAATCTTGCTTTATGTAAATGTGATTTATGTATATCACATTTGAACGAAAAATATATGTATCTAATCAGTACTGCATAATTTTGATAAAAAGTGCTCCGAACGTAGACAGCTACACCTCGATTTACACGGTAGATGCGTTCCACGACAAATCGTGTAAAACAAGACATAGTATTCATATTAAACTAGGGGACAGGTGCAAGCCGTAGTTATGTTTATAGTAACAGTGTGAAAATGCAAAGAGTTTATACCGAAGTGAAAACAAAGCAACTTAAGTAATATGCAATGATAAATTAGTTATTTGCATATGTATTTTGTAAAACAAGACACAGCATTCATATTAACAAGGGGATAGGTGCAAGCCGTAGTTATGTTTATAGTAACAGTGTGAAAATGCAAAGAGTTTATGCCGAAGTGAAAACAAAGCAATTTAAGTAATATGCAATGATAAATTATTTATTTGCATATATATTTTGTAAAACAAGACACAACATTCATATTAACAAGGGGATAGGTGCAAGCCGTAGTTATGTTTATAATAACAGTGTGAAAATGCAAAGAGTTTATGCCGAAGTGAAAACAAAGCAATTTAAGTAATATGCAATGATAAATTATTTATTTGCATATGTATTTTATAAAACAAGACACAGCATTCATATTAACAAGGGGATAGGTGCAAGCCGTAGTTATGTTTATAATAACAGTGTGAAAATGCAAAGAGTTTATGCCGAAGTGAAAACAAAGTAATTTAAGTAATATGCAATGATAACTTATTTATTTGCATATGTATTTTGTAAAACAAGACACAGCATTCGTATTAACAAGGGGATAGGTGCAAGCCGTAGTTATGTTTAAAATAACAGTGTAAAAATGCAAAGAGTTTATGCCGAAGTGAAAACAAAGCAATTTAAGTAATATGCAATGATAAATTATTTATTTTCAGATGTATTTAAAAAATTAATGTCAAACTTCGTGTAGAACTGAACTGGGAATGAGAGTATGGAAATAAAACAAAATCTACTTTAATGACGCCAATGCTAAACGCAACACAATGCACCTGTGACGTCTGTGCAGATAATTAATGAGTATATTCAATGCAAAGCACTCAAATAATAAAATAATACATCGATTTTTGTTAATTTATAAAATTTAGAAACCGTGTAAACCGAGTACCGCGCTAATCGAGGGACATGTGTACCTTCATACAATTAAGCAGGAAAAAAACCAGTTTCGAGAACCATGTAGAACTTATACTAATTTGCCTTTGACCTACCCATATGCATAGAGTTAAATAAAGACCTATATTTCCGTTATGCTCATGAAATGAACACTAGAAGGTCACTTTTAATTATACGTACAAAGATATCGATTCATTTCACAGATATTTGCCAATTCCCATGCCCAAATCCTTTCTAAAGGTATAATGCAATGAAGACATATTTTTACTATTGTTATTTGACCGCAGTTCTGCACAATCCAACCATAAACCAGTGAAAGAGTTATCATAAACCCACACGGAGCTTTGTTCCTAGAGCCTTTATTAACCGAACAATAGCCGAATAACAATTGTTGTGAACAATTATTTGCTGGTTCAAAGTATAGAGATTCTTAACAATGCGATGTAAATTAAATTTTTAAGTGGAGAAAAGATTTATTTTAAGAAATGTGTAAACTCTAGGAATTTACGTATGTTGTATGTCTTAGATATTTGCAATAATTTTCATGATAGTAAATGCTCGTTCCCCTAAATATTTTTGCATAAATTTAACACAGTGGTTCTTAAACAGTGTTAAGCGCACACTTTGGGGTGCAAGCTGAACTGTTCAAGGGTACACGGATTTTTTTTTTGTAATGCTGTAAACACCAATTTGTAATAAAAAATAATAAAACAGAATCCTATTCTTTTTCTGGAATAATCACAGCACTCTACCCCAGAAGAATGTTCTATAACCGAAGCAAGATAAATTTTGCAGTTCCTAAGCAGATTTACGTCACTTCCCTTCTGCTCCCCAATCATGCACATTAGTCATTGATGAGCTGCACAATGCTATACGAATGCAACAATCTCGCTGATTACCCAGTAAAATGTTTATAATTGTATCACATTAGTTAAATTTGATTTGAGTTTATGATGTATGAAAACAATTATATATATATATATATATATATATATATATATATATATATATATATATATATATATATATATATATATATATATATATATACGAGTCACTTAAAAACGAGTCTTAGAAAAACGGCATCCCAGAACACTGAACGGACTTTGGAAAACGGTCAAAGAGGTATGGGGTAAAATTGACACAACAATGCTAAGAAAAAGTTTACTTTCATGGAAAATTCGAGCTAGATGTATTGTCAAGAACCATGGCTATAAGGAATTTCTGTGGGAAGCACTTATAAGCTACGTTTACATGGACAACAATAATACCCGGGATTTACCCGCTAATAGGGAAAACCTTCGAAGTCCGTTTACATGGGACCACATTTTCACCCTGTTTTTACCCGTCTTACCGGAAGTAAAGGCCATCACATGATTCGGCGGAAGTGATCCTCATACACCATCATTCCTTGTAAATCACGTTATGGGTTCGATCCCAGCCGGTGTCATACTTTTCCAAATTCACTGTATTGCTATTTTTAGCTTTCCATCTTCGAACTCCGCATTTATCTCGTTACGAAGTGTATGGTCCTGGGGAAGGCCCTTTTTTTCTAATTGTTGTTCTTTTGACCTCGTATTCTTAAATTTTAAAAATAACAACAACAAAAAAATTATAAAACTTTAAAAATCCAAAAAGATTGAAAAACTTACAAAAATATTTTTTGTATTCTTATGATATCTGCTTTTCTGGGCCTCTTAATATTATTACTTTTTTGTTTTCCGTGGATTATTAGTATTATCTAATTTTTCTTCTAAATTTTCTTAACTTGTAACTCTATATTTTTTCTGTTAAAATTAACTTTTTTGTTTTAATTTAACTGTACTATTAATTTTTTTCTTTTACCCGCGTTATTCTTACCTTAATATTTTAATTCATTACTTAAAATTTTAACTACTGAGCACTCCCACCTTGATTACATATATCTTGCTTACAGGAGATAAAGTCGACACGACCAATGCACTCCTCTTCTAAAACACAATTACGTCTGCGTCTATTTGTTATTTAAATGCAGCACATGTCAGTCGCTGTTGATAATTATAGAACGTTTACGATTGTTTTCTGTTGTTTTTAAAAATAATTTAGAAAATAGATAGGAAAAAAGGAATATAAGAACTAGAAGTTTGATGCGGATATTAGATATAATCGAACGATCTAAGGCTTCATCGCTAAATTTAGTTTTTCCACAACAAAGAATGTGGGCAAAATTACGAAGCTCTGTTTGGTGGGAAGAAATTGTTTTAAATTCCTGAAATAATAAAGACTGGAAAGAAAATTTTCCAATCGATAGGTGCATTTTTTTAAATTATAAGATTAATTGTAAGATACTTATTGTTTTAATAAATCCTTTTATAAAATCAAAATGGAATTTTGATTTCAATTTTGTTTCAGTAATTTTTAGTCATGTATAAATAAAAAAATCATAAATAGATATAAATAAATTTTTATCTGTGAATTCTAAAATAATTAATTTATAAATAAATTTTAATGTTACGTTTAATTATTGATTATACTTATTAAATTTATTAATTTTACCATAACACTTTAAATGAAAATGTTATTGAAATTTTATTGAAATGAAATTTTATTTCTTATTTTACATACCAGATGGCAGTACCATTCTATTTATAATGTAATTGGGGATGGTTTTTTTTTTTTTAAAACTAGATGGGCAGAAATAAATGAAATCCTCCGGAAGACTAAAGGCACTTTTCTACTGTTTTCTTGAAAATTATGCGATTGTTAAGGGGTTCCAGATCCTTCCATCGATCATTTAGCTGCATTTTCATGGATTCACACAAGTTCAAACCCGCCATGTTATTTACTCCCAGCTTCGAAATGCATCATGGGTAATTAGCGGGTTTTATCCTGGGTCGAAGCAGGGTCGAAAATCCAGCCTGCATTTTTCCCTATCGTAGGGAAAAAGTAAGAAACGACCCTGCTTTTACCCGGGTTTTTGGCACATGTAAACGGCATTATAATGATATTCGGAAACAGAAGAGTGAGACTTTCCGACTTGCGGTGGTTTCTTGGTTAAAAAGTTGTAGTCAGCTTGCACCAATCAATATATATATATATATATATATATATATATATATATATATATATATATATATATATATATATATATATATATATATATATATATATATATATATATATATATATATATATATATCTGCGGTATTATGGCAGATGTTGATATGCCCGAAAAATTCAATTTTATGTTTTAAGTTGACATGTCACACTTAAAATTGGGTTTCTAATGTGGCAGAATCTCATAGCGTAATAATGCAATTATGAAATAATACTAAGTAATACATTTTGGCAAATGCTGTCATGTATAAAAGAGGTAATACTTGGTCCCTAATTGAATACTTTGTCTCTAATTAAAAAATTTTCTTGAAGACCAGCCATATGCTTGAGGTTGAATATGAGTATTAACTAAAGAATATTTGGATTGAAAAACTTAATTAACGATTTTAGATTTCATAACAAAAGTTACTTTTATAATATGCCAAAAACATGAAAAAAAATACATATCAACATCTGCTATAATTCCACAGATATATATATATATAGAGAGAGAGACATAGATTGACACATGTTTAATATTATTCGCATTGTTACACTATAACTGTAGTTTTATGTGTCTACACAAGAGTTACTCCTGTTACGTACACATTTAAAGGGGTACACGAGGTATATAAAGTTGAGAAATCATTCTAAGACAGAATAGTCACTGAATTATTTTTAGTATACCAAAAAAAAAATTCATGCTCGAAAAATATCAGGAATGACGAATTGAACGGAAGCTGTTTTTATTCGTGTTCTTGATGGACTTACCGTAAATTTCCAGCATCTCAGCACGCGGAAGTTTTCCCCACATTTCATTTATTCTCTTCAACAATCGATATTTTAATGCAGAATTTGACCTCTAGGAGGGAAGAAAATGATTTCCTTCGATTATTTTCCTTCTTCTCGAAAAATCTGTTATCCGAAACTTTTTGAACGTATGAATCATAGCGACTGTCAGCAAAATTAGAATTTTGCTCTGAAAATTGAATGTCTACCTAAAATTTAGCTTCCTCATAGTATTAGTTATGTCATAGTTAATGAAAAAATGCAACTTTCCGTTGTTTTTAGTTGACGAATAGAGTGTATCTAGATAAAATAATTTCGGAAAAAATTTTAAGTTTAAATGTGCATTGAATAAGTGCAAATATTTTTTGATGTTAAATCGAAATATTATATTGAAATGGTTAAAAGAATTCATAAGGATATGAATCTGCATGTAAAATAAATAATAATGTACAACTCATAATACGACTGAAAGGCTGTTTCGCTTCTTTTAAAAAATTCAGTTATGAAATCATACAACGAAATAGAAACGTGTATATTTTTGGGTAGAAACTTGGGATATCTTTTAATAGATGCGTTGCGTTCTTCACGGCTATGAAGAATAAATGGCAGCACCAATTGGGCTCGTAGAATTTTTGCGGCGACAACTACTAGTAAAATAGGTTTGGACTCCAATGATGCCGTCGTTTACTTTACAAGAGCAGCTCGTTATTATCCGTTTCCCACATTTACGTTGGTTAACACTCATTGACAACTATCGTCAGTTGAGTGAAATATGCTCAGAAGGTCTCATGGACGTGAAAAGTATATGTTCATGGGTAAGAAAGTTCTTGCGTTCAACAACATCGTGCGAGAATGAACCGAAGTAGCCACGTCTATGAATCAGCCCATCCATGAGCGATTTTTCAGGCCTCCAAATATCCCCAAAGAAAGGTCCACAGCGGACATGGCGTCGACTTTGTCAAAAATGTGTGCTGTCAACGGGAGACTTTCAGGGAAATTAATTGGATATTTTAGAACTTGAATACACCTCTTGTTTTTAAAGTCATTGAACAGGCAAAATTAGAGGGAATTTTAAGTTATGACTTTAAATATGCCCTATAACTAACCTCTAGCACAGCCTTTATCATTCGTAATTAAAACATCACATATTTAATCTTACAAAGAATATATTATATTAGCAAATTATATTTGTAACAAAATGATATTTGTGCTAAGCGTCGGAAAGACTAATTTAACTTCCTTGAGTAAGATATTTTTTCCGTTAAGAAAGACATTTTAAAATTAAATTTACAGTGTAGTTAGCAAAGTAAACATGATATTTTTGCGGCACTTTTCGAATGCTTTGTTTGCCGGAAATACTTTTGCCTCGATTATTTTAGTTTAATTTTCTCTATGTTTCTTTCAAAGAGGTTCCAAAGTATTTCTTTTTTTAGCAAAACGCAAAGAGTCTCTTCGTGTTATGTTCGCAGTTATTTTACTCTTTAATTTAGAAGTAAAATGTACGAAAGACAAATATGATAAAAAAGAATGATCTTTAGTTGCTTTTTAAAGTCCGGACTGAAAATACTCAGCAGTACATTTTACAGCTGTACTTAAAATATTTAATTAATTTGTTTATATAACTAAGTGACACAATCAGTATTTGTTACATGTTTAATGTCCAACAGAGGTAAGCAATAATTGCAGCTTTGGGAATCAATTAAAATGTCTTTGGAATGCAGCCAACGTTACTGCAATTTTTAACTTTATGATCCAAGTTTTAAGAAAACTCTTTAGGAATCTCGGAACTTTCTGGCTCTTTAGAAATTTTCTTTTAAATAAGTAGTGACTTCAACGATCCCTGGACATACTTTTAAAGTATAAATTATTTTAGAGAAACAAACTCCATTCAAACTTAGGAATCTGACTTTATAAAGCAGATTCTCAAATCTTGTAAAGCTTAAATAAAAGCCCAAATAAACCTTTCCCTTACGGGGTGAGATAGCATGTATCCCAAGAATTCGGGCTCAAAAATAAATGACAATACATATATATATATATATATATATATATATATATATATACATATACATACACTGAAGTGCCACTGAATTAGGGATAGCAAAGCCTATGCAAATTCTGTAGCGCTGCGCATCATGTATGCGCAAGTGACGGCGCTGTGGTAACTGCATATATAGCGTGGACTGTGGTTGTTCTGAATTAGTTGTTGGAATTGCCAGTATGGGTAAACTGCCTGATTTAGACGCCTTCGATCGCGGACAAATCGTAAGTACGCGACGCATGGGCCATTCAATTTCCGAAATCGTCAGACAGCTAGGATTTTCAAGGTCGACAGTGTCAAGAGTATACCAAGAATACATGGATGGTGGAAAAAAACTAGCGATCGGGCAAACTGCAAAGGACAATTAGCCTTGAAAGTGCGTGGTGAGAGACGGCTCAGGCGTATTGTACGTAGCCAGCGAAGCCAAACATTGGCTTAAATTACCACCCAGTTTAATGACGGTGCCAGTCGTACAGTCAGTAAACGGACTGTGCAACGCTCGCTTCACCGTATGGGTTTCGGGAGCCATCGACCTACGAGAGTACCATTGCTCTATACTCGCCATCGGGCTGCACGTCTTGCCTGGGCAAGAGAGCACAGAGACTGGAGTGTAGTGGACTGGAAACGAGTAGCATGGAGTGATGAGTCTCGATTCCGACTACTTAACGCCTACGGGAGGCTGAGAATATGGCGTCAAGCTCATGAAGCCATGGATCCTGCATGCCTGGCTGGAACTGTACAAGGGCATGGTGGCTCAATCATGTTCTAAAGAGTTTTTTCGTGGCACAGTTTGAGATCTTTGGTGCACGTACCAACCTCCCTCAATGCAATTCGGTACGTAGAGTTGCTGGGTGATCACCTCCATCCGTTTATGCTGTTCTGTTATCCGCACGGTAATGGAGTTTTCCAGCAAGACAACTGTACCTCTCACAAGTCCCGGTTGGCTACTAGCTGGTTGGATGAGCATTCCTCTGACTTCTCTGTCATGAATTGGCCACCTAGAATCCCAGACTTAAATCCTATTGAGCATCTTTGGGATGTTTTGGAACAAGGCGTGAAAGACCATCACACAGCACCAAAGAACCTTATTGAATTATGGACAGCTTTAGCCAATATTTGGCAAGCCATTCCCGTGTAACGTTTCCAGAAACTTGTTCAATCTATGCCTCGTCGTGTGGCAGCAGTTATCAAGGCCAGAGGAGGCCCAACTCGTTACTAGGTAGGTATCCCTAATTCAGTGGCACTTCAGTGTATATATATATATATATATATATATATATATATATATATATATATATATATATATATATATATATATATATATATATATATAAACCCCTTAAGGGCCGTTCTTACAACGAGGGTAAGAAATTTCCCATTCTAAACAGAAAAAAGGAATCAGAAAAAATGGGCCCTGTAAGCAAAATGTTAAGGATTTCATAGTAAAGAGGATCCTGATTACCATGATTCTCTAATGTTATTTACTCACTATGTAATATTTTAAATAGATATGAGTAAAGGAAAAATATATATATATATATCAATAAGAACTCTCATAGCTTTATTTTAATAATGTTAGAAAATAACTCAATTTATGTCAAAATAGATTTCGTGAAGCAATACATTTCTCGTATAATACCAGAAACAAAACAAAAAAACTACGATGTACCTCTTGTATAAAGATTAATTCAAATGTAATGATTGCAATAGCAGCGTGCAATCATACGAAGAAATGGAATTATAATAATAATGTTTTGTTTCTGGTATTTATATCGTTTGTTTATGATAAAGAAGTGCTGGATAGAAACGAAAGTATAAAAAGCTAAAGAACACGAG
This sequence comes from Dolomedes plantarius, assembly GCA_907164885.2. Taxonomy (NCBI): domain Eukaryota; kingdom Metazoa; phylum Arthropoda; class Arachnida; order Araneae; family Dolomedidae; genus Dolomedes; species Dolomedes plantarius. Next base: position 145,698,046 of record OU015493.1, read on the forward strand.
AAACAATGGCGGAATGAATGTTTAAAAGGGTAAATTTACGGCCTCCAATGCGATTTTGTGTAACATATAAATCTCAAAGAGGCAGTCTCTATCTCAATAGTTTTGTTAGTATGGTTTATTTAACCTATTCTTTCAATGCTTCTCTATTCGTGAAAACATTTAAAATATTTTGCATTTCCAAAACGATTTATTGTTTTTGTTGTAAGAAATATACAAAGAAATATTAGCCTTACGTTGAAAATGTGTAGCAGTTAATATTTAAAATTCAGGAAAAAAATAATATTTTCATCCCAAATTAAAGGAATTTTTCTCACAGGCTTATACACACACACACACACACAGATATATATATATATATATATATATATATATACAGACAGACAGAGAGAGAGTAAACCATTGTGTTGATTGTAACCAATATTATTTCTATCCCGGTATAGGCTCCATGAATTGGAGACATATACTGAGTCCTTTTAAATTCGTGTTAAATACTTAGAAATTCCGATATCCAACACATAACTACTATTACTTAATTTTTAATATTATAACTTTATTTTTCACTCATTTTTATACTTTTTGTAACTACCATTGATGTGTTAGTTGTATCTTAAATGAAACATACTTAAGGAGCAACTTACATACAACATCCCATAGTTTTCTGTACTCTGTTATTTCAGAAAATGACGATGAAGTTAAATTTCACGGCACAATTTTACCTGCACCTTCAATTATATCATTTTTTCTTATTTACACTAGGTCAACAACCTATAATTCTTCATGGTCAATGTATTCTGAGAGACAATTTCGCAATAGCTGAAAAGTAAAACTTCGACTACTATAACAAATTTTTTTCGACATTTTTCTATCCATAATCGACCGTTTCGAAAGTATATTACATTAATTTCTATAATGAGCATCTGAGAAAATAGGAAGAGCACGCAGAGCGAATAATCGCATAAATCACGCTTGACCTCGCCAGCAACAAAACTAGTGAAATGCTGTAAGAGTTATGGATCGTCGGGTATGGGAGAAAGGAGCAATGAACATATATGCGTCAAACTTTTGCCATAAATCCGGGGCAAAGGATGTTCGAAAGATCTGAATAAGTTTATCTTATACACACGTATTTACAACATCATAGAGGTAGTTGCGAGCGTAAATCGCCCGAGTAAAAATAAATCACTTGCGAAAAGAAAATGCTCACTTCACAATAGTAGAAAAGAATAATTTTCACAAAATGTCGTTCCTTTGAAAGTACTTTTATAAATTAGGTTTAACATGCATGGAATTCATAACTTCCACTTCCACTTCACAGTACAGTTTTATTTATTCATGCAATGTTTTTCATTTTTTCATGTTCGTGCCTTTTCTTGTGAATGTTTCATTTTTCTTTTGTATTTTTCACAATGTTACAAGAAGAATTATTTTACAAGTTATGATTCGTAATATAGCATTCTGATTCGAAATATAGCATATATATATATATATATATATAGTAGACTTCTCTAGCCGGCCACCCCTCTAAACGGCCGTATTTTGTCCAGGAGAGATTCAAGACTCCATATAGAACCAATGTTTTAGAAGAAACCTCTATTCGATTATCACCCCTTAAAATGACCAGTTTTTTCGGAACCATGACTGGCCGCCGTAGAGAAGTTTCACTGTATATTCTGTACATGTAATGCTGTTGTTGTGTTATTAGTGATACCCATGGGTGGAATTTCCTTACCAAGTTCACTGAAGGCTACAATTTCTGTTTAGCTCATGTCTATTGGGTACAACAATGTTCGGAGGCCGACTGTATGCCACCTCAATTTTGACCCAACACCTCCAGGGACGACACCTGGTGGGCTCGTACGCTCCTCCTACCCTTAAAATATATCCATGAAATAACTCTCCTGCCTATAGATTTAGCGTGCCCATACGCGGCTTAGAAACGAGAGCTCTCAATGGTGTTTATCAAGATTCGAACCGAGCACACTTGAGGTCAGATTCTGACACTCTAGTCTTTAATCTGCTCCGGACCCACTATATATATATTGTAGCGTAATGGAAGTATGGGGTTATTTTTACCAAGACCTCACAGACGACACACAGTTGTGTGTTTATCGGGGTATTTTTGGCCAGTTCCCATCGTTTTTGAACACGTGAGGGATTAAAAAAAACGATTCCAGCAAATGCAGCCTGAGTTTTTGGCCTGAAGGTTAATCCCAGGATAGCGGTTTTTCTAGCACGTTGTGTGGGTAACTGTTTGGTAAAATAGAAAGTGTCTCCTATCACCGTCGTAAAGCTGTTTTTCCTAGCGATAGCTCTGTGCGATTTTGACTGCAATGTAATAAATTTCGGCGTTAAGAAGAGCTGTCAGCCGATAATCTGCTGGCCCTCCCGGTTGTGAGAAAAAGATTTCTAAGAAGACGGACCCCGAAGTTTCAAGCCGAGAGGCAGAGACTGTGTGTTTTTAAAGAGATCGACCTGTAACATCCAGCCGAAGAGACGCGTTTTTTAGGAGCTCCTGTTTTCTGGCCGAGCTGGGTCTTGGAGCCTGTATTGTGAATCTGCACTTAAATTAACTAATTATGTTGTACCTTTTAAAGGTAAATTTATTTTTTGTAAATGAATTTTTAAGTTTTTGTTTAAAAAAATTAGCCTTTGCCTTTTACACTGCTGGCCACTGTAAATGCAACACCCTGAAGGAAACATGCAAATAACATGAAATTTACAACATGCATTAGCGGAGGTGAGATATGCAAATGATTAGAATTTCAGCGCAGACGCACATCACGCGCGCCTGTGGCGCCACTTCAAAGCGCTATTTAAGGCTTGGAGATTTTGACGATTTCAAGTACTGTACCCCAAGAACTCATCCAAAGTCTCTTTGAATCAATGCCGAGGCGTGTGGCAGCGGTGATCTCCAACAATGGCGGCTACTCTGGCTACTGATTTTGGCAGGAACCACACTTCACAGAAGTCTATAAATTTAATCATTTGATACTTGGTCAACATGTTATCTACAAAATAAATTTTGTTGTGATATCTCTTGTCTTTCTTGGTGTTGCAATTTGGGTGACCAGCAGTGTATTTAGGACTCTGTCTTTCTTAGTTATGAATTCAATCGTAGTAATTTTAAAAAAGTCTCAGAGAATTGCCTTAATTACTTATCGTTACGCCACAATATATATATATATATATATATATATATATATATATATATATATATATATATATATATATATATATATATATATATATATATATATATATATATATATATATATATATATATATATATATATATATATATATATATATATATGTGTATGTATGTATATTCACACACACGTCACCCATGGTATAGTGGATAGCATCGTATCCTTCCATGCTGTGGGCTTGGGTTCGAATCCAGAATAAGGCATGGACGTTATCGTGATGTCCACACACAGGGAGCAATGGTGGCTCACCGAGTATTGTGTTACCATTATAAAGAAGTAGTCAGTAACACTTCGCGTATCTTTAAGGACCTCATCAGGTGAAGTAACTACCAACAGAAGATAAGCGCCTGCCTCCGCATTTGAAAATAAATAAATAAATGAATAAACATATATATATTTCTATAAAGCGAGAGAGAGAGAACTATCCTATAACATAATATCGTGATTAGCTTCCAAAGTTGTGGAAAGTAGGGTAAGATTCAACCACAGCTAAACATGGAAGTACATGTGCTATCTTGTCATACGGAAAAATTTTTTTTTTCACAAATATGGTGTTCCCAAGATAAAATTACCTACAGAATCGTGGTTTAGACGGTTGAATGCCCCAAGGAAAATATACCTTCAGTGTTAGAATATATATATATATATTTGTATCGTGAGATTCAAATTCCGGAACACGAGAGAAAAATTGAATTCATAAAAAATATTCAAATTCCTGAACTGAATTGTGCTAAATCCCATTTAGGAATTCAATAAGAATAGCCCAATCCCTGAAGCCGCATGTTTATCGAACAAGATGGATCGAGAAATCTGCAAACGTCATTGCAATGTCTACGGTGCGGTAAAATATAATATTTTTTTGCGTAACTGCGTAATTTCCCCCCTGCCTGTTTACTACTCCTTTACCTTGAATTTCCCATCTCATTCAGCGCGACTGCTCGTTTGTATAGCCAGGAATTACCCAATGCTGTATTCAATTGCATTTGAACTTCTATAGGGTTTGTTATTGTCGTAATATATGTCTATAAGTTTTCCCGACAGAAAAAAAAAATATATATTATATATATATACAGTCGGACCTCTATTTAACGAAGTCGCTAAATCCCGAAAAAAAGTTAGTTGTATGGAAAATTCGTTAAATAGAGATTCACCTTTTAAAATACTTTAAACTACACAAAACAGATTTTAAATTCAGAAACACTAAATATTATTAATAAAAGTAATTAATCACACCTTTATTTTGTAAATCAATACCTATTTGTTTTATATATCTTACCCATCAAAAAGAAATATGCAAGGAAAACAAGAATAAAACAAAACATTGTCCGGGAATACACTGTATTTTCGATTTAAAAAAAATTATATTAAAATTAATGAATTTTAATGACATTGTCGCATTTATTATAAAACAAGTAATTTTAAGCATACATTGCCTTATGCGTCCTTAAATTTAATTACTGATAAAGTCTGTTAATTTTGTCTGAGTTATTTGTTTGAAAAAATGTTTTCTCTCATAATACGTCTCGCATCTTTGCAATGTACAAAGCCCTCCAGGCGTATTTTCTTCAAACTGTAATTCGCGTCGGAATGTGTTATAAAAGAGAGTTAATGTGTTAAATATGTTAAAAAAAAAGAATACGTTTGAAATGTTCAGAAATATTTTGAGAAATATGGAGGAAAAAAATATTGGATCACAAGAAAAAGTTAGTTAAATAGAGAATGCACTTCGCTATTTGGAGGTTATTTTACGAAGAAATTCGCAAAATGTTCTTGGTTCCAAGGAAAAGTTCGCAAAATAGAGAAATTCGCAAAATAGAGGTTTGTTAAATAGAGGATCGACTGTATATATATATATATATATATATAATAGACAAAGTTGTAAGTGAAAAACCTGTATAAGCCATAAACCAAGACAGCCAGGAATCAAACACTGGAAATGATAAGTGAAAAATATGAATAGGAAAGTGAATAATAGGTTTTTAGACATTACCATGTCTTCAGCGGTGCCAATACTGTCTAAAAACCAATGAATTGTTTCTAATAAGCATGATCTGAGCAATAAACATACTTAGACACCGTACAATCCATATTAAACTGAAGAAGGAATAATCAGTGGCTTTATCATAGATTACCAAACTCGGCGCCATACAAAGTGAAAGTTAAGTTTAGGTGACCGCAAATAGACTGACGTCACAAACATTGGAACCATGGAGCCAATGGAATCACTTTAGAAGAATTACTAGGTTACTGTTTTATATGACTTAACAACCTAAGTTAACTTAGACATTTATTATGACTAAGAGTTTTTTATTATTTAATTACTCTAGTTTTTATTTACTTTTTAGTGTTTATTTACTAACTTTAATCATTTATTTTAGTTTTACTAATTATTAGCAACAGAACATGCTATTCATTAAATCTAAAACAACCCATTATGTGCTGGGAAAGACTATCAGGGTAATGTTTTCGCTTTAGCACTACTAACAAATCTTTTATATGTTTATGCCTATTGTCCTTAGAACATAGCCGATTTATTCTTACTAGTTGATTATCAATAATATTATTAAATACAGATTTATGTAAGCAAGTTAAGCAACTTTGATATTTTACTATTTTAAAGTCATATTCTGATCTTTTATCATAAAGATCAAAAGTAAATTTACTATGAGGATTTATTTTTATGTTTATATCTAAGAAGTTTACATTAAGTTTTTCTTGGCTACTTTGTACTAGTTCTAGATTTGGAGGGTAAAAATTTAGAGCTATATTTTTATTACTATTATTAATAACAATTATGTCATCAATATATCTAAATATTTGATAATTGCCATTAATAATATTATTAATATTATCAACTTCATAAAAATGTAAATATAAATTGGTTAGCATAATGGAAGCATTTCCACCTTGTGGTGCACCTTTTAACTATATATATATATATATATATATATATATATATATATATATATATATATATATATATATATATATATATATATATATATATATATATATATATATATATATATATATATAATATATATATATATAGATATATAATATATATATATATATATATAATATATATATATACATATATAATATATATATATACATATATATACACACACACATATATATATATATATATATATATATATACCGTTTTTGATAATGTGGCCTAAAAACTCTATTTCCCTTTTTAAGAATTGGCACTTCTTTAGATTTAATTCTAACCCATATTTAGAAGCAACATCTAATACTCTCTTCAGTCTCTTCACTCCCTCTTGTTCGTCCTCAGATGGCACTATTACGTCATCCATGTAAACTAACATAATTTCTTCTTGAATGAATTCCCTGAACACCTGACAGATATACCTTTGGAACATACTTGGGCAATTCGTTAATCCGAATGGTGCTTTTTTGAACTGATATTGCCCTCGGTCGGTAACAAACGAAGTAAACTTACGACTATTTTCTTCTACGTCCAAATGAAAAAATGCATTCTTTAGGTCGATTTTGGTAAAAACCTTCCCCGTCTGTAACTCATCTAACACCTCTTCAATTATGGGAAGTGGGTACCTGTCTTTAACTGTTTTAGCATTCAACTTTCTATAATCAATACACAATCTTTTTGTGTTATCCTTTTTTTACTAGAACCACGGCCGATGCGTAATCAGAATTGCTCTCTTCTATAATTCCTTTAACCACGTTTGAATCGGAGAATCAACCTCTTTTGTTTCTTCCAAAGACAATCTCCGAGAACGATTACAAACTGGAATATTATCTGTTAAGACAATAGATAACTTTAAATTTGTGCTGAGTACTTTTTCTGGTTTATAATTATTTACAACACCTAAGACTTCTTTTCTTATGTCCGAATTCTTTACGTGGTCTAAATCGATTATATCTTTACCTTCACTATCACAGGAAATCGTGAAAAGGAATCCTTCTGATTCTTCATTCACAACGTCGCTGTAGCTAAAATTTTCACCCCGGCGAGACTCAGTCCTTCTACTCTTGCTATCAGATTCGGTCGGGGGTGGGGGTTGCTGACCTTCGGGACCAACGGCGTTCGGCTCTTCTCCCCCCGTGACGCATTTTTGACGGGAATCTAGCAATTCGTAAACATTTGTGCTTAGAATACAGTCTACGCATAATTTATCTGTTACTGCAGAAACAACTTCGATAGGATTGCCATTTTTCTAGAGATATATTAAATTTTACGAGATTTGCTGTGGTTGTGCCCCCAAGATAATAAACAAGGTAAATTGTTTTGTTCAGTAATTTCATATTTTTGGTGTGTATACCTTTTATGACCGTGATTTGGGCACCAGAGTATTTCACTGCGTTTACGCGTTTTCCGTTCACATAGACACCAATATAATTTAATTTGTTTACAAAAATATCTTCGGAATTAGTTGTAACACACCCAATATCGGCTTCATTCTTCGTAGTGTTTAGTGAAGTCTGGGGATTGCGTGTTGGACACACCCTTGCGAAGTGGTTACCTCGACAGGAAAAACAGACAAGTTTGTCCGAATAACCTCTCTAGTCATTAATATCATATTTATAGTTTCGTCTAGAATTTTCACCCTTATAATGCTGACTGTTTTTGTTATCTGTCCTACGCGGGGAGTAGCTTTTCTGGTTACGATATGCAAATTTACTACTTTCTTTAGTGCGAGTCGTATCGCCCAATGATTTATTCTTATTCACGAAGTAAAAATCCATCTCCTTCGCTAGTTGGACAGGACGATACCAGGAGTCACTTTGTTTCATTCCGATATGAAATACCGTGTCATTGTCCAAAGTTTCCATTAATTTGTCCGCAACTATTAATTCGCAGAGCTCTTTGAAATTCGTTACTTTCCGCAGTTTCAAATAATACTGGAAATTAGCAGTAAGTCGCGACGCAAATTGGATGTGTTTCATCTGCATATCGTTGAGCTTTTCGGAAATTATTTAAGCATTCCTGTGGTGTCGGCTGATATTCTCGAAGTACCAGTTCTTTAATTTTCTCGTAATCAGTTATTTCATCTTCACGGATGTACCGCAAAATACTGTTAGCTTTTTTGCCGAGTAAATTAATTAATATCTCTGCCTTGAAATTATTACTAACATTTTTCGTCTTAAATGCCGTCTCCAGAGTTTGAAAGAACAAATTAAATTTCTCTGGTCTTGTAGGGACTGGCATACTAAAAACACGAATTCTTTTTATTAACGATTCTAAAGTGTTCGTAACTATCGGTTCCATATTCACCTGTGAACCTGACTGAACGTTTCGGACACTCGTTATGTTTTCTCAGGCATTAGCCAATTGAACTTCCCTTTCGAACTGAGCAAGTTTAATCCGTTCCAATTCTATTTTTTGCTCTTCAATTTTTTGTGCTGCTTCAACTTCGGATTTTAGCCTTCTTTCCTACACAATGTTATTTAAAATGTCCTGTACGGACTCTTTATCTGTTTCAAAGAGATCTGAGCTTTCGATTAAGCCCTTGAGTATTGCTATGGTGGAAGTCGGTGGCAGTTCCAATCCAAGCTCCTGAACCAACAATATTTGATTTTCTTTCCGCGTATTCTTATACATCGGGAAAATATTATAGATGCAAAAATGAGATAAAGTTCTTCCTACAAAAATTTCCAGGCGATGACGTTGTTACGTTGTACTTCCCGTGCAGATTACGATAATGTCCGTAATGTAAACAGTCCATTCAGGAACAATAGTCCGTTATGTGAACAGTCCTTTCAGGAACAATCCCGGCAGGGCCCCCAAGATTATGTGGTAACCAATGTATCACGAAGCAAATGAAGAAACAGACGCAGAAAATGAAATAAAATCCTAGACGCTAGGCTTAAAACACAACAACAATTATATTCTAAAAGAAAACATTACACAGCCCTTCTCCGAAGCGGGCGATAAGAGAGAGATTCCGAGACGACCTGCCACACCAATGGCGAAGTTCGTTCTCTCCGTTCAATGACCTTTTCTCTCCCTCGATCTCCTGCAGTCAGAGGGGTGAGGATGGGGTCGATCTGGCCCGATGCGTATGGCTCGTGCGTATGGCATCAGGGTCCGAGTCTACATATATATATATATATATATATATATATATATATATATAACTGAAAATCCCGCATAGGGATGAGTTTAATGACTTCTGTTCTATACTTTTTAATTGAGCATTCAATTATATATTTTTTTTTAATTCACAGAAAACAACTCCATTTAGATCGCAATATTTACAACTCTGCTGCTTGCTAAATAGAATATTCACATATATTTGTTATTGGCTCAATATTTTAATTACTTAAACGGCAATTTGCACAGTATTTTAATTGCCATATCATCATTTGATCTGTTCAGAATATATGTAATTAAGAAAATTAACAATTGTGTGGGTGCGCTAAGGATATGTCATGTATATGTAATATCTGCAAAATATAGTACTTGAAATATTAATTTTAGATCGTTTTGATGGAAATATTTCGAAGTATTACATGACAAATCAAGGTTATCAAATAAAATAAAACATTTATAAATAAAAACAAAGCAATAAGTTTAAGTTCATAATACTAATAGTTAATAGTATTATTTTTTACAATTTTTAAAATAAACTATAAGATTGCCTGAGTCTCATTTTTTTGAGCTAATAACTTCTGACAAAAATTTGTGGATACTGTTTAATATTTTTTGTTGTGTATAGAGATCGTTTTCTAGTTAGTGATTTAAGGGCACTTAGTGTTATTAACACCTGGTAATATTAAAAACGTAACCCTCAGTCAAAGGTGAACTTGATTCAGTCCATTGAAAATTGCTGTTGCCGTGAGTAATACTTGAAACAATGAAGAGGACGTTGAGGTATAATTATAAAGACTGGACAAAAATAAACTAAAGAGAAAGAGGACAAAGAAAGATCAGAATCAAGAAGAGAGAGTGGACAAAAATATCGGGACTTAAAAAAGAGAACATGATCTCTTTAAAAGAGATATTCTTGCAACCCTAGAACGAACACACACACACATATATATATAGAGAGAGTAAAACCTCGTTTATACGGACTAACTGGAACAATAGGCAATCCGAACAATCGAAAATCCGGATAATCCGGGTAATATGGGCAATAAGCAAAACAAAATCCTTAACTACGCAGACTTAACATTTATTACAATAAAAAACTATGTTTTATAACAAATTACATAGTATTGTTTAACAAGACATTAAAAAATATAAAAATATTTTTTCACATCATTTCCTAGCAAAGAATTGGTAAGTCTAGTAAAGCTTTTTTAAACTCAACAAAAAGGATTTTATTACCGTAATTTATAGACCATCTAGGCAGGAATTGTACATTGAATCAAACTGAAAAGCAAATATTTGGCGTACTTGTAGTTACGTTCTTGCTATCATAGTTAAAATTTATTATTTAATGTGAACATTAATTAAAAATAATGTCTACAAATCTGATCCGGATTAACTGGACCTCTGGATCAAGGAGGTTTCACTGTATACACACAAACACTCACATACATTTATATATCTTCTTTATATATAAAAGGCAAAGTCTGTGTGTGTGTGACCGAGTTTTTGTCTGCTCGCGGCGCAGCGCAAAGACGGTAGGTCGGACAGTCTTGAGATTCGACACGAAGATGCCTCCCGAGGTCTCATTATGCACCTCGAAGCCCTTTTTTCGATTTTTTAATTAGATTTTCCGTAATTAAATATTTAGTCGCGATTTGGAGCTCCCGGACGAGTAAAAGCCCCGTAAATCCTAACGTATCCGTCCAAGAATTTTTTTTTTCGGACGAGCCTATACGGGAAAGATGACACTATACGTAAATCACAATTAAAATTGTCTGTCTTAATTTATCGATTAATTGTGATTTTTTTTCGATCGCCTGTACGCACCCGTTTTTCGGAAAAAAACGCGATTTTGTCCGTGACCCTTTTTTCCAAATTGTCGAATCGATACGTAAATGTCGTTACATTTTTACGAAATTTTTATCTCAGAGACCCTAGACATCACAGTTTCGAAAGCCAGAACCAAAATTAATTTACAAATTGTAGTTATTTTTAAATAATTTATTTTATGATTCGGAAACTCTTGCGAGAAATCTCATTTTGGAGATTTCGTTCTTCATTTCCGGACGAAGGTAAAATAGGAGAAAAACCAGTTTTTCGACGTCATGCACGTGATGTGTTGGGACGTTTGTTTTCTATGAGGGATTCGGTGGTTAAAGGAAATCGATTACTATTGCAGTGATAATCGATTAAAAAATCACATTTAATAATGCCGTAATTTTTTTGGCCAGCACTTAGTTAATATCATATAATTTGTGGTGTATTTGTGGAAAAAATCTATGAAGATTTCAAAGAATTTCAGCATGTGGAGGATGTGATATATTCGCTTTCAAGGAAATCGATTACTATTGCAGTGATATTCGATTAGTAATCCTATGTCAAAAATTTTGCCAAAATGTGCCAGAAAGGATTAAATTTATATGGGTAAAATAATGTATCGTGGTGAGGAAAAGGATGACAGCGACGCCCATTAACAAAGGGTTAAGGCTACTAAAAAATTGGTAATTACATTACCCGAGCAACGCCGGGACGGGTACAGCTAGTATATATATATATATATATATATATATATATATATATAACACTGTAAATGTTAAAACTGTTAAGCAGGTATGTTGTAACAAATATAGTATTTTTTTCTTCTCTTACTATAATCATGTGTAACAACTTATAGGTCTAGAAATTAAGTTGTACTTTTAAAATTATAAAAAATAATTTTAATAAAAGACAATTAACGTAAATTAAAAATTATATATATATATATATATATATATATATATATATATATATACATATTTTACAGTGATTTCCGCTTATAAGAATCACGTTTGTTATTACTGTGTTTCATTCTTATAAGCGGTTGATTCTTATAGCCGAAATTAAGGTTTTTGGACAGGCACACAAACTCCTATATATACATATATTACATAGTTTTCCCTAAAATACTCTTTAATTTACGTTAATTTTCTTTAATTAAAATTATTTTTTATAATTTTAAAAATACAACTTAATTTCTAGACATATAAGTAGTTACACATGATTATAGTAAGAGAAGAAAAAATACTATATTTGTTACAACATACCTGCTTAACAGTTTTAACATTTCAACTACAGGAAGGGGGAAAGAAAAAGTTTTCTATGGTAGCTTGACGTAATGAAGTTTTCAGGAGACTGTTTATACCTCTGTCAATGCTAATAGTCGCAGGTGAAGATTCACCTTCTTACGTTTCACTGTTTGATAACGTGTTGAATCTTGATCTGTGTTTCAGGCTCCAGGAAGCCGCAACCAGGATGTGGGAGGTGGGAAAAAAAGAGTCCCTATTTTTGTTTGTCAGTAGAGAAAAATGAAATCGGACCCGGACGGGTAAAGATGCCCCTGGGTCAAGCTAATAGGACAGTGTTGTGCTAAAGCGTTTAAGGGGAAACTATTATGTCATGTCTAACAAAGAAAGGGATGAATTTTACGACTATATTCCATCCCATCTTATCAATCTTTCTTTAAATATATATATATATATATATATATATATATATATATATATATATATATATATATATATATATATATGTATATATATATATATATATATATATATATATAATATATATATATATATATATATATATATATATATATATATATATATATATTCGTGCCTTTTGAGGGTTTCAGTGGCTTCTTTTGAAAAATGAAAGGAAAGCGAAGAGTGTAAACTGATTCTTAAAAGTGGTGGATTGATTCTTTAAAGCGATAATTTTAACATGGAAATAATACATTTGTTTTTGTTTTCGCGATATTGATTCTTATAAACGGTTGATTCTGATAACCACTGATCACGATAAGCGGTTGTTACTGTATGTATATATATATATATGTGTGTGTGTGTGTGTGTGTGTGTGTGTGTGTATATATATATATATAAATATATATATGTTTGTGTGTGTGTGTTTATACATGTATGTATGCATATATATATTATGCAAATTAGAAATTAAGAGAATAATTAGAAATTGTGCCGTCTGAAGTGCAAAAATTTCTGCTATGTTCCTGTTTCAGAGTGAAAATTGCTCTGTTCAAAATGAGGAAAATACGGTCCTCATCGATATTCCCCACAACTTTCGCTTGAGAGTATCTTGAACTCCATTGATTCTTGAACGTCGCAAGCAACGCAGAGCTAAGCAACTGTGACCGGAAGTGCCTTGCTCGCAATATCTCATTAAACATTCAGCCATGTAAAGCTTTTTTTTTTTTCGTTCGCTCGTGGTCTTGCTTCGCAAAACCGGAATGACATCCTCGGTATGCAGAAAGGAGTCATCGTGTTCTGAGAGTCGGGGAATGTTTTTCGACCTTTCTAAACAGTTGAAACTAATTCTACTTTTTAGATCATCATTTTATTTAACCGTTTCAATACAGACCTACATGTTTATGTAAGTGGTGCATGGTTCCTTTTTTCGTAATTTACATGCAAAGACTATCGCCTATAAATATTTATAAGCCCCAGTGTGCTATATATTTTTCTTTCATATCCAAAAATGATTATTTAAGGTCGTGATTTTTAACTTTGTTTCGTAAAGGAAAATATTATAAAATTTAAAACTTTCTGTCATTAAAGTGAAAGGAAAACATGCTTTTTGATGTATTCAAAATAATCATTAGCTCAATCTCTAGAAAATTCTGTAACCTCAGTTCTGAGGATGATTCCTCAGATAAATTTACTTTATACGTACTATTACCTCGATTGTTATTATAATCAGTACCTTAAAACTTGTACTTATTTGTGCATTGCTCACACAAATTATTCCAGCAAAGGAAATATGTAATGGTAATATTACTTCCTATTTACTATAACGCCTGATATTTTACAACGCATGCAAATTTTCAGGTTTTCTGCAATGAGGTTATGAAATCAGATTTTATTCCAAATCGCAATTTTATTGTTCTACGCATTTTAGAATTTTTGTTTAACTTTACGACAGGAATGCATGCAAAAAAATTTATTTTGATGATATGCTTTAATCCTTCGGTGGGAACATGATTCTTTTCCCACTTAGTGGGAACATCTGCCGGAAGGGAAGATATATATGGAATATCTCTTTCCCAGGTATTCCTAACTAGAAATTCAGAGGGTATTTATGGTTTATTATATTTCATGGTAGCCACAATAGTCAAACCTTTTCTCCTTATTTCTTGACCAGCTTCTATTGAACAGAACCAATTATCACAGGCTATAATACAGTTCGTTTTGTAGAGGCATTTAGTTAGTCGAAGGAGTGATTGGGTTGGGATTTTTAATTTTTGCTCTAATTAATCTAATTTTTACCTGAATCAAAGAAGGCTGGTGTCACAAATCACCCTTCCACACTGAAGACAAGATGTTGACTGAAGCATATGTAGACCCACAGTACCAAATTCCGAAAGCTTGAGGTACCCATCATTGTATAGAGAAACCATAGCTCTCTGAGAGACAGATGTTCCTACGGAAGTTTTAACTGGATAAGGTGATTCGAATTGTTTCACTGGTTTGGTCGATGGTTCTTACTGCTTGTATATATGTTTATATATTAAAATGTACACTTAAGAAAATGATGCAAGCTCTGACTCATATAGTAAACAATATTAACATTCTAATGAAGATGTAGACCACTGGTGAGCAAACTTTTTTCCACCACGACTCACTTTCTTTAAATGAAAAATCACTCGACCTCCAAATGGAAAATTTGTAGTGGTGGTGATTTTTTTTTGGAAAATTAGGAAAATGTTAACAAATAAATAGAAAAAAGAAGTAGGCAAATTTTGACTATTTTAAAAATCTATATACTGTAAATTTTGAGTATTTATTTACTTTGCATAATAACAATAAAAAATGTCTCTCTTACTTACTACACGTTTCTTTGTCAAATCTGATGTGATTAAAACTTCATATTTAAATATTAACGTGTATTTCCATTGCATTTAAGAAAAAAGGAACAAATATTACAATTAAAAGAGTGCATGATTTTAAAATTATAAGTTTTCTATTTAAAATATTGAAAATTACAAATTTAATTTATTTACATAAAACCTAAATAGGTAAAAATTAATGAAAAAGGTGAGGGTGGGCCTCATATAATATTTTCAATATTCGGTGAAATATTTGAGAGTGAAACTCAAATATTTCACCGAATAAAAATTAATAAATATTAGAATTAAAAAAGTACATGATTTCAAAATTAGAAGTTTCTTATTAAAATATTGAAAATTACAAACTTAATTTATTTAGATAAAACCTAAATAGGTAAAAATTAATGAAAAATGTGAGGGTGGGCTTCATATAATATTTACTCAATATTCGGAAAAATATTTGAGAGTGCAACTAAAATATTTCCCAGATTAAAAATCAACAAATATTACAATTAAAAAAGTGCATGATTTCAAAATTCTAAGATTTCTATTAAAATATTGAAAATTACAACTTAATTTATTTATATAAAACCTAAATAGGTAAAAATTAATCAGAAAGGCGAGGCTGGGCCTCATATAATATTTGTACAATATTCGGTGAAATATTTGAGAGTGCAACACTCGTATTTTCCGAATTAAGTCTTGATCGTTGATTGGTTTCTATAACTACTAATTTTGAAAACCTAGTACAGTAAAGTACCGATAATCCGAAAGTCCGCTTAATCCGAAATCAAAAGTCAAAAAGAACTAAAGTTACAACAAAACCACAGTGATACTAAGTAATATAACGTATATTTCTGAAAATTACAAGAAAATTCAAAGTCAGACAATGTATTGAACAAATTATTACTGAACTACATTGGTTTGAAAAAAATATGTTACATTTTTTTGTCGAAGAGAAGAATACTTCTCCCTTGAAGCCAAATTACGCCAGTGTGTGTCCGCTGGGTCGCGGCTGAGTGTTGCTCTACGTAGCGTAGCGCTACATCAAATACAGCCGCGTCATCTGATTGGGATGCCCTCTGCTCCCTGTCACCGTCTGTTTCACCTTCACTCTTGTCTGAGACGTTGATAGGTTCTTTCAAAACCATTTCAACAATTTGCTGATCGTCTAAAATCTTACACTCTACTGTACTGTACTAGGCAGCGTTCCGCTCTCTTATCACTCATTTCGATTTGGTAATGTTTAGACAGACCTTATAAAATAAACTGTGTAATCACACGTTATATGTAATATTTATGTAATCCCCTGCTATTATGTAATTTAAGTTTATTTTAAGAATGATTTCACATAATGCGAAAATTTCGTTAATCCGAAAAGGGTCTGGTCCCAATCGTTTCGGATTATCGGGACTCCACTGTATATATAGAATATATAGTCCTAGTATAAGTAGAAGCAAATGGAGACAATTCTAGTACAGCTTTATAAAACTGATTCACTCCCTGTTTAACAAAATCATATGACATATTTTTTAACATATAAAAATATAAAGAAGAATATCAAAAATATGGAATGATAGAAAATTTAAAGAATATTCTTCAGTGAAATGATTCAATGTGATACAAATTTACTTCACACTATAAGTGACCCCTCCAGTATTTTTTTCCCACACCCATAGTTTTCGCACCACTGATCTTTGTTTATACTTAGGCTTACCATCCGTCCCCTTTTCCCCGAACACTATCCTTCCGGTGAGATTTTTTAAAACGTGTACGGGTTATCATTTAATCATTTTTTAAAAAATATTTATTAGTATTTATAAAATATTTCAACGCACTGACTGAATATACCATGGAAAACAAAGACGTAGGAGGGAAATCAACGATTAAAAATTTTCTGTAAATTGCCCAAAATTGCTATTTTTTAGTCAGGTTTCTGGGTAAAGAGAAAAAAAAAATGTTTGTTTTATAATACAATTCCTTTAAGAAGACAGATATTTTTCTTTCAAAAATTTATAATAATAAGCATTATTTTCAACTGATTCTCTACTGATTCTGTACTGCATTATTCTCTACTGATTAATTTTATTGTAAGTCTATATTAAAATATTTTAAAGGAGTCCGCGGTTACCAACACAATATCCATGGTTTTTCACTCACAACTTCTAGTTTTTGAAAAAATTTCATTACAACCATAACTATACTAGGCAACATACAATAGTTTATTTTCGCACGCTTTATATATATATATATATATATATATATATATATATATATATATATGAAACGATAAACCTTTCCCTTCATTAACTTTGTCATACCGCAACAGAACATTATCCCTCAATTTGATTTTGATCTAGATATACCAAATTAAGCTAAAAGTTTCCCCCCTAAAAGCCACGTGCGGACAACAGTTATATAAGATCGAATGTTGTGGAACATTCGAAAACCATCACCCCATATGACGCGTTAAAGTCAGGTGTCAATTTTTAACCATTTAAAAGTCCAGCGCGCCCGCACTCAGGGCGTGAACCGAGGGTTTCGCGGGTCTTCTGTGTTCGGCTCGAGTCCGTAAAACATGTCGTAAAATTCGCTGCGTGTTTTACATTGCTATGTGCTGTTCCGACAGCCCAGGACGATATTTCCTATGCATAACATCCTATATCTATTAAAACTGGAACATAAAATGTGTACCTGAGTCAGTAGAATATTAACTAATAAAGATCTATGTAACCAACTATGTGGATTCTGTGTTCCTCGACTGGACTCTCTACCTAAGCCTCTTCCCAGACACTCTCCGCGACTGAATAATGATTCGAGGTCTCTTCCTGTCATCCATAATCTCCTTTTTCTAATATTATTTCACACACACACACGCATATTTTATATATATATATATATATATATATATATATATATATATATATATATATATATATATATATATATATATATATATATATATAAATATATATATATATATATATATTAATTACATATTCCATACGTATATTCTAGAAAGATCATGGTAGTGTAAATGTCAAGTAGAAATATCATGGTAACCTTAACTATGCTAGGTACAGTTTATTTGTACACTATATCTGATATCTTCTTGCATTTTTATTTTAGCAAAACATCCTTGCAAAGCGGTGTCCAGGCCTTTTCTGGCGAGCACACCCAAAAAACCTCTAAACGGGTTACCGGAAATTGGTGAGGTAGTATTAGTATTGGAAAGTCGAGGTAAATGACGGAAAGGTTACTATAGAGTGAGAGAACTCGGATTACAGGCGATTACAGTTTAGAGGTGGTTAAAATTTTATTACTTACACACACACACACACATATATATATATATATATATATATATATAGATATATACATATACACATATATATATATATATATATATATATATATATATATATATATATATATACATATATATATATATATATATATATATATATATATATATATATATATATATATATACATATATATATATACATATATACATATATATATATATATATATATATATATATATATATATATATAGATAAATAGATAGATATAGAAGTGCCTAAGTCAGTTTTCTCCAAGATAACTTTGTTTGCTTATGTCTGTTTAAAAAATATTATTTTCAATGTAAGAAGTACCCAAGTCTGTCCGATGCTTTAAAAGTGTTTTCTAAACCATTGTACAGACTTGGGAACTTCTTACATGGACATAAAGACATTCTTACATGGTCATCTTGGAGAAAACTGACTTAGGCACTTCTTATACCAAGCCGCATATATATATATATATATATATATATATATATATATATATATATATATATATATATATATATATATATATATATATATATATATATATATATATATAGAGAGAGAGAGAGAGAGAGAGAGAGAGAGAGAGAGATATTACATAATCGATACGTACATTCTAGAAAAGTAAAATCATCTTCTCACGTGTTATTTTTTTTTTGGTGTCAAAGAATATAGAACATGAATAACAGGAAGCCCTGTATTTTCAAAGCTTTCCGATGTTATTATTTAATTGCAAGGAAACACTTGAGCGTCAAGCGCTGTGAGACTGACATACTTAATTCTTTCAATAACAAAATGTTGCAACATTTTAATCTGGCAAGAGCAGAAGCGGCCTAGGTCACGCTAACAAAGTCTTTGCATGCAGGGGAGGGAGATAATTGCAGCCAATGTTCAGCCGGGAACTGGGCCTCCATTAATATTATATAATGCAATTAATGAAGGCGAAAAATTCGGAACTTCTTTGTGAAAATATAAATTAGTGTTTTTTTCCTTGGTTCTTTCAAAATAATTCAATTTTCTGATTCATCCGTTTGAACAGCACAAGGATTTATTTGCTATTAGTTATTTATCTATTAATTATTTATCTTTAAGGGGGTCCGGGACACATTCAAAATTTTTTTTTATTTATTGAGTAAAATTGTGAATTTTTTTGTGATGGTTAACCATATAATTTGTAAACAAAATCACATCATAAAACTTCTCAAAAATTTTTTAAAAATTTAAAAATTTAAAATTCTTAATAAAAGTGGGGTAATTTAAAATCGTTATAACTCGAAATATTATTTGACGAATTTCAAAATTTTTTCCCTTTAATTAAACAGAAATTTATACGTTTTAATTTTGATTCACCATTTTTTAAATTATTAATTTTTAAAAACATTAAAAATGTTTAGATGAAAAATTACAAATTTTTATGTAACTTATTTTTAAAAAATCATATTTTCAAAAGTAAATATTTTTTTTCAAATTTGCTGAAACAAAATTAAAGTAAAATAGTTGAAAAAGACATGTTACAAGTTTCAACAATTTATCTTTAACGTCTCTTGACTTATAACAATTTACTGACGAGAAATGGGGAAAATGCCCTTCATGCTGAAAAACGTATTTACAGGTTTAAACAACGATTGGCTACTATTAGAATGATGCAAAAAAAATTAATAATAATTTCTCCTGTTCTAATTAAGATAGAAACATTATTTAAACGTCATTTTAAGCGTAAAAGAACACAAAAATTTTTACTGCAGTAAATATTTTTTCGAAAATTCGAAGAATTTTATGTCCTGGACCCCCTTAATGATATGAACTTCGGCGCATTCCCCTTTTATTTTGTACAATAAGCAGAGTCCTTTAAAATAAGTAGATTTAAAGGTATCTATCTATCTATCTATATATATATATATATATATATATATATATATATATATATATAATAAATTCCATACATTAAACAATTTATAGAATCTTATCAGCTGATTTATTCTTGAAATATAATCTGATTTCAGAACATTTGTAAAATTATATTAATCATATTTTTTACTTTTTTTGTGTAATGAATTGTTTTAAATTGTCACAGTCTTGTCTTTATAAATAAAACCATCAAATTTTATGTTTTTATTGATTCGAAAACTTTCAACTTCAATAATAATTACTTTTCTGTAATTAATGATGATTCTGTGATGTGCTATTCGCATTTGATTAAATCAGTTTATAATGGATTTTAAACCTGATTTTGAAGTTGTTGTATTTTTTCGCTTCATTTTTAAAATTTGAAAGACTTATTTTTAAAGGATTTCAGTTTTAATTATTCTTTGAATTGTAACAAAAAAGTATTCTTAAATTTTTTCTACCAGAGTCAGGCTTTCACTGATATCTTTGCAACTGCGTATATTTCCCAAATAATCTGATATTATTTTATTTCTCTCCGCAGGTTAGTATTTTTGGCCTTATTCCTTGAAACTACAGTACCTTCTAGGTAATACAAGTAAGTTAATCTAGTTTGTTGTATTCATTATCTATTGATTTTTGCATTAATCAAATTTTTATAGTCATTTAGATTTTTGAAGAAATCTATATCAATTTCGATTACATCTTAATACGGACCAGAAATGAATCTCGCAATGCAATCACACTTGTAGCCACGAGACGACGAATTGAATTGAACATCTAATTTCACCGTGAAGCAGTTACATGATGACACCTGTATGACTTCATTGAGTCATTTTCACCTGCAAATGACGCCACATGGTGGCAAGTCGGCGTCAGGGTGTGGGTAGCGTTCGTGCAAAGACTTCATGGTGAAGTCACTAGAGTAAAGACACTTGAAGGACTTTTCGCGACTAGAATGTGAGGTCGTTATTCGGTCACAGCTGTGTGTAGACCAGTGTGACTCGCTGCCTGTTTACATCGACAGTGTCGCGAGTATGTCATAAGGATTTTATGAAATTTCAGGTGGGGCAGGAGGGAATAAGTTGTAAAAATACACTTTTTCATTACTGCTTACTGAGTGTTATTATATTTATTTTATTCCCTTAAACTAACTTTCACGTCTAAGGTGATAGAGTTATTGAAATACGCGTTTTAGCAGGAAATGACGCTAATATCTCTTGCCTAATTTCTAGGTTAAGATATTTTATTTTATCCACCGTGTTCCTCCAGAGAATGAAAATACATTGTAAACAATTACTCGTCATCATCTCAGGATCCCCGTAGAGCTTCAAATGTTCTTCTAAATAAGTATTCATAACGGTTCTCTAAACATAATTTTAATAATTGGGGGACACGATATTATGAAAATATTGTAAAATCCAAACTTTTTGCTATGTAACGCTATATGTAACATACACAATAATTTACATCCCTCATTTACGGGGACGAAGGCATTTGTAGAGTTTCTAATTTCTGCCGGAGATTGTACCAAACTTGCGCCATTAATTAAGTCTTGTCATGTACGGAATCCTGAAATGGAGGTGTGATCTAGGAAATCATGAAGAGTGGACTATCTATTTATTGAAAAAAGTGTAAATTATGTAGTTTATTCCAGAGATTGGAGTTAATGTTTGAAAATTACGGCAAGTAATTCGAAAAACAATACCTGAACGAATGTTTCATTCCATAAATAACTACAGAAAATTCCTCTACCCTCTGCAAGACCATCTAGGTTTTTTCAGCTAAAAGACCTAATAACAACATAAATTTTCATACCATTATTATTTAAATCACCTATCATAACAATAATAAACACAATACCTCAATACAAGTTACAAAATTTAATTGAATAAATCAAAACCTCTCTATACTGAGCTGACACCAATGTTTTCGTGGAAAATTACTCATATTTAGGGCTTTTAGTAGCCGTCATTCTATTTACTTTAACGTTGCCTGTAACATTTAATTTATCAAGAGTATCTTTGTAAACTATGTACTATGACAATTTGTCATATCCATAGCATTTATTCAATAAATAATATAACAAAGAATATTACTTTTATTTAATAGCTTTATTAGCCTGTGGTTTTAAGTTACACCATTTAGGTTTTTAACATTTATTTAAAAATTAATGTTAAAAACTTGAATGAAGTAATTACCTATTTCAGATAATTAATTATTCAGAAAATAAATTTTGAGACAAAAATTAGATATTTTAATTGGTTGTGATGCACAAATTAATATTTTAAAAGTCGTTTCCTGTAGTTATGTATATTAAGAGGCTATCTATCCGTATAATTAAGATTATGATTATATGAATCATGAGGAATGTAATCTAAAGATCTATATTACATCTAATAGAGGATATATCTCAAAGTAATTTAACTAAATATTAAATATTTTTGAATAGATAATAATTCTAGAATTGGAATTAATTTTTCCTAACATTTTTGGAAAAAACTTCTTTTTCTTCATCGACATCGAAGTTTCTGATAATGTTTTAACTCATTTACCATCTTTAAAACTTCTGGGCCTGATTTTTTTCTACTTAATTAAAATCACATAAGAGATTTTAAAAAGTTTTTATAAAGTTATTTAAAAGTTACCTAAAAGCTATGAAGAAATTTGTAAATAAAAAAGTTTCTAATTAAAAAATGATGCATCTTTCACCTTACAGATATCCTCCATTAAAGTCAGATAGACCCAAATCTATCATCTAAAATTAATGATGTATAAAACATGAAATAAATTTATAATAAAATCGGTCTTTGAAGATATCTACTGAATTTTGTTTCTATTCATACTAAATTCCCATATTATATAAATATGCTACTCTCACGAGCAGACTTTTTTACTGACAAACACCTTTAAGTTTTCCATTTAGCAGTCTTTTTTCATCGAAAAGAAAAAATTGTTAATGTTTGTTTGATATATATATATCAGAGGCTGTTGATGAAATATATGTGAGTGCATTTCCCGTCGTATAATAAATAACAAAAGTTGAAAACAATTTTTTACACATCTTGTCTGAATATATCTGCTATATTTATACCACTATAAAACGCATAAGCAAGATTCTACAACTTGCTTTTTAGTTCACGATTTACAAAGTGTTCAATAATTACAAGGTTAATTTCTAATTACGGCTCCAAGTATCTTTGTCAAACATTTTCCCCCGACCTCCTTTACAAACACCCAACATTTAATTTCAGTCTCCGGTCTATTTAACAATGACTACTGGGAAATTAACATATTTAAATATTATTTATGATCGAAGCAAGTTTTAGTCAAGCTCGCTTCCACATAACAATGAAAATATTGTTGTTCTTCAGTCTCTCGAGAAAACTTCCAGATCTTCGTTAATTCATTATTAGCAACATACTACGAAGTGACGCATTCTTCATTAACTGAAAACGTTATTCTTTGTTCTTAATGAATTACAAAAGTAAAGTTTAAGAGTTCGTTAATTCTAATACCCCTTAGCAATGTTTCCCTGGTAGATTAAGGAGGATTTCAAAACCGAAAGATACAGGTTTATTTATATATTTACGGTTGCTTCAAAACTTATTTGACACAAGTATTTGTTTAATTGAAAAGATGGATGATGATGATGTTAAAAATCTGCAATGGTAAGTACTAAACTGAAAATCAAAAGTATGTTAAATTCAAGAAATAGTATGCATATATTACTGGTAGAGAGGAAGCTATAAAATACTTCAGAAATTCCTGAAATATATTTATTTTTTTACTTTCTTGATTTTCTAAACACTGAAAAATATTTTATCAGGTAAATGTCTCATCGTTCTTTTCGATTTAGGTCCATTTTATATTTTCGATGGACGGAAGGTCGTATATCTGTTCAAAAGTATGAAGTATACTTACAATTTCTATGAATGGCCAGCAGTCTCGCGGTGTACATACAGGGGAATGTCTAGCGATAAGTCCCTTCGCATTCGGAAAAAAAAACCTTACAATTTCTATCCCGTTCAAAATGTTCCTCTCGTGAGATTACTGCTTTTTACTTGCAATTCTGAAATCACCTGAATGCTAGTTATGACATACTACAACTCTCAGCTTGATTGTTTCTTATGCAATAGTGTAAAATCTAATGTTCCACAACAAATTGATATTTGTAGTAGGGGAACCCGGGGTAGAACGAGGTTCGGGGCGGAATGAAGTTCGACGTTTTTAGGTGTCAAGGAGATGTTACCAGCCACCGGCAATGAGTACAACTAGACCAACGTATTGCTACTCAACTTCGACAGCCATTTTAGTATAGTTTTCTCGAGCGTTGGTAGGTGCAGTTTTCGTTGTGTGATTTTTCCTCTTGTATTGTAACTTTTGATGATTTTGTAACCAAGGTAAGGTATACATACTTGTTTAAATCATAACTATTTTTAGTACATGCTTGAATTACGTTTAATTGTCTTTAGTTTGCTGTAGTTAAACATTTGTTTACGTATCTTTCTCGAGTAACCTTACGTCCCTAACCTAAATCGTTTCTCTGGGGAGGAACAAGTGGGGCAGAATGGGGTACTACCCCATTCTGCCCCGCAATGTTTTGAACTAAGAGATCGTTTTTGGTACGCCCCTATTGTTTTTCTTTTGATTTCAGATGGTTCGAGACTATAAAAAAAACAAATAGGCATTCATGGTCTACTGAGGCAATGAACAATGCTGTCGACGCGATTATTTCTGGAAAATCTGGGTATTTGAAGGCTTTGAACCAATTTGATGTTCCCCAGTCTACTCTTGAAAGATACGTTAAAAAAAAAGAAAAACCCTGACTACAAGATCGATAAAACAGCTGGAAAATTTAAAAACGTATTTGCAAAAGAGGAGGAACTTGTGCTCGTTAACTATTTCAAAACTATGGAGGCTGGGTTATTCGTTCTAACAATGAAGAACTTGCGTAGCTTAGCTTAAAAGGAAGTAAGAAATGGCATTGGTCATAGATTTAAAAATGGAATCGCAGGCCAAGATTGAGTAAATGGATTCCTTAAGAGACATCCTACTTTATCTGTTTGCAAAGCCGAAGCAACATCTGGTGCAAGAGCCATGGGATTTAATAAAGTAGCTGTCGATAGTTTTTTTTTCGTTGCTAGCGAACTTACTCGACAAGCACAAACTAACGGCTTCTCAAATATTTAATTGCGATGAAACGGGCATTTCAGTGAACCCTTAAAACCAATGAAAGATCATTGCTTGCAAGGGGAAACGTAAAGTCGGATCATTAACATCCGCAGAAAAGGGCGAAACTGTAACCTGCCTTATTTGTATGTCGTCAAGCGGAGCTCACATGCCCCCGATGTTCATTTTTCCTCGAAAGAAGAAGCAGAAAGAATTTGAGTTAGGATTGCCACCAGGAGGTTGGGCTGAGGTACATAGCACTGGATGAATGACTGCATTTCTTGTATGGTTTCGAAAATTTGTGGAATTTTCTAAAGCATCAAAAGATTTCCCGGTTCTTCTTATAATTGATAGCCACTCAACACAAACCAAGAACTACTCGTGAGAGAGTGGCGTTTCGTTTCTATGTTTACCACCCCATTACTCTCACAGACTTCAGCCACTTGATGCTTCTTTTATGAATCCTTTAAGTCTTCATTACAGCAATGAACTTCAAAAATGGCTACGAAGCAACCCAGGGAACGTCGTTACTCTCTTTCAAATTTCAACGCTTTTTGGATCAGCTTTTATCCAAAGCGCAACAAGGAAAACTGTTATTAATGGTTTCCAAGCTACAGGATATATGGCCAACTGACCCATCCATATTCACCGACGCAGAGTTTCTCCCAGCAGACACAACTGACATCGGACTTGGTAGGTCTTCAAGTGAAGAGATGATAACATCCGGAGCTGAACAATTGGAATTGCCTTCGCCTAGTACACTAGTTTAAAAACATATGCATATCTGGTTGGATGATAAAGCTGGTGAGGTTTCAGCTAACTCTAATGATGACACGCCGGTTAAGAAGGTCCTATTTGATGAAGCTAATTGTGCCACTCCTGGCTTCTCTTGGATGACAATTGACAACGGGCCTCTGCATTTCATGTTTCACCTCAAATTCTAATGCCTATTCCAAAAGTTAAAGAAAGTGTGAAAAGGACGAATAGGAAGAGGGGGAAGACAGCTGTCTTAACAGATTCCCCATACAAAAAAGAGTTAGAAGCCGCTATTAAGGAAAAAGAAGAAAAGAACTTAGCTAAAGAAGAAAGAGCAAGGATAAAAATATTTAAGAAATAGAATAAAATTAAGAAAGAAAAAAACAAGGGAAAATGCCTGAAGATAAATGGAAAAAAGAAGGAGCTGAAGAGAGAACCCAAAACTAACGAGAGTGATTCTGAGGATGGTTCTGACTGCGAGTGTTTATATTGCGGGGAATTTTACTCAAACTTAGTTGAAGGTTGGGACGCTTGTTTCATGTGCAAAAAATGGGCACACAATTCCTGTGAGGCAATAGATAGGGAAGATGATGAGGCTGTCCCAGTGTGTGAATTTTGTGAATAGGCTTCAGAAAAGGACACAATCAATGAAAACCGTAACCTTAATTTAACCTTTATAATCACTTAAAACTAAATAAATATAGAGCAAACTTAATTTTTCTGCATTTCCACTAGGTTATATGTTTTGATAATTAATTGTCCTTATCACCCCGTTCTGCCCCGTGCCCGGGGCAGAACGGGGCAAATGACAAAATTTTCTGTAATTGAAAAAAAAATATTGTTCTTTTATTTTCTTGCAATATTATTGTATTTTTGTAATTATTACATTATAATGTATTCATAGAAAAATTTTCAGCTCTCTTAATTAACCCTTTTGTATTTTTAAAACACATTTTCAACTGTTTACCCCGTTCTACCCTGGGTTCCCCTAATACAGTTTCCCTTAATGGACTAGAAATATATATACATCAATGGCACCTTGGACCTAGATTTTGTCCTTGTTATGGGCTCCTTTGCAAGGCATAACCGATGAGTGCCTTGGAGGGAATTACAGGTAAAATATGTAAAATAAAGTAATATTTAGACATATGTATAATTTTTCCTCTGTTGTATTTCTTATGCTTAAGTTTATATTTTTGTATGTTTATGTAGCCAGCCATTGGAAATAAAAACAAGTAATTACAAGAAAAAAAGTACTTTTTATATACCGTGTTTTTAAATTTTCTGTTGAATCATATAAACTTGACAATTCTACGTATTAATAAATACTTAAAAAAAAATTTTTTATGAATTATCCCATCAACTTGACAGAAAATAAAGCTAATTGGAAGTCAACTTGCGTCTAACTTTTCATTCCCGTCCCGGCCGATAGATAGCTGCACCAGACTACAAAACAACATGAACTGAAAATGGATTCAAATCTGCTTAAAGGTGGCTAAAAGTATTAAAATAATGCATTGTCATCGTGTACTGAGCTATTCTAAAAGTTCAAATTTCTAGCTAGTCGGGAAGTTAGTTAAAAATCGATTGCAAGATTTGTAAGGGACAAACACACACACACAAACAAACAAGAAAGCAAGTTAATAACAAACATGATAAAAATGTTTAGAGCTTGAAGATGGCAAAATATATGATAAACGCCCCTTGGAAAGAGCCACAATTTCGAATATATACGTTAAAATTTTAGAGATTGTGCTCACTTGGTATTCTTTACTCTACAGCGTATAGAGAATCTATGCTCACTTCTTCCCAGACTTGGGTGTATATAATTTGAAGTGGCACTCTATTTGAATTTTATACAAACGCAGTTTATACATGAAACAATGTTTATTGAATTCGTTGCACATATAATTGGCTTTTACAGCAATAAGCATGCGTACTACTTGTACGGAATGTATAAACACAGCTTTCAAGAACAATATATTTTTATACTCACGAACAGTAAGTCAAACCAGCAGTACTGCCATGTAAACTTCTGGCCCGCTAAGCACTAGCGCAGGATAACACCTTTTCAACCTTAACAACCTCCCCCTTCTTTCTTAATGACGCTGCGTGGTATTTATACTAAGCGCGTATGCCGAAATTAGCATATCTGAAGCAGCTTCTTTAATTCATTAATTCAAAAGTTCGATTCTTGTGAATCGAATCTTTTGTATACCTTACACTGGCCTCCCTCGAAAAAAAAAATTAGGTAACTGAGGTCTGAACGGCTTCAGTTAACTAATTGAAAACGCGTGCTGGTCTGACTTTTTACATAATGGGTGGCAAAGTGAAAAAACCTTCCACACGTTGTGTGGAGGAAAAACGCCACTACCATTTTACAAAACTAACCCCGAAGGGTCCAGGTGACACCATCAAACAGTGGATTTGCAGAGTTGCGGATACTGGGCTGCCAACTGCGCCCTAAAATATCTATTTTAATTAAAAGTGACAACACAATTGCACAGCATGACATTTCTTGACTGTATCTGCTCTCCCCCAATTTATAATGTACATGTGTTATTTTTTGTGAAGTTAGTACATTAGTGGTTAATTGGTATATTGTGCAGTATGTATTTTTTTCCTAGTCACTACATGTCCCCTTCAAAAATTTATGAAACAACAGTATGCCGTTTTTTTTTCCAGTGGCTCACCCCTTCCCCTCAAAATGTTTACACAGTATATACAATGGGGAACTTCAAACCAATTTGGTTCGGTTTTATT
The DNA here is from genome assembly GCA_907164885.2 of Dolomedes plantarius. Lineage (NCBI taxonomy): Eukaryota > Metazoa > Arthropoda > Arachnida > Araneae > Dolomedidae > Dolomedes > Dolomedes plantarius. The sequence goes on from OU015493.1 coordinate 145,727,128, forward strand.
AAAGGGTGGGAGTTAGAATAAGAGAATTGATACAAGACTTGTTCCTCATGAATGCAGCAACTTCCTTGCACCAGTCTGTCCAATCCGTGGAACCTCTCTTGATGGTCGCAATCCTAGTAAAGGGGTTTGTTGACCGTGTGGGCATCCTTCGTGCAGCAGGTCGTAGGTCCTGAGGCGCTGGTCCGGCTTGACGATGGACAGGAGGTCTCTTGGGAGGAGGCCAACCTTGCTGGGCGGCAGAAATCTTGCGCTTCCTGTACTTATGCAAAGGAGCTTTAAAATTGTCATTCTTCCTTTTGATAATCTTGTGTACCTTATGTGTGCCACGTTCATCCTTAGATGGAGGTTCTGTAGTGCACACTTTACATTTCTCCGTACTTTTTAGAGTATAGGCATTAAATTTTAATGCATATTCTATTTTGTCACATTTATACGCCGCACCAACGTGTTTAGTTACTGGCTTTATCTCTCTACTTGTGTCATGTTTTTCAACAAACTGACTCTGTTTTTGGTATTGGTGCTTATGCAACTTCTTGTTTACCGCCTTAATTACTTCAGTATTTGCAGTTTTAATGCTGGAACCTGAAGGCGCTTTTTCACGTTTTTTATCCCCCTTAACTTTAGTTTTATCCTCTTTTGACGAAAAAGTCTCTTTGAAACTTGCGATATCAGAATCGTTATCATTTAAATTCTTTAACACTGCTTCAGTTTTAGGAAGATTAAGCTTTTCGTACTGGTGCGTTTTAATGCAACCTGCGTCTATAACTTCCGAAGCATCAGCTAAACTACTTACAGTATAACTCTGTGTCAACTTTTCATCCTGACTCTCAGTATGGTTTTCATGTACATTATTTAAAACCATATTATCAACCTGGCCTACAGCATCCTCATTCGGATGGAAACTTGAAATAATATCATCATTACCTAGCGAGTTCCTACTATCGTTTAAAGAATTTTTATTGTCGTCAACTAATAAGTATTCACTAACTTCCGTAACGCATACTTCGTCATCTACTAAATTTCCTTCATTAACAGATGTGTGAATATCATCTAAAATATCAGGTATAGCATCAATAGAAGTGTCAGATGATTTATTTTCTAAACCACTAGCATTAGTATCGGCACTATTTTCAGAAATTTGTACTGGAATTACCGCATTATTCCAGCTAGACTCACTTTCTTTATAAGCCACAAAAATACCCTGACTTTCACTATTCTCAAAATAATGATTACTACTCGGACAAAATAATACATTTGACCAAACAGTTTCAACAGGTTGAACCATATCATGTGAATCAACTTGCCAGTGCAAGTAAGGTGCTTGCATATTATTTTCTTTAAGTGCACTAATTTCATTATAACGCCGTGCGCTTCTATTATTTTGCCTGCGGTACTGCTTACGCTGCTGGTTTGAAACTCGCGAAAAATTTTGGCGCGGCTGTATAAAACTTCTCGTACCTGAGTGACGGTGAGGGGTAGCGAAGAAATGTCTATTGTCATATTTAGCTAAAGCTTGAAGGAGGGTAACCTTGCTTGTAATTGTTTGATTATCTAAAAAATCTTGAACACTTGGCTTCAAACGTTGGATAACTATTTTTAAGATTACCGCTTCCGTTACCCCTTCTAAATATTCCTCACACTTGGAAATCTTTTCCGTAGCAAAATCTAATGCAGACTGACCTTCACGTTGCCTTAGCGAATAAATTTCCGCTTCAATTTCACTTTGATTAAAGGTCTTTGGAAAAACGCTAAGAAACTGTTGCTTGAATGACGAATAGTCAAAAATCAGATTACTGCTTTTCATACACGTGTACCACTGATATGCACTACCTCTTAAAGCGGCTAGAGCAATTTTAAGTTTATCCCCCTCTGGGGTGCATTGTTGCTGAAAGTAATGCTCAATTTTCTTTAGGAATTGGCTTGAGGGGCCGCCATTGAAGGTGGCTTCGAATGGCGCAATTTGCTGAACCATAATTACCCGAGGAAAATTTCCAGCAGGATTTTGTTCTACAACACTCATTTTTTAAATAGTATATAAGTACTTGCAACAATTTTATCAATATACGTACACAGTACACAGTTTTTAATTTCAATTATGTTGTTCGTTACAAATTTAACGCTAACTACCAGGGTATATATATTTTCGGGCGCCAGTATAGAGACTCTATGCTCACTTCTACCCTGGCTTGGGTGTATATAATTTGAAGTGGCACTCTATTTGAATTTTATACAAACGCAGTTTATACATGAAACAATGTTTATTGAATTCGTTGCACATATAATTGGCTTTTACAGCAATAAGCATGCGTACTACTTGTACGGAATGTATAAACACAGCTTTCAAGAACAATATATTTTTATACTCACGAACAGTAAGTCAAACCAGCAGTACTGCCATGTAAACTTCTGGCCCGCTAAGCACTAGCGCAGGATAACACCTTTTCAACCTTAACAACATCCCCTTCTTTCTTAATGACGCTGCGTGGTATTTATACTAAGCGCGTATGCCGAAATTAGCATATCTGAAGCAGCTTCTTTAATTCATTAATTCAAAAGTTCGATTCTTGTGAATCGAATCTTGTGTATACCTTACAAGCGTAGTTATCGGATACACCTATCTGAGGAGCCCATAATAAGGGCTAACCACAGATACAAAGCTTCTGGGAACACTAGAGGTTTATATATTTACGAAACGGTTGTTACAATTAATAGAGATGCGCAATACGTATGCAATTGTAAATCCAAGTATAACAATATGATCACACAGCATTCTTGAATTTTTCGTCTCTTTAAACAAAAGGGTAACAAGTAAATAACATTTCAAGAGAATCAAGCTAAAGGTATAATGTCCTTATAACAAATATATTTTGAAGAGAAATGTTTCAGTCTTTTCTTCTATATAAAGTACATTTAAGGTTTATAATTGTATATTTATTCGTTGTATTCAAATTATGAAGTACAGAATCCGGAAATATTTTAATTAGCTCATGCGATCTTTACACGAGCCCATGATAAATCATTAAAAAATGCATCTTTTCATGTCTCCATATCATTAAATCGAGAGATAAAGGAAAGCAATCATAAAAGAATGATTTAGTTTACTCTAAAACTGTCAGGCAAGAAGGTAATTTGCTCAGCAAACCAATATGGTATGCTAAACTTGTGTGCTAATCGTATTTCCTGTGGAATGTTCAATGGTCGTTAAAATGAGCATATATATATATATATATATATATATATATATATATATATATATATAAAATATAATATATATATATATATATATATAATATAATATATATATATAATATATATATATATATATATATATATATATATATATATATATATACATATATATTTATATTTATATATATATTTATATTTATATTTATATATATGAGGTGTTGAAAGGTAAAGCGGTGTAAGTCCAAAGTGTTTTGCTGCAAAAGCTAAAAAAATTCCACTATAAATTGAACAAATTATAATTCATAATATTTATTATAATATTTCAGATAATAATTATTTGCAATTCCACCATAAATTGAACACGGAGATTACATTTTTGCTCTCAAATACAAAAAGTTGAAAATGTGACTTACACCACTTTGCCTTTCATCGCCTCATATATATATAAATATATATATATATATATATATATATATATATATATATATATATATATATATATATATATATATATATATATACATACATTCCGCATTTGTACCACGCATTAACTTTATTTTTTTAGAATTGTATTCTGTTGAAATACGTACAGTAAAACTTGAAAGAAGGAAGACATGCTTTGAAGACTTGCTTGGTAAAGATAAATGATAAATGGTAAACTTCCGTAGTAAAGAGTAATAGTTGATTAAAATAATTATAGAAACAGTATATTTCGTCCTTTGGGAATTTTTATAGAAACAGCTGAAATATGCGTATTCCCAATCTATGTCCAATCAATCTTAATGTTTAATTTACACATTTTATCTCTTAGCAAATACATTTGTCGCACTGAGAAGAAAAATTATCCCCCTGCTCATTTTAAACAGTAAATAATTTAACCGGAATGCTTATAAACCAGCCACACTGCTTAATTGCCATAGTTTCAAAGGAATTTTGCAACTGAATTCTGAAATGAAGACCACTCTTTCGTTTCTAGGCAACTTTTATTTGAACCACGAAATCATCGTCTATTTAATACTCTCTTAATTTTAGGTGTAATTAATTTATATGATAACCGATCTAGACATGTAAATGAACCTAATCTTGCAATTTAAAGGGCTTTTCGAGAATATTATGACATTCTGTAATTATTACAAAGGTTCAGAATGAGCTCTCACTCTCTGAAGGATCGTTATTCATTTCACATGTTTCATTTAAATCCGTCCTGTTTTAAACTAATGCTGATTAATCAGAGTTAGGTTTTCGTCAGATGGAATTAACAGTAATGGATGTTTTACTATAGCAAAAATTTGGTATTCACTTTCAACTGTATAAACATTTTTTAAGAACCTTCAAATACTTTAGGAAATGTTGCTAATAGTGTCAAAGAGATTGCATTTTCCTTCCCATAGCAGAGGAGAAATGGAGGACATTCGTTGTCCAACAACATTGCTTATTAAAAGTAGTTATCAGAAAGAGGAAGATGATGAGATGTAAAAGTTTAGTTAACATGACATTTAGTGGTCGAAATATATTAATTTCTGTTTGGAAAGATTATTTATAAATATGTAGAAATCGATAGATACCTGACTATAGAGCACAATCCGTTAGTAATAGGTCAAATATTTTGTTATGAATTACGTTGAAGCTGGTGTCCAAGTTTGCCTCAAGTTTCCGTTAATAAAGATAGAATTTTGCGTCTTAGGGTGTTCTATACATTATGTATGATTCATTAGAAATGTTTTAATTTATATGCTTTCACAATTTCAACCTAATCCCTCTCTGGGTGTTATAAAATTGAGATAAAATATGTTGTAACTATTTTTATTCTAAAACGTTATATATATATATATATATATATATATATATATATATATATATATATATATATATATATATATATATATATATATATATATATATATATATATATATATATATATATATATGTATATATATATATATATGTATATATATGTATATATGCATATATATATATATATACCCAACAAACACAGGACTGACGGCAGCTTATCGGGCCAGTGCTGGAGGCACCGGTTGAACGACAAGTAAGGGAGAATTTTGTCGGGCCACTGGCGGGTTGTTTACGAACCTCCGAAGGGGAAACGCTTTCCGTTTACGTGTTTCAGGGCCTGTTATGGGTTGATATGAATCGCACCGAAATCGTTTACCCTGCATCGTCCCGGAACTGTACCTCCGATTCGTAACCACAAGTAACAGATATCTGCATCAGAATTATGGATTTGAAAGGGAAGGCGAAGATTAAATTTAACAGACTTTTCAAAAATATTTATTTCATTGTTGTGAAACTTCTTTTACGCGGAAAATTCCCATAATTTTCCTTGTATGTAAAGATTGTATTATGTGAAAAGTATTATGTGAAATTGTATAATTGTATTATGTGAAAAATTCACATAATTTTCCTTGTATGTAAAGATTGTATTCTGTGTGTATGTTTTTAACTCCCTAGAAGCTTATAAAAACAGATGAAAATTAGTTTCAATTTTATATATTACTGGAGAAATTAAATATCTACTTAAAAATGGGTCCTTGTTTCACCACTCTTTATTTATAAGAGAGGAAATAGTGATAAAATTTGTATTTGTTTAAATTTCTTCTATATTATATTAAAATAATAATATATATTTTTGTAGATAAAATATTCAAAATATATTTTTCAGGAAATTTACATATTCTAAGTATTTCTAATTGTTAGATGCCATTATAAAACAACTGATTTTGTAGAATTTTTTCTCGAATTTCATCGTATTAATTTTACAGTAAGATATTCTTATAATACAAATTTGAATGAAAGAAAAAGAATTTTAAATTTACAGACCTTAGTTAAAATAAACAAATCACACATATTTAGAAAAATATTAATGTAATGTAATGTCAGAGACATAGACAGTAGATGTCATGAGACACCAAAAAATATCAAAAAATAAGACCCTTTATCCTCAGTACGTACATTGAAGAATATATATTACATTGTTTTTTTTTGTAATTGAATCAGGATACGAGAAATAATATTTACAATAAGAAAAAAAAAGGCAAAAAAATTAGTTTAAATAAATGTTAGAAATAAAAAATAAGGCAATTAAGTTTAAAATAATAAGTAAGTTATATTTAATAAATTAAATTGGCAGGTTTGAACATCCGTGAGTACAGATAACAGAACTGCACTTTGCAGGATCGAACCGAGGACTGAAGCATGGGAAGCAAAAACGAACGCCCCACACCAGCATTCCCTGATAGGGTATCAAGTGTGGAACTTCAATAAGAGGAAACTGCCTCGCATGGAACAGAAAAATAAAGGAAAAATGTTAAACACTATCAGAAACCACACTACCAGAATAACACTATCAGAATTAACCTGTGAACAATTAATGGACTGGGTAAGATTTGAAATATTAAGATCGGAACATAAATTTTTAATTTTTAAGTCGCCGTTCGGTTTTGGGATTTTTTTTCCAAAAAAATTCAATGCGTAAGTAAATTAAGTAATTTTGAAAGGTCCGATATTAATCCAATTGCAGTAATGTTTTCAGATAAGATTTTGAGAAAGTTTCATGAAATTGATTTGGGATATTGAATTTTGACTAGGTTGTACATTTTGTTGAGGGTATCTTTGTACCCTTCCGCCATTAAAAAAAAAAACATGGCTCAGGTTTGGTTTCCCGCCTAACAGGAAATTCATCATTAGCAGCGGGAATTTCTTTCCTCCGGATTACGACAGTTTCCTAGGATAGAAAATTGGTTTGAGAGATTGATTCGATCATTAATGCTAGTTAAGTTAGAGTCGAGAGCAATTCGCTTTAGACCAAAATTTAAAAAATCACATTATGTTCGATTTCGTTCAAAATTACCACATCACATTGCATACCAAGATTATAATATTTTATACATTACATATACAATGTATTTTTCATTTTCATAATAAAACTAAACTTTTGAATGTAGTTGACTTTTTTATGCGGCCCGCCTGCCTTGAAAAAATTTACCATGTGGCCCAGATGCTGCAAAAGGTTAAACACCCTGCTTTAAGCTCATCAGCCTGATTCAGAGGTTTAACTTTTTCAGATTTAGGAATATAATCAAAAGTGGGTGTAGAAGAAAATTTAAACGCACACTTACTGTGCATAAGATTAAAAAGTTCTTTGAGATTGGGGATGTTAAACGTTATTTTGAAAAAAAAGAAATTCATGTTTTTCAAAAGTCCATAGTAATCACACATGGTTTCCATTACTTATTTCACTGACACATTGAATTGTGTTTTGTTTTGTTTTTTATTATTAAATTTTGGCATTATCTTTTGAGAATGTATTTTCGTTTTTATCAATGCAACTCTTGCAGAAGTGCCACGGACGGGTAAGGGTGACTCGGTAACGAATTTAACAATCCTTTCTACTGCTTGTGTGTGACATGGAAAATTGCTGAAGTCAGTACGTTGACTCTCCTGATCAGATTATTTTGCTTCCTAGTTTATAATCAGAAATATGCCTCGTTCTGTTACTTTAACATCTTTACGTACAATCATATCAATATAATCCTTGGCATCAAAGTTTATACGTTGAACTTAAAACTTTCCAATGCCCCCTTCATTTTTCAGTCCTTGCTTTTAGAATCCGGCGTAATCCAAGCTGTCTTACGTGGCTGCGATCAACTGATATCATACATAAGAGGAGATTTTCAGAAGCAGCGAAGTACGAATTTCTTTGAATGACTGGGTCAATTACATTTTTAAGAGTCTGATGGAGGTAACGTGAATAGCTTACAAGTTTCCACAAGTGCTTCGATCCATGGATATAAGATAGTTTCAGCTTTATGTGAAACGAAACAGATGCATATACTTACAAAATGTACTCAGTCAGTATTCGGAGATTTTTTTTGCAGTACATTCTGTTCCCACATACAAGTGAAGTATTCGGTTTGCTAATGTAAGCTATCATGAATAACAAAGTTTTCCTGGTTTTCTCATAGACAAATCAGAAGAGCACCTTCCAACAGAGATTGCATTAGACATTTCTAACAAATATTTTGGGTCCACACTTAAATCATCCTTAATTTCTAGTAATGGAATGCCATTTTCAATAGGTGATAATTCAATTACTGGAAGTTCATAGCAGTTTTCTAGTTGTTTACCTATTTCTCCTCCAAATTAGGACGTAGGCGCAGTTCATTTCCATGAAATAGACAAATCAACCACTGCAGTGGCCTTCTTAATTCCTTTTCAAAGAAACGAACCACACCATTATTCAATCTAGTGTTCACGGCAGTTCCACCCATTCCAATTACAGTAATGTTTAAATTCTGGTTGTTGTCATTGAAAAATGCTATTATGCTATCTTATATACATTTTCCAGTGCCAGAAATCTGCTTCTGAAAATCTCGTCCTTTGTATGATATCAGATGATCGCAGTCATGTAAGAGAGAGCTTGGATTACCCCGGAATCTAAAAGCAAGGGCTGAAAATGAAGGTGGCATCAAAAAGTTTTTATTTCAACGTATAAACTTTGATGCCAAGGATTATATTGATATGATTGAATGGAATGATGTTAAAGTAACAGGACTTCCTATGAAGAGGCATATTTCTGATGACAAACAGAAAGCAATTCAATGTGTCAGTGAAATAAGTAAAGCAAACCATGTATGATTACTATGGACTTTTGAAAAATATGAATGTTTATTTCAAAATAACACTTTGCCTTTAAAGACATTACATTAATATTTTTCTAAATAAATGTGATTTGTTTATTTTAACTAAGGTCCGTTAATTAAAAATTGTTTTTTTCATTCCAATGTGTATTATAAGAATATACTACTGTAAAATTAAGATGATGAAAATTGCGAAATTCTACAAAATCAGTTGTTCTGTAATGACATCTAAAAATTAGAAATACTTAGAAATACCTAAGTTTCTTGTAAAAATATTTTGAATATTTTATTTACAAAAAATATATATTATTAATTTAATATACCATAAAATAAACAGAAAAAAAGAATTTTATCTCTTTTCACAAAAATATCTATTTTGAAGCACCTGAAAAATATTTCAGTAGAGCAATAAAATTTTATATTCAATACCAAAAGGCAGCTTTTGAAAGCTATAGCATAATGAAATTTCAAACCATCTTTTTTTTCGCCTCGTCATACTACAATGCACTAGTGTCATCTGATTGGACATTCAGTTGCACGTGATTGAAAAGGCGCCATTAAAGATTGATTACAAGTTCGTTGAAATTAATCCACAAGTAAGTTTCATTCGTTAGTCTTAAATTATTGCCTTTAGATTTTATTTAACACCCTTACATAGTGAACATTATTCTATTTCTGTTATAAGATAGTGTTTTAATCCAAGTTATATATGAATTGACCATATTTCAGATCAAACTCTACTGAACTGAGTGTATTGAATTAGCAATACTTATGGCACTTACGAGCACTTTCGTATGTATAAATAAAAACATTTTGTTTCGGAATAATTTAAGATTCGTGTTTCAGTTAATATTTTAGATGGACAAAGGAAGTAAATGGACTCTTGTGAAAGTCTTAAGTATTTGCTAATTAAATTAATATTTAGAATTGTAATTTGTACGCACTATTTAGATTTTTATATCCTTTAGAAAGTATAAAATACATGACACAAATATCAATTCCAAATCTACATAGTTGAAAAATAAAAATGTATTTTCATTTCCAGTATAATATTTTCCATTTTATTTCTTTAAAGAAATTTGAAAGAAAATTATAATGAAATTTTTTTTAATATGTTAATCCAAATTAAACATTTTTTTTACTACTGGATTGATAAATCAGTTACACATGATTCCTCCATAGTAAATTCATGCATAGTATTCAATGGTGGAAAAATTGTCCATTTTCCTATTAAATATATTTTACAATGTTCTTATTGCCAGGTATCAATAGGCAACAAATTATCCATGTCTAAATGTTAAAAGATGGATTCAAAAACGTTCCACATTATAAAAGATTCTAAAAATGAACTTGTAAATCATACAAAAGGATCTATTGAATTCCTTATCAAATTGTGTTTGAGTAAACTTTATAAAATACACTGCATTTTATACATTATAAAGAAATAAAGAACAAATATTCTTAAAATTTTTGTGTTCATAATTTAAAAGAATGTATTTAGTATAATTATATATTTTAATTTAAATGCTAAACACTAATAGGTATTTTTCATGTATAATCTTAATAGCCTTAAAATATAATTTTTTTAAAATTCTATTTATAATGTTCTATGTGTACACTCAATTGCTATATATGTATATGTTATTCCTACTGGGTGAAATTTCTTTATGTCTATCGAGAGCAAAGATATATTCAAAATTTCAAAACCAGATCAAAATATTGTTTAATCAGTATCCACATGTCAAGTAAATATTGAAACAATAGCAAATATTGGAGCATTTTTTTATCTTGAATATCTCATTAAATAAAAAGCTTATTTAAGGAACATTTTGAATTTCAATTGCTATTAATCAATATTTTGAACTGGCTTTGATATTTAGATTATATTTCTACTCTCTCTGAAGATATAAAATAAAACAATTTCACTCTTTAGGAATAACATAATGGTGCATACTTTTTGCAACTGAGTGTATATATTCTTGCAATTGAGTGTATATATATTTTCAAGAATTATTAATTTTTGTATGTATGTGAACTCCATTGTATTCCTGAATTCATTCAAAGAACCTCTGGAGTAATGAGAAGTTTAGAGTTTTAAATTTGTGTCAATATAGATGCCACGTGCATTTAATTTTCTAATTTGTATCGTGTTTGAAATCACTTTTATCAGTGTTATTAGAGATGATGGCAGTGAAAATTATTCCAAAATAGACTATTTAGATACATAAATTGTTTCTTAACTTATTAATTTGCATTCCATGTTTTTAAATTATATATTTATAAGTATATAGATTTGTAGATTATCAGAATGTGTACATACAAAAAATTGCTTTATTGTAATAGATATTGTACGATAAGAGTTTTTATAAATCTGAGAATGTTCTCAATAACTATCTATAAGCTGTTCATCTCTAAAGGTCTTTTGGAAATTATTTTGTTGTCATGCTGTGCAAAATAAATGTGAACTTATTGGCTTAATATATATATATAAAGGGTAAAATTAGTTTCTTTTCCCCTTTTTATATTAGTGATAAGCAAGTTTATAAAGAACTCTACTTTTCAATACTTCTTGGTTTGATAAAACATTAAATTTTTATTATGGCATTATAAGAAAATATTGGTTTTTTTACAGAATTTTGAAACTGGAATCTATTCAGAGCTTCAGGCTTGAAAGACAAATACCACTTGGATCTCATAAACCTGCGTAAGTTTTTAACGCCACTGAGCCTACCTTTTTTTATTCTCGAGATATACTTTTATTTTCAGCAGTGGACTTGTGGCCCAAATCACTGTTTTTAATATTTTTTTAGATTTATTTTTAACTAATTAAATTTTTTCTATGAAAAAAACTAAAAATATTTATTAAACAACTAAAAATTTCAAATTAGTTTTTTTAACTTAGACGCTAATCTGAACTTTCTCATAAACTTTGGTCTCAATAATTTGTGGATAGAATATTGATTTTCTTTATTTATTCTTTTTTAACTGTGAAGCTTGTTGTTAAGGTTTTAGGTGAGTGAGAAAGTGCAGTCCGGGGATTTCATTTAACACGACTCTTGTGAAAGACTTTAACTCTTGCCAAAAAAAGAGATTTATATTATAAAATTATAAAATGCCAAGGTTTATTTAGAAAATATAAAATGTGTTCATAGACAAAGTTTGTTTATAAAATTGTAGATAAGACATCCATTGTGAGTTGTGGTTTATTATATCAAAATGTGTGTTTGATAAGTGAATGAAATAACCCTTTCTTAATAATGGAATAGAACTCCTGTATAATCAATGAATTCACGGATACAAGATACAGTTCCAAAAAGCAAAACCCCTGGTTTACAGAGTCTTTTATAATAACAGAAAAATGATATTTATATTATGAAAATGTGAAGTGCCAAGCTTTATTTATTCTTAATGGTTAACATTAAAATTTTAAAAATATTTTTAGAATTTCCTGATAAGTTGTTAGAGGTTCGTTGATAATTCATTACAGAAGTAGTAAAAAGGAAATTGCTTTTGGATGTATTAGATCATTAGTTAATGGGCTAAGTAATTTTAAATTTTGGTAAAATTTAATTTTATGCATGCCATAAATTTTTCTCTCTGTTAAACATGTTTATTCCATTTTAAGTCTTAATACTTATATAAAGAATTTGGATTAAATGAAAACAGTAATGAGTGATGGTGAAAATGTATTAAATGTGGTAATTGAATTGCTTGATGTTCTAAGACATAAAATTTCTGATCATCAAAATACAATAATTGACTTCTTGACTGAACAACTGACTTTATTATTAAACAATATCCTATTTTGCTACCCCCCTTGTTTAAGTATATAATCATCCTTCAAATCCTAATAGACCATTATTTTATATTTTTGATCCTGTACTAAATTTGTACTAAATTTTTTAAAATTCCACTGAGCATCTTGTTTAGCTGTTTAAAAAATGGGGGGAAATGCATTGTAAATTGTCTTTACTTTCTCAAAGTTTCATAATTAAATATGTTGATAAAGTTGTGCCTGAAAAATAACTCAACTGATTCTGAACATCAGTTGGAGTTTTATGGAAAGCCAAATTATATGGAAAGTTATACAATAGTTAGTTGAAATTGTTTCTTGGAAGTTTTGCGAGGTAGTAATCTAGTTCATGTATATTAAAGTCTTATTTAAATATTGTGCTAAACATATTCAGCACATTGAAAGTCTGATTACTTCTCAACTTTTAATCACCAGGCAATTTTTGGTATTAAATTATATGCTCAGTGCATATTCCATTATGTGTAATTTTCACTTAATCTGATTTGAAAATTCATGTGAGGAGAAATTTTTGGTTCAGTTAAATCAGAAAATTGTAGAAAACTTTTTAAAAAGTTGGTTTTTTCCCATTTTTTTCAAACTGTGACACTGAAAATACCGATTATGTCTTTAGCCCTAACATAGTTTTTAACAATGATATGATCCATAACAAAAATTCGATGCTACATTTTTTTTTTCTTCTTTTATTTATATTACATTTATTTTCCTCATTGTATAACTTTTTGAATACTACTCAAACCAATTCTATTGTTACTCAATTTCAAAAAATCATATTTCAAATTTTAAGGATCGATCGGTAGTCAATGCGCTGAGAAGGGCCCTAGCTGAATTCAATTTGTATCCGTCCCAAATGTTAGAAGCATGCTACATTTTTTTTCTTCTTTTATTTATATTACATTTATTTTTCTCATTGTATAACTTTTTGAATACTACTCAAACATCAATTCTATTGTTACTCAATTTCAAAAAATCATATTTCAAATTTTAAGGATTGATCGGTAGTCAATGCGCTGAGAAGGGCCCTAGCTGAATTCAATTTGTATCCGTCCCAAATGTTAGAAGCACGCTACGCCTATGGTCCAAAGTATACATGTAAGGGGGTCATACTACCTTTTTTATTTCACTGATAAGCAAATAGACGAGTGCTCTGCACTAAAATGTTTTACTGATCTTGTTGAGAAGTATTGGAGAGCACGTGCACTGATTGCATAGGTGCTATTTTTGGTAGTGTGTGGCATTTGTAAAATAAATAAATAAATAATGAACTCTGCTTTTCAATGCTTCTTGGTGTCACAAATCACTCTAATTTTTATTATGGCATTGTAAGAAAATATTGGTTTCTTTACAGAATTCTGAAACTGGAATCCATCTTCACATTGTGATTTCCATGAAAAGATTCCACAACTCACTTGGCAGTGTGCTCGATTCATAATCTGTAAGTTCATTTTAACCTCACTGAACCCATTTTTTTTTTTATTCTCTAGATATCCTTTATTTTTTTCAGCAGTGAACTTGTGGGCAAAATCACAAAGTTGATAATATATTTTTTTAAAATTTATTTTTTGTACTTAAATTTGAATTTTTCTATGAAAAACCATAAAAAATATTTTTATTACATAATTCTTAATTAATAAACAACTCAAATTTTCAAATTTCTCTTTGTATATTTTATACGCTAATCCGAACATTTTCATAAACTTTGGTTGCAGTAATTTGTGGATTGATATTGATTTCCTTTATTCATTATATTTTTAACTGGCAAGCATGTTATTAAAGTATTAGGTATGTCTGAAAGTGCAGTTCAGGGACTTCAGTTAACCGTGACTCTTGTGAAAGTCTTTTATCATAACTGCTTACCAAAAAAAATTTTATATTTTTATATTATAAAGATATAAAATGCCAAGGGTTATTTTACTCTTGATAGTTAATGTTAAAAATTTTTTAATTTAATTATCAGAATTTCATGAGAAGTAGTTAGAGGTTCATTCATAATTCCTTACAGAAGTAATAATAATAATAATATTGCTTTTAGATGTATTAGATTATTCGTTGATGAGCTAATAGGTAGTTGAATGTCATTTGGAATACTAACTTCTGCCTAGTATTTAATTTTATTATTTCATTGTCAAATTTTGGTGGAGATCTGTCACATAAAATATATTTTTGTGAGCAGCTGTTATTATAAAGTGTAAGGATAAGGGCAGTAAAAAAATATTCCAAAATATATTATTTAGGTTCAGTTAATTATTAAATAATTGTTGACTATAATAAGGTTATGTTTGCAAGTGTGTAGGTTTTTTTATGGTGTATTATTTGGTTTATCTAAGTTAAGTTGAAAAATGATGCAAGCATACAAAGATTGACTGGCTGTCAATGTTGAGTGCAGTAGCATAGATTATTTTACAAAGTGCAATAAAATACTTTTAACTTTTCAAACCGAACTTCTAACCAAAATTAAAAAAAAAATTTAATGAAACTTCTAAAATTGGAAATATTTTCATGGATCTAAGGAATGGAACATAACACCTGTATTGTCAACTAAGTCATGGATAAAAGATGCAGCCCTAAAAGCAAAAGGCCTGGTTTCTGTATACTTTTATAATAATCATGTTACAACAGTATACAGAAACCAGGCTTTTTGCTTTTAGAACTGAATCGTTTATCCATGAATTTGTTGACTATACGGGTTTTCTATTCCATTGTTAAGATCTGTGAAAATACTCTCATTAGCAAAATATTTTTTTAAAAACTTAAATTTGGGTTAGAAGCTTGGTTCAAACAGTCTAAGTGTTTTTTTCACGCTTTATAATATAATCTATGCCATTTCACTCAACATTGACAGCTAGTCAATATTACCCACCTCATTTTTCAAATTAACCTAGACTAATCAAACAATATATCATAACAATTGTTAATAATTATTGAATCTAAATAGTATATTTTGAATAATTTTTTACTGTGGTTATCCCTAATAACAGCTGCTCACAAATAAAAAAATATTTTATACACAGATCCCCACCATAATTTGACAATTAAGTAACAAAAGATATGCTCTATTAAAATACTATGCAGAAGTTAGTATCCCAAATTACTATCTACCACAATTTTTGTAAAACCAATTACTGTGAAAGCTACATCATATAATAAAGTTTTACTTTATTCATTATTATAGTAATATATTAGTTGTTAAAGAGTATTCACCCTTTTCACTAAATTTCTCAGTACAGTAAGACATTCAATCCTGTCAATTAAATGATTAGTTATTACAGATATAAATAAAATAGATTAGAATGCCTTGATAGAGTACAATAATTGAAAGCTGACTGAGAGACTTGAGATGACAACAAAATTTTCTTTTCACTATCGAGAATCACTCTCACGTTGAAAGTAAAGAAACACAAGAATGAAGATTGAATACTATATAAAATCTTAAATTTCTAAATCTGACCCAGCATCTGTATTAATGCTCTCTATGGCATGTTGTAATCAAATTTAGAAATTTAAGATTTTGTATGCTAATGTTTTACTTAGCATTCAATCTTTATTCTTGTGTTTCTCTACTTTCAACAGCATTATTGTCAATAGTGAAGAGGAAATTTTGGTGTCATTATAGACAAGTCTCTGATTCAGCTTTCAACGTTGAGCTGAAATTATGCTCAACATTAAAAACTTAATTGTACTCTTATCAAGGCAATCTACCCTATTTTATTTATATCTATAATAACAAATTAATCGACATGGTTGGATTTCTACTGTACAGAGAGAAATTTAGTGAAAAGGGGAATACTCTTTAACAAATATTTTATAACTATTTTCTATTAGTATATTTATTTAATCAAGTAAATATTTTTTACATGATGTAGTTTTCACAGTATGTAATTGGTTTTACAAAAAAAATGTGGTAGGAATTTACTTCTTGGAAGTAGTTATCAATAAAATGACAACAGATTTAAAACTGCACTCATGTGTTGGGTGCTGTTTTGTATCAAGTTTTTTTAAACCCCTGTCTCAGAATTTATATTTCCTAATTGGATTTATTTAATTCTACTTTATCAACAATGAATTTTTCAACTACTTTCAACAATCAACTATTTTTACAACAATAAATTACCCTTTAATGTACAAAACTATGCAAAAAATAATTTTCTTATCTGCAGAGCATTTACTAACTCTACATAGAAAAATAATTTAAATAAATTCTTTTGATTCATAAATTATATCTGGGGATGGGAGTCATTTTCCTTTCACATAAATTTATGAACTGATTTTCTCTTTCTTTTTTTTTCCCTAGATGCTGTAAAGATGGAGCCAGAGGTACAGCGAAAGGATCCTGTTTTGTAGAAAATATAGAAAAAAATTGTGTAAATGTGCTATGTACTTTCTAAATAAACTATTTTTACTTTAAACCAGCTCTTTTCTGTATTTAAAAACATGTGTGTGTATAATTTTTCTCAAAATTACAATAGAAGATATTACTATCATAGTACTATTTCTCAAAAATAGTACTATCAAGTGTTGGATATTAAGTCCAATATAATAGAAAAGAAAATATTTTTTTAAAATGACATAAGAATTTAATGAATTACTCTTTAATTCACAAAACTATGCAAAAAATAATTTTCTTATCTGTAGAGCATTTATTAACTCTACACCAAAAAATAATTTAAATAAATTCTGAGCAAGTTTTCACAAGCTCACAAAGATGGGCTTCATCATACACACTACACATTACTCAGGTTAGAAGAATGTATCAAATTTATGTTTATAAATTTATCAAATTATGTTAATAAATTTTATACTGGGGAAGTACAAATTTTTTGGGTTAATTATTAAAGTAGTACTGTTTTACGTACTATAATCTCATTCTAAATTAAAAAAAAACAAACTGTAACCTTAGATCGAGTGGAAAGATGATTTAGCTTTAATGGTTGGTATTAATGTTATCTTAACTTTCAAATTTGGGTAAATGTATCTTAATGCAAAATGAGGTTTTGTTCTAACAAGTAAACTAGCGATTCATATACAAATTTTTAGGTAATAACAAAGATCAGTATTTGGTAATACCTAAAAATACATAAGGCAAAACTGGAAAAAATGCTAGAAATATGAAGGCAAAAAAAATAATAAAAGTGAAAGGGTTGATATCAGAGGTTAATCGTCAATGAAATAAATAATAATAAAAAGCATATAAACAAAAGGGTCCTACGTAAAACTTAGAAAAAATGCCGGCGGTCCGATTCTGGTAGAATGCTGGCATGATGCCCGGACCTACGGCACATTGCTGTTTACGAGATGGGTAGATGACGGTATGTCGACACCAATTATTGCTCCCGTAACCGGCCCGTCAACCTCCGGTTACGTTCCGGCTATCTGTCCGCATCGATGGCTTAATCGCGGCTGCCTAACGGTTCGTAGTCGGATGAACGATGGCTCGAATCCTACCGGAAGCGGCCCGGCAGTCGACGGGGTAGTCGCGGGCGAGAGGACACAGCCGTGACGGAAACGATACTGACCTAATGCGCCGGCCCGGCAGTGGTGAAATCGGCTGGCCGGAACCTTCCGACCCCGGCCCGATGCTTCTGTGTTTGTTGGGTATATATATATATATATATATATATATATATATATATATATATATATATATATATATATATATATATATATATATACTTCGAAACACAACTTGGAGGCGTTCGAGAGAAAATCTAGATACATTTTTGCATCGTTTCGTAACAGTTAACGAAGCATGGATACATCACAGACCGCAAGAAACGAAATATAACCAAAACTTTGGGTTGCAACAGGTGAACTTGCACCTCAGAGTGCTAAAACAATTTCATCAGTGAGGGAAGGTTATAGCCAATGTTTTGTGGGAAGCCGATGATATGATATTTATTGGCTATTTGGAAAGGGAAAAACAATGGATATTTTTTGGATAGTTTAAATAAAGAAATTAATACAAAAAGGACACACTTTTATCAAAATTTTCTACCGCAATGCTTCTAGAAGGCATTATAATAATGCCAGTGCTGCAAACGTCTTCAGCCTTGCATTAAAAAAATAATTGCGTAATCCTAATACACCTATCTTCATATTTAAATGAAAGCGTGATCAAAGCAACAGATTGATAGACTTATCCTTATACCTTTTGCAGTATCATCTATATCTAGAACATTTATGTTTCATTGACATGAATATTCCTTTTTAAAAATAGAAGGGTATGTAAAGAAAAATATGATTTCATCCCTCGCTTTCAAATAATTTCAATAATGTATAGAAGGATCGAAACGAAGTTTTTCAGTCCTTGTGAATCATAAACAGATTTCTAAAGATTACCTAAAAGCTCTACAGTTGTCCATAAGGTGCTTAGATTTATCTCAACTCATGCGTGACTTTACTCTGAGCGTCTGAAAACAATTCAAGCATTACTTAAAGTAATATCCCGATTTAGCAAGATTCATTAATATATAGTCTTATAAACTATCATTAATCATAATCATATAAATGCAAAGTATCTCACCCGTTTCACTTTTGACTGAACTCCTGTATAATAATGTCTCTGTTCATAGACTGATTTTCTTTTTGTTGTCTCATAGAAAATCTAAGACTGAACCAATTAATCTCTCATGCGAACTTATTTTACATAGCAGTAGGTAGACGACAGACGTTCGGTACCGTAGTGGTTAAAAGGGTCAAGTTTCCACACCACAGGTCCAGGATTCGATCCTGTGATTGGGCAAGATCGACTCAGCCTTTCGTCCCTTCAGTGGGTCGATAAAATGAGGACCAAGCATACTTGGGAACTAAACTCTCGAGATCCCACGTCAGGTTGACCACCTGACTGAGACATATGCTGTATGGCAAACCAAGCTCAAGGAAGAGAAGATGGGCACCGTCGGCCTTCGTTCACATGGGACTGTTGCGCCATGAGTTTAGTTTAGTTTAGTTAGACGAAAATTAGGACAAATGAATAATTTCCATTTTGCAAAAACTTACTCTAATATTTAATCATAGTGTATCATTTAGCCCATCCCCGAGAGATACTCTTGGCTGCCATTCCCCGCTTTACATTCTCCTTGGCTAGGGCCATCCCAGCAGACCACCTCCATATCATTCACTCTGCTTAACCTCTCTTACGACCGGCAACTGACCACTTGTGTATTCAGCAGTCACTTTTTTCATTTTATATAATAAAAGCTAGTTAATTGATCTCATTAAAACATATGTGTGAACTCATTATCGTGATCTCCTTCTGCAGATCATTAATTTCTAATAAAACCTAATCTACTTATGTAATAAAAATTACTTAAGTGGACAAAACTAAGTTCTAAACTCAACTAATCAATATTAAAACTTAATATTTTGTTGCTTAAACTAAATTTTTAACCATACAGCGCAGACTTAAAGTAAAGGTAATTTTGCTCAGATTTATCTCACTTGTTGATATTCGACCATTATTAAATAGATCTGCAACGAGGAAGAAGTAAAAAAAAATTTATATATTTTTAATGCAGAAAGGGCTCGCATAATTCTATTCTGTTGACAGCAAAATGTTTTAATTTAAACAATGAAGGTGCTTACTCATGTTTGCCTAGTTCTTAAACTCCATTTAATAAATAACTCGAAACACTTTGCTTCCCTAGTGCCTACGAAGGATTTGGTATTATTTATCAAACCCAAGTCAGTTTTAAGAATAAATATCTGGCTAAAACGTGTTTCTAAAATACTTTTTTTACGTGTTAGCTTTACTTAAAAGAAGTGCATTAAAAAGAAAATGGATCCATTTATTACTTCTTTATGTAAAACACAAAACGCCATTAATTTTTAAAATAATAATCCAAAACGCTTAAGAATATTCTAGTATGCATGTAGTCTCAAAAGTATAGTTAATGGATAAGAACAAAATATATTTAATATTTTTTTCCCATTTCACGTTTATAAGACAAAATACTAAAAACATAATGCGAAAATGCTGATGCCATTAACTGAAATGTCACTGTTTTAAACATCACATAATTGCAGAAAATATTTTGGTACCCTTCTTTTTCATAATTATATATAGACGAATAGAGAGTTTTTTAACAGAATAAGTAAAGCATTCTTCTTTCTTTCGTTCGCGAAGGAAATATATATGATCTTCTGCTTCTAAGTAATAGAATCCGTATCTAATCACAACAATTTAGATGGCAGCAGAAATGTTCTTCCTTAAGAGATTGCATCGCAGGGAAAGTTAAACAATCTACTCTTCTATGTCAAGCGCCATCTAGTGTATGCCTGGTTTTCCCTTTTGTGAATGTACTGAGAGAATAAATAGTATGATTCCCTTTTATAAATATGCCTAGCCACAGATATGATATTTTAATGCACGAATTATTAGTCCGAACAATAATCTTCTCATTCATAAAAAAAAACGAATATTCGTAGTATGTGTCTAGTATGAATTAATTATTATTATTTTTTTTGGGGGGGGGGATATTAATTGTACTCATTTTCATCGATCAGTATAATTTTGAGTTAATTGCATATATTACCTGCATACATCTTATTATAATACATAAAAAAAATTCATTCATAAAACAACCCCGAATATTCGTAGCATGTGTCTAGAACGAATTATTTTCTGGGGGGAAATATTAATTGTACTCATTTGTATTAATCATTATAATTTTGAGTTAATTGCATATATTACCTGAATACATCTTATTATAATTCATAAACAAATTTCATTCATAAAAAATATTCATTATAAAAAAAATCCTGAATATTCGTAGTATGTGTCTAGTACGAATTATTTTTTTGGGGTAATATTAATTGTACTCATTTGTATTAATCCTTATAATTCTGAGTTAATTGCATATATTACCTGAATACATCTTATTATAATTCATAAAAAAATTCCATTCATAAAAAAATATTCATTATAAAAATAAACCTGAATATTCTTAGTATGTGTCTAGTACGAATTATTTTTTTGGGGTAATTTTAATTGTACTCATTTGCATTGAACAGTATAATTTTGAGTTAATTCAATATATTACCTGCATACATTTTATTAAAATCTCTTATAATATATATCCTATAATTTGATAACACACAGTTTTTGATAATGGCGTCGATACAAAACTTTATGTGCTAAGTTTTCTTATTAGTTGACCGTATTTGATGTTTTGATATCGCTACGAGTAAATTAATATATTCCATAATTCTGCATGCATTATCAAGATTTTGCTAATGATGTAGATACAAAAGTTTATGTACTAAGTTTTCTTATTATTTGACTGTATTTGATGTTTTGATATGGCTACGAGTTAGTTAATATTCCATAATTATGCATCTATTGTGAAGTTCAAGTGGTTCGTATTGATTATTTTACTCTATCAAAGTAAACAACAAAGAAATGTTCAAATCATACAAGCTTCAACAGAAAAACACCTGTGTATATCCTAGGAGAAACGAACCAAATAATCGTATATTAATTTAACTTTATATCAGTGAGTTCATTCATTTAGCTCATTAACTACAATATCTTTTAATTTACCTATGTCTATATTATGCTAGGGACTACGCACAGGAAGTGTTTTAGACACTGAATTCAAAAACTGTTTTGAAAACTGATTTAAAAACTGTATTTTTGGCAAAGTATTTGATAGAAGTCTAGTTTCTTTTTAACATTAGTCTGCGTCATCCTAACTCACATAAATTAAAACTATCATTTATTGGTACCTAAATTCTTTCTTTAAGAAAAAACTTTTTGTTGAATATTAATTCTGCGTTCCTTATTTAAACTGTTCTAACTAACACTAACTTATCCAGAAAAATGCGACTCGGTTAGGACGCAGGTTGAAACACAGTTAGGACAGATATGTTAAATTGTTTTAAAAGCCTCCAAAAGCAGATAAAACATTCCAATTTAGTGAAAATAAGGTGAAAAACATATGTAAGTAAAACATAAAAAAATGAAAATTTTTCGCATAGGACATTTTAACGAAGGATGGTAGAATTGCTCTTGTATTTGTTAAACTTGTTTATTGTATATTGAATCTTTACACTGATATCGTGCTCCTGTTTTCGAACGAAATGTGTCAAATTAATTATTTCTATTCAAAATTTAAGCATTCTCTTAAATATAATAACAATAAAACTTTACATTTTATTAACGTAAACTAAAAAACACATTACAGGAGTTCATTACATAGATTATTCGCCAATATGCTTTTTTTTTGCTGATACTAAGGAAATTGATGAGAATGAAAGACTATAAGCTATTATACAAAAAGTGTTTACTCTGTAGTAAAAAAAAAAAATCCTAGTAATATGTTTAATGTCTTTACAAAGAAAAAAAATGAATAGGAGAAAAAAATGTGAAATGTGTGGATTAGAATATTGATTAAACAATAACCGACTTTTTATCTCGTCCCGAAAAACAGATATTAACTTTCCAGCATCCCAGATTTTTTACCCTTCAACATTTTGAGGATATAACGACAATAAATTACTAACAGTTATTCTCTCTTTTTTTATATTTAGGAGATTAAAACTCATAACATTCTGGTTTTGCCATGGTTATGGCTCTACCAACCAGCATGACATTATAAAATCCGTAAAATATATCCTTTACTCACACTAAAGGAAATCATTTTTTTAAAGTATTGAATGCATTTTTTTGACTTCCCTTAAAAGATAGCACAAAATTCCCAAATAAAATAAATCTTTTAATTAAAGCACTGAAACTAAGCACAAAGAAGGGATTATTGGTGAAACAAATCATTTTAATGATTAAATATAGCAAATTGCCTTCTATATTTTCTGGCATTTACTCGATTTCATTGCCTCGGCAAACAAATAAATAATTTCATGATGTTCAGTTCTAACATATTCATTACACTTAAAAAGAGAAGTAAGCTAACTTTTTCATAGGGCTGTCACATTAGACACATCTGACTGATCTAATCACTTCTAATCAATCATGGGCGGTCCTCGAGTTTATGTCAAAGACAGATACAGTTAGTTACAGTCAGAGAAAGTTTTATTTGTCTGATGAATAAATATATATAAAATGGCATCACTTCTAAATTAGTTCACGTTTAACTGTTCCCGAAAGTTTGGGCATTTAAGGAATCCTCCCGCCCACACACACACACACACACACACAATATATATATATATATATATATATGTTACCGGCAAAGTATAAAATCCGGCATTCTATAGAATGTCTAGGCATTGTATATAATACCTAAAACTAGCCGGCAATGTATGAAATGATTCATATTTCACACATTTCCTAGGCATTTTATAGAATGCCAAATGAGAAACCGGCAAAGTATGAAATACATTTCCGATTCGTTTCCAATATCACGTGGCAAGGCACTCGACTTTTAACGCGTGCCTCAGGCTCAGAAATTTGTCAGTTGCACTTTGCGGTTTGCTTGGGAGTGTCAAAATAAGCAATTTTACTTAAATTTGTTCAACAAAAAATTAGTGTTTTACTGTGCTGCATGAAAATGGAGGAGAAGGCTGTAGTGTTGGAGAAGAAGTCATGGTCTATAGATATGAAACAACGATTCGACGATGAACTGTCCAAAATTCGAGTTAATACTGCCAAAAACAACTTTCTTAATCGAAACTACTTACCAGAAGTTAATAAATGATGTACAAAAGGCCAAAATGACTACTAAGAAGGAACCCAGGGACTATTGGTTGCTGAATCGCTATGGTGTGATGATTGTGGAAAACAAAAGTAAACTCGTTAATCCTGTTAAAGAAGGTGTCAGTACTATACAGTATTACGTCACGGACTCTGAGTTATTTCTCGGACTTTATGAAGCTCATTTGGCTATTGGACACAGAGGACGTGATAGAATGTTGAAAGAATTTTCAACCAAATACAAAAACGTTACACGTCATGATATTGAACTGTACATACACCTTTGTGAACCTTGCCAGAAAAAAAAATAGAAAGGTATTAAAAAGGGCATTGTTGTGAAACATATGATTTTTTCCGAATTTAATTCCCGTTGTCAGGTAGATCTTATTGACTTTCAGTCTCCGCCAGATAGAGAAAGTAATATAAAGTGTTCAAACAATGGATAAAGGCGAAACTAATCAGATTATGCAAGAAAAAGAGCCTGTTTCAAAAAACCTGGATGAGATTATAGTAGATAGTGGATTAAACCAACATGATGAAGACATGCTTACCGAAGAGATTTCTTTGCGTGAAAAATGTAATGAAATGTAATTCAAAATGTCATTGAAGCCTACCATGTTGCAACAAGTGGGTTAGTTTTAATTTCTTATTTTTTAAATGAAAATTTTGTTTTTCTTAATAAGAAAGGCATCAGTTTTGTTTTGTACACATTTTTCTTTATGTATTTTGAATAAATTTTTTTAATGGCACTCTCATTATTTTTTCAGAGTAACATTTGTATTTTTGAGGAATGCACGTCATTTATATAATAGCCTTATCAGAACCTTTTTTCATACTTTACCTAAATAGCATTTGTCATTCTATAGAATGACAAATGCTATTCGAGCTATCGAGCGTAGGGGCAAAGTCCCTAGTTGAGATAAATAAATATCCGAGCAACGCCGGGCAAACAGCTAGTATATATATATATATATATATATATATATATATATATATATATATATACATTGTTGTTGTTGTCGTTGACTTATTCCCCTTGGTCCAGCCGCAGGCAAGACCAAGTCCACGAGCTCAATAGACTTCGGAAAATCACGAACTAAAAGAGGACTGGAATAAAGGTCAATTTTGTCCAGACCAGCACAGTGCAAAATGTGATCGGGAGAAGCCTGAGCAGAGTTACACTTAGTGCACGTTAGATAATATATATATATATATATATATATATATTAACAATTATAACTTAACAATTATACTAATATGTGTTACATGCTGGTGTTATGTTTTTGTATTAACTTCGACATCCAACAACGAAATTCAGTGTAGAATCAGATGAAAAATAAATTTTGCAACAAATCCCATCATAAAGTGCAAACTTTCACGTGAATATATATATACCGGGTGCGTCATAAATTCGTGCAAAGTTCAAAAATTCATAATAAAAGAAGTAATAATCGGAAATTTTTTCTGTTTTCTCCAATAAGATCAGGAGGACATTGGAATTTTTTCCATGTAAAAAAAAATGTTTCCAAACGTAACCGAAAGGGGGCGTTTACACGTCATACTGATGCGTTTTATGCAAATCATGCAAACTCAAACAGAAAATTAAACAAATCACAATAACATGAGACTGTGAATTTATTTTAAAGTAACAGATGTTCAACTTTACTACCAGCACAAGGTAATAGGCAAGAGAGGCGCGTCACGAACCCTATTACAGAGGATTGTAGCATCGATGGCAGCGACTGTCTGCCGAATGACATTTTTCAGTTCCATCAAAATGGTTGGGGAGCCCCGGTACACATGAAATTTTAAGTATCCCCCAACTAAATATTTGCCAGTATCAAGTCTGGTGATCGTGAGGGCCACTGAACCTTACAACCGCGACTTATAGAACTCGGTCTTCAGTGAAAGATTCCGACAGGAACGTCTTGATATCACGTGAAATATGGGGCGGGGCACCAACCTGCATGAAGGTGACAACAGGTAACCCATGTCTTTCCTGCAATGCAGACTTAACGTGGTCACACTAAAGCGCCCTCTTTGAGTTACTTTTAGAAACTTTTTTTCACATGGAAAAAAAATCGAATATCCCTCTGATCCTATTCGCACAAACAGAAAATTTTTCCGAGCATTATTTCTTTTATTACGAATTTTTGAACTTTACACGAATTTATGACGCACCCGGTATATATATATATATATATATATATATATATATATATATATATATATATATATATATTATATGGGTGGGGTAGCCCAGTTGGCAAGAGCAGCGGGCCAGTGATCTGAACGTCCCTGATTCGATGCTCATCTACCGCCGTGTTCACTAATGGTTGCCGGGGCACGTAAAATAGGGCGTGGCTACAATGTCCTCCAAGTTCTCAAATTTACCTCTGAAGGTAGGGGGTCAAATGTTCCGGTCTCGTCACTTGACTCTGTTCAAAATTGCAGGACCGGTCATTTAGCGAAGTCGGACTCCGACCCTTGTGGTGCTAATTCAAAACAGGAGCAGCACCTTCATTGCCCATAGCCTTCGGGACTTGGTCTGATGCTACTGTCGGTCAAGGGGCATAAGCAGCAACAGAATATATATATATATATATATATATATATATACTGAAATTGATTTATGAAAACACTGTTTTTTAACAAAAACTTCTTTCATGTTCATTAAAAATGAATGAAATTTCATACGTAATAATAAACAAAAACGAAAGGTCAAAAATTAGACTTTCGTAACATACAAACATGGAAATTGATTAATAAAATATCACATTTCATTGGCTATTCTGAAGTAATGTGATAAAAATTTCCATATAACCAAGTAACGTGACAGGCGCAGTAGACATAAAAAGCGTTATATATTGGAAACAATACGTTTCAGTCATACTTTTCACGATGGATAAACGGAAGTTGTTGTCTGAGGACGAAAGAACCAAAATCGATGTATATCTAGAAAGTGAAAAATCTGTTCAGAAAATTAGTAAATTTATTAAAAGATCAGTTGGTGTGATATATAATTATAGAAAATATACAGCAAATTATGGCAAAAATTTTAACAAAAAAGGTAATCCACGTTCCACTAAGATGGAGAAAAGGGGGATTCTTCTACTTCTATCAAAATCCGGCCACAGTTCACAGCAGATTTGTGCAGATCTATCCCTTCCTGTTACTTCTAGAAGAGTAAGGCAAATTTTATATTCTTCATGGAGCTGGAGATGGTCGAGAATGAAGTCTGGAAAGATACTTCTGCGTCACAAGCAGATGCGTTTTCAGTATTGCGAGAAGTACCTAGCAATGGGCGACAATTGGAAGGTCATTTTCTCCGATGTAAAGAAATTTATTTTGGATGGCCCCGATGGTTTGAAGTATTACTGGGGGGACCTCCTAAAAGAATCAAAATCTATATTCAGCAGAAATTTTGGTGGTGGAAGTTTGATGACTTGCGCAGCGATTGCTTGTGATGGCAGAAGTGAAATTGTATTTTTAAATGGTCGCCAGAATTCATTTGATTACAGCTCAGTTTTAGAAAATTCCTCTCTTCCATTTGCATGGCAATATTATAGTTTAGATTACATCTCCATACAAGACAATGCAAGTATTCACATTACAAATGCAATGAAAGATTGGTTTGACGAACAGAATATTGATCATTTAGATCATCCACCTAATAGTCCTGATTTGAACCCCATCGAAAACGTTTGGGCACAGCTTGTTCGAAAGGTTTATGAAGATGGGATGCAATACACATCACATGTAGAATTGAAAGTTTCAATCTGTCAAAACTGGAATCTAATTCAACACAAGTACATGCAAAATCTTGTTTTATCAATGCCATCTAGGATAAAAGAAACTTTGATAAAGAAAGGCAGTTTAACTATCTCTTAATGTGAATGAAATGTGAAATTTCATAAATCAATTTCCATGTTTGTATGTCACGAAACTCTAATTTTTAAGCTCATGCTTTTGTTTATTATTGTGTATGAAATTTTATTTTTGTAACTCATTTGTTATACGTAGCATGTATAATGTATGAAATTTTATTAATTTTTAATGAATATTAAAAATGTTTTTGTTAAAAAACCGTGTTTTCTTAAATCAATTTCCAACACTGTATATATATATACTATATTGATCTTACAAACATATGCTTAAATTCTGTATTATAATTCCGTAAATATAGCTTTAAGTGTTTGGAAAAGACTGTAGTGTATGAAAAAAAGAAATAAGGTGTAAGCGCTGTACTCCTTAGTGTAATTTATAGTGTGTTTGGTTATGCTTTTTAAATTATTCAGTATAAACTTCATAAGAAAAAATTAATGGTACTAATGTTGTAAACCTAACTCTTCAATACATACTCAATTTCACAAAGTTTTTTTTCTAAATTTGGTTGATGCTTTATTGTTGTTAATAGAAAAGATTAACTTACTTTATTTAGAAAAGCTTTAATTTACATGTCTATTCTTTAAAGAAATAAGGAATTTTTATTTACAATAGTTTTTACCATATCTTATAGTGCGACTTTAGGATATGCTATGTAAGTGATCCTCATCTACGATATCCGGAATCTCATCTACGATATTCGGAAACGTCTAAAATGGATTAATTACCCGAAAACACTTATCCTTTGCTGTAACTTTATCTCAGGAAAAATTAAATAAATATTTTTCAGCTCAAAGGGGCTTGTGGTGGCCCAATGGTACAGCGCGCTGGTTTTCGGTGCTGAGGGTGCTCGGATGGAATCCTGGTGTCTCGTCTCGAAAAATGCCTCCGTTTGTGTCATTCCTTCATAGGGGGTAAAGCTGTCCGACTATATCGTGCCCCTATAATAAAATGGATAGTAAAATTGTGGCGTAGTCCAGACGAATGTTTGACGACAAGTGCCTCCGCATTGAGAAAAATTTTTTTTTTCAGCTTCAGACAAATATTTACCTACATGCTTATTTAAAAGAAGCCCTAAGTTACAATTATGTAGTAAATAGCCTATTTATTTTACAGGATTAGGTTATAAATGTTACATTGTATAACAGATTGTAAGAGAGATATATACTATTGCTTCCATTTGTGACTTTTATTAAGACATATGGTTATGTCTCATGTTTATTATGTTTTCTGTAAGTTTATTGTCTCATTTATCTTATTTATAATTAAACATACATTCATCTTATTCATTGTTTTATTTTCTTAAAATATTTACTTTGAACTTTTTTTAACGTCAGCTAAAATTTTTAATCTTTTTAAGAGCAGTATTTATTTATAATTGCAAATATTTCAGTTCTCCATATGTTTGTCCCACATATATATTTCAAATATATAAACGCTTGAAATATGTATGTGTGCCCGTTAAACATAGTATATTGCGAATCATTTTACGTGACAATAAAATAACTGAAACAGTAATGAAATTGTTGAAAATATTGAAACACTGAGGTATATTCATAGGAACAGAATTTTCACGAATCCATCATAAGCTCTACATAATCACAATATATTATTTTAGTTTAACTTTGTGGTATAATTTTATTTTAACAGGAATGTATGTTTTTTTTATTTTTAACATTCGCATTTAATGTAATAGTCATGAATGTAAAAATGTTTAAAATGGGGAATTATAATATCAAATTATTCTTATAAAACATAAATGTCCCACATAGGTAATGCTTCATTTTGATTATGTTTTTGTTCTCTTTTTTGGTACAGATTGTAAGAATTGAAGTTGCACAGAGCAGTGAGGTGTAATATCCATTAATGCAAAATCCATGTTATTAAAGATATATCTATCACTAATGGTTAAGTAATGACACGCATTAAAATTTTCTCAGCCGCTGTTCGGCAGAACTGAAAATCAATTGGATATTATTTGAATGCATTTGATTGCGTTTGGTCATTAATGAGTTTTCCCATATTCGCTTAAAAATTTAAGACTTATTTTTACGTATAACTATTTATCTGTTTTAAGTTTTATACATAAAGTAAAATTTACATGAACGAGTACCTAAAATGCCTACCCTCCATTGCTTTATAAGTAGGTATATCTATATCTATTATCAAAAATATATTAGAATGCATTTGATTGTATTTAATCATTAATGAATTTTCCCCATTTTGGTTTAAAAATTTAGGATTGATTTTTACGTATAAGCATTTATCTGTTTTAAGTTTTACTCATAAAGTAAAATTTATATCAACAAATACCTAAAATTACCTTTTCACTGTTGAAGGTTTCGAAGTAGTTTGTAACCTGTTTAATAAGTAGGTAGCTTTATATCTGTAAACAAATATTAGTAAATGGAAATAAATTCCAGACTCCAAAATTTAGACAAAAAAGAACCTCCACTTGGGAGTTTCGTTGGCAGGCGTAGGAAATCAAAAGGTATATGCAGTTTCGGTTGGACAAATATCTCTTTTATACTGAACTAGAGGACACCGTATAGCAATCAGTTATTTCCGTATTTTCCTGTTATGTCTGGTGAAAAGTGAAATTGAATCTGATTCAAATATTTTTAGCTACAAATAGAAAGTAACGTCTCAGTAGAGAGAACGAAGCTAGTATTATGCAAGCTTAGGAAACATCTTCCAGGAAATGAAGACACATTATTTCAATTTATAAATTAACATCGGAAGAGGGTGATGTGTTAGCTTACAAAAATGTTCTGATTTAAAGCAGAGAATAATGAGGGCGATTTAAATTGTGATAGCAGATTAATTCTATTTTTTTCATCTTAGAACTGAACTCAGACCTGAAATCTTAAGGCCGATGCGCGAGATTGATGCTCTAAACTTTAAACTAACCCGGCGATTTAACTCCTTAACGGTCGCATAATTTTCAAGAAAACAGTAAAAAAAGTGCATATTTTTTTTTCCGAAGGATTCCATTTATTAATTTATCTGCCACATCCAGTCTAAAAAAAACTATCCCCAATTACATTATAAATAGTTTGGTGCTGCCATCTGGTATGTAAAATAAGAAATAAAATTTTTTCGGGGTAAATGAAATGGATTATTTTTAATATTTTTAATGGATTATTTCTAATCGTTTTTCCCAATAATAGACCTTTTTGGTGGGTTACTTTTGAACACTCCAGCCCGAAAATATCAGGGGCACGGAAAATAGAGGGCGAAACCTCACCCCCGTAATTTTGACGAGAGCGAGAAGGAAGGAGTTAAGAGTTATTTTCATATGATCACTTGTCTCATATTGCTTCCCACTTTTATATCTAGGACAACATTGCAAAATGTTGCCCGTGCATAGTGTTTTTCTACATAATATAAATTTTCTTATTATCTTATTAAGAACTTATCTCGTATTTCTC
Source organism: Dolomedes plantarius (assembly GCA_907164885.2). Taxonomy (NCBI): domain Eukaryota; kingdom Metazoa; phylum Arthropoda; class Arachnida; order Araneae; family Dolomedidae; genus Dolomedes; species Dolomedes plantarius. The sequence goes on from OU015493.1 coordinate 145,758,749, forward strand.
ATAAAAATCAGTCATTGTTTAATACCAATAGTCACGTGCCATTATAACTATTTTGTGTCAAGGCGTTCACTTATACATTTACATTTCGAGACGAATACTTTACCGACAGAGTCAAGATTAAGATTTATTTTCGTTCCCTTTCTACTCAATCTTTATAAAATACGAACATAATATAAAAGTGAAACATCTGTTTTTTACAAAATGTAAGTACATGAATAAATATATTACAAATAGACTGAGAAATATATTATAAACACAAAATTTTATATTATAACCAAGCTGAGAAATCTCTTTTACACCAAAAAGTGAAATGAAACCACGCTAAGAAATATACTTCAAAAAGAAGTAAAATTTTTACTAGGAGGAAAAATATGCTTTAAGGGTCGTTCTCAGAACTGTACATTTTCCAGTTGTAAAAATGACAAAAATAATTTTTTTTTCTTAATTTATGTATATGATTACATTCTACTTACATATAGTAGTTTAGAATCATTTATCGTTATTCTAAAAAATAGTTATAATATAGTTATAATTAAGAATTTTAATATTTTAGGTTAACGGAAGTGAGATGGAATTCACGGAGGTGATAAGTTTCCCAAAAATTATTACTTCAATTAAAAAAAGAATATGCATATAGTGATATTTAATTTTATTACACATAATAAAACTAAAATTTCTGAATTAGAAATAAAAAGTTTAAATAGAGCATTAGTTAATAATGGACATAATTATTTATTTTAAAACTAACATTGAAATAATCAATTGAAATTAACTAAAATTTAATTCTTCTAAATTTCTAAATACATATTGTTCCCTTTTGTTGATTGCAGGTTGGGGATGTACCTTAACAATATCTTTGGCTTTTACTACCCCAGTATCATCTACATCCGCAAATTTAAATTTTCCATCCCCACACTTTTTCATAAACTTAATGGTATATTCATTACTGGCATCTTGCGAAAGAACTGTTCCGATGTAAAATTTACAAATTTTTTACCAGGAAACTTTACAACAACATAGTCATGCTCATTAATATTCACTCTTTGTCTTTAATGATCAGTCAGTGTTCGATGAGACGCTTGTTTGCCACCAGTATACGGTTTCTTTGTGGTATTTTTATTTGTAGGCTGTAACTGAATAATTCCAATCTCAAAATGTTCACAAAATTAATCAGACCCACAAGTTAAACAACTTAATTTTCGGGCATGAATGTTCATAGGATCTTTTCTTGACCATGTTATCTGTCAAATTTCCACTGTCCCTTTAAATTGTGCAAGTTTTTCTGGCAATAATTTATCTATATCATCAATATCTTTTGATGGGATTGAAAAAATTGCAATGTTTTTGATATTTGTTTTAAGGGCTGATATTAGTTTGATAAAGGAGTTTAAATTTTCTCCTTGTGCTACAAGAGAGTCTGCCGTTCTTTTCAGGCAGTCTTACTATTATTTAAAAGCTGAAGTCTTTTTTTTTGTATTTATTAACTTTCTTATTGGCTTCTTTCAGCTTCTGTTCCAATTTTTTTATTTTTGTCTTTAGCTGTTGTTGATTTTTTCGTCTTCTTTTTTCCCCTTCTAAAGTCTGCCTTTTGATCTGTTTTTATGAGTGTTGAATTATTTGCATTTATAATATTGCAGGTTTCCTTGTATGAACTTATTATTATTATTACGAATATAATTATTTTTCATTTCATAATTCCATTCCAATTTCCTTTTAGTACATTTAAAATATTTTTCAGTTATTGACTAAAACTGAAATTTTTTAATTTTTAGTAAATTGGCTTGTACGTTTATGCCAAAATTACTATTATATTATCATTCAGTAAATTGCTATAAATGTAAAATTTTTAATTGTATAATCTATTTTTTATAATTCAATATATAGCTTACATATCATGAATAAATGACCACTGCACTTAATTTTTTATAAAGAACCAAATTTCTTCCATTATAAAATCATGATTAATTTAACTGAATGCTGATGAATACTGTAACTGAATTTAGTTATCACCTCCGTAATTTAATCTCACCTCCATGATAACTGATCCCAGAAATAATTCACGGAAGTGAGATTCACGGAGGTGAGAATCATCATATTTAACACAAAATTTTATTCTAAATATGTGGAACCATAAAACTGAACAATTGCTATTAATTAATGTTCTCTATAACTAAACTTGTGAAAATATTAAAATTATTACTTGAACATATTCTTACCGGTAATAAAGGTTCACGGAGGTTAGATTTATGTGTAACCGTTTACGGATTTTACAATGGACATCAAATAAAACTCATGAGAACAATCTTGTTGCAAGTTGCTCTGTTCACCAAAGCAAAATGGCTAATTGTGTGTTGTCAGAATAACATGTGCTAAAGACATCACTACCATTTAATGCCAGTTTATAACAGCATTCTTGAATACTCACGGAGGGGAAAAAAGTTCTTGAGACAAAACTTTCTACTAATATAATAATTGTTAATTTTAAAATATTAATAAAAAAATATTTGGAATAACTAATTTTTACTATCTAAAATTCAGAATTATTAAGTAAAAAGAAATATTTTTGAATATAGAATGAATAAAAGAGGGAAATGTATGACAACATAGAGGTTAGGACATGTCACGAAGGTGAGGTTTGATATATTATGTTCGAAAAAAATCACTAAATTTATTTAAAATAATGTACAAAAATTTGTTAGTTCTTATTAGCCCATTATTATGGTAAATATCAATGAAAAATATTTAAGGAAAATATAATCATAATGATGTATCGTAAAAAAGACATAAAATGTACACTTTCAGGAGAATGACCCTTAAAGTATTAAACGAAACAATATCAAGTTTAGAAACCTCATATAAAACTTAAATTTTATATTATACCAAACTAATAAATATATTTTAAACCAAAATATGGAATGGTAAAGAAGGGAAATAACATTATTATAAACTAAAATTAGAAATATTACCAAGCTGGGAAATCTAGTTTAATGCTTGATACAACTGTCCAAAGACTTAGAACTCTATATCAAATCAGAAAAAAATAAAAATTTGACTTCATATGAAATAAAAGAGCTTTTGATTCGAACTATCCCATGCAAGAATATGTGAATTAAGTGGAGGTAAAACAGAAGTTCACCGAATGGAATAAAGGCAAAAAATGTCGTAACCTAGAAGAACCGCTCCTCCACAAAGCCAAAAATTTCGGCAGCATGCAAACGCAAAAATAGCAAATAATTTAATATGATGTGTGATTTTTCAAAACAATATGCTACTAAAAAATTATGTCTGCATGTGACAAAATTCAAAGCCTACCAAATGGTCGGCGCTTAAAACAAAAATATATACCTCCAGCGTACAGATATCTTGAACCTGGGTTTCAGCAAGTCAATTGCTGGAATTTAAAGAAAACAGATGCCTGTTTAAATGTATATTTTTGCTCTAAATACCGATCATTTAGCAGGTTTTATGCATTTTATCATGTCCTTTAGCTCCAAGAATTGTACCAGACGATAATGAAAATTTAGAGACATTCCACAATAGGAATTAATTTCTCTCTAGCGTGCTGATCAATTATGCTTTGCTAAAAAGCCCATATCAAGCGTGAAACCAAGGTACAAGGCTACCTAACGCTAAAGATATGATATACGTATATGTACGTATAGAATATTTAAATATGAATTATAAGGATTTCAAGAGAGGAAAAGGTGTTAACAATAAGAACTACTGACTTGATCGTCGGTAAAATTCTAGCATCGCTGTTTAAGAAATAGGTTGGCTAACTGTTTCTAGCTGACTTTTGTTACAGATGTGCATGACCACCGACAGATGGAATGCCCAATAATAGACCTTTAGACAATCTAACGACAAGATTCATTGTGGTAAAAAACAATGAATAAAGCAAATATTCTGTGCTAATGGCATCAAAAAGACAGGAGGAGAGATAAAATGGAAAAGAATTACAAAAGAGAAATTAAGGGATGATACCTTTGGCAGAAAAGCGGCTCTGGTTATTTTACTATTATGGGTAAATTATTTTGAAAATGAACTCCATGCCAATAAAAAGGTTTAGGATTAAAGAACAATACATTTCAGTTTGATTTATTTTGAAACAAAAGAAAACTATACTCTATTATTTTCTTCGACATAAAATGATATGAATTACACACTAAAACATAAAAGTTTGTTTCATCTTTCTCTAATGGATAAATCATCTATTCGTTTAGAAGTTTCCCGATATTTACTCGGACTGACCATTTCCTTTGACTATAATATATGATAAAGGGAAATAGAAGCTTGTCAAAGTGGATTGAATCTGGAAACAAAGTCACGTTTTATTGCAATAGCTTAAATTTTTACAGAAACAGAATCTCAGTAGATTTACTCTGGAATTTTTTTCCCCTTTTATACCACGTGACAGGTTTTCCTGACGTCATTTTACAGTTCCGCTTTAAAACTAAGTCTCTGAGGAACAATGAGTTGCCAATTATAGTTTGCTTTCTGGTGCAGTTTTTTTGTGTGATATTTATACACCGTATTGTACATCCATTTATTCAATAAAAGAACGCATCATCTACGACTTATGCGAATTAATGTCAGACTTTAGAAAATAAAAATATACATATATACCTCGTAATAAATAATTCCATTTTGGAAAATTTCAACTGGCGTTATTTTTATCATAGCAGTAAGAATCTGACAGGTCATAAACCTATTGCTTTAGTGAACATCCTGTGAGGAAATTGGGAAAGAAAATTCTTAAATTATTAATAATGCTTGTTTGGTGTTGTTTCTCGTCTGGAGTCAGATATATCCATGAGCCAAGACTGGCAATCGGGTGAATTCCTTCACTGATAATACTTATAAGACATATTCAAAAGTACAAATTAACAGATTTATTGTTCAGCTACGGAGAAAGGCATTTTTAAATATACACACGAGGTTTTATTTTTCAGAATATAGGCCATTTTTAAAGTACCAACTGATGCTGCGTGCAAATTAACAGTTTCTGGCTCACAGATGCGGAGTACCAATTAAATTTAAGGTAAAAGAATTAACTAAATGCATGAGTAAAATTATTTTATATAAATGCCGTATAGACATTACTTAAAAGTTAATGTCTACTAATTCGGGCTTTGGTAATCATTATCATTTATAAGAATTGAGGTAATTGTGTTGTGACACCACTTAATCTAGATATTCTATCTAAATCTCTCTCTTTCTTCTTTGGCTGGATATACGAGACAAAGACAACCTGTGATTGAAGTAAAATACCACGCGATACCTTTAGAATGCATTTTACTTTTTGCAGCCATGCAATCATTGATGGTTTTGCTGATGTTCAGTGGTAAAATTGGAGTGCATTGTAGCGGATGCCTAAAGTTCTATTCTACCCCAGACATTAATTTGTCAGTGGTATGGACACAATTTTTTCTGTAGAAGTGACATATGTGGGCATGTCCTTAGGAAGAAATATGCCTTTTTTTGGATTTTATTACAATCTACATACGCTGATCACTGTCATCGACTTGTTGTTTACTCAGTTCTATCTATACTGCCAATATGAACCTTCTTAAGAATAGCTCTAATTCTCGAAACCCCTTTTATGTATCTAAATGCTGAAGACTAAACGATGAATTCCTATATCATCTGATTTATTGAACAGCTGAAACTGTTATCGGTCACATTGTTGATTCGTTTACAATTCGTGACTACTCCAAAATGGATACGATCGATAGAAAAAACCAACATTCAATGAACACATTGCATAGCTTTTACTAGTGCAATGTGTAAGAAAAAGCAAACTTGTATTGATTTTTATTAAATAACCTTAAATTTTTCGTATGTAGATTCCATCCAAATGAGTCATTTTCTCTTAAAAGCGAGGTTTTTTTTTTCCTTCAGAGTAAATATATACATAAAATATGAAAATATCTTATTTTAAATAAATGCAAAAGTAATTTGTATCGAAATGTTTTGAGTGGTATTGTATTTATTCAATAGTGCTAAATACTCAATATCATATACTTGGCAGGACAAACTACATTTTGCCAAATTTCAGCCTTTCAAATTCAGCATCGGGTTCTTTTCAAAATATCTCATGAATATAAAGGACGAAATGCTTTGCACAATTCCGTAATGGATGTGACACGTCTGTTTTGAACAGCAGTTCCGAATAAAATATTGACGTAATGTACAGATAAAGATAACGTAAATTACTTCTTCGTGAGTTTAATTGCTTATCATAAATAAACTTTTTTGAACAGGCCTGAAATTGCTTTTCGGTTATCTGCCATCCTCTACACTGGGTGTGAAGAGGAACTGAAAACGAAAGGATTTCTTCATGTTGCTTCAATTTACCGAAAATCGATGATGCAGTATGTAATTTTTTTTAAAACAGAACTCAAGTACAGGATTTATTTATTTCAACGACTCGTAAATTTAATATGATTATGTTTTGGTTTTTTTAAAGGAAAAATGAGGTTAAATAAAGGAATTACGTTGAATATACAGACTTAATGGATATTTTAATATTTTTTCGGTTGGAACAGCTTTTGGAATGAACTCAATATTATTTTGGTTAGAAAAAAAAATTCGTACAACATAAAACTTGCATGTTCAGTGAAAACATTATATTTTTAAATACAATAGGGAATTTTGCACTTTGTTATGTGCTAGGAATCAGTAGACTAGGTACTTAAACTACATGTAAAATCTTCGTCATGTACTCATATATTTCAATTTAAAAGTTGTGCCATCTTCCATTATATTCCATTAACAAAAACCTAATAACGCCCTTAGTGTTAAGAACTTAGAAAATAGTTATTATTATTATTTTTTTTACATTTCAACACTATTTCTGATGTTTTAATGATCTGCATTTAACATTCCGGCCGCAGGCGTCGCCCAAATCGAGTTTTACTTTCTCTGTTAATTTCAACGAGCCAAGCTATCATAGCGTCTCATTGAATTTTTAGAGTATATTAAGAGCGATAAACGTTATTTCCCCTTCGAATTAGTTTTAAAATGTGAAAAGAGATGTTACTTCACCTACTATGCCTCTGGGAAACGCGTATCATTCTAAATAACAATGCTTCTGGGAAACGCGTATCATTCTAAATAACAATGTCTCTAGGAAAAGCGTATCAGTCTAAATAACAATGCTTCTAGGAAACGCGTATCATTTTAAATAATGCTTCTAGGAAACGCGTATCATTCTAAATAATAATGCCTCTAGGAAACGCGTATCATTCTAAATAACAATGCTTCTAGGAAATAATTTACTACGTAAATTGTTTTCTACATTTTTGCTAAATACGATATTGCTAAATACGATTATAATTTGATGGCGCTGTTAGCCAAATTTACTGGAATTTACTGGCGCAGGCATGGATTGGTCTCCGTATTCGCCAGGTCTGAGTCCTTGTGACTATTTTATCCCACCACGCTGGACGAACTTCAGTCGGTGATCTGTTGGGCAGCTGAATCGATTTCTGTTGAGACACTACAGGGTGTGATGGCAAATTTTATTGTTTGTTTGCGCCACCTCCGTACAGCAGATGGTGGACATTTTGAAAAGATTGTGATGTCGTGATTGCAAAGACTGCTTGCAAAGAGTACGAGTTTATTTATGCATGCCGACACGGGTTGTAGAGCGTCATCTGTTAGCAGCTTTTGTAACTATTTCGAAACTTGGTGTATAAAATTCTTACAGCTTTCACAATAAAAATACCGTTTGTTGTATTCTTCTACAGATCTTTGTTTTCGAGATTTTTAATTTTAAAATCAGGGACTCCTTCGCTGGACACCCTGTATATATATATATATATATATATATATATATATATATATATATATACACTGCTGGCCACCCAAATTGCAACACCAAGAAAGACAAGGGATATCACAACAAAATTTATTTTGTATATAACATGTTGACCAAGTATCAAATGATTAAATTTATAGACTTCTGTGAAGTGTGGTTCCTGCCAAAATCAGTAGCCAGAGTAGCCGCCATTATTGGAGATCACCGCTGCCACACGCCTCGGCATTGATTCAAAGAGACTTTGGATGAGTTCTTGGGGTACAGTACTTGAAATCGTCAAAATCTCCAAGCCTTAAATAGAGCTTTGAAGTGGCGCCACAGGCGCGCGTGATGTGCGTCTGCGCTGAAATTCTAATCATTTGCATATCTCACCTCCGAGTTCTTGGGGTACAGCAGACCAAGCAGCTTCCACACGTTGCCAAAGTTGATCTGCTGTGGCGGCTGGGGATGTAATCTGGGTCAATCGTAGAGCAACCATAGACCACATGTTTTCTATCGGCGAAAGATCCGGAGAGCGAGGGAAGCAATTCAATCTGGCGATTGACGAAGAACAGTTGGACAATGCGTGCCATGTGTGGTCACGCATTATCCTGTTGAAATATGGCTGTGGGCAAGCCCTGAACGTAAGGAAGGACAACTGGCTCCAACACCTCGGAGATGTAGCGCTGGCTGTTTGAAGTACCGCCAATGCGTACTAGAGGTGTGCGAGAGTCATATCCAATACCGCCCCATACCATAATACCCGGTGCAGGACCAGTGTGGCGGTGCATAACGCAGCTGTTCAACATCCTCTCTTCACGGTGTCTCCAGACTCGAATGCGACCATCGTGGTGTTGCAGACAGAAGCGTGACTCGTCAGTAAAGACAATTTCATTCCATTCTGCCGTCCACATCCTTCTGTCATCGCACCATTGGCGGCGGAGACGTCTGTGGTTCTGCGTCAAGGGTAGACAAAGCAAAGGACGTCTTGCGGACAGACCACTCTGCTGTAAACGGCGTCGAATGGTACGCGCAGACACTGGATGATGCGTTACAGACTGCATGTGCTGTGCTATGGTTCGTGATGTGACTGAGCGATCCGTCACTGCCATGCGCACAATTTGCCTGTCATCACTTGAAGTGGTGCGCTGAGGTGGATGCGATCGAACACGCCGGTCCGTCGTACCCTCCTGCATCCAACGATCACATATCCGCATTACAGTTGTTTGGTTTCGTCCAACACGACTACCGATTTCCCTGAAAGATAATCCACAATCTCGGTAGGTCACTATCCTTCCTCTGTCGAACTCGGATACTTGATCAAAAGATGATCGCTGTTTTCGACGAGGCATAATTGATCGGTTTTTTTTTTAAAACCACAAGAAAAACACAATTTCCGAACTTGAAATCGTCGAAATCTCCAAGCCTTAAATAGCGCTTTGAAGTGGCGCCACAGGCGCGCGTGATGTGCGTCTGCGCTGAAATTCTAATCATTTGCATATCTAACCTCCGCTAATGCATGTTGTATATTTCATGTTATTTGCATGTTTCCTTCAGGGTGTTGCATTTACAGTGGCCAGCAGTGTATATATATATATATATATATATATATATATGCAAATGAACGAAACGAAACTAAAACAATTCTAAATAAAGTTTTAATCTCGGCGATACACACGAGGCACTGAACACACTACACCAACACTAAACGCAGCTCAAAAACTTCATGAAATATTTAAGTAAGTAGATGTAATGTGTACTGACCTTTTTGCTTATTAAGATACATGGCATCTTTATTAATTTAATCTACCAATTAAAAAATGAATAAATAAATGGTAAAAATTTGAAAGTTCTTAATAACAAACCATCAGATTCAAATTTTATTTCAGCATTCCAAGAACTTCAGTTTTAAGATCAGTAGCCATAGAAACGTTTAAATTAACTTCCTAGAAATTTGAAAAAGCATTTTCCGATTAAATCAAGTTTTGATCCACTGTAAATACCAGAACTTATTCCATTAAGTACATGTGTCTTAAGTAAACGAAAGAGTACGGCATCCAAATATTTATAACTGGCGGAAAGTTTAAATTGCTTTACTCTGCAACTTTAATAGCATCCCATAAACTTATCCAATTGTGTACACAGGAAGTTACTTTAGTAGAAACGGACGTAATGCCGGGAAGAAGAGAGATAAATAATGATGCGATACTTGATCTCAAAAAGTATGAAAAATTTGAGTTTACATACTGCAAATTTGTATCTTTTTAGATAAAAAGCAAACGAAATCTTTACACACACACACATATATATACTACATATATATATATATATATATATATATATATATATATATATATATATATATATATATATATATATATATATATATATATATATATATATATGTATGTATGTATGTATGTATGTGTATGTGTGTGTGTGTGTATTATATAAATGTAACTCCAAAAATGGAGAGCATCTTATTGTATCAACAGTTCCTTCACATGCTTATTATATCGATAGTGATATGATTATTTAGGTAATAACATTCTTCAATGGATAAGTTTGTAAAATTTCAGAATTTGTTGGAGATTAGTTGAAGTTGTAGTCAGAGATTTCTCAGAAATACAGTTACTTCACTGCAAATTTGAGTTTGCAGTAAAGCTTGATATGTAAACTGTCTATACACACTACACAATTAGAACTTTATTGAAGTTTCGGATCACAGAATCAATTGGATCAGCTTAAAGTAAGGTTACCAAATAGCACAGGTAACCAGAACGAAGCGATTAGCTCCCAAATTGATGTGGTTCATTAATCGAAATGGCCATTTCTTTATTATTAAAAGGAGGAAGTATTTTCACTAATAGAATGCCTTGAAAGTTAAGAACGGAAACTCTTTCAGATGTTTCAATTAATTTTTTTTTGTTAACCTTCATTTAAATTAGTAGCTCTGAATCATATTTCGTTGATTCAAATCCGTAATTTAATAAAACTGTAAGGATAATATTAAAACATAACCGCCATTCATTCTTTTCAACCGGATATAACAATTAAATAACATATATTTTACAATACAAATCGTTCATTTTTCTCGATATTACAATTTGGCTGACATAATAATCCGGATGTCAGGAAAGGTTATGTTTAGAAATCAGGGTACGTAATTATGCTGCAGATTTACATTCTATATGTAACGATTATTACTCATATATATTCTTGAAAATATATAAATTCCTTTTAATTAGGAACGGCGCAAGATAGTAATTGAGGGAATTAAATAAGCTATTGAATTAAGCATTGTAAAATATTAACAAACTTCCATTTCTGGGGTTAGTTTGTTTTGAAATGGGGACACGTACAGCTTTTAAGTAAACACAATAGGAATTGTGACGTAACATGTATTTTAATTATCTCCGCTGACTGTTATTAATAATATGTGTGTACTTCAAAATATTTGCGTAAGACATATGGAAATTCTTATACTTTGTAGCAGTGTGAGAAAATGTGAATAAGCAAGTGTGTTTATGAAGATTGTTTAGAGATACAAAGGGATGCTGCTTTCATAAGTAGTTATCAAAACATATTACATTGAAATCCTGTACATAACTAGTTTTATTATGTATATATAGAGAAACTTATAGGGCCATATTTTGATCCGAATCAATTAAAGACTCCATAAACTAATGTTATGGAAAAAACCTCATTTCGACGTCAACCCCTTAAAACTACCTCTTATTTTTGGAACAATTACTGGACGCCATAGGGATGTGTTATTATTTATATATATATATATATATATATATATATATATATACAGTGAAACCCCGATTTAACGTTATTCAATGGACCATAAAGAAATGACGTTATAAGCGGGAAACGTTAAATCGGGGTAAGACCGAAAACAAAACACTTAACCTAATATTAAGTCTAATTTAGGTATCAGACTCTTTATTTCTTTATTTTCAATGGTTTTGACATCAGTTTTCTAAATTATGCTTGAAATAAATCAGTTATTTCACCTTGAGTCCTGTTTATAGCACAAATTGCGTTCTTAACAGGAGTTTTGTAAGCTTTTTTCTTGGCCTTTACTATTTGAAAGGAACGCTTCCACTGTTTTCAAAACTTTAATGGCTTCTATCGCAGAAGGACTTCCATGTTCCTCATCTTCATCATTATCCGAATTATCCAATTAAATCACTTAGAATCGGAATCTCTGATGTCACGATATTTGAATAGCAATGTGGATAATTCTTGAGATCTATATATGAGCAAGAGGAGAAATCACCCATTTCATTTGAGTCTTCATTTTCTCCCAACTCCTACTCATATTCATCACAACTGTCCTCCGGAAAACCAGCTTTTGCAAAAGGACGTGAGATACATTTTCCCATGCTGAAGAAATCATGTGAAGAGATTCTAGAACGTTTCTCGATTTTTTCCTGAATCGAAATTCTATACTAAGAAGAGAGTTTTCAAATCTTGGTTTCTATACTTTACATGGAACGATCGTATGATCTCCAAATCCCAAGTTTGAACTTTGCTTGTACAATTGGCAGGGAAAAATTCCATTCGCACATTTTGTAATTTTAAATGTACAACATGGGATGTACATTGATCAACAAATAAAATTATCTTACGTTTCTACAAGTGCATTTGTCTGTCCAATTTGCTAAGTATCGACTCCAGCAGACTCGCCACAGATGGACTTGTAAGACAAATTTTGCCTTTATTTAAAGCGGTGTATCCAACCATTTCATGCAGTGAGTCCTTAAATTCCCAGCTTAGAAGCAATTTCGATATCAAAACGGGTGGCTACTTATGGGAATGCTTGTTGCACGAACTTTTTTGAACTTTGTTGAACCATTGAAAAAAGAATTCCTCCAACGCCGACAATTTCCCATTTTTTCTTTTTTATTAGCAGTTTTCCCATGTTTTCCCCATTTCGCTCCATTAAATCTGCTTGCTTAAAAATATTCATGGCAATTTTTAACTAGGTTAGGAAAATTTCATTGAGTTTTTCCCTCTGAAAAAACATTAAATGCGGGAAATATTTTAAAATGAAAATGTTAAATCCGGGATTTTTTAACATTACATGTATATGAAATCTATTGGGACTAATAAAAAATGACGTTATATGCGGGAAATCATTAAATACCGGTTACGTTAGATCGGGGTTTCACTGTATATATATATATATATATATATATATATATATATATATATATAAAAATCCGCTTTATACGTTCTTAAACGAGTCATTATATAATTTTTAGTAATTTTTTTCTCAAAATTATTTTAGTTATCGGCAAATAGGGTGATTTTAATAGCTTCAGAAATCTGATATTAAGCTAGAATTTAAAAGTTTTGTACGTTTTAAGCAGAGTTCATTAAATGTTAAAAGTAAACCATACTATGTTGGCGTAGTAATCAATAAGAAAAAAAATTATAGATGTCCTATATATACAAAACTACTTTAAATAGAGCAAAAAGGTAAATAAGTGATCAGACACAGGATCAATCAAGCGATGAAAGTACTATACCTAGTAAAGGCACTGAAAAATCGCTTAAGGAACAAACTCAGCTGCAAATTTAAAATAAAGAATTGTACAACACCGATTTGCATACAATATCAGATGTAAATCAATATTCATACACAAGGTCATTCAAGTTATTTGGATATTGTATCTCGTAAATACACTCATCTGAAGAACATAGTTAAAAATGGGCAGCTTCTAGGCTTTAAACTAATAGTGTTTTGATGTGTACGTTCCTTAACATTAGAAATTTCATCTACATATATTTAATTTTGATATAGTAATCCTTTTTTTTAGATTTCATTTCCTTTAGTTTTCGTTATAAGATCTCTTTCATCTGTTCATGAGATTAATATTTAACATATTTGAGTGATTTTTTCCCAATTTTTTTTGCTGAAAAATCTATAAAATATTCAGCTTTTTTTTACAACCCATTAAATAGCTTACAAAAAGCAGTATTCACTGAACGTATGAAATGTTTAACATAAAACGTTAGATAGAAGAAAAAATCCATTAAAAATCAAGATTCGAATTTTAATTCCTCTGTTATATCATGCATATATGCATAATATTTGCATATAATAATGCATATATGCATTCTTTTACATGAGCTAAATAAAAGAAACGCAGTTGTTAAAAAAATTGATTCAAATTATAATCTGAGGTATTTTTTGATAAAAAAGGACTTTTTAAAATTGTTTTTATCTAACACGAAATTTCGTTATTGACAACTTTGATTTTAACTACTCCGTATGAAAGCAGAAGCCTACTCTCATTCTACAAGAGAGATTATTTAAAGTTCTTACCATTATGTTTTATACAATGACTGTTATTCTAACGGCATATTGAAGAATTTAATAAATGAGACGCTGGATACGCTTTACATAAGGAACTCATTTCATCGCCATTAATATTCTGAAAGACTATTACAATGTCACATTAGCGCCGAGTTCGATTATTGGCAGCCTAATCAAAGAATAATAAAGAGTAAGGGAATATCTAGAACAGATTAAATCATCAAGTGCCTTACAATAAATGAGCTGTCTCTTGCAGAAATTAAGAATTTCCGGAATTGTATCTCAAATTAAATCCCGATAAATCTCAGTGAATAAATTTGAGGCACATAGTTCAAAATGAATAATTTATTTTTTTTTGCCTTTACACATATTTTTACATATATTATTTGTTTTTACACATATTCTTGGACTTCACAAAAGTTATATCGTGGAACTGGTTTCACTTAGTTACTTAATTCGGCTATTATATTGAATAAAATCGATAATTTTAGGCGTCTTTTAACACCACTACCGCAAATTGAAACATTATTTTTAAACCTCACAAAACAATTAGTTATATCGTCGACTGGTTTCACTCAGTTACTTAACTAGGAAATTTTAGGAAATATAATCCATGCTTTTTGGCATCTTTTACCACCATTACCACAAAATGAAACATTATTTTTGAGCCTCACAAAATTGGCAGTTATATCGCAGACTGGTTTCATTCAATTACTATCTCGGCAATTTCATTAAATAAAATCGATGACTTTGGGCGTCTTATAGCACCGTTTCTATAAAATAAAACATTTATTTTGAACCTCTCCAAACAGTTATATTGTCGACTGGTTTCATTAAGTTACTAAACTCGGCAATTTAATTAAATAAAATCGATGAATTTAAGTATCTTTTGACACCATTGCCGCAACTGAAACATTATTTTTGGATCTCACGAAACAATTAGTTGTATCGTCGACTGGTTTCACTCAGTTCCTTAACTGGGAAATTTTATTAAATATAATCCATGATTTTAGGAATCTTTCAACACCATTACCGCAAAATGAAACATTATTTTTGAGCATCACAAAACTGTCAAATATATCGCCGACTGGTTTCATTCAGTTACTTAACTGAGCAATTTCATTAAATTAAATCGATGACGTTGGGCGTCTAGCACCATTTCCGCAAAATAAAACATTATTCTTGAACTTCTCCAATAAGTTGTATCGTCGACTGGTTTCACTCAGTTACATAATTTGGCAATTTTATTACAATAAAATGGAGGATTTTAGGCATCTTTTGACACCATTACCACATATCAAAACATTATATTTGAACCTCACAAAACGGTCAGTTTATCGTCGACTGGTTTCATTCAGTTACTTCATTGGGCAATTTAATTAAATATAATTCATGATTTTAGGCATCTTTTGATACTATTACCTCGAAAGGATTTTTGAACATCACAAAACAATTAGTTATATCATCGACTGGTTTCCGTCAGTTGCCTAACTGGACAATTTTACGATGCAATCGATGATTATAATCGATGATTTTAGTCATCTTGTAGCACCATATCCGCAAAATAAATCATTTTTGGTTTAACCTCACAAAGCAGTCAATTATATCTTCGATTGGTTTCAGTCAGTGGCTTCATTGAGCAATTTTATTAAATATAATCCACAATTTTCGGCATCTATCTTTCGGCATCTATCTTTCGGTGATATGCAAAATGAAACATTATGCTGGATTGTATATATGGAAAAGAACCAGCAAAGTATATAAAAGTGTGGAAGGAGACACTACACACACACACACACACACACACACACACACACACACACACACATATATATATATATATATATATATATATATATATATATATATATATATATGTCAACCGGATATATAAATCAACCGGACAATTTTTTATAAATAAGAAAAATATTACTCACCTTCAAGTAAATTTATCTCCTTCAATATAATTGCTAAAGGAGTCTATATGTTACCGGTAAAGTATGAAATCCGGCATTCTATAGAATGCCTAGGCATTGTATATAATGCCTAAAACTAGCCGGCAATTTATGAAACGATTCATATTTCACACATTTCCTAGGCATTCTATAGAATGCCAAATGAGAAACCGGCAAAGTATGAAATACATCTCCGATTCGTTTCTAATATTACGTGGCAAGGCACTCGACTTTTATCGCGCGCCTCAGGCTCAGAATTTGTCAATTGCACTTTGCGGTTTGTTCGGGAATGTCAAAATACGCAATTTTACTTAAATTTGTTCAGCAAAAAGTAAGTTTTTTACTGTGCTGCATGAAAATGGAGGAGCAAGCTGTAGTGTTGGAGAAGAAGTCATGGTCTATAGATATGAAACAACGATTCGACGACGAACTGTCCAAAATTCGAGTTAATGCTGCTAAAAAAACTTTCTTAACCGAAACTACTTACCAGAAAGTAATAAATTATGCACAAAAAGCCAAAATGACTACTAAGAAGGAACCCAGGGACTATTGGTTGCTGAATCGCTATGATGTGATGATTGTGGAAAACAAAAGTAAACTCGTTTATCCTGTTAAAGAAGGTGTCAGTACTACACAGTATTACGTCACGGACTCTGAGTTATTTCTCTGACTTCATGAAGCTCATTTAGTTATTGGACACGGAGGACGTGATAGAGTGTCGAAAGAATTTTCAACCAAATACAAAAACGTTACATGTCATGATATTGAACTGTACATCCACCTCTGTGAATCTTGCCAGAAAAAACAGAAATGTATTAAAAAGGGCATTGTTATGAAACATATGATTTTTTCCGAATTTAATTCCCGTTGTCAGGTAGATCTTATTGACTTTCAGTCTCAGCCAGATAGAGAAAGTAATATAAAGTGTTCAAACAGTGGATAAAGGCGAAACTAATCAGATTAGGCAAGAAAAAGAGTCTGTTTAAAAAAAACGTGGATGGGATTATAGTCGATAGTGGAATAAACCAACATGTTGAAGACATGCTTACCGAAGAGATTTCCTTCGGTAGAGAAAGGACATTGTTGTGAAACCTATGATTTTTTCCGAGTTTAATTCCCGTTATCAGGTAGATCTTATTGACTTTCAGTCTCAGCCAGATAGAGAATACAAATTTATTATGGTGTACCAAGATCATCTCACAAAATTTGGGATTGTCAAGTCTCTAACGTCAAAGAGTGCTGAAGAAGTAGCCTAGAACCTAGCGGACATATTCTCGTTGCTTGGAGCGCCATCTATATTACAGTCTGACAATGGTAGGTAATTTGCCAATAATGTGGTGACCAGCTTGAAGGAGTTTTGGCTAGCACTGAAGAACGTCCATGGGAGCCCTCGCCACAAACTCAGGATAGTGTCGAAAGAGCTAATCAAGATATCGAAAATATATTTTGTACTTGGATGCAGGACAACAAATCTGACCGCTGGAGTGAAGGACTGCGTTTCGTTCAATTTATGAAAAATGGAGCTTATTCTGATATTAAAAGAACACCATACGAAGCTCTCTTTGGCTGCAAACCTAAAGTAAGGCTTACAAGGTTTTTTCTACCCGAAGATGTTTTAAAAGACAAATACAGAGGAGGAGCTAGAAAAAGTAATAGAAATCGTCCAAACCATGGTAAAAAGTGAAACTAATCAGATTATGCAAGAAAAAGATCCCGTTTAATAAAAACATGGATGAGATTATTGTCGATAGTGGATTAAACCAACATGATGAAGACATGCTTACCGAAGAGATTTCCGTTTCTGATGCATGTTGTGCGTGTGTTTAAAAGAAACTAGTGATGCACTTGCATGCAAAAAGTGTTGCCAAAAATTTCATACCTTCCGTGGCCATGCTAGTAAAGATGATGAAATGGATATATTGTGCACCCTTTGTTTCAAAACTGAAAATGCTATTGAAGGTAAAATGAATTCTAAAATCAATCTGGAAATACAAGCCAAAAAACTGAAACTGAATTCGGGAAAAAAAAATTTCCCACTGCTTCTTTGGGAACTACTGTGCGAGTTCCTATTCCTGACGTCGACAAGGGGCGAGGTGATTGGCAGTTGTAATGAGTGTGACAGAGGATGGTTTCTTTCGACTTGGACCTTCTGGGGGAATTTTAAAACAACTATATGCGAGATCACAATTCACTTTACGCCCTAAGAACTTGCTGAGAATTGAAGATATTCCTGACTGCGACATTCCTCTCCGGTCAGTTGCAATTGCTAAGTTTAGTGGAAGCGGCCAAGGATTTGTCAGAAGTATGTGTAAAACAAAGTGCCAAAATATGAAATGTCTTTGCGTGAAAAATGTGATGAAATGTAATTCAAAATGTCATTCAAGCGTACCATGTTTCAACAAGTAGGTTAATTTTAATTTCTTACTTTTTATATGAAAATATTGTTTCCCTTAATAAGAAAGGCAAAAATTTTGTTTTGTACAACTTTCATTTTTCTTTCCGTATTTTGAATAATTTTTTTTTTAAATGGCACTCTCATTTTTTTCAGAATAACATTTGTAGTTTTGAGGAATGCACGTCATTTAAATAATAACCATATCAGAACCTTTTTTCATACTTTGCCTAAATAGCATTTGTCATTCTATAGCATGCCTAGGTATTATATGCAATGCCTAGGGATAGTATGTAATAATTCTCATATTTCATACTTTGCATAAAAACGTCCGGCATTATATACAATGCCTAGGCATTCTATACAATGCCGGAATTTCATACTTTGCCGGTAACATATACAATTTTTCCGACGTTTCTTCAAGTCATCGAAACACTTTTTATAGGCGTCGGAACTAAGGGTTCGCAAAATACGCGTAACATTTGATTTAATATCCGAGACGTTTTCAAATCTCTGTCCTTTCATGGATTTTGCATTTTTTTATTACAAAGGAGTTATTCACAACGAATTTTTTCCTGAAAATCAAACAACTAATCAGTATTTTTACAAGGAGGTGCTTTTTCGATTAAGAAACAGGATAAGGCGAGTTAGAAAAGAACTGTTTGATTCTTGGCAATGGTTTGTTTTACACGATTTTGGCCCCCTACAGAAATTTCTGTACAACAATACCTTGATAAGCATTCAGTTACAGTGATGAATGACACACCATATTATTCCGCCTTGAAGCCAGCTGATATTTTCCCTTTTTCCGAAGCTTAAGATGGTCATGATAGGACAGAGATTTGAAAACGTCTCGAATATTAAATCAAACGTTACGCGTATTTTGCGAACGCTTACTTCCGACGCCTATAAACAGTGTTTCGATGACTTGAAGAAACGTTGGAAAAATTGTATAGACTCCTTTAATGATTATTTTGAAGGAAGTAAATTTATTTGAAGGTGAGTAATATTTTTCTTATTTATAAAAAATTGCCCGGTTACTTTATGGGCGCACCTTGTATATATATATATATATATTGAATTGAACTGATTAGAAATACCCTATTTGAAGAGCATTTTAAAACTTATATTTCGAGTTGAAAAGACAAGTAGAGAGAGAAAGAGAACTTCCGTAATTAGCTATTTTTGAAACTACCCACTCAAAATCTCGGGTGAAAGCAGTCATCAAAATTTTATTTTAAGACTTCGCACTCTTACCTATTGAGTTTAAGTGCTCTCATATTTGCATTTAATGCTTTACTTGAATTCTCTGGTTTAATTACGCTCATAAAGTAAGTTTTGAGGTGGAACTTTTCCTTTCAAAACTTTTTATCTTCCATTTTCTCTGTTACTTCATTAGAACAATGTCTGGGAAAAGAAATTTCACAATCGTTCCTTAAGTGTAAAGAAATATTAAGCATGCTCTTTTTAACTGTGATTAATATTCCTGTTTTATCAGCTAAATATGGAGGTTTTATGCTTGTTTCCTGATGAGATAAAAGGAGAGCCCCAAGGGTATATTTGTTATTTACGTTTAACCCTTCAGCGGGCGTGCCAATTTTTGGAATACCAACAGGCGCGTGGGGCACAAAGTGCAACGTCTCTTTCAACCTTGATTTTTCCTTTTGTAATAAACTTTTTTTTTTGAAATTGAAATTAATAATTCTGCGTTTTATGACAAGATATAAAATGTTGATAATATTGAGGTATATTTATAATTAAAGGCCAAAGAATGCAGATAACCTTATCGCCTTATTTCTTAACTGTCTAATTTATTGGATCTAAGGACAACTTGCGAATGGATTTCTTTTATGTCCAAAAACCTAAAAACAACGATATTGTCCATCTTCGTGATATGCGGGATACCGTGTAATAGGAGCACATTTGATCGACAACATCAACTCCTGCTTTTGTCGTATTGAAATTCAGTATAATCGTTGGCTTACCGCGGTTAAATCACGACTACCAATGAATGGAAAGGAATACAAGGGTCAGAAAATCAGAAATGCATTAGAAAGGGTGTAGCTATATATAGAAACTGCTTAGAATTTTCAAACCTTACGTGTAAAAACAAACCATTCAAAATTACGAAAATGTTGGACTCTATACACGGGCGCGTCCGCTGAAGGGTTGAAAACAAAATACAAGGTCACCGAAAAAGTTGTCCATGTTTCCAGTTGTGCACACCGGGAACAACAATTAATCGATCGGATTTTGCGTAGCAGCAGATGGTATGTTTACTCTGGGAGTTTTATTTTTTCCTGTCATTGTTACCGTGATTGCGCTGGGGGCATTTGCTGACACTATGACGTCGCGCATCCTTCTACATGGGTTTTGTCGTTGAATAGGAAAGAAGGTCCAATCTTTTGGCAGCCAAGAAGTCCCGATTTGACCCTTCTACACTTTCTTCTCTGTGGTTACCTGGAAAAACATTGTGCACGCTGATAATATCAGGGACTAAGCCATTTGTCGGAGAGAATCATTGCTGCAATAGTGACTAGTGATTCCTATGACCGAGCGCATCTGTATAGAGATGGACTATCGCCTAGATGTCTGCTTTACGACGAGGGGTGCTCACATCGAAACCTACTAGGTAATGCCCAAAACTTGATTCGTTTATGTATCTTTCGGGGAAAAAATAAACACCATAGTACTATTATAGGGTTCTTAATTTCTCTTTGCAATCACGGACACTTTTTTCGATAACCCTGTATATATATATATATATATATATATATATATATATATATTTATTTCACGTGAAAGTTTGCACTTTATGATGGGATTTCTTGCAAAATTTATTTTCCATCTGACTCTACACTGAATTTTGTTGTTGGATGTCGAAGTTAATACAAAAACACAACACCAGCATGTAACACATATTAGTATAATTGTTAATTTTACCTAAAATATACCTGTAACAAATCTTATCATATTCAGATATACAAAATGTTAAAATCCGAAGACAAAAAATTTTTTTAAATAGGTCACGCATTAATTCCCGAAATTTCTGAAACCATGGCATTTTCCTTCATTAATAGTTCTAATACAGCTTCCCTAAAACATGCTTCTTTTTAATGAAATTGGCATAAGTTTTAGTTAAATGCAATAGATTTGTTATTTGTAATGATTTGTAATACTGTTGTACTTACTTGATGTCAAGTTTATACCTGAGAATATATCAAACTTGTATGGAGATAAAAATGTGTGACACTCAACAGCTAAAATTCATCGACATGTTTTGCCTGAAGCCTCACAGAGAAGAATATACGCATGCATACTAAATCTCATTACATCTCGTTTAATAATCCGTAAATTATCCTAATTTTGACTTTTGCTATAAGATATTTTTTAAATTTATCTTACGTTAGTAGTCCTCTAATGCTTCCATGCTTGTCGCGACCTCTTAAAAATAAATCCTTTGCTGTAAAATTAAACACTCTCTTATTTAACGTCTTATTTTCCTCAATTTCTCACACTACTCAACAAAGTCTCTGTGTGAAGATTTTAAAATAAAAATTAATAGTTAAAAGAAAGCTCAAACAGTAAAATATGTAAATATTTTTATATAATCTATGGTATTTTATACAGAAGTTTCTGGAAAATATTTTTCCCATTTTCGTTATTTCCAGATGTTAATCGTAATTGAAAAGATATTTCACAAATATATTCGTTTATTAAATATATTAAACCATTGGTAACCCACTAGACTACCCTTTATTCATATGTAATGAAGAATTGGATCTGCGTTTTATATTAAGCCCAAAATCGAAAGTCAATTTCAGATAATTTAATTAAATATTCTAATCAATTCTTGTTACTAATAATGAGAAATAGATTTCCTTATTTCTCATCGTTTCACAAGCAACTTGCGTGAGTTCAGCGAGGAGGAGTTTTAATGAAATATTTAGTGGCTTTACCATTTTCTAAATGCACTCGAACATTTTTCGATCATTGTCATTGATTTTTGTCATTGGCCTGAAAAGATTTTTACGAGGAAGAACCATTTGCCGTAAATGAAAGAATCCATTTTCAGCCGATAATGCAAAGTATAGATCATCATGTGAACGCACCTTTCATCTAAATGAGGAAAATACCGAGAAATATGTTTGAACTCTAGTTTTTAGTTTTCATTTTCCTCACTTTCGGAGGAGATTTCTGACCAAATCAGGGAACGTTTGACTGTTTTTGATAGGGTTTTTTTAACAGGGCGTTTTCTAAAAATTAGTGCAAACAGCTATTTTTTGCTGTGTGGAATCACTGAAAAAACCGAAATTTTTGGTATTATCTAATCACCTGAAAATTATTTATTTCTCATTTTCCAAATTTGATCGACTTTATTTATGAAATAAAACAGTTGTTAGAAACCACATGTAAAAGTAAAGGTCTTTAAGTGATTTCATTGCACAGATGTAGAACCATTTGTTACATTTTTGGAGTTTGGCGAAACTCAAGAATCTATACTTGACATTTCTGTGAGCTAATCGATTTTAGAATTTACATATTAGGTTGCATCATTTCCACTGATCTCTTCCTTTTAATAAGATATACGGAGTATGAATCATGAAATACTCTGTCATTACAGATTTACCAGCATGGGTCAGACTTAGAATGTAAAAAAATCCATAAGCGTAAACATTCCGTCATATAATGCAACATAGTTTACAATGGCTTATTCATAAAGTTAACGCTTATTACATTGACTACAGTCAACTTTTACTAAGGGACAACTTGGCTTTTTTTTCTCAGTGATTTAAGGCAATGACTCGAATGAATCCATATTTAAGGTATAACATGAACACATCTCAATGTTTAATATGTCCATATTTATATTAATGTATAATGTCCATAATTAACGTACAATAGAGTATGATATATAATAAAATGTGAAACTGATGCTTATAAAAAACAAAAAGTAAACTTAAACTAGTCAAAAGAAAAGAAAAATACACTCTTTCAGTTATAAAATTTAAATAATTTCTTTTAAAATCAAAATCAGTGCTTTCAAAAGTCTCTTCTACAGCACTGAACACGGGTCTTCAAACCACACAGCCGCTGTTCTAGCGATTAAGGTAATAGCCGAGTGACTGGACACTGGACGCATTCGATCCTGAGCCTGAAACTTCGAGTATCAGTGTTGTCATGAACGTTTGTATTCGTTCGAAATCGGCCTTAAACTCTAGGTCCTGGTCTAATTGGACCCTTTGTAGCAAAAGGTGACCGTAGGGCTCTCAACCAACTATCCAAAAATCAACTAATTGAACTATGCCAGAGGTGTAAATTTCAGCTCGTTATTACTACTGACAAAAGACTTCATTTGAAGCTAAAGGGAGAAAATTGTGGTTAAGTTTGTACTGAACCTAAAATTATCCCGAAGACGTAAGGAATTCCCCTTTTATTTTCCACTCTTAATTATAACTATCGTAATAAATGTAAATCTGCGGGGGGGGGGGGAGATGGACTAAATTTATTAACATCTTTTAAAGTCGTAAGAGAGTAGAAAACTGATTGGAAAATACATAAAAAATCCAATTTCGTTTCGAAATTTTCTATTTCAAACGTAAAATTGATCACCAGGAGTTATTTTCTAACAAGTTTCTGTGGTAATGATTCGTAAAATTCAGGACAATATTCTAAATTTTGTCAAAGAATTTTCATGCATGATTATTGTTTTCAGTTTTATGAATGTATTAACATTCTGTAGTAGCTTAATAATTAAAATGTTTTACATTAATATTAATAGCATTACGAATTGTATCCCTTTTTGCCAAATGTACACGACATTTAGAAAAATTGTAGATCATTGATATGCATTGTAGTTCATTGATATGTAATTCATTTATTCTACACAGCACAGTTTCATGATTACTCATTCAAAATTTATATGTCTACATAGACTTATTTTGCAGTTAGTGATGTTACCTGAAATTATGAATTTTGAATACCTTAATACTTCAGTTATTTTATACTGCAAACTAATTTACGCCAAAGGTTTGTATTTAAAAATATCCATATCATGTCATATATGACTTAGAAATCTTTACACTTGCAAAAATGAGATGAAAACAAACATTTTCACTGTAATAAAGAATTTTAAGGATCTACATCATTTAGTATTTTGTTTTTGTTTTTTGTATGATATTTAATTTTGTGATATCTCTTGTTTTCATTTGTACGAAATTACCTGTTTATTCATATAAGCCTCTTTATCTGGGAACTGACCATATTTTAAGTACGGGTGCGTCAGAATAAACTTTCGAATTTCTGAATGTAACTGGTAAGGAAGTGGTGGGGATAGGGCGACGTGGGAGGTAGCAGCAGTTCGGGCAGAATTTCTAGTTGTCAGTAGACACCATGAGTTGGTCCGGTGAACATTAAGGTTTCGCCATAGAGGCATTAAATTCAACGATTCAATGATTAAATTCAACGATTCCGCAACCGAGACACAGAGGGCATATCGGACGCGCTTCGGGCTCTATACAACTGATGCCGTTCCTGATTCAAAAACAAACACGTGATGAGTTTCAAACGGGAGATCAAGTAGGACTACATTACGAAAAGGAACCAAGTAGTCGCCCTTGGAACAATAGGGCACCTGAAAATGTGCAACGAGTCCGTGAATCCCCTATTTGTGAGGAGGATGCCGCCATTTCCCAGCAGATGACCAACAAAGGGATAGAGAACTTTGGAGAACGGCTTCAGTACATCGCTAACAACAGACACCACATGAGCGATGTTAACTTTTTAAAACCTAAGGGGAAAAACTATATTATAATTACTTTTCGAAAATATATATTTTTTTCTATCAATTGTTTCGTTCGTTTTTTACTACCCTTTCGAAATGTGGAGGTCAATTCTGACGCACCCTGTACACTAAAAATGTAGAATTTAAATTTTAAAATATATATTAACATGGAACTGAAGATTTATTCTCAAATGGAAAAAGTATTATAGGATGTGTTTATTGATCCTATAGTATTTGAAAATCTCTAACTTCTGCCATAAAGGACTTAGAAAACTTTAGATTTCTAAATCTTATGTGCAAAAGTAGGTATATTTTCCCTATAAAAAGGTTTCCCTGTTTAGGGATTTACAGAACTTAAATTTTGGTGTATTTTTATATTTCTTATATCATTTGATTTTATTTTTGTTTTTATTTGTTTGATAATATCTGCCTATTTATATAAGCCTCTTGATATAAGGTTTCACCGTATTTTATGTACATAAAAATTGCAGGATTTAAATTTCAAAATATATATTTTCTTGAAGGTATTCACGAATAAAAAATTTAATTGCATGAGTTTATTATTCCTGCAGTTTTGCTGAGGAAACAGATAAATTGTACGAAATTATCTTCTTATTTATATAAGCCTCCTTATCTAAAAAAAATCGCCATATTTTATGTACTTAAAAATTGCAGGATTTAAATTTTGAAATATATATTCACGTGAAACTAAACATCTTCTCACGAATAAGAAATTTAATTGGATGTGTTTATTGTTTCTGCAGTTCTGCTAAGGAAACAGATAAATTGAACGAAATTATCTTCTTATTTATATAAGCCTCCTTATCTAAAAAATCCCCTTTTTTTACGCACATAAAATTGCAGGATTTAAATTTTGAAATATATATTCACGTCAAATTAGACATATTCTCACGAATCACCATATTTTATGCACATAAAAATTGCAGGATTTAAATTTTGAAATATATGTTCACGTGAAACTAAACATATTCTCACGAATAAAAATTTTAATTGGGTGTGTTTATTGTTCCTGCAATTTTTCTAAGGAAACAGATAAATTGGTCGAAATTATCTTGTTATTTATATAAGCCTCCTTATCTAAAAAAATCACCATATTTTATGCACATAAAAATTGCAGGATTTAAATTTTGAAATATATGTTCACGTGAAACTAAACATATTCTCGCGAATAAAAATTTTAATTGGGTGTGTTTATTGTTCCTGCAGTTTTGCTAAGGAAACAGATAAATTGAACGAAATTATCTTCTTATTTATATAAGCTTCCTTATATAAAAAATCCCCATATTTTACGCACATAAAATTGCAGGATTTAAATTTTGAAATATATATTCACGTGAAACTAAACATATTCTCACGAATAAAAATTTTAATTGGGTGTGTTTATTGTTCCTGCAGTTTTGCTAAGGAAACAGATAAATTGCACGAAATTATCTTGTTATTTATATAAGCCTCCTTATCTAAAAAAATCACCATATTTTATGCACATAAAAATTGCAGGATTTAAATTTTGAAATACATATTCACGTGAAACTAAACATCTTCTCATGAATAAAAATTTTAATTGGATGTGTTTACTGTTTCTGCAGAATTACTAAAGAAACAGAAAAAGAAAAAAAAAACAGAAAACAAACGACGCAGAAACCAAGCGGAAATAAATAGTGCTGTTTAAATGCTCCCCAAATTCGCCACATTCCGTTCGGGCGCAGTGTCATATCCATTATGCCATAAACAAAGTACTTATTTTAAGTATTTATTGCGTTATAGTCCTGAACTGGATCGCATTCGGGCCCCCTCAATATATTCATTCTCTCGCGAATCCGACATGAATGCTTTTCCTAACATGAAAAACTGCAGAAAAAAAGGCAGTGTTTTTGTGACCTACATTTGTTACCAAACCGTGCTGTGATGTGGTGGAGAAAGGAAAAGGAAAAGAAAAAAGGGCGATAAAACAGAATTGCATCGTCGAGAATTTAATTGCTTCTCATAAATAAAGCTGCTCGCTCTTAAGCAGGAAATTAATTTCGGGCTTCTTGCAACAAATTTAAAGAAGAGATTTCAGAATTTAAATTGGAGTGACACGTTTTAAGTTTGTAATAAAAGCAAAAAATTTTCCTGTTTTATTACGCATTCAGTTATTTCTCAGTTTTTCTTGGATTGGATTTCATCTGTTCGCCCATTTTAAAACGTATATCTGCTGATGTAGGAGAGCGTTAATTGTTTTATAACTGTAATATTTTGCTTCTCGAGGAATCATACTTGGTTCATGGCTACAAATAATAAAATAATTAATCTTGAAATGTAAATCATTATACCGAAATTAAAATATGGTGGAAAATTAAATTAAGAAATTAAAGAGTAAATGGGAATTTAAAACTTAATTTTTATCAGGGAATTATCGAAGGAAAAGTAATTAGGAAATTTCCGAAATTTCATCGTAGAATTGTAATGCATGAATTATTTTTCTTATCAATCTTTGCCATGACAACAGATACATATTATTTCAATATGCAAACAAAGAGGGATGAAATTTCAAAATTAATTGCACCCGAAATATAATATAAAATGCGTTTTCTAATGAAGTTAATGAAAAAAGTAAATCATATATTAGTTTATATTTAATTCAATTAAACATTCTTGCTTCAGGCGATTGGAAATTATGATCTCTTTTTTTAAAAGGATTTAGTTGGCTCGTTGGATCGAAGTTTCTTACTTCAAAGTTGTCTTCATTCACAAATATAGTTTAATAATATCGTGTAATGTTGTATTTTCCTTTGCTAATTATGTTATTATAAATGATGTTACAAAAAAACAATCACTTTCTCTCAGAACTCAAATTAATTTTACGTTACATTTCCATTAAATTCGAAAATATAGTTCGATAATAGGAAGATGCCGAGAAAAATATACACAAATATGTTTACAGGTTTGCCAAATTTATGACTACATTATTAAGCTTTAATAACCCTCAGAATGAATAGACTAACATCAGTTATACACCGCCAGTAGCAATAATTTAAAGAATGTCAATAATGTTAATTATGTTAATCGAAATAATGTTAACCGCCAACAGTATCACATCAAACTAACGTATAGACTTTAATATCGGACTCAATGATGATAAATAAGAATGCGAGACGTGTGATAGATACTATGATTTTCAATTTAATAAATAATATGCCAAATTACAAGGGTTCCTAACACAATCTTTAATAATTTGTTCTTCAATATTCTTATTTCCATTAATATAATTTTTTTCTAAATGCAATAAATTCAAATATATAACAGATAAATAATTATTTAGAAGATTTAATAAAATGCATAATTATGTTTTTTTGTTTCAAATAATAGTCGTATTTATTTTAAATTACAGCTTACATAATTAATATTATT
Source organism: Dolomedes plantarius (assembly GCA_907164885.2). Lineage (NCBI taxonomy): Eukaryota > Metazoa > Arthropoda > Arachnida > Araneae > Dolomedidae > Dolomedes > Dolomedes plantarius. Next base: position 145,787,426 of record OU015493.1, read on the forward strand.
TTAATAATTACTGATATATAAACATACATATATATTTATAACCCTGAGATTTATATTATAGAACATAATTGTGTAGTAATCGCATTACTGGATTTCCTTTTAGTTAAACTTAGTTGACGCAACATACCTTGACTCGGGAAAAATTATCATCATCTATGGAAGCTCGCATTTAGGTAAATATCTTCACTTAGTCAGAAACATCTCAAAACGGTTTCAAAGTAAACCCGATATCAAATTTACGAATTTTCCACTCCATTAATGCCATAAATATCAGTTTATCGCTTGTCTTTTCAATATAGATCTATCTCTGGAAATGACAAATACAATTTTTTGCCCGTAATTGAAAAGGCAAGTATTGTCATTTTACGTAAAGGTGGCGGCCAACTTTTCGTAAGAACTTATTGATTGCTAAAGCAATCATTCTTATTTGCAGATCGCATTAGAGGGCTTTTTATTTCAGCCAACAGCCTATGACTTATATAGGTCAAAATATAAATGAATTAACTCCTTTTCTTGTTTTGATGAAAACGTTACAGGTTCAGACTGCATCTATCTATGAATATTCAACATTTGCAAATGAATTATACATGTATACAACTGTATAATTTTTCTGATAAGTCTTCCGTACAGATCAATAATTAATTGATATATATATATATATATATATATAATTATATATGGTGTCCACTAGTGGTTAAGTTTTTGTAAGTAATGATTGTAAATAGCCAATGATTTCTTTAAAATTACTAATAATCACTATTCTTAGCATTGCTGTAGAACTTGACTAATTTTACGCTTTTAACACAGTAATTATTTTCTAACCTTTTCTAATTTCGACAGAGGGAATTGAAGAAGCATAAAATGTGTTGGAGCGACTGAATTTTGACAATTAGTTTTAAAAAAAGAAGTGTGCATCCCAAGCATGGGTAAAGGAACAACATAATCTATAAATATAACTAGTAAAATTGATTTACAGAAAAAGGGCCTATTGTCATAATTAAAGTAAAATTAAGTCATGGTGATTCATGAAGGTGAATTCATAAGGATCTTCACATTGAAGATGTAATTAATTCCGCTTTTCTTTTTTAAACTTTCAGGAAATTATTAACTTTAAATTCATCCTATATATCCATTTTAGGAAATAAAACGCTCTGAAGTATAATCCGTTACGTAAACAAGATTCATATTTCAAGTATATATTTCAGGTTATTACATATATATTTCGCTAGCTGTCTCTTATTTCAGTATACTCTCTCAAAAGTGTTCCTAAATTATGCGTAATCAAGTATTCAATAATCTTAAAGTATGGTTATGTTAACTGAAATATTATAAAACATTATTTTACGGATTTATATTTCCCAAAATCTCAAAGGTGTAGAAGCATTATTACTTACTGGAGAAAATGACTACATATCCACAGAAGAATAAAGAAAGTAGGTTCACCTTTCATCGAATAAATTGCATTTTAGTATAGACTTATTTCCCAGAAACTTAATACCTCATTCTTATTTAAATTGAAGTTTCCTGCTTAAATCAGGATACCAACCCCCTGATATATGTTTCAACATCTTTATGTAAAAAGTATATTATAGTATGAGAAATATTACTCTTATCCTTTTCGTGATACTCATTCATATACAATTTAATTTAATATGCATACACTTTTGAACAATATTAAATGTATTAGGATATGCCAAACGTTGGTTCAAAAGTTTTCTGAAACAGCATAAAGTTGCTCATTCATCAGGTAAAAATGCATACATAAAATTCCACTAGTAAAAATCTAACAATGAGTATGTTTATATTAACGCTGAAATTATGGATATAAAATAAATATATGTACTTAGTTTGATGTATCGTTAGCAAATGACCCTGTAGATGTGGTATTATAAGATAGGAAATTTACAAGTCGAGAATGTTTTGCCTTAACATAAGTTTTTTTTTTATTTCAATATTTATAATCATGCAATTATAAGTACAATATATCGAGAAATCCAGTTTTATACATACAATAAAACCTCGTTTATCTGGCCCTGATTAATCCGGATCGCCGGATAATCCGGTTCAGATTTGTAGACATTATTTTTATTTAATGTTCACATTAGATAACAGTTTTTAACTATGATAGCAAGAACGTAACTATTAGTACGCCAAATATTCGCTTTTTAGATTTATTCAGTTTGTATAGTACCTACATAGATTGTACAATAAATTATAGTAATAAAATGTTTTTTTGTGTTTAAGAAAGCTTTACTAGACTTAGCAATTCTTTTTTAAAAAATAATGTTAAGAAGTTAATTTTTTATTTTTTAATGTCTTGTAAACTATACTATGTAATTTTGTTACAAAACATAGTTTTTTATCATAATAAACGGTAAGTCTGCTTAATTAAGGATTTTGTTTTGCTTATTACCTACATTACCTGGATTATCCGGATTGCCTATGATGCCAGTTAGACCGGATAAACGAGATTTTACTGTATTTCTGAAATTTACTGTATATTAGTTAATATAATTTTTATTGATTATTATTGTACATTATTCTACATTAAAAAATTTTCTGTACATTAATAAATGTAATTATCATGTTCGTTCACGATCCTGTTCAGGAAAGTGGCTTAAAACTGAAACTTTATGTATTGCGTTTACTCGTATTTCTAAAACATACAAACACAGAATTAGAATTATGTTAAAGATCAACGCATACGTTTTGGACTTTTTAATGAAATTTTTCAAAGACAGTTTCAAGCATCAATGTTGTTTTCATCATTTACGCATTTCTTTCAATGTCTCTTAGAAGAGTGAAAGTAGGTATGAACACTAGTTGAGTGACATGTAGGAAAAAAGATGCGCTAGCAACAATCAACTTTGAATTTACATACAACATTATTTAATTTTTTTTCTTTGTGGTTGAGCACTGAAGGAGATGAGAAAAGCTCAGTGTGCTCTTTAAATTCCAGAATGCGTCTGAAAATGGTTTTTTGAAATATCTAATTTCGGAAATGTCATTCTAGTGACAAAAACTGCGATGTTTGCAAATGTTTTAGCTGTATATGGTCGGAAGTAAATGTCACATACTTTTACTTTGATAGCAACCTCTGACATGAAAAGAATTTTTAAGTTACTTCACAGACTTTTCATAATTTTTTCGCTTGACTTTGATATTTAATTTGCAGTATAAAAATTTCCTTTTCTTAGAGTAAAAGAGATATAAGTAGTTATGAAGCCTAGCGTTTGAACTTTACAAAAAAAAAGACTCATTACAGATTAAGAGACTAAATTTTTTATGTTTTTTAAAAGAAATATAACAAATATGGAATCGTATTTAATAAATAAACGAAGATATATATATATATATATATATATATATATATATATATATATATATATATATATATATCTGTGGCTTGGTACAAGAAGTGCCTAAGTTTCTTCTAAGATGACTTTGTTTGCTTATGTCTCTTTAAAAAAATATTATTTTCAATGTAAGAAGTATCCAAGTCTGTACAATGGTTTAGAAAACACTGTTAGGGCATCGGAGTCATCATTATATATATATATATATATATATATATATATATGGAAACTTCTCTAGTGGACCACCCCTCTAAGTGACCATATATTGTTGAAAACTAATTAAGGTCTCCATATGGCCAATGTTATGGAACAAACCTCTTTTCGATTGCCACTTTATATATATTTATATAAATACTATCATTGTCATGCCCTAAATTTATTTTGCTTCTGGTTAAAATTTATAGTTATATAGTAAGGAGAAACTAAGTCAGATGGAAAAATATTAGAGCTTGGAATATAAACCATTGTTTTATGATTATGTGTCTAACTGCATATTTATACTCCTTTACAACTGAATTAATGTACCTCGAAATGTTAATTAAAGCCTTTTCCGGACAATTACCGGTAAATTTATATTTTGTAGGGTGAAAATAGATGATGAGGTTTTATTCATTTTTGAGTCCCTTTTGACCGTTTCTAATATGTTTAACATTGTTTGTCCTACGAAAAACTTTAAATTTTCCACGCGAAACTTTCCACTCTTAAATTTAATGCATGTTTCAATATTTTAGAAACACAGACTATTCAAACAAGAAAGAGCTAACACGTGCATTTCAATTTTGTTGTCCAATTTTTACATTTTACTCACGGTTAAAATAAACGAGAATTTTTTTACTTCAGTATTTCTTGTGTTCACTTCATGGAAAAGAAAACTCTTTGTCAAATCATTTTTACCCTTATGCTTTACTTGAGCTTTACAACAAATTCTTTTAAACAGAAAAGTAAAAATTTTAAGGCAGAGCTAATTAAGAAATAAATAAGTTTCAAACTTTTAGTTGAAGTAATGCTTTCCATATTCCATCTAATAACTAAAATCTACTCACTTGCGAATTAATGAACATCGTGGTGTTATTAATAAATTCTAACAAAAATTAACTTTTTATTATTTTATTGAAATAATATTTATAGTGGATGTTAGTAAAAAAGTTTAATTTAAAAATATGCATTGCAAATTATATATTTTTAACTTATACTTCTTTCTTCATAATTTTAAATTGTACGTATTAAGCACATAAACCTTTTACCTATCGATTTCTTAACTAATGGAGGAATCCTTAACTAATTAAATTTTTTTGGGGACACCGGATCTAATTAAATAATTTTTATACAGCGGATACTAGAGGAGGACTTTATTGAATTTTGTAATTAAACTGCTTCTAACAAGGTTTGAATTCAACCAAAATATTATTCCTTACGGGCTTTTCACATTTTATACATGTAATTGCTTCTATCTACATTGTTTCTATTAAATATAATATGCATTTTGAAAGAAATTATAAATCCAACATGGAATTTATAAACCTCTGAAAAGCTTGAAACATGAAAAGATTACATATTTAATTTAAATATTTTATGAAACTATTTAGGGTTAGCATTTTAGTTAGGCTTATCATAATAATCTTGTTATATCCTTTCTTTGATCTGAAAGAATAATGAGTATAGGAAAATAATTGCGGAAGTCTCTAACAACAATCTAAAAGTTCTTTTTTTTTTGATAAACCAATATATCAATACACTGAACTATGTATGATTAGGAAGGAAAATATAAACATTCTGTAACTTATGACTCGAGGAAGAAATCAAATTTATAAGTTTCATATAAAAATATAGGAATAGGTACAAGATTATTAATCTTTACACGTCTACAAATATCCTTTTTCTAAACTATATTCTATTATTGTAAGAGAAAACACATTTATCACGTCTTAATAGCTTTGAAGCTTCTACGTGCAAGACTTGCTACTCCGACACTTCTGTCACCATATAAAAGTGTAGAAGAATAATTATTTAAAGTTTATAAATGGTATGTACAGTGAAGTGGGATTGATTGGAATGTACTTTAAAGCTTTAAAAAGGAATTAATGTTCCATAAAACCTTTATTAGTTCTCTGCAAAAAACAAAATATCATTTCATAGTAAACTAGTATATAAAAATAAAATAAACACAGAGGAAAATTTCAGTTTCTTATAGTTAAAAATTGCAGAATATAGTTCCGTTAAATGGGTTGGTTTAACAGAAGTGCAGGATTTTTTTAGCAAATATTGTTTCTAATGCACAGTAGATTTAAGTTTGATTTTCTTCAGTAAAATATAGAATTTAGGTAATGGCGGCTTGTGCAAATTAGTATTCAGATATGTCCATGATTTTAATAGACTGGACATTAAAGACTTCAAACTCTTAGAGAGGCATGACATGTACCTAAATATCATGAGTCATGACTGTTTCATAATTTTATCGGTATTCTTTCAAAATGCATTTTATGCTGATTCAACAATATTTATTCAATAATACCCTGAAGAGATCGAAAGAGTGATATTTTAATAACAGACTTTAAAATTATGTAAAGCGAAGCGAAAAAGAGAAATTGTGTTAAAAAATTAGCATTATCTATCACAGTTAAGTTTATCCATGCAGTGTGCAGGGAGACAAAGTAGCCTAGAGGTAGCGCGTTCGGATTCCAACTAGATATGCAAGGTTTGAATCTCGACGGCACCGTTAAATGCCTTCGTGTCTAGGTCGGATAGACTCCCGTTAAGTCTGCAGACCGAAAAGTCTTTCTATGAGGTCAGAGAGGGTAGAAGAAATTACGACCCTCCCAGATGTTGCCCCTGGTCGAGTTCAGTCAAAATTGAGATGGCACCAGGGGGGGTTGTTACGGTACCCCCATTGAAAGAAACCAATTATTCTCATGGGCTATGGGTGACTGTCTTCATTCGCCATATACACTGCAAGATTTCGAGATGTGAGATGCGATATTCGCCATATACACTGCGATATTTATTCTCCCCTATACACATACTTGTAATCAAAGGTTACTTGTGATGGAAGACCCATATAGGTAAACCAACATTGTCCCATGGTGACATCTCAGCCTAGTCCCAGCACCCGTAAGAGAGAGCTCGTATCTTCTTCCCACCCTTGCAAATCACATGACGGATCATTCCGTCCGACAGTTTAAAAGTACCCTTATCCGGCGCAGACATTAAGACATTCAGGTGTGCTTGTCGGAATTCTACCCCATTTAGTACCGAATCCTGTCTCGCTGTTCTTTTAAAACAGAAGAAAATATAAAAAACTGTCGACGTTTAAAAATAATTACATTCCATATTATCAAAATATAGTATCGAGTTAAGGGAAAGGAGGACATTAAAATTTATATTTTACTTATTATCATAGAGATACGAAATTTTGTACATATATATATTTCACTATAAATATATAGATTAACATAAAAGAAATTTCCAATCTTATTAAAATTTTAAGATTTTTTAAAAAATTTGAAATTTATAAACAAGATTTTAAAATGCTCCTTGCGATTTAATTTTTGAGTTATGTCCTCGATTTTGCATTTTAATCACTTTAAACTGTGCAACAAACAAATCGTGGTATCGATTATTTAATCCCTTGAATAGTTAATTTTTGAGAGATTTTTTTCTTAATTCCCTCCCGATTCTCATCAAAATTTTGCCTTTTAATAAATAAGTTATAAATCAAGTTTAATTACCTTAATGAAGTCGAATTGTAAACTGCATCCTCAGTTTCTTTGTAAACAGTATCAGGATTTTGCCGTATCAATTTCATGAATTTTGAACAAAAATTAAGCCGCATGGAGCATTTTAAAAAATCTAAAAACCTTGAAAAATCTGTTTTAATTTAAAGTTTATTACTACACTTATCCTTTATAAATTACTTCGTAGAAGCTTAATAAATGAATTTTTACTTGAAAAACTATTTTGCGACTATTAACCTACAGAAATATCGTTCCCTTATGTTGCAAGATTTCAACTCCTGGACTAACTCTCCAAAGACAAGTGTACTAACTCTATGCAATACTCAGGGACACAGCACACACACATCATCAGCAACAAGTAATAAGGCAGGAACCCTCCGTACAAACACAAGTAACTCTCAAAGCTCAGTGCGATAAACATTTGGCTGAAAACTGAAATTAAAATGATTTCAGGCCGCTTCCCCTTTTCCTAATGATCTCTGAAGCAAAGAAAAAAAAATTTAAAACAGAAAATTCGAAAAAAGGTTGAAATATTCTTGATTCTAAATTTTTCAAGGATCTGTATTAGCCGAAAAAAAATAGGGATAAAAGAAATTAACTCCGTATTTGCTGATAAATCGGAATTTTATCTTTCCTCTTTGCCTTTCCACGAATAAATTAAGATTCCGATGAACGCAGGAAATTAATTTTGGATCCGTAACTATTCCCGTCTTCAATGAAATTTTCGGAGTTGAAACGAGGGATTTTGAGATTTGAAAGTGTCAGCGATTTAATCTCGTTGTCCTGAACAAAATCGATCCGATTGCTTTGAACTTTTATTACATTGTCATTTCCGCGAGTTGGATTACTTTTTTCCACTGGTCTCGACTGAATCGTAATATATTCAAATAGCATACTGATATCTTTAAAAAAAATCTTTGATTTTATTTTCTGGGACGTTTGGTGTACTCGATACAGTGAAACCGAATTGTATCCCGACCAAAGAAATCGTGCTGTACTGAAGATTTTAGTAATACGATATTAATGAATTCTGACATCGTATAATAAGTCAATATTAAAAAAAGTAATGCTACTGGGAAAAGAGCTCAAATATGTTACAAATTCATAAAACCTTTTGCTTTTCATCAGTATTTTGTTACAACTGCTGTTACAAAATGAAAGTGACAGAGTTGTATTAAAATTTCATCAAATAAAGATGACGTTTTCAAACTCGTAAGTGAGTTTTCAGACTCGCGAGTCGGTGGTCGATTGAAAGGTTTTTCTTGAGCATTTCAATATTTGTATTGAAGAGACAGACGCCAACGACATCTAGAGCAATTTCTATTTAGCACTGTCAAACCACCTACCTTGTGGGGACTCATTCCTATGGATTCGTACATATGCAATTGGGGGAAAATGGCCGCTTACACTGTTAAAATAACTTGTAATGTATGATACAGTTCTTTACAGTGGCATGAGTTGCAGCCAGGTCTGTATGGTCATCGCAGAATGTCCAATGTTTAACGCCAATCTCCTTAAATAACAAGGCATTTTGGAATTGGGTGAGATTTGTTAAATGGAATTTTTAAGGTTGTTGAATAGACGTCATATACAAGTTTAACAAAAGCGTAGTGAACAGCCTCAAGTGCTTGTAACGATACCCACATTATGTCACGTGAAATATAAGGAGGCCAGCCAAATACGACATTGAGGAAGGACAAAATGCTGACACCATTGACATTTAACAGGAAAGAGCGAATTATATGATTTATTAGAACAAACTGTGCTACAGTAAAATCTTACACCAATCTGACAGTTGTTATTTATCATGGTAATGCACGGCCCTACGCTAGCCAGGAAAGTGACATCGCCTTCGGGTGATTGCAGTGTGACGTCTTCTCTCATTCCCATTGAGTATGAACTTGATACTTTACGATTTCCCCATTTCTTACCTTGTAGAGAAACACACCTGAGAAAAATTTTATGGGTATACGGGCGTAGTAACTGTCGTGACATAGCACGTGACAAAGATTTTCGTAAATGGCATGCAGCAAACTTGACCGTTGCCACAAGTGCTTGGTTGTACAGCGGGAGAAATAAATGCTCAGTCAAGAAAGACACATCTCCAGATACTACAACACTCATTTTTCTCCTGTATAACAAGATTTTTCTTTTAAGAGCACATATCGATTATGACTATAACTTGACAGCCGTAATGCTTAAATTAATACTTTGTTTATGGATTGTAGATCCCTAATCCTCGTTTACGAAGCATTTTTATGAAATCTTTAATGAAAGACATTTTTTAAATCACGGTTTTTGGATAGTTTATATCTGGAGTCCCCAAAAGGTGAACAGAAGATTACTTACTCCCTACGAGTGTACAATACAAAAACAGCCATGCTCTGCCCTGGATTTGAAGCCAAGTCCACCTGGTGGAAGCTTTAGATGAAAACCACAATATTATTTGTCTATCATTAAAAATATTGATATTATCCTACTACCAATTTTTATCTAAACAAACAAAAAAAAATTGCAATATTTTGTTTTGGATAGAATGTAATTAAAAGTGTAGCCATCTGTTCTTAACAAAGAGAATGATGATTGCAACACTAAAATTTTGAAAGCTTGGGAACGCTTGTTATGTAACCCGAATAGTTAAGCTTATGGATTATATTTTCCCAGAACTCAGAGTGTTCCATTCTCTTTATCCATGAAAGAAAGCAATTTTTCTGACTTTGAAACATACTTAGTTGGTTACACATCTTAAAAATGGATTACAAAGTTAATTTTTTTACGATGTTACGTACCTTTTTAATTCTAGCTTCCTTTCTTAGATTCAATAAACAGTAAAATTAATTAAAATATGCTAGGATATATTTCTTTCAAGTCAGATTAAAATAATATAAATAAAAACTAGATGAAATTTAACTTGTTTATGACTGTATAAAGGAAAATTAGCATCTATTATTATAATTATTAAAGAATTTTGTAGCTGTCGCTACGAAAAAAAGGCTATTACACATAATACATTAGCATACAGCCAAATATCGTTAACAGTAATATCTAAAAATTATACTCTGGAAAATTCGCGTCGGAAGTTTTATTTGATACTTTAATTACAATCTAGATTTTACTTCATATTGTCGTTCAAATGAAACAATGTGCATTTCTCAGATATTTTTTGGCCATTACAGATTTTTCAGCTTTAATGAAATCAAAATCATTTCCTTCGAAATTTCTTTCCTTTTTCTTTCGGTCAGTCAAGCTATTTTCTAAAAAGAAAATATATATATATTGGTCGTTATCTTTAAATAAATCAGTTATGTGCAACCATTGCATATTTTAATCCAGAAAGTATGAGAAAATATTTGACTAATTTTGGTATTGAAGCCAAGAAACCATAACTTTTCTTTTAAATGTTTAATCAAGTATTAGGTTACTACGTATATAAGCAAGGTATTTAGAGAGATTGTGAGGGGTTAAATAAAATGCACTTAATCTTAACTAGAAACAGGGGAATTAAGAAGAAATAAATAACGCATATCTCAGTAAGTATTTCTTGAGCTAAAATAAATAGTGTCGTAATGATTTATTTTGTTATATACTATAATACTGTTATTCAAGCTTTCCAAACAATGCCTTTTGTTCTCTTTTAAGTATAAAAAATATTATGTACTTGTCCATATTTTCATGTAAATTGTCTAGTTATCAAATAAACTTCACTTTTGGACCCAGGGCATCCTAGTGGGTTAGTATTCCTTTCTGAGATGAGTTCGGATGGAATCCCGACAAGCACTACTAAATGCCCACGTGTTTAAGCCGGGTATGAGCACGTTAAATTGGTAAGCCGAAAAATAAGGCCATGTGATTTGCAGGGTTGCGAGGAGGGTACAAGTACCCCAGAGACCACCCCAGAGGGTGCTCTGTCAACATTGTGGTTGCATTAGGGTCTATGTTTGTTCGTCTTTACCAGCATTTCTCAACCTGGGAGCAGCGATTGATAACTATCAAGGCAGTTTAAACTAGTCACTCGTACAGTTATTTATTATTAATCTTATTAAGTTTGGGTTTAGGTGGTCGCGGTTCATTGGGTGAATGTCTGAGGACAAAATGGCTGCAGCATTGGAAATGAAAAAAAAAAAACTCTATTCACTTTAAAATAGCCAACAAATTCGTAGTGTGGATGGGCAGATAGTCCATAGGACAAAATACCGAAATAGTTAGAAAAAAATATAGTATTTCAGAAACTAAACTGAGAATAGTTTTGCACACTTTCAAGAATGAAATGCATCCGACCATAAAGAAAGTCTTGAAGGTAGGGATTTCAATGCAGCTCAAAGGGATTCAGTTCATTTGGTGTCACGTAGTTCACATCCAATTTTTTTCTAACTTTATGTGATAGACTCACCCATATCCCACTGATACTGGATAACAAATGTCAAAAAGTGAGTACTATACAAGTCTACCAATCTATGAATGTTTTAGAACTTCGATGATGTAATATACTGAACAAAACTAATTTCTTCTTATAATTCCATGTGAGATCGGCATAAATTATACTCTCGTTACATGGGATTCAGCGACTTAATTACAGTATTTAGAGAGAGAAAATATGATCATGAATCAGTGATTAAATAAAAAGAAAAACGATCTTTGAATGCGAAGATAAACAGCAAATGGTGTGATAGAATAATACTAATTTTAATAAAAGGATAAAGAATTTACTGTTATTTACACTAAAACCTGTTATTAAATCCGAAGTTTAAGGTTTGAAGAAACTTTATTGCCATTTTATTAGCTATAAATTCTCCTTGATGAAGCACGAAGAGTAGTAAAGTGTAATCCGCAACGCAAACAAAATCCATACTCGTATTTTTACAGTATAAAGTCATAAAATTATTTATTTCACATTATTGTGTCTCATATGTCACTATATTTGTTCAAAAGTGTTCTTAAATTACGCATAATCAAATCCATTAATCCTGAAGCAAAGTAATCTTACTGTAGTATGAAATATAAATAAACAGAATTGTGTTTCCCAAACTTCAAATGACTAAAAGCAGTTGTAGTTATTGGAGAAAATGGGTGTATATCCGCCGAAAGATAAAGGAAATAGGTATATATTTCATACTATAAATTGCGTTTCAGAATCAACTCAGTACTTTTCTCAGATGTGTAATACTATAAATAATATATATATATATATATATATATATATATATATATATATATATATATATATATATATATATATATATATATATATATATATATATATATATATATATATATATATATATATACTCGTTTATTTCAGTGAACTTTTTTACTTAAAACGGGATTCTTGCCATCTGTTTTCCATTTCTTTTCAGCAAATACTTATAATACGATTGTAGATATTATGCATTACTTATTTCAGCTTTTTATCGATATTATATTTTATTCCTTTTGCAAACTTATAGACACACTTATTCATTTCAGTGTATACCATTTACTTTTATCAGAAAGTTTTCCTCCAATTCGAGATAAATAGCTTAATTTTCTTGTTAGAATGTTGATTATTGCAAACGCTTTTACCAGAATACTTTGTGATATAAGTAATCTTCAGTTTTTCATTGAACTGCGATTGTTATATAAATAGGTTACATAACACTATTAATGCATTTTTCACAAAAATAGTTTCTATATATCTTTGTTATATAACCCTATTATACACTTACGTAAGTTGTTAACGATATTTTACTACTTTTGTTAATTATCAACGATATTTGTTTAAGACATTTATGTTAAAATATTCGCTTCATATATATATATGTATATATATATATATATATATATATATATATATATATATATATATATATATATATATATATATATATATATATATATATATATATATATATATATCGCACTACGGCATCTCTTTCTCGCAATTTGTGCACCTGCGGGCAGTTGTATCAGTTTTATTTTAATGCTAGTCCAAGCTGTATAGTATAATTTAAGTTGATTTTTCTCAAATGCAAAATTTTTGAGTTGTGTTACTTTTCTTGTTGGAGTTTGATATATATATATATATATATATATATATATATATATATATATATATATATATACTCAGAACTGTTGGGCTCGTTCTTCTTTTAAAGGATAGAAAGACTTTAAAGTATTCTTAATTAGCGAGGCAGAAATTACCATTATTGAAATGCCAGAACGAATTTCTTCTTTAGGGGTTGAGCATCAGGTTTTAAGCCCCTGATATATAAAATTGTTGGTATTGACACTAATTTTTAAGTATCTAAACAACGGAAAGCATTATTCGCTCTTCAAATTACTTAGTTATGTTCTCGTATAAAAGAAGACATTGTTTGCCCAATTACACTTCCAGATAATATTGCTTATATGAAATACGTATCACTGCTTCTTGTATGTGTTCCGTTTTTTTTTTTTAAATTGTTTCCTGTACATTTGTTAAACACGATATTCGCCTTTACAGCAAGTTGGAAGTTAATGAATAAGAATATTTTTGCTCCTTATTTTGATCGTTATTTTGATTAATTTAGTTTTCTATGACATTGAAAGTTTCCTTACGATACTGCTTCTAGTATATGTTTGTTTTTTTTTAATTATTTTCTGTATTTTTGTTAAACACGATATTCGCCTCTACAGCAACTTGTAAGTTAATGGATAGAAAAAATTCTCCTTATTTTGATCTTTATTTAGATTATTTTGTTTTCTATTTCATTGAAAGTCTCCTTACGATACACCTATACAACATATAAATTCCCGCACATCCGGATTTTGTACAGAAAAATATGAATATTGCCTGCGGCGGTATGTTTAAAAAAGGAAACATTGTCAAAACGCACTTCCTTGTTCATGCAATAATGTTTACGAGTCGCACCTACTCGTTCATGTTTTATGATTCGTATTTGTAGACATAAACAGATTCTTTCTTTTCGTTCCTTTTTTTCTGATAAATTTATCGGAGTGTGGACGCTAGGCAATCCCCGACATTCCTTGTTTATGATTCACTCTGATTTATGATGAAAGCGTCATTTGATTTAAGCATGTCTGTCAGAATAATGCATTACGATATCTGTTGTACATTATTTTCACCGGACTGGTAAATAAATGCTTTTGGATGAACATATCCTGTTTTATCTGTAAAACACAATGTGGACACATTTCTCTCTGCCTTCACTATATCTGGAAAGACGCAGACTAAATGGGAATGTGACAGTCATCAAATTGCATTCGCCATTTAATGTCTGCAAACATTTTAATTTGTATTCGTATTAGTTGTTATACTTAAATGACTAAAATGGTATGCCGTGAATTCACTACATTTAATATATTACTATGGTATATAATATATAGTTAGTATACTTATAGTGTTAGTTACATTACTAATGTAACTAACACTTATTATATAGTTACATTTATAGTGTCCATAGTTGTAGTATAATCATATAGTTAAAGTGTTAGTTATATTTATAGTAATATTTTATAGTAAAGTATACCAATGATCTGGAATTTTCAAAAATATATATACGCATGTATCTCTATACATACATTTATATATATATATATATATATATATATATATATATATATATATATAATGTTATTTCAAAATAATTTATTTTCACTATACTGTTTAAAAAATACTGTTTAAAAAATTAATTTTGTGCGTAGGAGAATCGAGAATCTCGTGTACATTAGCAACCAGGTTTTACTTTTTCATTGTTCTTTATTTTTTTAAAATCCAAACATGCGTTTAAGGATGAGTTAATTTTATTTTTAAAAATCAGTCCATACGGTTAGTTAAACTTAACATGAGTTAAATATGCATAGTTTTACTCTGCTTTTATTTCCTCTACTTTTGTATAGTTTTCCTCTACTTTTATTAAAATGGACCTTTGCAAAGATTTCACTGGTCTGCATGATAATCGGCCCTGACACCATTCCAGCTGATTCTTATAGAAAATGACCTCCTGAATCCGAATATGATCCCCGTTTTCCCCCATCACCCACCGTTTTCGGGGGGGGGGCACCCCCCACCCATTTTCATCATTTTTCGATAATTTGGAGAGATGAAAAGAATGATTTTAGCCTTTGCATTTCTTCTGAAGATCAAGAGAGGTGAAAAGTTGTAAAACATGAACATTTGTACCAAGAAGGAAGATTTTGGATAGATTTGCCCCCTTAAATTGTAAAAAAATCATTAAAAATGATCGATTTTTTTCCGGTGTTTTCGCAATTTTTTCACTTATTTTCTACATATTCCAGTTTCCAACCGCCCCTTATTCTCCCCCAAGCACCCCCAAATAATAAAAATATGTTGCATCAATATATAGCAACAATAATAAAAATACATAGCAACAATATATAGCAACAATAATAAAAATACATAGCAACAATGTATAGCAACAATAAAAAAGATATATAGCAAAAGTTCGGAAGATTCACTGTACCACGGTGCCGCTCTCAATACCTCGACGCACAGGTTTGCAAAGGAATTTTTAAGCTTTGACACGTTTAAACTTGCATTGGTCTTATCACTATAGTCCTGCCATGCAAGGTACCCGTGAATCAATGCCTTTGATCGTCAAGTTGGCAATCAGGACAAGGATTGGGCTCCAAAAGTTTGTTGCACTACTTGTTACAGTAGCTTGACCAAATGGCTAAAAGGTACAAGTAAATAAATGTCATTTGCTGTGCCCATGGTTTTGCGCGAACCTCGCTGTCATCTCACAGATTGTTACTTTCGTACGACTTCCACCATCGTGTTCTCTAGCAAAAGTAAGCATACAATTCATTATCCTAATAACCCTTCAGTTCTAAGACCAGTTCCTCACAACGAATCTTTGCTAATCCCAGTGCCTCCAAAAAATGTATACTCTAGAGCCAGAAACGGATTTGAAAGACTTTGAGGCAGAGTCTGGACCATCAAATGATACGTGCACCGATCATGAAGAGTGTTCACCTGAGTCAGCTCATCGACAACCTCACCGGAACACTCAGTCGGAATTGAGTGATCTAGTCAGGGATTTTGAGTTACCTAAGAGTAAATCTCAATTTCTTGGATCTCGATTTCAGCACTTATACATTTACAATGGAATCTCTTAGAAAAGGGAGTAAAAATCTCTTTTCACAGAACCAGGTAGTCAACCCTGAAATTGCTTTTCTCGGAAGATGAAGGTTTAGTGTTCTGCCCTAATTCAAATGTATTGATGATAGAACTAAAGATGCCATGTGACCCAGATAAATGGAGACTGTTTATAGACTCATCAAAGACAATCTTGAAAGTTGCCGTGTTGGCCAATGGAAATAAGTTACCATCAGTCCCGGTTGCATACTCTGTGGGTATGAAGGAGACGTACGAAAACTGAGGGATGTATTCAGGGAAGATAAGGATTATAGTGCAGGGCTATAGCGACAAGAGCAATGCAAGTTTAATCTTGTCAGAGCATGAAAATTCCTGTGCAAACCAGTGGGCGCGAGGTATTGAGAGCGCCATCATAGTACAGTAAATCTTCCGAACTGTTGCTTTTTTATTATCTGGGGTGTTTTGAGGAGGATGAGAAGGGGGTGGTAGGAGCTGGAATATATAGAAAATAAATGAAAAAACCCAGAAAAATCGATTATTTTTAATGATTTATTTTACAATTTAAGGAGGCAAATCCCCACAAAATCTACCTCCTTGGTACAAATGTTCATGTTTTACAACTTTTCACCTCTCTTGAACCTCAGAAGAAATGCAAAGGATAAAATAATTCTTTTCATCTCTCCAAATCATCGAAAAAGGATAAAAATAGGTGCGGGGACCTCCCCTAAAAACGGTGGGAGATGAAGGAATACGGGGGTCATATTCGGATTCAGGAGGTCATTTTACATAAGAATCAGGAGGAATAGTGTCAGGGCTGGAATTGTTTTTTAAAATTTGTTTATTTATTTATTTATTTTTTGTCAGGCCAGTGTTTTCAGAGCAGAGCAAAATCACGAATTTGTTTTTTTAATCACAACTGCACTTTGTCTTTAAAATGTTTACGGGACATTATACAGACCATGAAGGCGTTATACATTAATCCCCCTGAAAAATGGTGAAAGGAATTAGGAATCCAATATTCTCTTAATCTTTCTTCTTTGGACACTGATACACCGTCAAGCCATGTCCTCAAGATCTTTAGGGGGAAAATGCATTTTGCCTATCCTAAAGCATATTCTACAATTTTCATGATAGCAAAACATTAGTAGCTCGTTTTTACTTAGATGCATCTGCAGATATAACACTTTTTTGTATTTTTCGTATTATACATTTGTGCTTTAAGCAAATTTACACAGGAATTTAATTTTCATAATTTTTTTCCCTTTATATTGAGGTATAAAAATTACACAACGTGCCTTTGTTGTTTATAATTTTTTATTTAGATAAAAACTAAAAAAAAAAAAGCATTTTTACTAAATTAAAACTCACTCTTAAAATTTAACTTTTACGTTTATAAATTATTTTTTAAATTAGTGTTATTATAAATTCTGAAGTCAAAATTTTTCATAAAAGTATAAGATTTATGAAAAGGGAACAATTACTGGAAGACATATGTAAAGTTTTAAAATTTCTGACAAAATATCAAATGGTCAAAGAATGTTTTTGTTTCTAAAGAAACATTTATGTCAATAAACACTTAAGGAAAGTAATTCATTACAAATTGCATAGAAATAAAAATAAATAAATGTAATTTCTGACTCGGAACTCCTCTTTGAACCTCTGAACGTGATTGAAAGCCTTACACATTGCATCATTGCAAATACAATTTGGTTTAAATGTCAATGTTGAAATCAAACTTGTGTTGTGTAAACCTAC
This sequence comes from Dolomedes plantarius, assembly GCA_907164885.2. Lineage (NCBI taxonomy): Eukaryota > Metazoa > Arthropoda > Arachnida > Araneae > Dolomedidae > Dolomedes > Dolomedes plantarius. The sequence goes on from OU015493.1 coordinate 145,805,362, forward strand.
TTTTAAAAAATATTTCAAGTAAAGCAAAAAGAAGGAGACATCCGCTTAGTTGAGACAAATATGAATAAATAAAGCTTAAAAGTTTCTTAGAAAAAAAACTTGGGAGAAACTGAAACACACCAACATGAATTTTATCGCAACTCGAATTTTTTTAAATTGTTTCCTTGCGTAAACATTAGGAACAAACTGTTTATTTATTTATTTTTTACTTTCGTCATTTTTTTCTTGCTTTCTTCTCTCTATCTCTCCCTCTCTTTTGTAACATTTGCCTATTCCATCCAACCGAGATTCTAGACCCTAGAGATTTAGAATATTCTGTTTTCATTTCCTACTGTAACCGTTTTTGAATGTCAAGTTTATTTATTTTTTTTCAAATGAAAACTTCCTCTAAGCATAGGAATATAGACTACTGATCAAACTCTTACTTTTAGGACAACATTTGCGTAAAATGGAAAGCTAAACTTACCTGACATACGAAAAACATTTCAGGGTAAAATATGTTTTCAGTGTATTAAATACACTACATAAATATGCAAAGTTTCGAAGGAGAACTTTTTGTTCAAATATAATCCTGAGTCTCCACTTCTCGAGGTGAAAAAAATCTGAATTTTCTGTAAGTAGGATCAGAAAAAAGACATTTTATTAATGTATGATTCGAGATTCTGGAGGAAAGAAGTTTATGTTTGCGAAAACAACAATTTTCTACTGTTGTACATATTCGTAGAAAATTTCATAACGCACATTTCAAGAGCAATCATATTTATAGACAAAATTATTGTATCTTCTACAACTCTGGCGTACACTTAACATATCTTAAAACCCTAAAATACGAATTTTAATCACACTTTAAGTAAGAGAAAGATAAGCTGCAACGTATACAACCATAGTTTCGTGACGTTATGTGATAAAGCCTGTAAATATAGTAAAAATGTCATGAATCAGATAAGTCGTCATATTTTTAAATTCTCTAATTTTACTGTCCATGTTTTTTTATATTTCACCACTTATGTTATTTGCTTAAAAGATTTTTTCAAATAAAAATTATATCAGTATTGTCAGTTTACATCAGATAACGTAATATTGTCAGTTTACACGAGGTTAGTGTAAAATATTTCACACCGAAGTAAATAGTTTATTATGTTTTTGAATTTGTAGAAAAGAAAGCACTTTAACTTGAAGGTAATTAAGCAGTTGAGATACTTGATGAACCGTTAGAGAAACTGTGCACTTTTCAAAGATTTTTAGTGATTTGAACTAGTTTCATTTTTTGTAATTTTTTGCGGTATTTCCATGCGGTATTAACATCTCTACAATTTATCTTAAAATAATCTAGACTTTTCGTTACTACATTAGACTTGAACGAAAAATAACAATCAAGAAATTAGAATGAATATGCGCCGATATGAAAAAATTAAACTAGTTAAAACCCAAATGCTTCTTAAAAATTGCACAATTTTTCTAACGATCCAAGAATTTAAAGTCACGCAACCGATTCATTAGCTTCAATTTCAAATGTTTTCTTTCCGACAAATGTGAAAAAATAATAAAATGTTTTCTTCTATGTTAAACATTTTACACTCACTTTGTGTAAACTGTTGAGAGTTTACACAAAGGTTTGATCAAATTAACATTCTATTCAAAATTCAAACTTATTAAATTTGATCATATATTCTTAGACCTGAAGATAATATCTGGAATCCTTGATAATATGAAATAAACTTTGTGTTGTTGTTGTGACTGATACCCCTTGACCGACAGTACATTCTCAGTTCAAGTCCATAACGGCTATTGGGCGAAGTGGTGCGGATCCGGTTTTTAAAAGCACTACAAGGGTCGGAGTCCAACTTGGCTAAAGAACCGGTCCCGTAATTTTGAACAGAGATTAGTGACGAAACTGGGACACTTGACCCCGCACTTCCAGATATAAATTTTGAGAACTTGGAAGACATTGCAGCCACGACAGATTTTTGGTGCACCAGCCGCCATTAGTGTACATGGCAGTGGATTTGTCAGCGACCGGCATTGAACCAGAAACGTTCAGATCACTGGCTCGCTGCGTTTGCCAACCAGGCCACTGCGTCCACGAAAGAAACTTTACAATGTGCAAAGAGATTTGCATTTAAATTGCAAAATGTTAATTGTTAAATAAACACATTATTGTATATCATACATGCTATATTCATAAAACGAACAGATAAAAGCATGCTTTGAAAATAGAATTTAAATCAAATTATTTTATTTAAATTAAAATACGAAGTCTTACTCCTCAATCTAGATTAAAAAATGCTTGACCCTGAATAATTTTAGAATAAAAAGTTTTTCAATGTATTCACAGTGGAAATTAAATCTTATGTTTCATAATGTTCTAAATTTCTGCGCATCTCGCAAGGGTTACTCCTTACTTCAAAAATCTTCCAATTTTCTTAACATTTCGAATTACACACATTTTCTTTTATCCTTTGAAATTTACATATTATCCTCCCAAATGAATAAGAGAAAAAAATCACAAAGAAAAATTTCACGGAGGATGCGCTTAAATTTACTGTCGACTGAAATACTGTGGATATGTTCTCTTCTATGATACAGTTGCTTAAAACGAATGGATGAAAAAGTCAGTTCAACTTAACTTTGTGACGCTCATAAACAAAGGTAAGAATAATTAAATGTTTTACGTGTATTCATTAGTTTGTTGATCTTAAATGTACGAACTGTTACATAATTATTTAGTACTCCTTGCTCTTAACAGTTTCTTAATTTATTAAGCTCAACGTCGAAAGAGGAATCACTTGCTCTAAATAAAGTAGATAAAATAAAGTAGTGTTCTTTTTATACTTATGATGTATGGTGGGGAATTAATATACCGGGTGGTTATAATTAAAGTTCCCCTATAAACGGCATCCTACAGAGCAAGCGGGTGAACGGAATGCAACGAAATTTTGTATATGGGCTATACACGAGATGCGCTCACGGAATTTCAAAAAAAAAAAAATAATTAGTTTCAAAATGTCCACCAGAGGGCGCCTTTTCGTGAAAAACATCAAATTTAATACAATAAACGACCAAAACAGAATACAGAAACAATATTAACATTTATTCACTAGTTTCTGTTCACCTTGTCATCGAACCACATTAATTAAAGGTAAGGGAGAAACAAAAACAGTTCAGTTTACAGAAACAAGAACAGATTAGGACGAAATTGCACAATAGGACCACGTTCGCCGGATCTAACTCCGTGCGATTTCTGGTTATGGGCTATTTAAAAAGTCTGCTGTATCGTGGAGGGGTTGCGACCTTGAATGACTTAAAGAACTCCATAACGCTTCATGTGCGATGCCTCACAACTGATCAGTTACGATCTCATGTTGAACACACTGTCCATCAACTTGAAATTTTGCAGGTGCATGAAGGTTGTCACGTGGAGCAGCTGTCCCTACATCGTACTGGACACAATTAACAACTGCTCCTCTTGTGCAATTTCATCCTAATCTGTTCTTGTTTCTGCAAACTGAACTGTTTTTGTTTCTCCCTTACCTTTACTTAATGTGGTTCGATGACAAGGTGATCAGAAACTAATCAATAAATGTTAATATTGTTTCTGTATTCCGTTTTGGTCGTTTATTGTGTTAAATTCCATGTTTTTCCCGAAAAGGCGCCCTCTGGTGGACATTTTGGAACTTATTTTTTTTTTCGAAATTCCGTGAGCGCATCTCGTGTATAGCCCATATACAAAATTTCGTTGCATTCCGTTCACCAGTTTGCGCTGTAGAATGCCGTTTATAGGGGAAGTTTAATTATTAACCACACGGTATATAGATACATACATATATATATATATATATATATATATATATATATATATATATATATATATATATATATATATATATATATATATACAGTGATTTCCGCTTATAAGAATCACGTTTGTTCTTACTGTTTTTGATTCTTATAAGCGGTTGATTCTTATAGCCGAAATTTTGGTTTTAGGACAGGCGCACACACACACACCTAATATATATACATAGTATATTAGATAATTTACCATAAAAGACTCTTTAATTTACGTTAATTATCTTTTATTAAAATTATTTTTTATAACTTTAAAAATACAAATTAATTTCTAGACCTATAAGTAGATACACATGATTATAGTAAGAGAAGAAAAGAAAATCCTATATTTGTTACAACATACCTGCGTAACAGTTTTAACATTTCAACTGCAGGAAGGGAGCAAGAAAAAGTTTTCTATGGTAGTTTGACGTAATGCAGTTTTCAGGAGGCTGTTTATACCTCTTTCAATACTAATAGTCTCAGACGAAGATTCACCTTCTAGCTTACGTTTCACGATATAATAACGTGCTGAATCTACTAATGTCACGTTTGCCTAAGTGATAGTGGACACTTCGCCGAAGATTTATGTGTTTCAGGGTCCAGGAAGCCGCAAATAGGATGTGGGAGGTGGGGAAAAAGAGTCCCTATTTTTGTTTATCAGTGGAGAAAAGTGAAATCGGACCCGGACGGGTAAAGATGCTCCGGGGTCAAGCTAATAGGACAATGTTGTGCTAAAGCGTTTAAGGAGAAACTATTATGTTATGTTTAACAAAGAAAGGGATGAATTTCACGACTATATTCCATCCCATCTTAACAATCTTTCTTTAAAAAAAAAAGAAAGAAAGAACTTCGTGCCTTTTGAGGGTTTAGGTAGCTTTTTTGGAAAAATGAAAGGAAAGCGAAGATTATAAACTGATTCTTAAAACTGGTGGATTGATTCTTTAAAGCGAAAACTTTAACATGGAAATAATACATTTGTTTTTGTTTTCGCGATATTGATTCTTTTAAACGGTTGATTCTTATAACTACTGACCACTATAAGCGATATATATATATATATATATATATATATATATATAGGAAAATATATATATATATATATATATATATATATATATATATATATATATATATATATATATCCCTGTGTTTTTATGCATGTGATTGGATTGCAGTTAACCCAGCCAACATTTTCTAGCTTAAGCCTTCCACAGTGTAGAATGCTATGGGACGCTCAGAAAAACTTCATAGAATTCCAATATTCCTGTATATAATAAGTCTTAAAAGATCATCGTATTTTATAGCGAGTAAGTGCATTGTTGTTTGAAAAAATAATACGAAATGTGCTATTAAAATACCCAAGACTAAGTGTTCTCAAACTCTTTCAAAACCGACCCCTCTTGCAATCGAGAAACTGTGAAAATCCTCATCCTATTTGTTAAAAATTATAATTCAATGACAAAGAAATAATTCTAAGTTAATGAACAGAGCCAGATATTTTGATTTTATTTCTTCAAAAGCTATATAAAATATCGTTTCTGGCAAAAACAATAAGGTTATATTTGTTGGTAAAATCTAACAAGTCTTTGGCTAAACTATTATAACAATCGTATGAAGAAATTCCAAAGAAGAATTTTGAAAAAAAAATTATCTTCAATAGTAAAACATTGTGGGAAAATATTTATGGTATGGACACCTCAACCTGGAATATATTGGTAATAGAATGAATAGGTAAAAATATTGTGAGACGTTTGTACAGTTGCCCTAAATTAATAGAATACCTAGAAATAATACTTGTAGACTAAATCTGACAGAATGAAAAATTTCAATTTCAATTATTTTTCAAAATAACGATCACAAATTATATAACAAAAAAATGGAACAAAATCGCTGGAGAAATCTAAAAAAGGGAGTTGAACATATTTCTGAAAGATTGATCTATACGGTACAGGAAAGTGGACTTTGACATTTCTGAAGATCGCTGTTAAGGGAGTGGTATTCACAAAACTATGAGTTTCCCTTTAGTAAGGCATCAACTATGATTGATCTGAAGATCTGCAGTAATTCCTGTATACGCAGTCAAGGGTCCGCCCGTTTCTTCAATTAGTATGGGTCTGGGCACCGGATGGACAGTGGAGATCTGTCGGTCCAATTGGGCAACACGGGGTACCTTTTAGAGAGTAGTAGGGGTAGGACAGCGTGGGAGGTGGCAACAGTTCGGGTGGATTTTCGAATTGTCAGTAGACACCATCAGTTGACCCGGTGAACATCGCGTCTTCGTTATCAAGGCGTTCTTTAAAAACAACGATTCTGTAACTGCGACACAGAGGGCATTTATCACGGGCCTCGGGCTCTATGCAAGGGATGCCGTTCCCGATCGAAAACGAATCCAGTGATGGGTTTCAAACGTGAGAACAAGTGTGTCTGCGGTACCAAAGAAACGAGGTGGTCGTTCTCAGAACGTTAGAACAAATGGAAATGTGCAGCGAGTCCGTAAGACCCCTATTTGTGAAGAAGTTGCCAGCATTTCCCTAGAGATGACCAACAGAGTGGTGGAAAATTTTGGAGAACGGCTTCGGCAATGCATCGCAAATAGCAGGCGCCACCTGAATGACGTTATTTTCAAAACATAGTGAAAAATAACTAGCACTTTTTCGAAAATAAAAAGCTTTTTTCTGTAAACTGTATTTTTCGTTTTTCGTTACCCTTTGAAATGTGGGAATATCATCTGCCACACCCTGTATATATAAAAACGATACGCTATTAAAACAAATAAGAAAAATTCAAAGGATGAATAATTTGATTTTAAATGGCTTAAACAAAGTGTCGATTACTTTTTGCTGGAACGGTATCATACTAATATATTTATTTAATATTTATTACTTTGTGAAATATATGTGTCAAATGTGTAAGTATAAAAGTAAATAAGAAATCCAAAATTATAATCAGATGCTCCAGTCAAATCAAATAAATCGGAATGCCATAAAAGAAACCATAAGTGTTCGGCCCATTTCTTGTTTATTACACTTTGATATTGAACTGCAAAGAAGTTTTTAAACATTTAAGAAAAATGTATTGCTTGATATTTAAAGTATTCAACCAACAATATATTTTAAATTTCATTGATAACCACATTAAATCGATTTCGATGCATTATTTCCATAAATCTTCAAAATAATACTCGGTGAAATTAAGAATATTTATAAGTCAGTTTATACTTAATGCGGATTACATTACACAACCGCACTATATAAAATAAAATAACTTTATCAAATAACAGTGTTTTGAAAAACTAAAAATCTCAAAAGTCCAGATACAATATTAATGAATTAAGTATGTTTATTCTCTTCAAAAGATAATGAAAAAAGTATAAAAAAACCTATGTTTTTTTATTTAGATTTCAAATACCTTACCATCTGTTGTGTATTTTATTGATTTCAGAAGCTGTTTCACTTTATAGAACTCCATTGAGAGTAAGTTGGATAAATAAATGGCATTTATCAAAATTAATGATCCAACTTTTTCTTGAAATGAAATTTGTCGGCGTTTATTTTGATGGCTCTTGAACGGTGTTTTTTCAGACAAAAATAAACTAATAAATACTCTTGCTAATTCAGTTATCAATGATGTAAAGAATTTATGGAAGAAAATATACTCTCTATTAAAGGTACGTGGAATTCAAAACTATTTTATGAATCTAATTTTCTTTTTAAATCTATATCTTTAAATCTATTATTTAATAATAATATACTAAATTGCTCTGGAAAGCCAAAAGAAGCATTGAAATAGATAACGCATTTCTTATAAACATATTACAAAAGAATTACGACAATATATAAGATGACACTGAGTGACTGTTGACAAATTTCATAGCATTTACTGGGTGATTCACTTACACACCCGCACATACAAATTTAAATTTTATGTTGCTAGAACGTGCCCATGTATGTTTATGCGTATGTCAGTGTGTGCCCGAGAAAAGAAAGAATAATTTTTGCGAGAGGAATTTTCCTAAAATTCGTGTATTTCATAGCATAACTACTATACGATATCCTTAAAGCAAATGAAAATATCAGCTTTGAAGGTCGAGACAAAGTTGAGTAAATATAAATATGCATATATATAATATTGATATTGTAATCAGTTTTGTAAAATAATTTTTTTAGTCAGATTTAAAAAAAGAATAAAAACTCCAAAAAAGACAAATTCAAAAAACTTTCAGTTTGAAATTCCCTTTTTTGTAAACAGTTTTTGTTTTTATGTAAGCATCATTATGCTTTCCCTTTATAAATTGTTGAGTTCGACAAGGATACGTCGTCCACAACGTTTAGCTTATACGATGAAAGTGAACCTGAAGACCAGTCGCTGCGCAGCAATTCCTGCAAACTCAACCGAGGGGGACACCTGTACGGGTAATTTTTATGGACCTGGGTACCGGATACAGGGACAGTACAAATCTGCTGACTAACTGGGGCAACTCAGGAAAGAATGTTCTATTTTCTTTAATTATAAATTGCAATAGATATACACCTCTTGACAAAATCAGGTCGTCGTGTGAGCAACTGTCATGAAGTACTTCCCAGTACCCTTTAAAGTTGAAATTCTGACCTGAAAATTTGTAAGCACTCTGTTTAGGCCTAAATGAGTTAAAATTTTATAAAGATTGCACTTCCGGTTTCGATTTTGGAGGTGTTCCATGACCTGGAACACTGGGAAATTAGCGCTCTGAAAAGTGTGGCTAAGCTAGTATTGAGGTGAAGCAAACCAAAAAAAAAGTCGCACACACAAATAAAAACACAAAATAAACTTGATTATATATGATTTTAAATAAATATTTCCAGTTCCTATACACAAAAGCAATTCTTACACATAAGAATATTCACTAACCTATTTTTTTTCTTTTTGGCTTCGTGATATTTTTGAAAGCACGTCAGTCCCTTCTGAAAAAAAGCACAAACCAACATTGCAGGTCCACGAGTTTGCTGTTCGTAAACTCGAGGATGCCAGGATGGTGCCCAGGCAATCGACGAACAACAAGGAGCCCGGAGGACTAGATTTCACAGGATTTTGGACATAGGGCTTTTATTCCGAGGTATGCGGTCGAAGTTGAATCGGTTTGGACTCGCTGAGCTGGACAAAGAGGTCGCCAGAGAGAGATACGCGTTCTACTGCGCAAACCGCTCTAGTTTCCCAGTGTTCCCTATCGTGGAACACCTTTTGAAAATCTTTCGTTATTGCTATGGTTTCGGTATAAAAAATTTAAAATAATATAGAATAAATAGTTTAGAGTACAGCCAATAAAATGACATAGACTTTTTTTCCCAGCAATTTTTTTTTGTATTTAAAAAGGATTTTTAAATTATGGCTCTGAAATATGGCTCTTTTTTTATAATGCCACTGGGACGAGGGTATGTATTGGCTTGTGATATGTTGCCATGTATTATCAAAAAGAGTAGATCAAAGTAAAAAATGAAGCCAATTGCTTAATTTTTCGCCAAATTTTGACGGTTTTAGAAGCAAGTAAAGTTTGGTATTCTACCACGTGGACCACCGGAGAGTAAAGGGTTATACGACGAAAGTGAACCAGTCGCTGCGCAGCAATTCCTGCAAACGCAACCGAGGGTGAATTTCACCTGTTCGGGTAAATTTTGTGGACCTGAGTGCCGCATACAGGGACAGTACAAATCTGCCGACCAACTGGGGCAACTCAGGAAAGTATGTTCTATTTTATTTAATTATAAATTGCAATAGATATACACCTCTTGACAAAATCAGGTCGTCGTGTGAGCAACTGTCATGAAGAAATGGGATATGTAAAAAGAAGGTTGTATATTTTTACTATAATTTCAAAGGAAACATATGAAGAGCACAACTACCCTCAAAGTAACAGTATATGTTGAAAGGATAACTAACTCTAGTTTAGTTACAAGCTATTATCGGCAGATGTTCTTATAACAAAATTTGTTACAGTATCCGTTTTAATGTCATATTAGATATTTGATCAGTTTTCTGGTATTGAACTTTTCAGTCTAAATTGGCTTCAGTAGCAGTCAAAATATATGAAACGTGTTCACTTGGTATCAAGTTGAGTTGCGCGTCAGGGATCAACTGTTAGTGAAATCACATTAACAGTTTTTGATATGAATAACATGTCCTTATTGATTAACAGCAATACTACGGAAATACCTGCAAACCTGGGAAAATAAGAACAACATAGAGTCCGGTATCTCTTCGATATAAACTCCGCCATAATGCCATCCGTATGTTTTTCACTGAGTGATATAGCCATATAACTTCTCACAAAGAATCTTAATTGCATTCATACGATATCGATACATAATACAGGTCAGTAACACGGAATACGCAGATAAGTACATCATGAAGTCACTAAAATTATTTCAGCGTTGAATAGGCTGGTGTATACCTTCAGACAAAAGACTCAGAAGAGTAGTCTCTATTTATTACTCTAGTAAGCTAAAATAGTCGGGCATCCATCAAGAATGTGCTATGGTGTTGACATTGCACATTCTTGACTCACTAAGGTCTATAGGCGACAGCATATGCTCACGAATGGTGCTTTCAAATCATCTCTGTCGAGCGGTAGTAATAAACATTAACCCTTGAAATATACCCCTTGGCACGCCTATTGACTTATCGTCTTTCAGTATCAGCCAGTGGTGCGTACCTTCTTAAACAATATACCGCCATCAAAGTGCAAAATTTGCATCGTTCTGACTCAAATGATTGCGAGATGTTAATGGAATAAACATAGTTCTGCAGTAAAAATTAAGTCTATGTACTCTGGCAGGTTGGATTAGGCTAAGATGATCTTTGCCATTGGTTATAATGCGAGAGCAATATTTCCTAATGTTTTCTTAAAGTGAATCTCTAATGATAGTAATCAAAATACACGCCTTCCGTTGAACATTGTATGTTCCAGCAGAAACTTTTTACGAAACGAGCATCATCGTTTTTCGGATATTTTATGAGTGAACTTTGCTTTTAATGTCAAAAAAGGGTATTTTTGAGATTTCGCTATAGGTCTTAAGGGTTTTAAAAGTGAATGCCATGGTGCTCTCTCATAATTAAACACTTTTTCTGTAACTACTAATTAAATATGTAGAAAATTTTTTTTAATATTTAAACAGTAATTTGGATAAAAATTTAAACACAAAATGTGAATATTTTTGAAGCAACAAATCTGTTTCGGAAACTTTAAAATATAGATAACGCATTTGTATATGCTTTGAAAAAAATTAATATTACGTAGGGTTAAACTCAATTTGATTATAAAGAAATTACGTGACTCCAGGAAATTAAGATTATTGTCTTTTTATACGTATGGATATTAGTTTAAAAGTGTCCGTTAACCGGTTCTATAGCATATTTTGAATATGTAGAATATAGTATATAATATAGTATATTTTAAATAAATAGTTTTTGTAATTTCGTTTTAAATAGATATGAAAATCACTCTTAGACTTTGATAAAGCAGACAATAACAGTGTAGCAAATATTTACGTTCCCTTGATCTATAGTTTGAGACATGGAAGTATCGAGGAACCAAGACGCTTAAAATGTATATGGGATCACCTTGCAGCATTAGTTTCCTTTCGAATGTAAAGGGTTAATCAAATAAGAGGATTATAAACGGAACTTTGTTTAAAAGAGTTTAGAAACATTCAATTTTAGAGGGCATTCAATAATTATCTGCTAAGTTCATAAAATATAAACATCATTAGCAAACGAATAATTCTGTGATAGGAAATTATTATCAAGACTCAAGGAGAAAAACTGAAATATTTTATTGCTTTGCTGCTCAGAATTAATTAATTTAAGTACACGTTTGTTTTCTATATTATTTTCTCTATTATTTCTTTACACGTTATTTCTTTACACGTCTCTATTATTTTCTCTATTATTTCTTTACTCTCTATTACACATTTGTTTTCTATATTATTTCTTTTAATATGGTATTGTAAACTTGACTTATTAAAGGAGAAACTTTCGCATAAAGTGTTTAATTACAATTAATTACTAACAATAATACTGCATTGAAATTAAACGTTTGAAATTAGCAAAATTTGAAATATTCATTAAGTTATGATAATTTTCATATTATTATAAATCATCCAGAAAGTTATTTCTGACTTTTATTCTCGTTTATAAGTAATTATTTATAAAAATATCTTTTCAAACATGTATACAACTTTAAAGTAATGGGACAAAACCAATAAAAAACACAGTTTTTAAATTTAGATACAAGAGAATAATCTAAAATAAGTAAGGGCCGTTATATAAAGGGAAAATAATCCTTTTGAATGTATTGATTATCTAGTTTCCATTTATGAATATTTTTTTAAACATTTCTTTATTCAATATTCGACTCTAAAGATTATTTGACGACTACATTTGAAAACAAAGTTTGGCTTCAGGCAAGAAATTATATGATCGAAAAATTTAAGCCATTACTTATTTTTATTGTACTAAATCAGTATGAACTTTTACAGATATAATAAATTTGAAAGTACTGTCTCAAAATTCGAATGAATAAGGGATTTACTCGTAATATTTTTTTAACCTTTGTTCATACATATTAAAATTGAAAGGTTATAAAAATTGTGTGACTAATAATTGTCTTATTTTATAAAATAAAATCTTTTACATTATTGTCCCCTTAAGGTAGAGTAAATATTTTCAACTACAGTTAATTATTTTTATTATTTCGCATTTCTGGAGGATTGTTTTTACATAAAAAGAGAAATGATTTAGCTTTACAGAGTGTAAGTGTCTAATGGAGTCAACAAATCCAACGTTTTAATATGTCTGTCGCAGCAAACTTTTCCATGATACTACAGAGATTATTATTGAATTAAATGATAAACTAGTCATTTGAATTATATAAACCTTGAAAAGTGGTCTTCTTGCTTTTTACGCATTCATTCGTATGTATATTACTCTAAATTATATTGCTTATATATATATATATATATATATATATATATATATATATATAGTACAAATCGTTTATTAGAACATCCAGGGGACTTTAAAAACTGGTTCTTATAATCTATAGTTTTTATATCCGATAGATAACTTAAAACTGCTGGAAATACCAAATTCATTGTCCCATAATTTCTATTTACACCTGAAACAGGGCATTCGAAAAATGGTTAAAAGGTTCAAGTTCAATCAAGGAAAAACACACTGCTTATTTTCATATAAGTATGTATTTTTAAACTTTTTCACATACATAGTTCTTAAAACGTCAAAAAGAAAAATGATTAAAATTATGTAGCTATTATGACTGTACATACATAATTCAATATTTTTTTACATGTTTATTCATTTTTTGAAAAATGGTCAGTAATATTTCTTTGGTTAGTTTTTTTGTAAATAAAAATAATTTTCGGTTATCACGATTAGTTCCTTGACAGCTTTTTTTTTTTTTCGCATCCTTCACAAAATCGTCATTGCAAGCTAGAAATTTATTAACAGTATTGATTGCTGAAAACTTTTCTTTTAAACTCGGGCAAGAAATCTCGCTCAAAAGATCTTCTGAACTGCCACTGTCGTCAATATCATCATCTCTGCCAGAAATCTCTGCATTTACGCCTGCAACAATATCTTCATCCGTTACATTCCCATGAGTTTCAAGAGCCCAGTCTATGTCTTCATATTCCTGATGTGAATTTAGTTTAATTGGTAAATCTCGAACCCAGTCTTGATGCGTTTCATCTCTAGCGTCTTGAGTTTAAAAAATGGGAGAATTTGCATCCCTAAGAAAACCAGCATGCCTGAAACAATTCGATTTTTTTAAACCAATGCGGATGCACTTGTTGTCAAACATTCTACTATACTACGCAGTAGTTTACTGTCCATTTTATTATAGGGGCACCATATAGGCGGACAGCATTACCCCTGATGAAACAACAACGCAAACGAAGGCTTTTTTTGTGGCGCGACGCCGGGATTCAATCCGAGCACCCACAGCATCGAAAACCAGCACGCTGTACCACAGGGCTGCCACAAGCCCCAATTCGAAATCGAAAAAGGTTTAACATTTTTTCACGCCTTATCTAGCATGATGATAGGGTCCAGTACTGAAATATTCGGTTCTTTCTTATTTTCAATATCGTCGATGATCAGTAGAATCAAGTTCTTCCTGAAATGAACTCTTAAGGACTTGATGGCACGTTGGCCATAGGCTGTAATACGGAGGTTGTGTTGGGAGGAAGAAAAGTTAATTTAATGTCATGAAGATCCTGAACCGAAGGGTGTGCGGGACAATTATCCACAGTAAAAATAATTCTCTTTTATGTTGTTCAATAAGTTCTTGATCCCACTTCCGTAACCAGTTTTCAAACATTTCTCCTGTCATCCAAGCTTTAGAATTCGAATAAAAATCAACTGGCAGCGATTTTATATTTTTAAATGTCCTCAGTTTTTTGTATTTCCCGATTACTAAAAGCTTCAATTTTTCAGTTCCAGTTAAATTTGCAGCAACCATAACTGTTATTCTTTCTTTTGAAAGCTTACCACCACTGCAGTTTTTGAGGTGTAGCCTTCGATTCTCCACTGATTCACCCGAACACAATGGAATGCCTCTCCCGAAATCCCTGGATCCACAAAGTTGAACAAAAGAAATCGTGTTTTTTAAAGAGTTTCGCAAATTCATTTGCTTTCGCTTGCAAAATTGGTCCGCTTAGGGGAATGTTGGCACTCCTTTGACTCTTAAACCAATCCAAACGGGCTTCTTCTATGTCAGCATGTGGACTTTTTCGAAGTTTCTTAATTTTAGTCCGTTTTTATTTAGATATAAAATAGATAAAATGGTTGAAGAACAACGTGCTGCTACTTCCCGTCCGTTCACAATTAATATGTTCTTATAAGCGATTTATTTTCCCAGAATCTAATTAATTTTAAGTAGCTAAAAGCGATATGTTCTTATTAACGATGTTATTATAACCGGATTTTACATCCATCATTACACATAAGAATTGGCCAGGAACTTATAATTCCGTTCTTTTAAGCGATATGTTTTTATAACCGGTGTTCTTATAAACAGATTTTACTGTATATATATATATATATATATATATATATATATATATATATATATATATATGTAACGTACTGGACAACCCAAGGAAAGAGTGGGTGTCCAGCACATCACAGGCAATGATGAGTAGTCGTGGCTCGAAAAAACGACGCGGCAAGTTACGTCATTAAATTTTATTAGACGGTGAATACGTCTATTCAAGTCAGTTACAAAATGAGAAAAGCCTACATGTACATGATCCCAAACTTTATATAACCTCATCTCGTCATGTGATCGTAGTAGGGTTTAATTGGTTAAAAGTTAAGAAAAGGCGTGACAAATGCGCTACAGCGTTTAATTTTCTGCCCACGCCACGTCAGTTTCGTTTTCAATAAAAAGTCAGCCATCTTTAATAATATTGCCTGGGGTTACAAAGGCTATTACTATGGGATTTCTATATAAGTTTTACTGGGATGACAATGGTAAAATTTAGAATATCTCTTGGATTTTAACACGAATGCCCAAGGGAAATTACCTATTTCAAGGAATTAAAAAAGGGTTTGTAATTTGGAATAGTAAAGTGAGGAATTAATAGTTTTTAAATGTTAAGATTGTTGAATTAAGAAATTACTAGTTTTTAATATTATATATATATATATACATATATATATATATATATATATATATATATATGTGCGTGATAATATTATTAACAACCTATAATCGTCCATTCGGAACTTTCTCTCTGTTCTGGTAACCCCTTTTTCGACTCCTTGGAGAGACCACATACTAACGCCTTTCCACATACTAACTTCCTCCGCCAATTTAGGCAATCTCTCTGAGCTAATTCTATTTTTCGCGCTTTTGGGGAGACGCTGGATTGACTCGAGATGAGTAAGATGTGCTGCATTATTCGTAAATAAATGCCTTTGTTCCTGAAGCTGACTTTCATTATTTCGGCCATGATGTAGGCTTTTCTTCAAGAGATGACCATTCGGGTCATCTCATATATATGTATATATATATATATATATATATATATATATATACGGTATATATTTATATAAAATAATAATAATAATAATAATAATAAAACATCCACCTCCCCATGGACAGAAAGTTTATCAGTTTGAATTTCAAAATCTGCATGGTTAGAATACTGAGTGAAATTTCTTCTTCCGATACTTACTTTAATACATTGAAAGGAAGATATAAACTGATAAAAATGTTGGTAATCAATAAATATTTTAAAGACATATATTACTCCTTAACAGGTAAAATGCAGTATAAAGACTAATTGCTTACACACTGACATAAATTTAAAACAGTAAAGTTAGTAAATAAATAGTAAAAAAAATGAATATAGGAAAAATGAGGCATATCAATTTTTTTATGGAGATGCATTATACAATAATAATTTTAATATCAAACAAAGGCAACGCCTAATATCGTTCCAGAATATGTTACTGTGACATTAAAAGAAATTTAATTCATTGGACTTTCAAAATAAATTGTGTTAACTCTGAAGGATTTTTTGAACTTCAATTGAAAATGATATACCGTGACTCTATCATATCAGTGTATAATAATTTCGGTAAAAAAGAAGAAAAAATAATATTGGAGAAAAAGGGGAAGACCTTCATTTCAATGGCAGTGTCTGTGAAATATCTAAGGAAGAACAGGTGTTATAGATATATTGATAATCGCAAATGTGTCTTTATTTTATTTTTCAACGTATAGAATTTCATACGATATAGCTTCGTATATTCTGATGGAAACGTTTTAGATGAAAACTGTCTCTCTAAGGAGCAGAAATTGTCTATTAATTTTGAAATGTTTCTCAACTGTAAAATAAATAGCTTTTCTTTATTCTCGTGTCAGATAATCGATTTTTGTCTTACACAAAATGATGCATTTTACCTGTTAAAGAAAAATGGAGGTCTTTTAAGAAATATATTGATTAGCCATATTTTTATTAGATCAAATATCTCCCTGAGAATATAAAAATTAGTAGCGTAAGGAGTAATTTTATTCAGTATTCTAAACATGTAGACTTTGAAATTCAAAATGATAAAATTAATGTCTTTTCAAACAGGGATTTTCTTGTAATATATCATTAACATACTTCAGATAATTTCTAATGTATGAATGCCAGAATTAATTAAAAAACAAATCTAGAAATCTAAAGTAGCATTTTTGTATTGCTTAGATATCTGACTACAAAAATGTATAATCTCGTAATAACCGTCTCCTGGCATTTACTTGTGCAACAAAAGTTCAATTATTAGTTGTAAACCATTAAAATTGCACCGTGCTACAAAGAATTCTGAAATATTTCTGTGAAAAACTGTATTTAAACTTAGATAGCTACAATAAAATTCATTTTTTCAAAAATAAATTAAAAGTTTCTGATCTAAATTTAAATTTGACTAACAAAACTGTTACTTATATCATATTCTTATATCATTTTAACCATTAACTAAAAACTTAATTAATACGGTATGATAACAACTGAATATCCGACTTTTTGTTTAGAATTTGAATGAATTCACATTTTTTTTTCATCCTAATTCTGAAATGTAGCATTATAAACATGAATTCTATTTTTATGTAAACGAATTACACAGTTTAAAGACAGAAGGAAAAGATATTATATTTTAATTCAAGAACAATTTTCATTTGTGTATCAGAATTATATTCTGCTAAAAAAGCTTTTTTTTGCAATTTTTTAGTTTTAACATGCGTTTTAAGAATTAAATCTTTCAATATAAAATCTTATTTTATTTCTCAGAAAAATGAAGCAATTGAACAGATTTTAGCATTTATCAGAATGGTATATCCATTTTCTCAAAAAATAGATTTGAATAATATTCAAATAATGCTTAAAATATGAATCCTGGCATTTTCGTTGTAAAGAAACTTAAAATTATTTGTTACTGATACTAATGATATCTTTTCAGTTCGCATATTCATTAAGAATAATTTTAAAGCCTTCTTAAATACATAATACAAAAGAATAAAACTTCCAATAGACGCTATTAGAGCATAAACGTATTAAAATATTTTGTTCTCAGTACAGAACAATACAGCCTTTATTATAAACGACTTGATTCTCTTCTTTTTAAAATTTCATCTCAATCCTCGTTAACTACACCAAAGTTTTTATAGTCATTTCTCAGCTGATATAGATTATAAGAAGAATAATGTAAATACACATAAACTCGCATATACAGACACACACATCTTGAATATATGTATTCAATACGCTGATATGAATCACAGACGCTGATCTGCCTGTTTTGAGGTTACATGACTCTGGGGCAGGGCACTAGCTAGCGGAGCGTCGTCATTTCCTATCTGTTTTAGGTAGTAAAAAGGGGTGGCCAGAACCGGTAGGCCGTCTACCCGAAGTCATGTCACCCTGAAGCAGGTAGGTTTTTTAGGCTCTTTGAGGATGCCATTTTTAATGTGTTACTGCTACCTAGCTTTCTTATACATGATTAAAAATATTTAAAGAGGCACAGGACCTTGAATCTCGACGAAATGACTATAAATATGGTGTAATTCTAACCACAAAACTCAAACAATATTATAAAAAGAAATTTTCTTCCTCTATACATATAAAGTACATATCTTCAAATATGTCATATATAAAAACGGAAATTATAAATCAGTAAATAATTTTCAAATTAGCAGTTTAGAATTTTATATGATTATCTGGTGATTAAAAATCATAGTGCTGTGCGCATCATAAAATTGAGAGTTATGCTTACATAAAATAATTAATCGTTAGAATACACTTGTAATATATTTACCTGTAATGTTGAACCAAATAAATTGTAATAAATATTATTTAAATTAAAAACTGAGCATAAAATTGGAAAACTTCAAAAATTATCACAATTATTTGCAAAATTTTCCCACATAAAAAAGTATTCCAGAATTGCACAATTTTTCTTGTTTTAAAATGTAGAGTACCATGAAGTATCCATATGAGTGTAGTTTTATCAGTTTTCTAATGATATTTTAAAAGTAATGATGCATACAAACTCAAAATTAGAAGTTAATCATATAAAATTCTAAACTGCTAATTTGAAAATTATTTATGTATTTACAATTTCCATTTTTATATATGACATATTTAAAGATATGTACTTTATATGTATAAAGAAAGAAAATTTCTTTTTCTAATATTATTTGAGTTTTTGTGGTTACAATTAGACCATATTTATAGTAATTTCGTCGAGCTTCAAGGTCCTGTGCTCCCTTAAGAAATGAAACAGTGGATTTATAAGGAACTAGCTGAGAACCCGTACTTCGCTACGGAGTACATTCAAATTAAATACAATGGTCAATGTATGCAATTAATGCCAAATATATATAAATATATATAATAAATACGACGATCAATGTATACAATTGATGTAAAAAATTTATATAGAATATTTTTATAAAAAAATCATAAGGGACAAAATAATGTAGAAGAAAATAGTCAAATTAAATCTAATAGGACATACTAAATAATATAGTACAGTTAATATAGTACAGTTTGAGGAACATATCTTTTACTGTATTTTGATATTATTTTGGATAATGTCCAATCATCTGCCGCATTAGCAAGAAAAAAATTTTTTTTTGTCTATTTCGTTGTTATCGCGTGACGATAAATTTATTTAAAGTACCAGAAAAAGAAATCACCTGATCAGCATTTAATAAATTAAATTCTAAAAATTAATCTTTAAAAATTCCCCCAAAATCAGAAAATGGAGGTAAAGAATCGATTATGATTTCATTTTAAAGGAATTTTTATGATCTTACTCGTAATATTAATTTTATAACCCTTAAATTATTGTTATAAATGCAAACTTAAAAAAAGTTACTAAGACAGCTTAAAAATTTAATTTTTAAAAATCTAAGAATTTTCAAAAATCTTTCTTAGTGCACCCCTACACCATAAGAAGAATCGCCATGCAAAATTTCAGCCCTTTAGGTCCAGCGGTTTGGTCTGTGCGTTGTATGTCAGCCAATGAGTCAGTTACGGAACTGTTTTATATATATAGATTACACATGTACGAACTTAGAGCATCAACAATATCGGAGATAAGAATGAAGTATACGAAATATATTTTTAAACGTTTAAATTCCTTTCTAGGGAGTAACTCCAAAATTTTATAAATATTGCCAATGTAGTATCCTAGATAGCAAATAAAATAAAAAAATAATAATTAAAACTCACAAAGCATCGAAAAACATATGAAACACATCTAGACGAAACAAACAGCCCAGTAAAATGGTAACTTGGACAAAAGGGAGAAGTAAAATCATGCTCCAAGCGGAAAAATACATTGCGATTTGAAAAAAAAAAACGTAAATATTCAGTAATATATTGTTACGAATTCCCAGTTCGGGTTCTCCAATTGAATGGACTTTGAATAAGTCAGAAAAAAACAAAGATTCATTTACAAGAAGTCGAAATACTACAGCTTATAGATTGTAATAAACTGACTACAGTGCTTCTAACACAATCTCTTGATCACAGAAGTACGGAAAAACTTAACGCAAAAGACGCGGCACTGAATCGCACTTATCGTGGCATACATCTCAGCAATTTTCCGAAGAAAATATCACAGCTAACAGCGGCGCTTTTGAGAAGCTCGAAGCACAACTCCCCTCTGAACTCCAATCGAGTCTGAATTTATATCTTTTCGAGAATCTAAGAATTTCCACAATGTTTCTGAAAATTCCAGGCTTCAAAAAGTCGCCAAGTTTGACGCAAATTCGCCAAATTTGGCGCCAAACTATTAGTCTCCAAAAACGTCGCTAACAAGCGAATATCTCACCAATTTGGCGAGATACCATAAAACCCTAGGTTAAATGCATGGTACTGTAGAAATTTAGCTAATACGACTATTTACGTGGAACAAACAATGATAATTCATTATTTTGCAAGCAGAATAACAATTTTAACGGTAATTTAAGCTAAAGACATACATTAATTTACAAAATTCGTAACAATATGGAAGAGAGGGGGTGGGGGACTGAAACACACATTATTGATCATTAAAATCAATAGCATTGCTTTACCTAAAATGCTGGAAAAAAAAATACAAATCATTCTCTCAGTTCAGTTATTTTTATAGTATGGTTAAAAAATATTTGATCTTATTTTTTAACATTTCATGTATTCAACTTTTAAAATCTTATTTATTCTCTAGCGGTACAATTTAAGCATAATGCTTGTCTTTAAGAGGTCAGGTAGTTATTATTAGCCGCTTACATAAAAAGGAAAGAATGTACAAGATGCCTGAAAACGCATAAAGTAATTGTGCTGTGGAGTCTGATTTGTATCGAATGAAGTTTTTGCTGTTAGTTTCTCCCGTAAACCAAGAAAAGAAATCGGAAAGATAGTTACAGGATGACCGTAGAAATCAGTATGCGCTTGGTGTGGCCCAGAGAGAATCTAAAATGTCGAGCTACAGAAATCCTGGGGGTAAAAAGACAAAACAGGACTCAAAATCAGGAGCGGTTAAATCCGGCTGGATTCTAAGTCCGTAAAATTTACGGAGACCATAAAAAGAAAGCGTTCGTATATATGTGTGCTTTAAGAAGAACTAAAGTTTTACTAAAATGAAAGAAAAAATGTGTGAATAACATCCGACAAAACATGTATTAAAAATGGAAAAAAGGAGCATTAGAACGAAATAATAAACTCTCTTTAGGTAAAAGGGTAAAACATGTATTTAAATTGGAATTAGAATGTAAATAAATTTTAATCTCGTTATATTCTCGAACTTTGCCAACTAATTTTCAAATATTGATGTTAAATTTATAATTTTATCGGTATTATTTATGAGTTTTCTCTATACAAGATCACTATGGAGGATGACATCGTTTTTCAGTAGTTTTTTAACGCTTTTTCAAGACAGCTAAGCAGGAATCAAAAATAGAAATAGTTAAAAAAATTACCCCAAAAAAAGAAATAGCAGCATCTTTAAAATTTTACGCCATTTCTCTTATCGAGTGGTATACTTTAACGGAGGGGGGAGGGGTGAGCAGTGATGTATGTACCGTAAAATCTTGACTATAATACGCAGTGTATAATATGCATGCTTGATTTTGCTCGAAATTTCCGAAAAAAATTAAAATTTCACTATAATGCGCACCCATAACTTTTGAATATTTTACTTAAAAATTGTACAAATATTTATCAACATAAATAAAATTTGCAATAATAATAAATGAAACCGTCAAATTCGGTAGAAAAAAAGCTTATATTTTTAATTCAAAACAAACAATACTGTGAAATTATTTATCAGTCTTGAACACTTTCACTAGAATACACCTAAGCTATTTTTTGTCGTTTATTCAATGTTTAAAACTACCCTTTTTTCTAGACTAGTATAATACGTACCCTCATTTTGGTGGACTAAAATGTGAAAAAAACAGTGCGTATTATACTCAAGAGTTTACGGTATGTGTGTGTGTGACTGTTTTGGTGTGTTTATGTTTCTTTAAAGTCTATGGAAATCTTTCAATGTATAATCGAAATACGTTGAAATTCCAATAATCCATTTACGCATGTGCACCGTAAACTTGAAAACATTGATAATGAAAAACATGGTCCAGGATAGAATAAAAAATTAACTATTAAAATTAACTTTTATTGTTTAAAAAAACAAAATTTAGTAAGAACATGTATGGTCTATGAGCAGGAATATAAATGATCCTTTATATATACAACTTATGTACTTTATTCATACAAGTTGTATATATAAAGGATATTTCTTTAAGTTTACTCACAGTTATGACTAATAGAAACGACGATTTTAATGTAATTAATCAAAATAATAATACCACTTGCGTAATTTAAAGTTTATTCCCGTATTTAAGTTTCTATATACCTTTGAATACAAGACATGAGTTCATCTTTACGGAGCAATTTTCCTTAATTCTGAACCATTTTAACTTGTGATGCATTGATAATCCCACTGTGGTAAATTGGAATTTCTGTACATGTCTTTCCGACAGATATGTCTTGTTGTCGATGTCTTGTCCTATGTCTCCTCTTCGGAACATACTAGACCAGGTCCATAGAAATCTTGTGGGGTAAAAAGTATTTGTTTCCGGCTACGACATCCCAAAGGTTGGAGACACCACATTTTAGGCCGAGTACCGCTAGCGGTGACATGTGGGGAGCATGTGTCCTCTTCACAGCCCTATAATTCTCATAGAAGGTCTTAGAGATCCAACAGATTTAATTTTCCCAAACCCGGCGTAGACACGTGGCTATTCAGGGGTACTTCTCAGGATTAGATCCGAGCTCACTGACTATGGAATTCCAACGTGCTAACCACTAAAATGTCCCGGGCACAGATCAATATTAATTTCATCAAAACCGGTTCAGGGGTTACTGAATAATGAATAAATATTAAATAATAATTTTAACTCATGGCCATTTGGCAATATTAAAAGTTTATATGAAATTATAGAGCAGACGAAAAGAGATCGTTGGTCTGTAAATTATTCGTAAGACAAAATTGAATTTCAGGTGTCTGGTTTCACAAGATATCACTCCAAAAGGGACACGCCTAAAAGATACCCAAAATAACGGGAAGACAGTTAATAGTTAATTACGACACTTGAATCATCAGTGTTATAGTAATGAATTGAAACATTTAATTCAATTATCTCAAACTGTCCCTTTATTCGGATGCTGTATATAAATTAACTGAATTCCTCATAATTTGTGAATTGTGAGGGATTCAAATGGTTGTGGGCGGTGTTATATATATTCAAAATCTACTGCATTCTTGCGTTAACTGTTAATATTGATTTGTATTAATGACAATAAATTAAACACTAAAAATTTCAAAATATTACATGTTTAATTTCGGACAGATCTCAGTTACAGAACAATATAAATAATAAAAATGGTCAAAAGATATTTTGAATTACTAATATATCTTTCCAAGATGGCATGTACTCAGAAATTAATATCGATAATTTGCCGTATGAAATATTAAAGTAACAGGAATCGATAAATCGATTTCCGCCCGTATTAATTATTTTCTCCTCCAACTTAAACTTCAGCTTTTCTACAGGATAAACATCTTTTCTGTTTGAGATTGTTGTTTGTTTAGCATTATAAATCTTTTCCTAAGTAAACAGTTGTGTTATAATTACTTTCGAAACGTCAGTCATTTGAGATCATATATTGAAGAAACATCGGAAAATGTATATATATCAAATTAGTTACAATAACGCAAGTTGAATAAAAGTTTAAAATATTCATAACGTTAATAACATCCTTTACGGTAAGTTTTGTAATAATTCTGATTAATTTTGGGCTGAATGTCTATTTTTTTGTTTGCGTAATTCTTTCTTTTCGTTGCTTTATAAATTGCGCTACTATTTGAACAAATCAAGTATGTAATATACTGTCTTTTCAGTAACATATAAACCTGAAGATCTTATCAATTTCTTTAACTTACTTCGGTAATATATATATATATATATATATATATATATATATATATATATATATATATATATATATATATATATATATATATATATATATATATATATAAATAGAGAGAGATAGAGCGATAAATATATGTGTGTGTGTTTGTGTATCGTGTTTATCGGAAAGTAATACAAGATTTTAGCTTACCAGAAATTAAATTTACAACAGTCCATTAAATTGTTACTGTAATCGCAAATTTTATAATTTCTATAATCTTTGGTTCGATCCCTTTCTTTTCCCACTTCTTTTTTCATTCAAGTAATTTTTAATTTGCATACTAATGATGTCTGATGGCAAGCTACATCAAAGCCATATCATGGTTTATGAATATCGGCTTCAAGGAAATGCAGCAAAGGCCACTCATTATAAATCTTTTGAAAGATTTATGATTTATTTTAAATCTTTTGAAAGATTTGTTCACTATATCCAAATGCTATCAGTATATGTTATCGACAACGATTGTTTAAAAAGTTTTCGAAGGGAAATTTCAATTTTGAGGATGAGCCTAGATGTGGATGTTGATGGCAAGTTGATGATGGTGCATTGAAGGTAATTGTCAAGTGAGATCCATGTATCGCTAGTGGAGAAATAGCTGAGAATCTTCGTTGTTCATAATCAATAGCAATGGAACATTTGAAACAAACAGACAAGTCTTGTCGTGCTGGTTTAAGGGTCTCATATGAACTTTCTGCCCAAAACCGTCAGTACCGAGTATCACTTTACTGGTCACACGAAACGAAGCAGAGCCTTTTTTAAGGCGAATTGGGACTGGTGATGAAAAATGGATCCTTTATGCTAATGATATACGAAAAAGACAGTGGTGGAGCCCAAAAGAGAAGCCTATCCTCATACCAAAGCCAGGATTGCAACAAAAGAAGGTTTTGCTCTGTATATGGTGGGATAAGGAAGGTATTGTGACATCTTGGCCTATGACATCTCGGCCTATGGTAGAGTCGAATTCAATACTCCAGGTAGCGTGTATCACAGGTGACGTGAAATGAATTAGACAGCTAGACTAATAGATTAATTAAATTAAAAATACACTTTTTATTTAAGTGCTCTAGATTATATATGAATTATTAAGTCGTATTTATAGAACATTATATACAGGATAAGTAAAGATGAGTCGATATCACGCACTACTGCTATATTCCACGTAGAGTTGAGTCGATGTCACAAACACTATTCACCGTCGATCAAGACCTCGAGAAACAGGATCGGAACACAGAATGCTGACACTGTCCAAGAATATCGGCTAAAACTATCTTCTGAATATTTTGACGTTCGTTAACCCAGGATTAGTTAACTTTAACTAGAGCTATTAGCTCTCGGGTCTCTAAATGCAAGTTTTGAAACTTAGAACCTATCTGCAATAATCCCGAGAGAAAATCTCTCTCCACTTTTTCACTAGCGGATTCTTCGAGTTTTGCCCTCGAAGATCACTCAAGAACGACTTCAGCAGCTGGAGTCTAGCCTCTCAGCTCTCCGCCATCTCAGCATCTCTCCGCATCTTTTATAAGTTTATTCCGTGGTGGGAAATTTTAATTTTCGCTCCTTCGAGCCCGTCTTCCCATTGGTTCGAACCTGTTTCCGGATGCAAAATTCTGGTAATTAATTTACTTATACAATATCGAGAACTTCCGTATTGATACTTGTCAAGAGGTGGTTCACTATTATGCTATAGTGCTCGCTTCCCGCCGTCATGGCACCACCTTATCTGTTATACCACCTCCATTATACCACCTGCCACCTGACCAGCTGACTGCCTTTGTTGCTCCCTGTTCACTTTGATGGGAGGAAATACCACAGCTTTAGAAGGAATTATATGGTTTAAAGTTCCACTATTGTTTTTTAAGCAGCTCCTTTAGAGTCTGTAAGGTTGTGAGGGGTGGGAATTCTACATTATAGTCTATGATGCACTATCAGAAAATAATCAAATCATTACAGTAGATATTTGTTGTTGTCAGTCGGATAATTTTAAAGAGGTTTTAACCACCACACGACCTACATTAGTCACGGGTTGTGATCCTTCAGCACGATAATGCTCGACCGCATACTGCGCGATTCACTCAACAGAAACTTAACGCTTTTGGAAAGAAAATTTTATCCTCAACCACCATATAGTCCAGATATAGTACCCTCAGATTATTGCATGCTAAGATAACTGCAAGATTTTATTGATGGTAAAAAATTTCCATAGAAAGCATGATTTGAAACTGCAATAAATGGGTATTTTTAGTCAAAGCCAAAAGAATTCTTAAAAGCAGGAATTGAAAAGTTGACTGAGATAGGTAAATGTTATAGAAATTGATGAAAAATCTACATCAATGATCAATTTTATGCATCAGTAAAGTTTTTTGCATGAGAAATTGGGTATCTCAAAACTGCATGAATTTCCGATCAACCCGATGTATATGTCGTAGGCGAATTGACAAATCCTGCTTATTGCAAAGAGCGCCGGATTACAACGCACTCGGCTAGTTAGAAAAATTATTGAAACTTTCTAATTAACCTGATTATTTTAGGATTGTTGGAATGAGCCCATACAATGACAGTTCGATCAACACAGTTGATTTGCCTCTTTACACACGCCCTTATTGTTTGACACTGAGCAATTGCTGCTGCTATACACGCAATTTCTTCATACGATCTGGTTGTGTGCCGTCATCCATTTCGAAAAATTTTTTAAATCTTTTTTTTAAACGTGTAGGACCGTATGGAGGACTGGGATTATCAGGATTAGGCTCAACGAATATTCCGCCCACAGTATTAGAAAATATTGACAGTGAAGAAGATTTGGAACAATTTAAAGAGGGTTACAAGGAAAGAGAAATGGCAAAAGAAAAGGCCGAAAATCAAGTCGCTAACTTTGAACAAGATATGTGTTCTATTTGTTCACACAATTTGAATGAAACATTTTTGTATAGTGCTCTTCATGTTGTATGAGGATTCCCAAAATATGTTGCCAAAGCGTTGCTGCCTCAACCTCTAAGGAGAATATTTTCGTTTATCACTGAACATTTGGAACAGAAAAGAAAAAATAGTAACGGGGCATCAAAAAGCACACGAAGGGCAAAAAGGAGCAGCCGAAAAAAAATGATTGAAACTAGAAGAAAGAAATTAAAATCGGTTGCAGTTGGTTTCTGTTAAATGTCCCGAAAGTAAACCGTGGCCCTTTAAAGTGTCCAAATTTAATTGGGCAATTCTTCAGGTGGAAAATAATGTTTACCAGATAGGAACAAAAAGTGGCATTTTTGAAACTTGGTTTTCTAGATGTGACTTCAGGATTTCTGGCTCACAAATACTTAAAAAAAATTTATCTATTCGTGAAGATGAAGCGAATGAACGAAAATTCGGCAGCCAGGAGTATATCAGCTGCAAATACTCAGTGGAGAAAATTCAGTGTCACACAAAAAAGTGCGCGTGTAAGTAGACAAGTCAACTGTGGAAATCAACATGGAAGTGTCATACAAGTTCACCATGTGGAAATAAATAAAGTTGAAATGTATGATGTGGGATAAAGTCCAATTCAAAGTCAAAAATTTTGGCATTTTAATAATGTGTTTATTGCAATTATTGAATAGCAATAATAATAATACAATTGTTTAATCATAATAATTAAAATTCTTCAAACGATGACGATTGTTGTGCAGTTTTCAAGTTACCTCTTTTTAACCTAAGTCACTCATAACTAATTCATATGTTCACTAAAGGAAGTATTTAAGTAACCGTCTTTTTACCCGTCACTTTTAATGAGCCTTTAGAACGTTGGGCTTATTGCAATAAGCCTGGATGAAACCAGGCTGTTTGAGCAAACTATTACGAATTCTCTAAGAAGCCTAAAGGTGTAGGGGCTAAATTACAAAAAGCCTAAAGATTATCAGGCTAATTAGGAAGTTTTCGATAATTTCCCTGTTAGCCAGGTGCATTGCAAAATTGCGGCCCTCTTTGCATTAAGCCGGTTTTGTTAATTTTCCTAATTAATATATATATATATATATATATATATATATATATATATATATATATATATATATATATATATACTAGCTGAATACCCGTGCTTTGCAACTAAATTATTAAAAACTTCCATCTCAATTAGTCTAGTGGTTAAATTTTATCTTTTACTGAATTTTGATATTTCCTTTGTCAATTTATTTCGTTGTTATGCACGTGACGCAAAATTAATTTAAAGCATCACAAGAAGAAAAGAAACCACGTGATCAGCATTTAATAAATTCAATTCTAAAAATTAATTTTTGAAAATTCACCAAAAATCAGAAAATGGAGGTAAAGATTCGAAAAAGATTTCTTTTTAAAGGAATTTTTATGATCTTTCTTGTGATATAAATTTCCTAACGTTCAAATTATTATTTTAAATGCAGACTTAAAAATAATTTACAAAAACAGCTTAAAAATATAATTTAAAAGAAATAAGAAGAAATTTTCAAAAATCTACCCCTACACTATAAAAAGAATTGCCATGCAAAATCTCAGCCCTGTAGGTCCAGCGGTTTAGTCTGTGTGTTATCTGTCAATCAGTCAGTTACGGAACTGTTATACATACATATATATATATATATATATATATATATATATATATATATATATATATTGTACGAATTTTGTTCATTAATCTCCATTTATAAGCCTGCAGAAGATAAAAGCACTAGCTTTTCAAGAAAAGTTTTACTTTCTCAAAAATATCCATTTACGATATAGCGTTACTATTCTTTTTCCCAATTATGAAAGTAGTCTTTCAAAAAAATTTTATAAGTATAAAATTTCTCCTTTTTAATTTTAATTTTATATTATTCAACGAAGTCGAATATTCTCCTGTAAATATCATTTTTGACTTTGATTAAAAGTAAAAAGCAGTGTTTTGAGGATATGTGTGTGGCTGGAATATGAAATGTTATCTAGGACATTGGTCCGCAGAGGCATTTTAGTGAGGACTAAAGTTGTTCGTCATGAATGATTCAGTCTCTACCTTCGACTTATCTCGTCAGTCCTTTCTAAATCCTCGCTTCATCACCTTTAAACCCCTAGGTTAATGGATTTATTAACTGATTGCCTTTTAAGTGAAAATTCATTATTGGCAATAACACTCAAAATTTAAAAAAAATACATCTTAGTTAATAATTCACTGAAGTCACTATAAAAAAAATAATAATTACCTATAATTATACTGTTTTTCAACTGACATTCTTGCCTTTTGGACTTAAGGTTTTATTAATTAACTGCAACCTGTTGTTTTGTTGCTCTTACTTATACCCCCTGACCGAATGTTCCAGACCAGGTCCTTAGATAACTGCTGATAAAGCAATACGGTTCTGGTTTACAATGACACCACAAAGCTCTGAGTCCGAATTCCTCACATACCACAGTAATTTCCATCGAGCATCCGGAAGGGTGCACATCTGGTGGACTCGTAACCTCCTCACATCCCCATAATACATCAAAAGAAACGACAGCCTTGATTGGCACTTTGTTTCTCTGTGTGAATTCATTTGTGCCTTTGTTTTGGGATAGTGAGAAAACAAATAAGGAATTTCATCACCAGAGAAAATTTTCTGTTGCCCATAAAATCATGTGTAGTCACTTCAACAAAATTTTGACACGTTTCAAATCGAATATATGTTTTTTCTCTCTTCGGAGGAAATTTTAGAGACAGATTTGGAGCCTTCTTCCGATATTTTATCATCCTCACAAATAGTTATATTATATCTATTATACGTTTATTATGTGATTTTTCATTATATACTTTTTACTTTATTTATTTATTTTTTGGGACAGATAATTATTTTGATAAATATTGTGTATAAATATAAACAAATGAATGCATATATATGTATATATATATATTGTAAACTGATTAGTCTTATTGTAACTGATTTGTCAGAACGTCTGTTCTAGATGTTCTAATATAGAGTGCTCTAGGTGCTCTGTGGTTCAAAAATGGACCACCCCCACCCCCCTGCCTAAAATCTAAAGCTACATTTTTTCAATTTTTACAGAATATGTTCCTAATAGTAATATTTCTTCAAATATAAAGTTTTGTCTTCCCCAAAAAATATTTTGATATAATGCCCCTGAAGGGGTTAATAGGCTGTGCCTAAAGAAAAATTATTTTCTAAGAACAGCACCTTCTTTGATATAGTTTTAATCAAATGGTGATACTCTTTGAAGTTTTTCTCGAATCCTATTATGGTAAGCCATTAAAAGTTACTCTCATCATTTACTTATAGAAGGCAGTTTTTCAATTATGAATATAGTTTAAATTTTGAAAGGGATTAATAATATTTCATGGTTGAATTCCTTTAACATTACATAACTTTCAATTAGTGTATTTAGAAAAATTAAAATATATTAAAAAATATTAAAAAAATTAACGCATTGGTTTTATAACACCAGAAAAACGCTGAAATTGCAAACTTCTGTACAAGCAGATGATTAAAAGTTGTTATATCTCTTTTTCAAAAATATTGTTTATTTTAATTTATGTTATTATTTATCTCTTATTATCATTTGAGTCCCGATACTAAACATTACTTTCTATTGAGGCCCTTTCAGCATGGATTTAAGATACCCAATGGATTTAAGATAAATAATTGGCAACATTAATAAGAGGTAAATAATGTACTAATAAGAATAAGTAATTTATAAAATCTTACTCTAAACATTTGAACATTTGTTTGTTTAAAAATACTTAATTTTAAAATTAATATGTATACAATAAAGGATAGTGATATAAATAACCACTGCTTTTTCTGATTGCTGACTTTAATTCTCCTTTTTAAATAAAATCCTTATTCATGACACGGGACTGACAATTCCTTTTATAGCGGATAAAACATTTTAAAACGTACGATTTCCAATATACGTGAATCCAATGGATAACGAATACTATTGCCTGATTGATAAAAGATTTTAGATTCAGAGTACAGTAAAACAGCTCTCACGTACATTGAAGCTGTTCATATATCCACTAAATTTAAGATCTTTGCAATTCGTTAAACTTTCGGAATACATAGACTTTTGTTCCTTGATAACAGAGGGTATGTACCAGCATAAAATATATCTTAAATACGCAGCTAGAAACGAATATATTTAAAAATAATTGCTATATGGAACCTAATACTCACTGAAATACATAAATGAATTCTAAAATGATTGAAAAAATATATCTGAAAAAATATTAATCATATATATTGTTTAGAATCAAGGTAATTTAGTACAGAAGTCATCGTATAATTTCGCGCGTTGCTGGTTCATAATTGATACTTAAATATTTCACGTTAGTATTTTCAAATTTAAAACAGACTAGGTTTAACACATAAATATTGAGCCATTCAGTGCAGTCACCCAATCTGTATTCTTTGTTAGAAACTCCCCATTACACTTCACAATGTCATTTCATCTAGGTGAGGCAAGTTATTTGTCGATGTTTCGCAAGTATGACGCTCGAATGTGAGACTGAATGGCTCCTATGAGAGTTTTGCAAAGAGAGATAAACGCGTGTACTGAATAATAAGAGCATGTCAAAGGTTTCAAAAGCTCACTGCAAATGAATAGAAATGGACAATGAACTTTGAAACATGATAATGAAATATGAGGATTTTATCGATTTAGAGGGAAGTACATCTGTTATACTTAATTTAAAGTTCAAAAGAAACCAATGAATTAAAAATAGCTTAGTGTTTTACATGTCCCCCCTTCCCCTTCACACTCGGATAGAGGATATAAATATAGACAGACATAGATATAGATATATAGATGTAGATCTGTATACATAGATATAGATATATAGATATACGTAATTTAGAGTTAAAAAAACCGACGAATTAAAAATAGCTTAGTTTTTTGCATGCCCCTCCCCTTCCCCTTTAATCTCGGATAGAGGATATAAATATAGATAGACATAGATATAGACATATAGATAGATATATAGATGTAGATGGATATACATACATATAGATAAATAGATATATGTAGATATACATAGATATAGATACATATATATATCTATAGATATAGATATCGATATAGATAAATAGATATATAAATATATAAATATGTATAGTCAGATAGATAGACACGGATATAGACTGACCCATAAATAAGAAATTCGTATAACCATAGATACTTGCTATAAAATGTGTAGACTGGGACATCCAATCAAAATATGGTTTGTATTACAAGTACAGACAGAAATGTGTTTTCTAATGTTTGTACAAAAAATAACTAACTGAACTCATAGGGCAAAGTTTTTTAAGTATATGTGTGTACATTATACACAATACAGAAATTTAAAAAATGTATTCTTTTCTGCAGTATTTCGTGCACCGAGGCTCACATTAATATTCAAACTCAGGAAATTTAGACACTCAACTTTTCACAGGTTTTACACTGTGGTTAGCGGCAAATTCGGTAATAATAAGGAGATAGGAAAGAATCTGCCAGGCATTGATGTTCCTTTGTTGTGTTTAATATGTATAATTTCTTTTTTAATTTTTTGCTTGCATCAACAAAAATCTCGCTATAAAATTTGATTGATATAAAACGTGTTCACCTTTCACTAAGAACAATTTAAGAACTATGTTACATATATAGTGATATGCTATTTAGTAAAACATAACTCATTTTCTTGAAAAATATTTTGATTTCTTCCACCAATGCTCTATGGTAACATGAACGTTGTTTAAATATGCATTTTACTTTCTGATACACATTATCAGATTCAAGAAAAAAAGACCTCAAATCCAGTTACCAGTTTTTCTAACTATTAAAAAATGCTTTTAGAATTGCTCTTCGAAATCTGTCATTATTTCTGCAGCTGCATAATTTCTTTACGTAGCCATTAGCTCCAAATCACTACTCGTCATGTAGCACTGTACCTTTTAAAACAGAATCAGTAGATTCTTTTGTGCCGTCAGTGTTTCTTTCTTTCGTTTGTGGTAATGACATTTTTCCTCACTGCGATGTTGCTTTCTCTTTCTCTCTCTCTCAATTACACGCTCACACATACACACATATTTTCCTGTTCTTGCGAAAATTACGATGTTTTTCTCATCAGGATTTCTATTCAATAGATGATTGTATTTGTATTTTATGTCCTTTCGCTTGTAGCTTCTAGATAACAATCATCTTTAATTTGCTGAGTTTGAATTTTCAGTCCTATACTATGGGATATCGAGTTCACCCTGAGCTTATGAATGACTAGTTTCTGAAAATGCAAAGATATGCTTTGTTTACGGTAATCATTCATAGTTTGTTCAACTCAAATTAAATCATGTGGTTTTTTACAATTTGAAATAGCCATCTTTTAAAATGAAAGCTACTATTTTACCCTTGGGTATTACAGAACATTTAAAAAAAAGAAAAAAAACTCAACAGTTTTATTTTTCAATTGTACAGGCAGCACATTAATAACTGTTCTAAAAAATATGGTATGTACTCATACATTTTTTATGTTTTTCTTACACGACAATTTTATGTCGTAACTGAACAGGAGAGCTTCATTTTGTTTTTATTTTACAAAGAAACATTTCCATGAAAACTTACACTCTACGAACAACCTGAGAGATTTTTCCAGCAATTTATATTTAAATTCTTTAATTTATGTACCTCATTCTTTTTTATACATATATATATATATATAATATGGTTAATATAATTGCATATATCTACTAATTAAACTTTGTAGAAGCTTTTTTTTCAAAACAAGTTTCAAAAGTAAGTACAAAATTATGAACCAAAAAAACTTGAACAGATAAGGTTTGACTAATTTTACCAGCTTAGGAAAATAAAAAAACAAAATCTGTATAAAATTATTCAGTTATGAAGAATAAAAATCAGTATAAATTGAAGAGATAGTTAACATAGAGTAAATTGCTATAATGAGCCCGTTGAAACGATTAACATAATTACATATATCTACTAAGTAACCTTTGCAGAAGCTTTTTCCAAACAATTTACAAAAGTAAGTACATGAACCCCCCAAATCATGAACCCCCCCCCCAAAAAAAAAAAAATCATGGACAGATAAGGCTTGACTAATTTTACCAGCTTAGGAAAATAAAAAAACAAAATCTTTATAAAATTACTCAGTTATGAATACTAAAAATCAGTATAAATTGAAGAGATAGTTAACATAGAGTAAATTGCTATAATGAGCCCGTTGAAACGATTAACATAATTACATATATCTACTAAGTAACCTTTGCAGAAGCTTTTTCCAAACAAATTACAAAAGTAAGTACATGAACCCCCCAAATCATGAACCCCCCCCCAAAAAAAAAAATCATGGACAGATAAGGCTTGACTAATTTTACCAGCTTAGGAAAATAAAAAAACAAAATCTTTATAAAATTATTCAGTTATGAATACTAAAAATCAGTATAAATTGAAGAGATAGTTAACATAGAGTAAATTGCTATAATGAGCCCGTTGAAACGATTAACATAATTACATATATCTACTAAGTAACCTTTGCAGAAGCTTTTTCCAAACAATTTACAAAAGTAAGTACATGAACCCCCCAAATCATGAACCCCCCCCCCCAAAAAAAAAAATCATGGACAGATAAGGCTTGACTAATTTTACCAGCTTAGGAAAATAAAAAAACAAAATCTTTATAAAATTATTCAGTTATGAATACTAAAAATCAGTATAAATTGAAGAGATAGTTAACATAGAGTAAATTGCTATAATGAGCCCGTTGAAACGATTAACATAATTACATATATCTACTAAGTAACCTTTGCAGAAGCTTTTTCCAAACAAATTACAAAAGTAAGTACATGAACCCCCCAAATCATGGACCCCCCCCCCAAAAAAAAAAATCATGGACAGATAAGGCTTGACTAATTTTACCAGCTTAGGAAAATAAAAAAACAAATCTTTATAAAATTATTCAGTTATGAATACTAAAAATCAGTATAAATTGAAGAGATAGTTAACATAGAGTAAATTGCTATAATGAGCCCGTTGAAACGATTAACATAATTACATATATCTACTAAGTAACCTTTGCAGAAGCTTTTTCCAAACAATTTACAAAAGTAAGTACATGAACCCCCCAAATCATGAACCCCCCCCCAAAAAAAAAAAATCATGGACAGATAAGGCTTGACTAATTTTACCAGCTTAGGAAAATAAAAAAACAAAATCTTTATAAAATTATTCAGTTATGAATACTAAAAATCAGTATAAATTGAAGAGATAGTTAACATAGAGTAAATTGCTATAATGAGCCCGTTGAAACGATTAACATAATTACATATATCTACTAAGTAACCTTTGCAGAAGCTTTTTCCAAACAAATTACAAAAGTAAGTACATGAACCCCCCAAATCATGAACCCCCCCCCCCAAAAAAAAAATCATGGACAGATAAGGCTTGACTAATTTTACCAGCTTAGGAAAATAAAAAAACAAAATCTTTATAAAATTATTCAGTTATGAATACTAAAAATCAGTATAAATTGAAGAGATAGTTAACATAGAGTAAATTGCTATAATGAGCCCGTTGAAACGATTAACATAATTACATATATCTACTAAGTAACCTTTGCAGAAGCTTTTTCCAAACAATTTACAAAAGTAAGTACATGAACCCCCCAAATCATGAACCCCCCCCCCAAAAAAAAAAATCATGGACAGATAAGGCTTGACTAATTTTACCAGCTTAGGAAAATAAAAAAACAAAATCTTTATAAAATTATTCAGTTATGAATACTAAAAATCAGTATAAATTGAAGAGATAGTTAACATAGAGTAAATTGCTATAATGAGCCCGTTGAAACGATTAACATAATTACATATATCTACTAAGTAACCTTTGCAGAAGCTTTTTCCAAACAATTTACAAAAGTAAGTACATGAACCCCCCCAAATCATGAACCCCCCCCCAAAAAAAAAAATCATGGACAGATAAGGCTTGACTAATTTTACCAGCTTAGGAAAATAAAAAAACAAAATCTTTATAAAATTATTCAGTTATGAAGACTAAAAATCAGTATAAATTGAAGAGAGAGTTAACATAGAGTAAATTGCTATAATGAGCCCGTTGAAACGATTAACATAATTACATATATCTACTAAGTAACCTTTGCAGAAGCTTTTTCCAAACAATTTACAAAAGTAAGTACATGAACCCCCCAAATCATGAACCCCCCCCCCAAAAAAAAAAAAAAAATCATGGTCAGATAAGGCTTGACTAATTTTACCAGCTTAGGAAAATAAAAAGACAAAATTTATACAAAATTATTCAATTATGAAGACTAAAAATGTGTATAAATTAAAGAGATGGTTCACATAAAGTAAATTGATATAATGAGCACGTTTAAACTATCTTTCGATTGAAAATTTCAATTGAAAATATAACCACTATAATATTTAATAATCCTTTAGACCAGTGGTGCGTAAACACTTTTCGACCGTGACCCATTTTCTTTAAATAAAAAGTCACGCAATAAATTCTTTAAATAAAAATTCACTGAATTCTTTAAATAAAAAATCACCAACTGAAACTATTGGTAACAGCAAAATTTTAAAAAAAATAGGGAAATGTTAACAAAAGTATAGACAAACGAAATAAACAAATGTTTTTGATCTATTTCAAAAATCAATGAACTGATGATGCATATAAATTTCGTCATATTCATTTTATAAATTTCATACACCAAAGGAATTTGTGAGATTTTAAAACACACTATATCTGAATTTTCCCCCGAAATATTAAAATTTTATAATATTATTTGCATTTTTATAAAACTAATGTGTTTCTATTTCATATTAAAATGTATTTGTATGCCATATACATTAAAATGAATGAAAATTGAAATTTAAAAAGAGCAGGATTTTAAAATTTTAACCTTCATATTAAAACATTGAAAATTATAAATTTAATTTATCTATAAAAAACTAAACTAGGAAAAAAATGAATGGGAAGGTAGAACCTGTAACTCAGATAATATTTATTCAATAAATGGGGAAATATTTGAAAATGCTACTCTCATATCATCGTTGTTTGGTTTTTAATAGTGACTCATTTCAAAAACCCAGTTTTGTACAAATAGGTAAGAACGAATGAAAGCATTGTAGCCTTGTAAGATCATTTCACATATTATTTAACAATATCATATAAGAAATATTAATCAAGATATTAAAAATATGAATTACAGAAAGCATCCTTTTTAATTAAAAAATTCAGTATTAGATAAATGTACTTCAGACTATCCGCGACGCTTCTGATTTATTTTCACGACCCCTCTGTGGTTCGAGACTCACAGTATGGGTTATATATATATATATATATATATATATATATATATATATATATATATATATATATATATATATATATATATATATATATATATATGTATGTATATATATATATGTATATATATATATATATATGTATGTATATATATATATGTATATATATATATATATATATATATATATATATATATATATATATATATATATATATGTATGTATATATATATATTGTGATGTCGTGCAACATCCCATGCGTTCTCACAACGTTCACAGGACAATTGTGTACAATGAAGCTGAGACGTGGAACCCAGCATTCTAAAGGTTCAAGGGGCTACCCATAGAAAAACCCAGATAATAGTTTTTGTTATTCTAGGGTGCATCATTAATTTCAGTTCGCCATGGGGCAGACGGACCTTGGCCGGAAATGCCACAGGACAAAGATCGGCAGAGAACTAGCCGATGCTCTTTATGAAAAAGTTTTCAGGGGCTGGTCTGACTGGAAAGTGACCAGCACGGCAAAGACAAAGACCGCACAAGGTGTCCGGTGGCGGAAGTGAAATCCAACCCCCTCGGAGGGGGGAAAGTCTGCTTGGAGGGACTTGAAGAAGGAACAGGGAGTCAGTTGGCAGAGGCGAAGTCGAGAGGTTGGTCAGCGTTGGGAAGCTGATAAGACAGTTTTTTTTGTGAGACCAGTGGCTAGTTCCATGCACGACTAGCATATCTAATGATTAGTAATAGCCGAACGGCTAACTGTAAATATTTTGTATATAGTGAGTTCTAATAAAGGAACTTAATTTTAATTTAATTTCGCGCCTCTGCTTATCTCAAATATGAGTCTGATTTATTTGATCTCGTGTGAGATTGTGTTGGCTTGTTGTCGGCCACTTCATGACAACTGGTGGCTTTAGCGGTTGGATGGTGGTCTAGTTAGAAAAGACACCGGACCTGCCACTCCTTTACGATTTCAACTGGAATGCGCTGTGGACGTGAAGGAAGTCTCGGAAAAGCGTCGACGTTCATCTATGACCAAGAAATAACTACAAGCCGGAAAGCCTAGGAGTTCACCTTGCAGCAGAGTGAAAAAGTTCTTCAAGCTGAGGTATGTCTTTTAAGTTAAATCCAGAGAGATTTGATAGGATTTGTCTAGGCGGATTGTAAGTTAAGGTAAATGCGAACGTAAATTAAATTAAAAGTTCTAGGGGTACAAAAGTTCAGGATTTTGAAAAATTTTGTTTAGAACGGTTTAATTTGATTTGGTTGAAATACTTAATTGAAGTGGACATAATTATGTAACTGGGTATTAAGCGAAGTAATAGTTATGCTGGCTTGTGTGTTCGAATAAGGTAATTTTATTTGAATTGTTACACCAGGGTTTTGCTTTGTTTAAGGGAAAAACTCAGTTTTGGAAAAGAAGTACACTGCATGTAATAAATTGAGAGAAACCGAAAGTGTCAATTTATTAGGGTATGAGTGTATGAAAAATACACAAGATATATATATTGGTTGTTATATTGTTCTGAATCAAGTGTATTTTTGTATTCTTTTAAAAGTTTAGCTTAGTGCTAAGGGTATTGTGTTATCATTTGAAAATTAGCTTATTGCTAAGGTTTATTGTGCATTGATTAATGTGGAATTTTTAATACAAGGTGTATTATTTTTTTTAATATCTGTTTCGAATTGAGCAGTTGCTCAGGGTATTTGGATAAAGATATTAATTTGAAATTTAATATTTTGCTAATTGTTTTGATTTCGGTATGAAGTTCAGATTTTAAAGATAATACGTAGAGTATTTTTGTGTTTTAATATCATTTTGAAACTTTATATACTAATGAGTGATTTGTGCAAGATGTGGATTTATGTGCAAATATTAAGTTATTAAGTATTAAGTGCATGTTCATTGTGTTGATATCATTTTAAAGGATTACCTATTATTGAGTGTATTTTGAATTGATAGTAAATGTAGTGAATTTCATAATATCAAGGAGTTTTGATATTGAGGTTGAAAACTAGTATATAGATAAGTGTATTTTGTAGTGTTATTGAAAAATTTGGGAAATTATGGCAGAATTTACCGAAATGGAGCTATTTCTGGCTAAATATAGTAAAAGTGTCCTGCTGACATTGGCAGCAAAATTCGATGCTAATGTGTCGATGTCAGACATAAAGCTAAGAATTATAAGGCAAATTGTAGGAGCGTCAGATTTTGACGAACAATATGCGAAAAATTCTCTAGAATCAATTTTGTTGGATAGACAAAGGGAAGAACAAAGAGAAAAACTAGCTTGGGAATTAGAAAAGCGAAAACGACATAGAGCGTTGGAACTGGCGAGAATCAGAGGGACCTCGGGAACTTCGTTAGACCCTGATGTTAAAACTTTAGTCGCGGGAATGTCAGAGGAATTCAAATTTGACAAAGAGTCATTTGTGCGAAACCATAAAGAGACTATAGAAAATCTAAAACAATTAAACTTTGATCTTGAGAGTGAAGTAGAATTCGGCATTCGAGATGAACTTAAGTTACGTCATAGTGAAGAGTTGTTAATTTTAAGAGAGTTTTTGCAATCAATAAAATTTTACGAAGAAATTGCGATTAAACCAGTTGAAGCGGATAGCTTTAGCACAGAGGACACAGGTCCAGAAAATTCGCCTAGTATGGCTATTCGGGAAAATAAAACGGATAGGTTGTGTACAGGGGACACAGGTCCAGGAATTTCGCCTCTTGTAGCTATTCAGAAAAAAGGAACGGATAGTGGGGTTAGCATTGAAACTAATTTAGGTAAAAGCAGTAACTCTAAGCTGGTGAGTCCTGAGGAGGTTGGGAAAACCGGAGTTTTAATCCAACCAACTGAAGTACCCGGAAAATCGGAGGGGAAGGAAAACAAGTTTCCGTTAGAAAAAACGAGTCATTCCGTTTGTAGCGCGAAGGAAAGTATTGAACTAAATAACCCCGCGGGTGAAATTCTGGGAAGTAAAAGCCTAGAGGAGTTTCAAGAAGGTAGAAACCGGGAGAAATTAGAATATAATAGATCGGAAACAGGATTTTCGAATAGCGCAAAGGAAAATCC
The DNA here is from genome assembly GCA_907164885.2 of Dolomedes plantarius. Classification (NCBI taxonomy): domain Eukaryota; kingdom Metazoa; phylum Arthropoda; class Arachnida; order Araneae; family Dolomedidae; genus Dolomedes; species Dolomedes plantarius. Next base: position 145,846,114 of record OU015493.1, read on the forward strand.
CCTTGCGTTGACCGATTGCAGTAGACGGGGCGAAAACCAGTTGAGGGCGAGTTCAGAATTTGAGCCTCGCTTACCGATTCCAGGAAAACAGGAGTCGAGGGACGGCTGTATTGAACCTGAAAGGTTTTTGTTCGTACGAGGCGTTTTGTACGGTTTTCAGGGGAAAACAGAGAGTAGTATTCGCGTGGCGAAAAGGGAAAGTTCCCCCATATGGTTTTTGGGAGAACAAGAGAACCCACCGACAAAAGAGAATTCAGGTTTAGGACAGATAAGATTAAAAGGATTGGGAACGAAGTGGATTGTCCAACCGGAAAGATTAAGGGGTCGGAAAGGGAAACCCTGTAATGGGAAGGTTTTGGTCAATAAGTTAAATGGTGAGACTAACTATGGGAAGGGTAAATCACGATGTTATCCTGTTGTTAGTTGGCTAGAGCCGCGTTTAGTGAACCCCGAAGTGGTCAAACTGTGGAATTATAAGTTACGGAAAAAGGTCAGATGCAGAATAGGTTTGTTCTGTAAGACGGATACCCTTCTCCCTATTGTAGCAGAAATGGTTGTAATTGTAGCGACGCATTATGAAGCAATTATGGTAGTTATCGCAGGGAAAGCTATTGTATACATTTGCACCTTACTTGAGAATAGTGAGGAAAAGTTAGAGCGAGAAATTTCGTGGTGGATTCCCTGGGAGAAAATTAATACCAGGCAAGATTTTGAAAGGAAGAAAAACCCTCGAAGTGATAAGGTTAAATTATCAGGGCAGGGTTGTCCGAGATCTGAATCTTTCAAAATTTTGGGCTTTGAGTTGAGTGCTGTGAAAGTAATCGAGCACGAAATAGGTTTTCGCAACGCAGTTGAATCTGTAGAGAATTGTGAATGCGTAAACGAAGGGAATAATCGTCAATCAGCTGAGCAATTGCAAAATTTCCTAAGACGTAGGCGAAAGAAAACATTGTGGAATTCGGTTAAAGTAAAAATGAAGGAAATTGGGAATTTACGAGAACCTAGGGAGAAACTTTCGTGGGCAGCGGATCAAAACAAATGGGGTGTCAGTAGGAAAATTACTGCTAGATTCAAGCTGAACCGGCACGAGAGAGTTAGGGTTCTCATGAAAATTCCTGAGGATAAAATGCATTTGCATTAATTTAGGTTATGAGGATATTTACATAAATTAATGGATAAATATTAATAATATATTGTGAACTGTATTAATGTATTAAATTGATTGTGAGTGTGAATACATAATTTAAGAAATAATGTTATTAATCTATTGCGATGAAGTGGATTACTTTAAATATGTTGGTGATTTCATAGCCTAAGAATTGAATGCATAGTGATTATTGTGATTATTGGATTTATTGTGATGAATTTTTGTAATTAAGTTTAATTTATTTGTGCATCCATGAGTAAGATGGCCAATTAATATTGATTATTGATGTATGGAAATTATTTAACGATTTGCATTGTGTTCAACGGTGAAAAGTATTTAAGGTTTTTTTTGTTGTATTATGTCCAATTGTGTGACTGTTCTGTATCGTGAATGAAAACTTAGACGGTTTTGCCTATTGTTAGGTTTTTAGTTCAGGATGAACTGATAGGTGAAAATCCAAATAAATCGTGTAGATTCTATGTTATATGAATCTTAATTTACCAATTGTGGGTCAAGTAATGTTATGTAAAATATTGAAAATTGGAATATCAAGTGTTTAATGGAAGTAAATTGTTTAAATATGTAGTGAAATGAGATTTCGGTTCTAGGTATTGTTAATGTATTAAAGATAATGACAACTTCCATGTGATGACGGGGTATTGTTCAAAAGAAATGTCCCGCACTCATAATGAGTGAATGTGTATGTCTGGATCCGTTATTTCTTTGATGAATAAATCAGAAAATGAATTTGGGGTTGGAGCCCTTTTTAATGTTGAAGAATTTAACATAGTGAAAAATTTTGTTCGGATCCATTTTTCTTGAAGAAAGTAATTTTCTTTAGTTGTTTTGTTTGATATTCAATTCGAGTTTAGGTAATTGATTAAATTAAATGTTACGTTGAGTCAGTTTTGGGGACCAACGATTAATGGGAAGAAATTAAAATACTTTTGGTAAAATAGGAAAAATTAAAATGTCCTGTAATTAACAAAAAAATACTGTGAGTCTTGTGACGAGCAGGTGATAAGCTTGATGTTGTGCTAATATTTTATGTCCGCATAAAGGCAGTGTCACGTGTATTGTGTATACTACATTTAAATGGACCTATCAGTATTTAATCATCACCTGTTAGAGTGGCATGAGTCGTATTCTAAGAGTAATAGGTTTTGAGTTAAATAGGCTATAGTTAAATGTGTTAGTTAGGTAAACTGGTTATATTTAAAATAGTAGTAAGGATTTATGTGTAGCCATAGTTATGTGAGTGGGCCATTTTTGTCTAAGCCCATGTATTCAGGTTGTGTATACCTAGAGGTGACACAGTGGTTTCGAGTGCTTATTCTAGTGTAGTGAAAAGTACTTTTTTAAAGGTTCATTTTAAGTACAGTGACAAGGACTGAAAAATTGGGCATGTAACTAAGACTTGGAGTGTTTGTATTGTTTTTATTTCTAAGTATATGTGTAACTAAGATCTTGAGTGGTTGCATTGTTTTTTTAAGTATGATATATGTATCTAAGATTTTGAGTGTTTGTATTGTTGTAGCTAAGAGATTTATGTAATTGATTTCATGAAATGTGTTGTCATGTACTCAGTATAGACTTGTGCTATATCTTGAGTGGTTGTGGTGTATCAAGTGAAATATATATACCCAGTAAAGAAAAAAAAAGAATGTAATTCCAAAACTGAGTACGCGTAATTATGACTTTTAACGTAATTAGTGACAACGGAAGCACTTAATGCTTGGCAGGAAATTTAAGAGTGGGAAGATAGATTCCCTGGCGCATGAATCTCTCTGGGAAAACTTAAAAGAACACAATCTCATATCTTAATATTGAAGTAATTATCCGAACTTTGGATACCCCAAAGAAGATCTTTGGACTTTCTTAGGGGGAGGGAGCTGTGATGTCGTGCAACATCCCATGCGTTCTCACAACGTTCACAGGACAATTGTGTACAATGAAGCTGAGACGTGGAACCCAGCATTCTAAAGGTTCAAGGGGCTACCCATAGAAAAACCCAGATAATAGTTTTTGTTATTCTAGGGTGCATCATTAATTTCAGTTCGCCATGGGGCAGACGGACCTTGGCCGGAAATGCCACAGGACAAAGATCGGCAGAGAACTAGCCGATGCTCTTTATGAAAAAGTTTTCAGGGGCTGGTCTGACTGGAAAGTGACCAGCACGGCAAAGACAAAGACCGCACAAGGTGTCCGGTGGCGGAAGTGAAATCCAACCCCCTCGGAGGGGGGAAAGTCTGCTTGGAGGGACTTGAAGAAGGAACAGGGAGTCAGTTGGCAGAGGCGAAGTCGAGAGGTTGGTCAGCGTTGGGAAGCTGATAAGACAGTTTTTTTTTGTGAGACCAGTGGCTAGTTCCATGCACGACTAGCATATCTAATGATTAGTAATAGCCGAACGGCTAACTGTAAATATTTTGTATATAGTGAGTTCTAATAAAGGAACTTAATTTTAATTTAATTTCGCGCCTCTGCTTATCTCAAATATGAGTCTGATTTATTTGATCTCGTGTGAGATTGTGTTGGCTTGTTGTCGGCCACGTTATGACAATATATATATATATATATATATATATATATATATATATATATATATATATATATATATATATATATATGTATGTATAAATTTGGAATAGCCCACACACACAAGACGAAAGGTTACAGTTCCGGCACCTCTATTTCTAGAAATCGAGCACTGCGTACATAGATACATAACACATACATACATATATACATACAAAAGAGGTAAGCAACGATAAGTATTCCTACGTTAATAACCCACGGTAGTTTCGTTAGAAGAGACTACCTGAATTTTTTATTTTTATTTTGATTGTTCTCCATGATAGAGAAGGAATTTTTTTCACTTCTATTCACATTAGAAATTTTGTAAACCTGAAATAATTTGCGTTTAAATCACAGTATATGGCATTATTCTCAGAATAATTCAAATTTAAAAATATTATTTGCGTTTCTTTCAATGAATGATAAAGGTACACCAGCGAAATTTTTTTTATGTTTTATGAAGCACAATTTAAAAAAAAACCTAAATCCAAGTTGGCAATTATTTGAAAAGTTTTCTCCATTAGTTAAGGCTGATGTGTGCTAATCCTATTGGATTAGATCCCCTCAATGTTAACCTATGGAGAAAATTTGTCTACTATTTACAGCTGCATAATGCTGATAATCCAATAACAATGGTTTTTTCAGATAGATTGGAATTGATGAGCGTTTAAAATACATTTTGTCAGATTTTTTCCTGAATAATTTAAATTTTAAAATACTATTTGCATTTTTTTAAAAACGAAAAAAGCCATAAGTTGTAAAATTCCGATCTCTATTAAGCAGTACCATTTAAAATAAAATCTTTAATTCCAAGACGGCAATCCTGGGACACATTTTCTCCATAGGTCAACACTGAGATGAGCGAATCCAATATGATTACCCAGTAGCCTTAAACACCATAAATAACCCAAATACTGGCTTACTATTTTTAGCTAATAAAAAACGTTGAATTTGCTAATTAAGGGAGAGATCTGTTGATCTCATTTGTGAAAATTTAGCAAAATTAATTTCAAAACCTTCAGTTTTTTAAATAACTGCACTGACAACCTTCTATACGAATCCCGAATTTAAATTAAATAACCCCACGGTAAATAAATGCTGAGTATTTTTAGATTTTATTCGTTTAAGGTTGACGGGAAGATGTTATAATTCAATGCGCAATTTGAATTCCTGGGATACACATGTCACGCTCCAAGATCTTCCGCGAGTTTGTTCAAATGATTACGCAATCCATTATTTGGAAGTTCTAAGAAATTAATAATTTTTGAATGTGCTTTACGGATGTCATTAATTATATCAAGGTGTCAACGGTTACTCGGATATGCATGTTGCATTCGAGTTTTCAGAGAAACAAAGCAGAGTTTCGATTAATTTATCAAGGACAATAATTTATGGTGTTAAAATTAAGATGTTAGAGGGTACCTATTTTTAATTAATATAGGAGAATAAGCTGTAATTAAGTTATAAATATTTTCCGAGTAATGTGAAGGTGGAAAACATATCCGTACGCATCAAGATTATTCATGTGAAAGATTTGAAGTTTGCATTCTAAATTGATACATTTAAGTTCCATATATGCAAGCACAACATCGAATCGCTATTATATATTTACATATGATTTTCGCAATGGACACGTTAAAACAATTTTACGGTAGCGTGAATCAGAATATCTAATTCTGGACGTAAGACATGGTAATAATCAACATGCATTTTTGATGATGCATGGATGCTCCAAGCATAAATAATTCATAATTTTATTTCGTTTATTTAGGTATGTGTAGTTCATTCGTAATCCTATGTAAAAGTTTTCTATATCCGTTAAAATATTCAACAGTCCGGAAAGTTGGGTACCTTAGTGCTTAGTTGTAATGAAAAAGGAAATTAATATATAAATGATAAACTTTCATTAAAGGCAAGGCATATTAAAATTTTAAAGCTCCAATTTTAATACATATTCAAATAGTATAGAAATATCTATAAAAGCAAAAAGGAATAAAATATTGTGGTTGTAAAATCCTGTATAATAATAAAATGTGCTGTTATGACTTATGACATACAGGAACCATACAAAACAGTTAGAACAAAAAGATTTATTTAATCAAACTTTTAACGGTGCAATACATAGATTCTAATATATATAGGTAAATTATGAAAATAATATTGAAAGGAAGGACTATAGAACAAATATTCTCCTTAGCTGAAATTTTTGTGACAAATATCATACCCACATTTTGCACATCTATTCTATATATCAAAACGCAGTAAAAAATAGGAAAAAAAGAAAATATATGAAAAATAGATATTTTATAGCGACAAATAGGAAACTCCAATTAATAACTCCAATTCAAGCTAATATAATGCGAATAATCAAGACAGGAGACATTAAATAAACAATTAATAATGTTTAATACACGGATAGGGACTTATAAACCTGACTTATTTGTCGGAAGGTTACTATCATCCCTTTTTACTTGAGTTTTATCATACTGTTTCCTGTAGTTTAAAGCTAAATACTATCGGCTACAAACACCCACGCTAATTTGAGTCAAGCGCTCAATTACACCGATCCGGAATTTCAAAGTTGAGCTGTCAAATATCACGACTTGAAAAATATCATAGAAAATATCACGAATTGAGTTGAAAAATACGTCTCGGAGATTATAGACTTAATCAAATCTTTGCAAACATTTTATGCTTAAATGCTGAGACAATCCTTAAAAGTTTGAAAGAAAGCGTCAGCATTTGAAAACTGAAATCGATATGACTCAATATATCTTCAAACGGTATACAAATTTCTGACAAATACAAAATAAATTTAAAATAACGATTGTAAATTAATCCAAATAACGTGAAGTATTGTGATATATACGATACTTGCAGTTACCATATCAAAGGGATTTGCTACTGCTAAATCCCGAATTCAGATTAAGGTAGGTGAAAATGAAACAGGAACGGTGCTGTTCGGTCTTACGTTGCAACTTATGCAAAATAGATACAATTCACTAAACATATATAGTCCCCAGAAAAAATTTCCAAATGTCGGTCATATGCAGCCTCGTATACCTGATACCAAATTCGAGTAAATTTTACGCATCAATCTTCCCAAGGAAACAGAGACATAGTAAGAAAGGTCATATATCCTCTACTTAGAGAATATTGTGCATTATTTGATGAATTCATGCATTGTATTCTTTTTTAGTTAAAGCAGCCAAATACTTTCTGAACAATAGTCTACATTAAAGAATAAGGCATTTGCAATTTAGCGAGTCCAAAACCAGTACACCAGCACACAGTAAATATATCTAGTTTAACCAGTATAAAGTTGTACCAGTACGCAGTGTTTAATAGAGTCAAAGCATTTCATAGAAATTAACCCGGAGGACGTTAAAAGTAGTTACTATAAGCAGATGAAGAATAATTACCAAATTTAATGTTTGTGCAGTAATAATTGATTGCTAAAGTGTTTGTGTGTGCTGAAAAAGCTGTTTTCAAGTACAGTTTTACTCTTAAACCAGGGTTTTTTGGCTAGATGCTTGTAAACTGTTGCAGGGGACATTATTTATATTTAATATTATGGAACTTGTGAGGATTTGTCTAGCCAGGGCCATCAGTAATAACAACAATGACACATTTGCTAGTATTTCCTCTATAATCACATAATAATCCTCTTATATTAAATAAACAAGTACGGACTTAATGCAAGAGAACTGCATGTACTGTAAATAGAAATATTACTGAGCATATTAAAAAAGTTCTATTGCGAGAGTGTCATGCATAATTATTTTAAACTATAAATTATAGTAATAAATTCATATCTATGTGCTATAAATATGATCGCTGCTTATGGTGTAGAATTCATCTATTTTTGATTTAAATTATAAGCATTTATATGTTCCTGAAATCCTCATATAAAATTGTAAAAGGTGGTGGTGTTGCATTTCAGTCACCAGACATTTAGGCGGGGAAAAACTATTTTTTGCATTTTGCTATTAATTTAATTTAAATGATCTCCTTACAACAATAGCGAAAAGGGGAGCCAAAAGAAATCCAAATAAAAAGCGAGGAGTAGAAATTGGCCCCAATCTTTTTTTTTGTGTACATAATATAAAAGGATTCATCAAAATAATTCTTTCTGTTCTGACTTTCTTCCATAATCCTGTTATAATTGAAGGAAAAAGTACAGACTTGGATGCAGAAAATTCCACGTAAATATAAATATGTCTTTGTATATTAAAAAAATATAACTTTTGCAAAAAGTATAAAGGTTATTTTATTACCAATGGTATACAAGCAGAAAAGTGGAAAAAAAAAGTTGTTCTTTCATAACAAACTATTTGAAGATATCAAAAACGAAATTTTACTTACAATATCCTTATAAGTAGTTTATGATGAATGCCTATTTTCGAAATAATTTGGCAAGGTCTATAATTTAAAAGAAAACCAAATCTTAATTTCATCTCTAAGAGCTTGTTCACGTAGAATCTGTCAGTGAAATATATTAAACCAATTACAAACCTCCAAACGATTAGCCACTCAATTGTTAAGGTCTGTGATTGGTTAAAAATATGTCAATACGAGTAAAACTGACGCTGACGACTCTGCCCTAACTAAAACATTTTCACGCCTCACGTGCCTTACACATAATTATAAAAATATATGTTGAGGTCCTTATAGATCCTATTTACATAGCAACTATAAGGAACTCAGGTGCCTAGCTATGTAAATAGCTAAGCACATTCTTCTCTGCCTACTCGAAAGGATTTTATAGGAAAGTGTTTCTGCTTACAGTATTCAGATATGCTTGAACTGGATATAGTTAAGTATATTTTTGTGAAAAATTGATAACACTAATGGTTATTTATTTGAAATACAATGGAGACAATAAAATGGAAAATACGTTTTGTTTGTTTTCTGAGCAAGAGTTTTAAAGATCTAAAGGATATTTATTTAAAGTGTAGTAGAATAACCGCAAAACAAAAATATTTACACACCTGTATGAATTTAAAAACAGAAGTTTGTTGGGTACAGTCTTGTTAGAGTATGAGGAATTGAAAGTGTAAGCGTGTTTGGATTTCTTGCATGAATATAAAATCACCCAAAGTAATACATGATCCCTCCCAGGAATCGTTGATTGGGTACACCTTCAGTTGAAAATTTTATTTCCATGTGCAATGCAATGTTCCAACATTCTATGTCCTAAAACACCCAGAAATATATAGCAGATCATAGTTTTAAAAGAATGGGGCTGAAAATAACTATTTCTAGCACTCTCCATAGTTCCAATGTTTGAACGTTTATTGAACATATGAGGGCAGGTTATAAAAAGAGGACTGATGGACATTTTTTCTGAACATTATAACTTCAGAAATTAAGCCAAATCTAAATGTTGATAAATTTTAAATCTCAGTTGAAAATTTTAAAAACTTTACTTCCATACGAAATATCAGCTGGCGGTCTTGTCAAATTTTTGATACCAAATAAAACAAGAATAAAAAATTAACGAATATTTTACTAATTTTTTTATACTATCGTGCACATTTTTTTAAAAATTATGACATGAAAGAAAAGTATTTTATACTTATTGCAAATCTGAAATTATATATACATACATATATCTACCTATATAGTATATATACCGGGTGGCCATAATTAAACTGACAGTGCTCACAGTGTTCTGTAGCGCGATCTATTTGCGAGAATGACGCCACATTTTGTAGGAAGATTAAACAAGACGGGGGACGAAGGATTCCGCGACAAAAAAATTAGTTCCAAAAGTCACCGCTAGGGTAATATTTGGCGCTGTGTAATAGAAAATAGAGTATTAACAAATGCAAATTAATACGGAATAAAATTACCTTTTATTATGCACATTTTCTTATTTAGTTTAAGTGCAATATGGCAACACTTTTAAAAAAGCGTAAAATCTACATAAACACCGATAAAGTCTCGTGATCTGCAATATCACGTACGCTGAGCAGAAGAAGTTCTTTATTCAAATTTCACGTTACATCCATTGGCACAGTGCCAGCTGATTGGGTTTTAAAAGGCAATGTGTTACGTTTCGAATCAATCGGATTGAAAGTTTATGTGCAATGTCTCCTTCTTTAGTCGAGCGTGCGTTACTGGTCAAAATCTTTTACCTCAACCAGTGCAACGCGTCAGCCGCTCTTCGTGCTTTTAGAACGCACAAAAAAATGCGTAAAGGTAACGGTCCTGTGTCAGTTAATGGGCTAAAAGCAATAGTTGCGACGTTTCAGAAAACAGGTTCTCTGAAGGTTCAGTCAGGCAGAGGACGAAAACCTGTACCACAGGATACAATCGAAGCAGTTGCCACGGCGATTGTCGACAGAGGACCAGACAATATTGCTGCCACCTCTAGCGCTCGTGGATTAGCTCGGAATATGGATATGCCTTACAGTACGATATGGAAAATCTTACGAAAGATTATCAACTTCTATCCGTACAAGATCAGCCGTGTACAGGAGTTACTGTACCATATTGTGCCATATTGCACTTGAACTAAATAAGAAAATGTGCATAATAAAAGGTAATTTTATTCAGTATTAATTTGCATTTGTTAACACTCTATTTTCTATTACACAGCGCCAAATATTCCCCTAGCGGTGACTTTTGGAACTAATTTATTTTTTCTCGGAATCCTTCGTCCCCCGTCTTGTTTAATCTTCCTACAAAATGTGGCGTCATTCTCGCAAATAGATCGCGCTACGGAACACTGTGAGCACTGTCAGTTTAATTATGGCCACCCGGTATATATATATATATATATATATATATATATATATATATATATATATATATATATATATATATATTCAAGCTTATTTGGAAGAAAATCTGTTGATAGCATGTTAAATTAGAAAAATGACAAGATGGGTTTTTGTCTCTAATACACAACAGTTCTGAAATATTTACCAACATATTTTATTATAATATCCTTCTGTATCTTTCAATTAACTATTTATTACCTTTTAGAATACACGTAACTACACAAATGTCGACATAACAGCGAATACACAATGTCCGTACATCGTACGATATGCGAGTATTTATCTCTTCATCGGATGCTTTAAAAATAAAGACAAGTTTATGAAATCAAAACTTGTCAATATATGGTTATTTATTTAGCATTTAAGAAAATGAAGGAAATTAAATCTCTGTACACAGTGAAGTTAACGAGCACGAGAAAAAAATGTCGCTCCATTTAAAAGAAATGAAGGGTGATAAAACGAAAAACAAATAACAGCGGAGCAGAAAAACCATCAGCACCCTCGGATTAGTCTCGTAATTTCCACGTAAAACATTCCCTAAAATAGAGACACATTCAGTCAAGAAATAGGAGGCAGCTTTCTGTTTAACGCAAATAATTTTGTTTAATCACAGAGTCCTCCTGAACGGTCTCTGACAGGGAACTCTTTGTCTTTCAGGTGTTTTATTGTAGCTTCGGGGGAATAAAATCTAAATCCTGTTACCTGTAAGTGCTTTGGTGGAAATTGATTACGCCAGGAAGTAAACAATAAAGGAATAAAATGAACTTTTCTTTCGCGAACGATTAATTCGTCGAAATGTTTTCGACGAACCGAATTCTATGTTTCCGGTCGAAAATGAAGATTTTTTCCCCTTTTAATGAAGGTGCCCGTACAAAACAACAACCACAGATATGTGTATATCGTTGCATGATTGTGCGTGCATATGGCAGATTGTTTATTGAAAAAAAAATTGTTAGAAGAAGAACAATATAGATAGTCCTCGACTTACGACCGAGATAGGCACCAAACCAATGGTCGTAAGTCGAGTTCAAAAAAAATTTTTTTTTGTATATGTACATACATATATTTTTTTACTTTCATACATACACTGCTGGCCACTGTAAATGCAACACCCTGAAGGAAACATGCAAATAACATGAAATTTACAACATGCATTAGCGGAGGTAAGATATGCAAATGATTAGAATTTCAGCGCAGACGCACATCACGCGCGCCTGTGGCGCCACTTCAAAGCGCTATTTAAGGCTTGGAGATTTCGACGATTTCAAGTTCGGCAATTGTGTTTTTCTTGTGGTTTTTAAAAAAAAAAACGATCAATTATGCCTCGTCGAAAACAGCGATAATCTTTTGATCAAGTATCCGAGTTCGACAGAAGAAGGATAGTGGCCTACCGAGATTGTGGATTATCTTTCAGGGAAATCGGTAGTCGTGTTGGACGAAACCAAACAACTGTAATGCGGATATGTGATCGTTGGATGTAGGAGGGTACGACGGACCGGCGTGTTGATCGCATCCATCTCAGCGCACCACTTCACGTGATGACAGGCAAATTGTGCGCATGGCAGTGACGGATCGCTCAGTCACATCACGAACCATAGCACAGCACATGCAGTCTGTAACGCATCATCCAGTGTCTGCGCGTACCATTCGACGCCGTTTACAGCAGAGTGGTCAGTCCGCAAGACGTCCATTGCTTTGTCTACCCTTGACGCAGAACCACAGACGTCTCCGCCGCCAATGGTGCGATGACAGAAGGATGTGGACGGCAGAATGGAATGAAATTGTCTTTACTGACGAGTCACGTTTCTGTCTGCAACACCACGATGGTCGCATTCGAGTCTGGAGACACCGTGAAGAGAGGATGCTGAAGAGCTGCATTATGCACCGCCACACTGGTCCTGCACCGGGTATTATAATATGGGGCGGTATTGGATATCACTCTCGCACACCTCTAGTACGCATTGCCGGTACTTTAAACAGCCAGCGCTACATCTCCGAGGTGTTGGAGCCAGTTGTCCTTCCTTACCTTCAGGGCTTGCCCACAGCCATATTTCAGCAGGATAATGTGCGACCACACGTGGCACGCATTGTCGAACGGTTCTTCGTCAATCGCCAGATTGAATTGCTTCCCTGGCCGCCTCTCTCTCGGGATCTTTCGCCGATAGAAAACATGTGGTCCATGGTTGCTCTACGATTGACCCAGATTCCATCCCCAGCCGCCACAGCAGATCAACTTTGGCAACGTGTGGAAGCTGCTTGGTCTGCTGTACCCCAAAAACTCATCCAAAGTCTCTTTGAATCAATGCCGAGGCGTGTGGCAGCGGTGATCTCCAACAATGGCGGCTACTCTGGCTACTGATTTTGGCAGGAACCACACTTCACAGAAGTCTATAAATTTAATCATTTGATACTTGGTCAACATGTTATCTACAAATAAATTTTGTTGTGATATCTCTTGTCTTTCTTGGTGTTGCAATTTGGGTGGCCAGCAGTGTACATACGTAATTTAAAATACATTGTACTTTATTTAGGAGGCATAAATTATTCTTCGCCATCACTACTTATTATGTTAGTACAATCATAGACGTAGCGTCGGGGGGGGGGGGGCACGGGGGCACGGGGGACACATGCCCCCCCCCCCTTAACTTAACTTTAAATAAATTAAGACGTTAATAAAAGTTCAGTTAAAATCGGAACATAGTAGAAAACTTTTAAGAAAGTTGTTTTTTTTCCCGCTTTTTCAAACTGTGAAACTGAAGATTCCAATATGTCTTTAATCTTAACACATAGTTTTTTCGATATGATCCATAACAAAAATTCGATGCTATATTTTTTTCTCATTTTATTTATATTATATTTATTTTTCTCATTGCATAACTTTTGAATACTGCTCAAACATCAATTCTATTGTTATTGAATTTCAAAAAATCATAATATTTCATATTTTTAGAACCATCCGGCAGTCAAAACGCTGAGGAGGGCCCTGACTGAATTCAAAATCATGCCCCCCCCCCCAAAAAAAAAAAGAAAAAAGTTAGAAACATGCTACGCCTATGAGTACAATTCAATGGTTCAGAATTTGTGACAGAAGGTACATTGCTAGTTTTTTTTTAACAGAGTTATACAATGTAGTTTTTAATATTCATGTAATACATGTAGGTATGTATTGTACATTCAAGGACCAATATTTTTGAAAAAAAGATAAAAATAAATAAAAAATATGTAGATTTCGGTCATAAGTGTGAGCGTCGTAAGTCGACGAATACCTGTATTTAATATTTTGATTTCACTGAGCTAAAAAAAATTCATTCATAACTGAAACAGATTCCTGAATTTTTTTTCTTCTCCCGTAAGATTAAATGTATTTTTTTTAAATATAGTATGAATTTCATTCATGATTTAAGTTTTGCCGGAAACTTCTCTTAAAGTTCAGTTACGGCCAGTTATTGAAAAATCAGTTTAAGTCATCTTTTATTTCTTGTATAGATTGACTTGATAGGTTTTGTAAAAATTTTGATCCCTTTCTAGACATTAGCAGTTTTTCTTAATAATGTTACTGATACACAACGTAAATTATTGTATATTTAAACACAGCCATGCCAAAGGATTTAATTGGCGAATAACAGAGCGAGAGAAAAACGGAAATTAATTAAAAATAATAAGTAAAAGACCAAGTAAGAAACAGTAAAAATACACTCTCCTCTCCATTTGATACTTTTCCTTAGATATTGTGTATGTCTTTTTCTATTTCTCTTATTTTATGTGAAAATTACGTATTTCATGCTACATTTTATATATGTAGCAACTGCTTAAATTAAAAAAAAATACTAAACATTTTTGCTGTTATTAAAATCCTTTTTTTTCAATTTTCATTTATGGATACTCTGTAAAGAAAGTATTTTTATTAGTATGTGGAAGTGTGCGCGGATTACGCCTTTCCTAATTTTTTACCTTTCTAAATGACATGTAGATTCTATAACTCCGAGACGAATCAATACCTAGTTGACTAAAAACAGCCAATATGCCTTGAAATATACAGAAAATAATGTGATCGACTCTTGTTTTCCTTGTGATAAACAATGCGAAACGGAAAATCAACTACCATTTCTCTAACGTAAAACTTTTTTATTGCACCACTGAGACCAGTATCTTTTGAAAGCGCAGTGTATTTAAGTTCTTAACTGCTTTCCAGGTGCTGGAATAATTTTAGAGCTAAGTCCTTGTATTATAAAATTTTTTTCGTGTTTGTCAGAGATCTATGAATTTTCGTAAGGAATTGTGGGGAGTGTTTGTCGTTTGATAAGTAACTTTTTGTTCCAGAAGATTAAATTTCGTTCTTTGCAAGATTTCCGAGTATAAATCTCTTTGATGGTTTTAAGGAATCTGCAAAATAACGAACACTTTAATATTTAAAGTTGCGTTGGCAAAAGGTTGTGAGTGAATCCCGCAAATTTACTCATTAAATGTTAAATTCATTTTCGCTTTTTTAAGTATTGTTATGAAGTAAAATAAAAATGTTTAGAAATGTGATTATTTTAGAGGAAAATCATAAAAATATATACTTGGGAAGACATTTTAAATGGGAATAATTTATCATTAAGAATAATACTGATTCCTTGCACTTTATTCTTTAAATCATTTTCTTTGTTTAATGTCCTTATCTTGTGCATTTAAATGTGTATTGTGTACAAGGATATTCTCCATGGATCCACTCTATTGGAAATTTAAAAAAACACTGATTCCTTATGTACTCGAAAACGATCCAAAACCTTTTGCGATAAATATTAATTTTTCTTTTTTTTTTCTTTTTACGAATTAATGTTTTCATTTTCTCGTGATCAACAAAATTACCATAAAAGAGTGTAAGTAAGATAAATTGAAGCTTTGAAAAACTATCTATAGTCATAGAAACGTCATCTATTTGTAACACTGAGATATATCATATAATGAAAAGAAAGGTACGTTAGTTTGAATAATAAAACACGAAAATAGGTACTATGTCAATTTTTAAAAAATGTTTAATTTGCTTTATAATTACCAAGCTCCGTAAAGTCGCAGGCAAGTTTAATTCTCTGCTTTAATTCATTTTTAAAATTATATAAATTAATTTACAAATAGTTATAAAACTGCATACTTTATACTTTGAGTGTATTATAAAAAGTTTTTGACTATCCAGTTTAACGAAAAATAATAATAATAATAAATAGGAAAAATTTAATACTAGTTTATTTTCATATCAAATATTTTAAAGCCAGGTTTCGCATACGAGCACATATTACAACCAAGAAACTTCCCGGGGAATAATTCCCTGTTATATGGGATACCCTTAAAATTGAATGCAAGGCGATTATAGAACGACTGCATGAATCGCCCAGAGACCAAAATAATTGAGCTTAGAGTGATTTTTACGTTGCCTACGGCGAGACAGTAAATGGTGTATCTATGTATAAACCAATTAAGTAATATTTTTTTGTTTATGTTATTAAACATGCATTAAGAGCTCGCGACAATTAGATAATTGCTCCCGAAAATTTAAGTTTGGTTTATTGCTCTAATTCGAAGTTCTTAGAATGTATGGGCAAAGCAACTGTGTTTTTCTATTCTAATTCTTGCAATTAGGGATATATTATGAAAAAACTTGAGTTATTTGAATTAATAAAAATAAATTGGGGTGCAGGCCATTTCATGACGTGGTAAAGAACTGTGATGTCTTGGGTTGGTGGTTTTTTTCAAGAAGAGCTAGCTGTAATCGTGTAACTCATGGAGAACATGTCAGGAAATTTATCCCACAGATCTACGTAGAGATATTATATTTCCTAAAATATAAGCTCTTTCATCTAAACATTTGTTTTAAACGTCGGTTTATCTTCAAAATGTCGGTTCGTTAAATTTCTATATTATGTGGCTGTCAAATATTAATAGTTTGTAGAAGTGAAACAAGTTCGATTTGTTGGGAAATAAATATCGATGAAACAATCTGGAAACAATTCTGGATGAACTTCTTAGAGTAGTGCAAAAAATACAGTAAAAAGAGTTTGAATTTGGATCCAAATTCAAAGTTTATTTCAATCAAGTAGAAGTATTTCAAAGGAGAAACTTCTCTCATCATCAAGAGAAGATCACGATTACATAAAAAACCAGGTTTGGGGAATGGCTGTAAATAGGAACCTATGTTAAGAGCAAACGTATCTGCTTGGTATAAACGGAATGCATATTTCAAAATTTTAGTAACACCTCATACCAACCATGCCAAACTGCACTATTAGCGAATCGTAAACTCTAAGTCCAAGACTTCTGAGTACGGTAGAGATGCCTATTTTTCACATTAATAGAAAATAACAAGCATTTTTACCCAACATTTAAAAATTTGATACTAATATTTCAAGTCTCTTTTCTAAAACAATGTATGAATAAAACATGCTGATAAACTACCTTTTTTTAAATGGTAAGCAATAAACAAAAAAACAAGATAAAATATCACTAGAAAACAGACAACAACAAGAAAAAAAGTAAAGCGAAGAAGTAAATAGGAACGTATCAATTGCTCAATGCCCTTGCTCCCAATATCGACTGTAGACATCTCGAGCCGACAGTGCCTCGCATTATCTGGAGGGAGGAAATGTGCATAACTTGTGGTTTATCACAAACAGTGTAGAAAGAACTTTCTAGAATTTTGTAGCGGCTTAGAGCAGCGTGGTCCAACCCGCGGCCCACCAATGAAGTTTTGTTGGTCCTTGCAGGCTAATGGGACGATAACTATCGGGTGAATCAGGAGGTTTACCCGATAGTTATCGTCCCATTAGCCTCAACCACTTCGACCGCAGAATTGGAGTTTAGAAGAGGAGTCCCTTGGCCTGACGGCTTTATCTCCTGTAAGCAAGATA
Source organism: Dolomedes plantarius (assembly GCA_907164885.2). Lineage (NCBI taxonomy): Eukaryota > Metazoa > Arthropoda > Arachnida > Araneae > Dolomedidae > Dolomedes > Dolomedes plantarius. Next base: position 145,863,507 of record OU015493.1, read on the forward strand.
TATGTATTCACGGTAGGAGTGCTCAATAGATAAAATATTAAGAAGAATTAAGTTTTAAGATGAGAATAACACGTGAAGTAAAAATAAAAAATAAATAAATTTAAAAAATAATAATTTAAAAAAAAAAAAATTACATTAAAATAGGAACACAACTAAAAAGTTAATTTTAAGAGAGAAAAATAATTACAAGTAAGGTTACTAAGTCGCCGCTTCCTGCGCTCCCTTTTATACTGAAACCGACACCTTCTAGAAATCCTCCGTAGAACACGAACGCTCGCGAACCTATCGCAGCCAATAACTGGCCAACACCCGTTGCCACCCGTTAGGCGGGGCCGCTTCTTGTGCCGGACGTATTTGTGGAAAGGCAATTCTGATTGCTGGCGGACTTTTCAGGAACTTTCCTTTCCCACCTGGCTCCTTCGTAACAGTACTGAATGAAAGTGAAAATCGAAGTAGGCACGCCACGGATTATAACGGTCGAAGAGTGAAGCTGCAATATGGCCGTTATATGGCCGTTACTTAAATTTTAAGTAACGGCATTACATTTAAGTCTTACATTTAAGTCATTACATTTTAAGTCTTAAAAACTTAAAGCAGTAAGAAGGGTAAACGATTTTTTTCCAAATTTTAAATTAAAATATTTTTTCAGTAAGAAGGGCAAGGGCCAACAAAACTTCATTGGTGGGCCGCGTTTTGGACCACGCTGATCTAAGCCACTACAAAATTCTAGAAAGTGCTTTCTACACTGTTTGTGATAATTGTTTTTGACGAGCGAGGTTGTTCGAGAGATATAGTACGACGACTGATTGTTGTCATCGTTGTTGCGAAAGCGGCACCAAAAATGGCGGAACTTAAGAAACGACGTGTTGAAGAAGAGAAACGATAATTTCAGTCAAAGGGGCAGGAAAGTTACTTTTTTGTTGAACATAAAGAAAAACCACAGTGTGTTATCTGTTCTCAAGTCTTGTGTGTTTCAAAGGAGTATACCGTGAGTAAACACTATACCAGCTTGCATAAATAAAAATACGATTGTAGCGTGGATTTTATCGCTACAGTTAATGTGTAGTAATTTTATCTTAATTCAAACTTAAAATTAATTAATAACTTGTTAAAATCTAACTCTGTCAGGGTAGGTATTTTATCTTAGCAGTAGCAGGTGTTTTCTTTAGTCCTGATCTTTTGAATTCAAGGTGGTCTTCATTTTAACGATGTCTCGCTCTTTCATGCACACCTGTGTGTAGGTTGAATCGGCATGGCATTGTTGAAATAAACCATTACGGTTCTTTCCCAGGGCTACTTTTAAATTTACGGTTTCCTATGTCGTGCTAACATTCAGCATACGATATGGGAACCTCCTTTCCTGCACTGTGTTATTCTTGTACGTAACGCCTATAGTGACGTTCGTCTGTTCTTTTTCTATGCGTATTGAGTTTCACCTAAGTGTGGCAATATCGTGTGTATTCGTGCAGCTTTTGAGAAACAACCGCGTTGGCGCGAAATCTCCAGATGTCATAAGTCGCCAGGTCTCACCTGCACAGCCAATGAGCGTGTCTTATGTTCCCGCGTCTTCACGTCATTGGTACACGCCTACTAGTTTTCGCCGCTACTCGCCCTTTTACTTAATGCGCTGCTTCTTTTCTACCTTTCGTAGGCTTCAGCGTTTGGCGAGGTTTGGTTCACGTTTTCTCTGGCAGCCCTCGCTCCCTCTTTTGCTCGGCTCGAAACAAATTTTTCAGATATACTCTTTGACTTGACTTAGACTTACAAACTTATCCAGCCTAGCCATGTTTTTGCCAGTTTTATACTTTGTGGAGGAGTACTTGCTTGTAATGTTGATGAAAGATTAATCTATGATATTTATGTATTAATTGTAAGCATTGTGACTACGTAGCATCTTGGTTTAAAATAAAAGAGAGTCGACTCAAACATGTGTCAGTAGAAATTATTTGAAGTACAATCATCCAGGATAGTTAGTTGGCAGGAGTCGCAACGAACTGAGTTTTTTTTTCAGCGCAAATGTAATATCACCACTATTTCCGGCTAAAACTTCTGAGAACATCTTTCCTCTTTGGAGACACCGCTCGTATCATCCGTCGCTATGAACTTTGTTATTCGCCGCTACGACTAATAGAATCAACCGATTTCCCTTCGACAAAGTTTCTTCGGTGAAACGGTTCCGAGTGTTCTTCAAAAGGTACTGCAGATAAAGTGATGTCGTCCAATCCTGTTTCCGATCCCTCGTCCAGCAATATGATGTCTATTTTCCAGTAGTTTCTTCAGTATAACAACTGTGCCTCTACTTCCGAATTCTCCATTATAGACATTATACCACCCCAGTCTCTCTCTCCAGCACAGATTTAGTATAGTGCCAATTCCCCTTCATAAAGATCAATACCAGGAGAGTGCCAGAAGTTGCGTGTTTAATGATTTGAAGCTGAAACTAACTAGACAAAAGAATATCTTTCAGCAACCATCAAACACTGCTGGTTTAAAGGCATCTTATGAGGTATGTTTAGAGCTAACTAAAAGTAAAAAGTATTTTAGGAATGGTCAGCTCATTACGGGATATGCTGTATAAATATCATCTTCATTTGGAAATAATAAGATGGTTGAAAATTTTGATACCATTTACTTGTCTCATCAGGCAGTAAGTAGAAGAATTAATGATATGTGTGGTAAAGTTTCAGGTTCTCTCAAAGGCAATTTGAAAAAATGTGAATTTTACTCTCTAGCTCTAGATGAGAGCACAGATATAGCTGACATCAGCCAGCTCCTTATCTTTGTCAGAACAATAAACGAAGAATTTGAAATTCATGAAGAACTGTTGGAATTAAAATCACTAAAAACCAGCAAAAACGGTATTGACATATTCAACGCACTGGATCATGTCGTTTCTAAATATGGATGTTTTGTGAAGTGCTCTTGCATTGCAACAGATGGAGCTAGAGCAATGGTTGGTCATAAAACTGAGTTTTTAGGACAGTGTAAAGGAAAAGGCATAAATTGTTTGTTTTTCCATTGCATTATCCACCAGGAGGATCTCTGTAGAAAAAATTTTAAGGCTCAGTGAGACATTGAAAACTGTTGTAAAAACTGTAAATTTAATAAGGGGAGGCAATAAAGCCCATAGACGCAGAGCATTTATTGCATTCCTGGACAATTTGGAAGCTGAGTATGGTGACATTTCATTGAACTGTGAAGTGCGCTGTCTAAGTGCTGGAAATTCCCTGCAACAGTTTTTTTAAGGTTGAGGAATGAAATTCTTGCTTTTCTCCGAAATGAAAACATTGGGCATGATTATCAAGAAAACCTGGAAGAAATCCAATTTTTAAATAATCTTACTTTTCTGACAGATTTAGCATCCCATCTAAATGAATTAAGCTTGAAACTACAAGGCAGAAAACAAAATATCTCCTAGCTTTATGGACATATTGTAGGCTTCCTCAAAAAACTTGATGTAATGCAAATTGCCGTGAAGGCAAATAATACGGCACAGTTCCCATCTTGTCAGCAGTTGAAAGAAGAAAATAGAGACTCAAATTTTAGTATGTTTCCTGAAATAATAATTGATATCAAGAAAGAGTTCAAGGGCAGATTCCAGGATTTTGACTCCCTAAAACCAAAACTCGCACTGTTCAACAACCCCGGAGATATTGAAGTGAATGAGGTGCCCTGCGACCTTCAAATGGTGAAATTTGTGATCTTCAGGCAGACCAATTCTACCAGACTAGAAATCGTGATGTCTATGAAAAATTCTGGAAACTGATTTCTAAAGAACGCTTTCCTAAACTGCTTAAATTCTCTCTGCAAATTTTAACGCTGTTTGGCAGTACATACGTGTACGAAAGTGCTTTTTCTGCTCTCAAACAAATTAAATCAAAAGCGAGAAATCGAATTGAAAGTTCTTCACTGGAATCGAGCATGAGACTTTGTCTTACTGAACTTACAGTGGACATTGATAAACTTGTATCAGGAAAGCAGTGCCAATCATCACATTCATTTATCGACTATAAAATGAAGTGGTATTAAACTTGTATACTAAACTTCTTTTAATATAAATTCTAATAAAAGTGTTTGAATACAATATGTAATTCGTTTTTTTTTCGGGAACTAGGGGCTTCGCCCCTAGGCTCGCTACGCTCGCTCCTCTGGTGAATCAAGTGAATGAATGACTCAATAGTTGTTTACAGCGATTGAGTCAAACATTTTGTTTACAGTTGAAGCTTCCCCCCACCCCTCTCGACGAAATGGATGAAGCCCGGCGAAAGGGATGAATGGGTGAAAAAATTGGATCTTCTTTCAAAGGAAGCGAATGAGAAGATTTTTTTTGAAGTATTTCTTTAAAATTCAATTAAAAATTGAAATTTTAAGATAGAGACTTGAAATGAAGTTTATATGAATTAAAAAGCTTTCATCTTCCAGTTGATATAAACATTTTCTTTGTAACATAATAAGTCTGAGAGCATCGAATTTATATATCTCGAAACGCATCAATTTTTCCAAAAAGTGAGTTTTCAATTTTAATAAAAATATCAGTCTGTTTTAAATTATTTTTAAACAAATGACGTCTTGTTTGAAGGAGAAATGTCTGTAGTCTTAGATTGTAAAAAAAAATTCTACGATCCTTTTTTGGCGAGTTATCGTAATCTGGACATGAAAAAGTCAATATTTTTCCACAAAACATAAAATTAAAAAAAATCTTAAAGTCCGACGAATATGAGACATGTCTTACTTTTTTCCCCACATTGTTCTGCATCGATTGGTATCGGTCTCGACCCCATACCCCCAGCGGTTTCGGAGGAGATAGCGTGACAAGCTTTTGACAGCGGCGGCGGCGGCTGCGGCAGAGCCAGTTACTTTCTTTTAGAATAGAGAGATGTCTCTGGCCCTCACATTCCTATACTAAAGTTTGATTGGCCCTCGGGTAACTAAAGGTTGGACCACACTGACTTAGATAATTAGCTAAGCAATCGTGACCAGATCATGGCTACCCAATCCTTCCGTCGAAAATCTGGAATGTCTGTACTATTAACAACCCATTCTAGAACACTTTAACATAACTTAATAGAATTATATATATATATATATATATATATATATATATATATATATATATATATATATGTGTGTGTGTGTGTGTGTGTAACATGGTAGGCCCCAAGCCCGGGAAGACCGATGAAATCAAGGACCCACCATGTCGCAACGAAGAATTAGAAGAATTGTAGTCGAGGCTTGAGCAAAGACGGCAATCGTTACTTTGAACTAAATATTTATTAGGCAAACTGACATAACTTCTCGGGGCTGCTGAAAATGACAAAAGCTCTCCGAATTCTGACCGCAGGGTCTTTTATAAACTTTTGAGGTGGCTCGCCATGTGATCATGAAAATGGTTAATTATTGGCTATCCGTGACTCTGATGCAGAGATCACATGATACCTTACGTAAGGATGTGCTAAAAATTAGACTTTTTGAGGGAACTCTACGCAGCTGCTTTGTATATATATAAAATAAATAATAAATATATTATATAATATATTTAAATTTTTCATGATATTTTAATATTACCTTCGGACCATAAAACGCACCCTAATTTTAAGTCTATATTTTTATGCAAAAAGGTTCGTCTTATGGTCCGATATACATGGTATAATAGTTCTACCTATGAAACAATTTCTATTTGTATGTTGAGCGTATAGGTGGTGTTTTGAAAGTAACGGCAGACGTGAAGCTAATAATTATAACAATTTCTTTTCTCTTCCTATTGGAGTAAATATGAACATATAAATTCCTTTTTATGATTTTCCTAGATATAACCAGAAAAAGCTTAAAACTTTCAATTATTCCCAATGAAAATCTGTAATTGCTTCTATTAACTTTCAGTTAAAAATAGCAAACTGGGTTTTCCCCCTTACGATTATCAGCAAGATTTGCAGATCAGGCAGAAGAAGAAAACCGAAAACTTCCTGTGGGGAGAGAAGTTCGAATTTATTTATGGAAAAACTTGCATTAGTTCCAATAAGAATTGCGAAAACACTGGATGGAATTCAATTTTTCCTTTTTAATGCTCTTTAGATATATCAGTGACAATTTCCTATCTCCAAATTGGAACCAACGAATCGCATTATTTTTAAGAATTACTTCCTTTACATTTTCCAGATGCACATTAAGTTCATCGACAGCGGTAATGACTGAAAAAGCAATTTCCTAGGAAAAGCCCAGAAAAAACATAATGAAAATCCCAGCAAACACAGACAATTTAAATTTAGTTCCCATATGTGTTCCATATGATAAAGGAAATTCTTTTTGATATTTTAACAGATATCTGTGAGATGAATACATTGAAAATTATAAGTGAATAAATAAATAAATAAATGTGTTTCTAAGTAGATAAATTTGGTCATAATTGCTCTTTAAAATTTTATATATCTATCGTTGGTGTTTGTAAAAAGGGCATATGTATGTTAATAACCATGGGTATTATATATATATATACAGTAAAAGTATTGTTAGAAAAATAAAACTATTTCTGTTAAAGAAAATATTTCTGTTGCAGCCAGGGTAATTCAAGTCCAAAGCCAGTCTTGAGATAAAGTGACTGTGACTGGATTTCTGATCCTTAAAAACGATCTACGAAAGCGATTGAGATCGTTTAAAATTGGTCTCTTTGTTACTAATACCACTGTATTCTCGGAGGCAACGTATAGAAAATTACAGCCGTTAATTTTATTCTCCCTGTAACTCGAACTTTCAGTTGCAAAAACGTATTTAATAATAAATATTATTTAAATTTTATTATATAAAACAAAAATTTCACGTGATTTTCATCGATGCCTTACTTTACATAACGTAGCTTTGTGCAGTTGGAAAATGCATACTCAAAACTGTTTGAATCCCGAACAATTTATTTACACGGAAACTCAAAATCACCCAAAATCCTCTTAGTAAATTTCAACATCTAATTCACTGCTAAGAATGTAAATTGGGAATACTGATCACTTCAGATTATTAGCTTTTTTTTTATTGCTGAGAGAACAAAGTTGCATTTGCAACACTTAAGCACTTTGAAAAATTATTATCTCCGGTAAATTCAAAAATCTAGATAGGATTAAAAAGTTTTCGCATGATTTCCCATTTAAGTTGAGCATTCATTATGCTGCACCTTTATAACAATTTGCATGCAACTGCAAAATATTAATTCAAATGTCAAACAACTCTACCCAAACTCTGAAAAGGGAATATTTGAAATAAGACAGAAGATATAATACTCCCCGGGCTAAACATGTAATTTAGATGCAAGATTTTGAACAAAGACTCTATTTTTGAAAATATTCTTCAAGAACTACTTCTGAAATAAAAGAAACTGAATTGATGAAACGAATCCTAGACGGTCGAAGTGAAATTATTTCATTAACTCTCATACGAACTTCATGAAAAGAAGCAAAGAAAGAGAAACTTTCATTTTTTTTTAAATTCAAATTCGTTTTCCTTAATGCAAACGCAATTGAATTTATTAAAGCAAAGTTTACTTCTAGAAACAAATTTTGAAAAAATTATATATGTTTTCCATAATAAAAGTTAAATTTATACCATTTTAGAATACCCAATAATTTCTTTATAAAGTGACATTATAAAAGGCAGCAGTATAACATTTATTTCTTCATTTTCCCCAAATTCTTATTATTACATATTTTTAATTTATTTTTAAAAATTTACTTGTTCATTAAAATTTTTGAAAAAGTATTCATGAGCTTTAAAACAATCAGAGATAATGTATTTAATTTAATGAATTTTGAATTTTATTTCGAAAAACGTTACTTTAAATAAAACCTTCATTGCATGCTAAAATCGAAAGAGTGTTGCAGAAAAGTGTAATAAACAAATTTTAAATTAATAAAAGAACACTCAATTAAAAATATCTGGAGAGCAGAATTTATTAAAAGAATCATTAATGTAGAAATTTTGTTCATTAGCTTTAAAAAATATATAAATAGATATATAATAAACGATGTTTCAGATGATACATGCAACAGCGACCATTATATTTTAGAGTGATAAGGATAGAGTGATGAGGATAAAATAAGTAGCCGGAAATAAATCATCAGAATGCTAAATAAAACAGATTGTTCATTCACTATAACTCACGGGACACACTTGGAAAAATCACTCGCAATAACACAATAATATCAATAATACAGTAATACAGTGTAATAATAGAGTAATTTCTTCAATAATAGGGTACATGTAACAGCGAGTATTATATTTTAGAGTGATAAGGATACAAAAATATGCAGCCGGAAATAAATCATCAGAATGCTAAATAAAACAGATTATTCATTCACTATAACTCACAGGACACATGTAGAAAAATCACTCCCAATAAACACTTCTTCAATAATAGGGTAATACATGTAACGGCGAGTATTATATTTTAGAGTGATACGGATACAAAAATATGCAGCCGGAAATAAATCATCAGATTGCTAAATAAAACAGATTGTTCATTCACTATATCTAACATGACACGTGAAAAATCACACGCAATAAACACTTCTTCAATAAATTAAAAGAATGCCTGCATGTTTTGAACTGATTAATAGTTCATCATGAGGCCGATGAGCATTAGGTGGGTTTGACAGTTATAACCCCAGCATTTGTGAATTGTTTATAGTGACAATCACTCCTAGTTATCCTCGTCCTGATGATGAACTATCAGTTAGTTCGTATTACGTAGCCTTCCTTTTAATTTATTGTGGTACTAAAGAGGTGTTTATCATGTGTTTAAGTTCAAACATGTGGTACCGGACCACTCCCGCAGCTCTCACGGACCACCGGTTGGGAACCACGTACCTGTATGGTGCTCCAATAATGATGTAACCAAAAAATGCTCGGTTTAGATCAGTAGTTCCTAACCTTTTGTTGATCAGGGAACACTTATCAAAAAAAAAAATAAAATAAATTCTTGTGGTACCATCTCCAACTATTCCTTTTAGAGTCGAAAATGGGTTTTCACTTTTTGAATAAACAAGATATTTGTGATACACAACTTTAATAAAAAAGCTACAAATGAACTTATTAACAGTCACAAATTTAACATAAAGGGAAACTTAAATCGGAAACCTGTGAAATCCTATGGAAACTTAAAAATTAACACACTTTTTCAGGTTGCATTTCCTTTACTAACTTTAAAATTGCTGTGACGCTGCGAGTAAATGTCACAGAAAATATATTAGAAACTTTTAAGCAGCATTTTTTCACACTCGAAACTTCAGAAAGCAGAAGAAATACTGGAATTATTAGAACTTGAACATTGAATTGGGCTTTAAAAGTCTTTTTTTTTAACTCCCAGTTTAAAAAAAAATTAATTCATGGTCGTTTTGAAACGACGAAACCAATTTTTGTATCACTCCTAACACCTTGTGGACTACTCCGGTTCTCTCGGACCTCCAGGGGTCCACGGACCACTTGTTGGGAATCACTGGTGTAGATTAATCAATATCCTAGGGATAAAATACATGCCGCGTTGGAAAAAAAATAATGTTGAGACTAATTATAAAAGTAATTGTAAATGAAATAATTAAACCTGAAGCTTTAATTATCTTAATAATCTAAATTGAGAATTAACGCTATTTCCTTTTCATTGTTAGTGATTGAGACTCTATAAACATTTTCAGCGCTTTATTTGTAGATGCAATAATGCATTCAATTGTGCTCATAACTAATTACGCTCAAAATACTTCATACATTTATTGTAAAATTTGTTTACAGAAACGTAGCCCCTTTTGCCAAGTGATTCAAAGCAGTAGATGGATTTCGCGGTTCCAGAAGGTTTCATTTACCCCCATTTCGTGAGGCATTGTCAGTGCCTGCCAAGGAGTGTTTATCTCAGAGATCTCGTATCTTTCAAAAATGATCCTTCGTTTGAGGAGAATGTCCATCCTGTTGATAAAGAGATGTTATCATTAAACTCGATGTAACTAGTAATTTTAATCTACTTTTGTTTCCGTTTGCTGTTTTCAGTTTCAACTTCTATGGGAACACTTCTTTTATTTGCAATTACTGCGTATTGTGTGGTTAACTAAGACAGTATTTTTATGACGAATCTGTTTCTACCTTCTGGATAATAAAAGAGTGGTGGATTGTTTATCTGCGTCATTTTAGTTTTATATATATACTAGCTGAAAACCCGCATTTTGCTACAGAGTACATTCAAATTAAATACAACGGTAAATGTATGCAATTAATGCCAAAAATATGTATATATATATATATATATATATATTATTCTTATTTATAATAAATACGACGATCAATGTATACAATTGATGTAAGAAAACATAGAAATATATTTATTAAAAAATCGTAAGGGATATTTTTGTAGACAAAATAATGTAGAAGAAAATATTCAAGTTAAATGTAATAGGACATACTAAAGAATACAGTACAGTTAATATAGTACAGTTTGAGGAACATAATATCTTATTTTCTATTTTAATATTTTTTTGGATAATGTCCAATCGGCTGCCGCATTAGAAAGAAAAAAAAATTTCTATATAGTTGTTATGCAAGTGATTATAAACTTATTTAAAGTAACAGGAAAAGAAATCACTTGATCAGCATTTAATAAATTACATTCTAAAAATTAATCTTTAAAAATTCACCAAAAATCAGAAAATGGAGGTAAAGATTCGAAAAAGATCTCATTTTAAAGGAATTTTTATGATCTTTCTTGTGATATAAACTGTATAACCCCCAAATTATTATTTTAAATGCAAACTTTAAAGAATGTTACAAAACAGCTTAAAAATTTAATAGCCCTTTAGGTCCAGCGGTTTGGTCTGTGCGTTGCATGTCAGTCAGGTACGGAACTGTTATATATATATATATATATATATATATATATATATATATATGTATATGTATATGTATATACCGGGTGATCCAAAAGTTAGGACGAACTTTAAAAATGAATAATTCGAAAACTAATAAAGAAAAAAAGATGCGGTTTGCACCAAACGGATGGAAAAGAAGCCGTGTTTTGTGTGGCAACGAAAAAAAAAAATAGTTCTGTTGGCGACCAACATATGGCGCTGTCGGATTTCTGATATAGGATTATGCAAAGCAACAAACAATATAAAAAAAAAGCAACTGCAGCAGGTAATGGTAGTCGAAGCTTATATGCATCGAAATGCTGTCCTTAGTTGAGAAAGCCCTCTTAGTTAAACTGTATTATAAGAATTCGGAAAGTGCCATTGCGATATTGCGAGCATATCGCTACATGAAGGGTATGTGAGATAGCAAAGGACCAATAAATTCTTCTGCATTGAACAAAATGATGAAGAAATTTGAAGCTACAGGTTCTTTGGCATCACGTCCAAGAAGTGGACGCCCCTCATCACAGTGGAGCAGACGGTGCAATCCATGTCGGCGGTATCTGCACATGGGGAGTGCAGTGCTCAAGAAGTTTCGAGACAGACAGGAGTGTCGTACGTAAGTGTCTGGAGAGCACTGCGAATAACCCTGAAACGGTATCCCTACAAGTTGCAACATAACCAAGAACTGAAACCTTTTGACTTCGACTCTCTCCAAGATTTTGCGAATTTGGTATTCAATAAGATAGAAGAGCAGCACGACTGGCTTCACACTGTGCTTTGGATAGATGAAGCGCATTTCACACTCTCTAGCGCTGTTAACACCCACAATTGTCGAGTGTGGACCACAGAAAATCCACATGCATTTGTTGAGGTACACTGGCCACAGCCTAAAGTGACAGTCTGGTGTGGCTTCACTGATGATTTCATAATTGGTCCATTTTTTTTTCGAGGAAGTCACAAAGACGGGTTTCAAAGCAGTTTCTGTCACATAACAACATGCAGCACTGTTACATAACAACATTAATCCTGAACTGCAAGCGCGACAGTCACTCCAAACAGCCCCCTTTATGCAAGATGGAGCACCACCTCATATTGCTCTACCTGTGCAACGCCTGCTACGTTCAACATTTGGAGAGGATCGCATTATCAGTCAATGCTTTAATCACGCATGGCCTTGAAGATCTCCCGATCTGACACCCTGCTACTTTGGGCTGTGGGGATTCTTGAAGTCAAAAGTGTACCGCGACCAACCGGCATCACTAGCAGCACTGAAAGATGCCATCCGCCAAAATGTGTCTGCCATAACGCAAGAAATGCTACTCAATGCTGTTAACGGTGTGGTGACTCGTTTCACAGCGGTACTTCTGAATGATGGACAACTGTAATTAACTATAATTAAGCTGACTTGTAAACATTTTTTCATTTGTAAATCATCTTTTGGTGAAATAAAAACTATACCGCCATCTGTTGGTCTCCAACAGAACTATTTTTTTTTTCGTTGCCACACAAAACCCGGCTTCTTTTCATCTGTTTGGTGCAAACCGCATCTTTTAATCTTTATTCGTTTTCGAATTATTCATTTTTAAAGTTCGTCCTGACTTTTGGATCACCCGGTATATATATGTATGTATGTATGTATGTATGTATGTGTGTTTGAGTGCGTAAGTGTGTAGTGTTGGTGAGCCAAAATGTTGGCTTCGTCGCAAATTATCCCAAAATATTGGGAATTTCTTTTATTAGAACTCTGCATTACTAGAAAGTTTTCCATTATTAATTACTCAAATTCAGTAAGTAAGAGGGACATAAATAACATCAAATCCATATTAGGTACAAACATAAATAAATTTAAAGAAAATGTGTTATAGAACTCGTTTAGCTTCCTTCGAAGAAAAAACGCTTTTACGCAGCAGTTTAATTTGGAATTAGTGAAGAATCCTGTCTAGCGATTTTGAAACGCTGGTTACACGAATGTGGGGTGAAATCAAAGATAATTTTTGATCTCCCTTCCCGAAAATCTGTATACTATCACATTTTCAAGATAAAATTTCCTTTCAAATCTCTAAATTAATTTCTCAGTACTATTTTCTCATTCATGTTATAGTCTACAAAATGTGAAATCAATAGTTTAGCTCAGTTCCAACCTTTTCAAATAACGTTGTCTGAAATCCAATATTTCTCACAATCTTTGTTTTCAAGATAAGCCTTAACCTTATTATGTTTGACTCCGCATATATTGTCTGGTCTGGGCAAAATGTTGGGCACCTAAGGAAATGTAGAAGAAATATGTTTTAAAAATTTCTAAATAAAGTGATCACCTTATAAGAATTTTAAAAGGGACTGCAAATTTTGTATTTTATTCTAAAACTTTCAGTAAATTCAAAGTACAGTTTGAAGCCCCGTGGAAAATATAAACCAATGTTACATTATTTATAGCTCTAACTAGTATAATCAGTAATAAAAAATTAAGGGTACTGTAAAACGGTCTAACTTTGCCCCAAGATTTGCTGTTTGTTCGAAAATTACTATTTCTGCTGAAGCTGTAGTTTAGAATCAATTTACCTAGTGTACATCACATTTTAGATTTCGACTTGAATATTTTCATGTTTTATTCAAATCCGCTTCTCAATTGTACAATTATTTATTTAAATTCAAACTTTGGATCAATGTTACCTGGGGTTTGTCAAACTTTGCACCACACCTTAAAAACCTTTCTAAATGCATTGGAAATCGAAAAAATAGAAATGATTGCCACATGGGAAGAAAAAGTTTAGTGTTTTTTGATCCGAGGTTATATCACGTGAGATGACACGTGACATCAGCCTGTTGGAGCCCAAACTGTGTCACCTGGTTGGAAGGTTAAGTTGTTTGTTATCAACCCGAAACTAAGGCTCTCACATTTCCAATCTTCGCTTATAACGTCACTGAAGTTTTTACTTTTTTGGAGAAAAGTTACCCCCTTGTCGGCAAAATTTGACGGTTTTACGATGTAGTATATTTAACAATGTAAGCATATAGAAAATATCTAAATAAAAATATTATTTGTATACTTTTGTCAGAATTTAACAATCAAAGTACTGATACTGTTAAAAATATAATTTTCTATATATATATAAAACGCGTAGGTATGCGGCACAAAAATCGACGATATTTCTACACTCCGAATGGCAACGGCTGCAAGTACCGGATGTAAACATTAGCGGCCGTCCGCAATCTACAAACGCGTGTCAACATGGATTTACGCACTGAAATCAGGAATGCTCGAAAGCAAGCTGCACGATCAAGAGAAAATTGGGAACAGTCTCAAGAAAAAAAGCAAAGAAAAAACAATTCATTAAGAGAGAGCATAAATGATCGCGAGGTTAGGCTTAACCATCGCCGGCATAGCAACCGCTAGCCAGAAATAGTTAATTTCTACACTTTTTTCAGCACTTGCTGAATTTTTACTCCATTTTATAAGTGAAAACATTTTCCCAACAATTTATTATTTGATATAATTAAGTGTAGATATCTGAATTTTGAACAATAGTACATACAGAGAGTGGTGTAATCCACGCTACATTTTAGTACTTGATGAATTTTTACTCTATTTTTTGAGTGAAAATTTTTCCCCCAACAATTTCTTATTTGATGTAATGATAAAGTGTAGATATATTAATTTTGAAAAATAGTACATATAGGGAGGGATGTAATTTATAAAATCATTAGTGTTGGGTTTCTCAGTCTTACGTAATGGAAATTAACATTTTTTTAATCACGATGTTTTATAATCAGCTTTTTAGAGAATTCCCCTTAACAACGTATATTTATGATGACAGTTAATGGTAACATTCCTTACATATGTTGCTTTCAGTTTATTTGTTTTGCAAAAGAAAATATAAAACTAAATGCGACCATGCTGGTCGCGCAGCGGCTAGTTTATTAAAACTGATGTGCTTCATTAAATCCCCGATTATGTTTTTTGACGTCTATGGATGAAATAAAAAGCAATGAAATTGAGTAAATATATTATTGGAGAATATACCTTAAGGGTTCATTTCAGGTACAGACGGTTATAACGACCGAGAGAGTCGTTATAACCTGGAGCGAAATTTTAACCCGCGTCTCCAAACAGAGGCTGGTAAACAACATATTGATCTATCCTGAAGAAGTCATATTTTCGAGGCCTTAACTCACACTGTCAGATACTTCATTCTCTTAAGATAGTAATGCTTTTTTAATTGTAGGATCCTCAATGTGTACTATCAAAGGAATTAATTTTACCTACTCTACGTTTTCTAGCCATAAATATTTAAGCTCATTTGGCGGATTACCAGATCTAACTGGGATGAGGAACAAAAATATAATAGCTGTTTGAGCCATCTTCCCCACTCTCCTCTCTTTCCAATAAGGTTAATGAAGAAATTACTCCATATTTTTTCCATTGACATAAGCATGGGATATGTTTGGAATACTTTGTTACACACGACGTCAAAACTTTTACATCAATCCTATCGTAATTTTAATTTCCTGAGATACAGTTGCCCATAGTTATGCAAGAAATTTATCAATGGACTTTTTGAAAAATTCTTATTGCAACAGTTTGTTGAATAAAGAATTCTAGATTTACACTCTCTTGTATACTAGATGATACATAGTCTGGAACAGGGGTACTCAAACTGCCGCCCACGAAGCACACTCACACTCATTATAAGGCAGGTGAATTTATAAACGCAATTTTGGAAATTTCGGCCTGAAAAATACAAAACTATACAAAAATGTACCACCTGCTGCTCAATATATCTTTGTGAATCTTCCTGTTCAAAAATGAAATACGCGAAGAACTTATAGAGAAATTAGCTTACTGATTCTTACCTTGATAACGAGAGTAGCTTATAGCAAGTTTAAAGCTGATTTGTTTAAAATAGTGAAGAGTTTGTCTCAACATTAAAAATCAGACTCATTTTTAAATGAACGCTTGACTACATTTAGGTTTTGAGTTTTAGCGTTTATTTTTTTATGTCATGAGGTATAGTATACTATGTTGCGGACTGCGTATTGTTGCAAACATAGGCATGTGACCCCAGAGAAAAAAGAAGTTGAGTACGGCTGGTCTAGAACATCAAAAATTCATTCATACCTAAGGCTCATTCTAGGTAAATATTTTACACAAGGGCTTCTCTTTTAAAATTTTACAGACCTGTCTGAAGAAGACATATGTAAACATGAAAACTTCATATTTTTAACTTCCTTATTGACCAAGATGAAAGATGAATGAGCAGTTTGTAAAAAATATGCGCCGACATATCACAGTTATTAATCAAAATCAAAGTGTTAATTTACGTCTAAGTCATACTTCGTTGCATAAAGAATTCTGAAGACATAGATTGAGTAATCGGCTTTTGTTTCAGTACAGACAGAGGAGTAACGCAATGTTTTTAAAGGAAGGAATCTTTGAATATTTACCTTCTTTTTTCCTAGTTACATTGTAGAAAACCTCATATCAGCATCATGAAGATTTGAATTCTTTGAGCTTTTTCACTTCTTTTACAGAATTTTGCAACGGGAGAATTTCCCTGGGAAGAATGGTTTCTTCTGCATTGTAAATATTTTCAATATCATATTTCTCAAAAATATCTTTCAGTTTATTTTCTGGTCCTGTACTAGCATTTTAAATTCTACCAACACGTATTCTCTGATATGCAGATATGACAGTGACGTCAAAGACATGGGAATTGCAGACAATTTCCATTTTAAGGAGTAGTAGCTTATAATACAAGCCCACAGCCTCCCTAAGTGTCTGTATGTAATCGAAACACAGGATAACTATAGGAAATCTGATTCTCGACGGACATCAGTACCTATATTTTTGCTTTCTTTTTATCAAATTACAGTAGTTGCATGGTTTAACAGATCTCTGGAGATTCGTCCCATGAGAGGTTACGTATAGAAAATATAATCATTTAAAAGGGAACTATCAAAAATTTTATTCGAATTTCTCTTAACTGTGTAATACGATTCCTTCATACCATGCTAGAAAGTAACGCATAAGAGAATGGAAGAAAGAAAACATAAGTACCAGAAGAGAAGCGTTTGTTTGTTTGTTTGTTTCCTGTAATACATACAAATTATGTTCATTTTGTTTTGCAGTCTAAGAATATGGAAGGAAAATCTCAGTTTTACATAAATATTTAAAACATAGTGATGTAAAATCCATTTAAACTTAAATTTAAAAAATAATTTAAAAAAAGACTAAATAAGCCATGCTTTACTGAAAGCGTTTTCCATTAAACTGCAATTCTGAATCAATCCCTTGCAGATCCACCTTACTCTAAAGTTTAATTTGAGTTCAAAATTGTTTTTTATTGCTCTTTTTCGGATTAATATAAAAATGCTTTAGGAGACATTCTTCCATTTCTTCCCTGTTTTTATAAAGAATGTCAATTTCTGTAACTTATTTTACAAAGCGTGGGTATGGTAACGATGTTTACATTCTGAATGGAAAATTTAAAAATATAGTAAAACAACAATTTTTAACCGTCTATCCCCAGGGCATTTCCGAGAATATTATTGAGAAACTGAAATAAACATAGAAGCAATTTCAACGTTATTAATTTTATCACCATAAATACCAATTAAAAAATCATGTAATTAAAACTTAGCAACGGAGTCGCTTTTGCAGGGCATGAAAAAAATTGTGGATAAATTCAGTAGTTCAACAGCTGAAACACAATTATGAAAATAGTTTTTGCCAAATATTAAAATTTAAAAGTTTTTTAAAAATATACTTCTGTACCACACTAATCATCCTGTTAATATTGTCTTTTGGCATGGTTGTGTTTACCAAACTGTGGGGACATTTCTCATCTCTTTCTATTCTAAATTTTCTTATTTTTCGGACCATTAGACACACCCTTTTTACACAGAAAAATCGACTTAAAATCGAGGTGCTAAATATGGTCCGAAGATAACATTAAAATAAAAGGAACATTTTATTATATATATTATATATGTCTCGTGGTTACGAGTCAAAGTGAACATGCCCGTTGTATGACGATAAGGTGCAAGGTTCTGAATCATCCTGAATCATAGTCACAAGACTTTCAGCGCGTGAATTAAGGGATGAACTAGTTAGTCAATTAACTTACATCTAGGTCGCAATTTGGAATAGGGCTTGTGTTTTATTGAAAGTAAAATTTAGAAATCGCGACAAGTAATAATGGTGGGGAGTTATCGTTACACACACACACATACATATAAATATATATATATATATATATATATATATATATATATATATATATATATATATATATATATATATATATATATATATATAGTCAATACCGGTTAATTGGACCACCGGTTATTCGGAACAAATCTCGTCTTGTAACATAAGACATGTTCGTTTAATCGGACCAGCGGGTTATTAGGACCAAAATGATCGCATCCCAATGTGGTCCAATTAACCGGAATCGACTGTATATATATATATATATATATATATATATATATATATATATATATATATATATATATATATATATATATATATATATATATAATTTAAGGTATATTAAGCAAGAAATTGAAAATGTCTTTATATACCTAACAAAATACAAAATATACTTTTCTAAAATTCCTCCCATAAATTTGAGGTGCGTCTTATTGTCCAAAAAGTTGTGTACTTATTTTCAACTCGGATATATTTAAATATAATGAATGGCACATCTGGTCTCTGTCATAAGAAGAGTTCATTCCATCTACACGAAAATGTACTTAAATACCTTTTAGATATAAGAACTTCTCTCCCTGATGTTCCATTTCACTCAGAGTGGGTGTGCGATGAAGAGTGTACTTTATAACTAAATATGTGCTTTCTTTTTTATTTGTAAGTAACATAATGGAAACTCAAAAGTCGACGAATGATTACTTTACGTTAAGTTCATATTTTACGTTCAGCAATATAATTGCATATTACAATGTAGTACTTGTATGTACCTGTATATTTAGTTCCCTTTTCTCATTTATTTTTCACTCTTAGTGGAACGTAACCATTAAGTAGTAAGTATTATCGGAATACCTGTTGTTTTATGTCTTGAAACAAACAAAGACAATGAAAGCTTTGAAGGGAGTAATATCAACTTCAAAGAATTTGGAAACGGATTTTCCTTAAGTGTAAATACATTTCAGTCTTTGAACACCGTAAATGGTGGTGTTTCCATGTAAGACAATGCTGAATAATAGAGTTTAAATAACAGGTAAATTTTCATTGATATAGCCGAAACTTTGTACCTTTTCCTTTAAACATTAGATTTAGCTGCACTTTAACTTGGTATTTTAAACATCCTTTAGTTAAAGCAAGTTTAATTTTGACCATAGAAAGATTTTAACGACTCGTTTTATTTTCTTATGAATTTTTGATTAACATGGTGAATACGTATATTTATAAAATAAGGTTTTCATTTATATGTAAATGCGGTTATTTATGAAAAATGTGTTTTATTATAGCTCTAGAAAGATTGAAACATTCAGGGTTTATTTTTTTAGGAATTTTGAATAAACATGGAAAGAATGCCTACATTTATTAAAAAAATTAATATTTAAATGCAGTTATTTAATAAATACAAGTTTCATTTAGGCTGTAGAAAGATTAAAATTCCTGGGGTTAATTTTTATTGAATTTTGTATATACACGGAGTGAGTTAATGTATTTATTTTTAAAAAAGCTTACATCAACATATAGATAGAGATATTTAATAAAAACAACTTTCTTTTTGGGGTATAGGAAGATTCTAGCAATCCAGGGTTTATATGAGTTGTGAAAAACATAGAGAGAATTTCAATATTATATCATGATCACAAATGATTTGGCTGCACTTTGCTACGTTAATGCTACCTACATAACTTTTGTTCTATGACTCATTATCAAGGCATGTTATTGAATTATCCCATAAAACTGATGCATTCTCCCCCTCATAAATTTAATATGAACAGAATTCACAATTTAATGCAGTGCGCACTCAAACACGAATGTTAAAACCCATCAAATTAAGACTTCCGCATCAGTAGATTTAAATGACCGACGTATGCTACCAATATAGACAGAGAAAGTTCAGGAAACACATGCAAATTTCAGCAAACACTATAAGGTAGCAATTTACTGGATGAATTTACTTCAATAATAAATGCTAATTTCTAAGTGTGTTGGTTCACATCCAATATTTGCATTATGGAGAATGGCATTTTAAGACTCGCAGTTTATCTTGAAATTGGAGAGATGATGGAACATTTAAATATACATGTACCTGATAAATCTAATCGCGAATAGTTATAAGGATAGCTTTAACATTTTCATACAGTATGTAATTTTTAAAAGGATTTTATTTTAGAAACAAAAGAGTAAAAATAAGATAAATATATATTTTATGCTGCTGGTCAAATGAAGAAACTGCGAAATTTATTAAAACTGCTTTAGTTTTTATTTTTTCAAGGTAGTTGAGAGTTTTTATGTCTAATTTAAACAAGTTTAACCTTTCTCATGAAGAGTAATTTTTCAAGCTTTTCATAACCCTATTTATAACGACTATAAATTATTGTTTTGTCATTTAAATTCGCTAATTTAGTGCACTCACGGGTCGGAATTCGACACTCGGGTGCTTGATTAGGATCCCGACAAGCGCCTATGACTGCTCACTAAGCATAGTATAGGCATTGTAAATCTGTACGTCAGAAAATCCCTCCATATAGTCTGTAAGACTGGGAGGAGAGTATTAGCCTACAAGATGTCGCCCCTGGAGGTGCTCGGTTTAAATTGTGGTGGCCCTAGCCCAAAAGGTCCGCCTCCGACCCTAGTGGTTCCTAATTGTCGTGAGCTAACCCCCTCTGTCCTGCAGCCTGAAGAGACCTTGTAGTATTTATCCGATCAGGGGGCATTAATAACAACGACAAGCGTGTACCTGATCTCTAGCAAGCACACTGTTACTGTTGTTCCATCTGAACACAGTGTGCAGTTTTCAGGTGGTTTAGGGTATTTCGTAAATGACGTGTGAGCATGGAGCATGTCAAGACTTTCTCAAGCAAACTTGGCCATCCTCGTGGAATCGATTGTTGTAGTGGACAAGATTTTCTGGGGTGTTTCCGCTAGGACATCCTCAACCCACCACCCTTCCCATAGTCCCGATCTGTTGCCCTGCGACTATCACATCTTCGGTCCAATGGAAAAAGTCCTCAAATACCACCGATTTGGCAGCGATGCAGAGATCCCGGATGCCGTTCAAGGCTACTTCCGCAGATAATCACGGACGTTCTTCACTCAGGATCTCCAAAATCTAGTAAGAGATTGGACTCTTGCTTGAACAGACAAGGCAAGTCTCTGTTGCGGATATGTAGCTCATGTATAACTATTGCTTCCTGTGGGTTCCCATTTTCAAGCCAATAAGCCATTACAGAAATAAAGTCTCTTTTGGACCCCCCCCCCCTTAGAGAGAGAGGGAAAATAATTAATTATTTCATTATTCCAAGAATTTCTCTCTGCAGGTTTAAAATTATAGATTGAATTGAATATTGAATATACCAGAAAGAGGATTTGTAAGCAAGTGCATTTTAAAAAAATATATCAAAAATACAGAGTGATTTTTTTTTAAACTGACACTACTCAGAGTCATCTGTAGCGCGATCTATCAAGCAAAATTCCACCAAAATTGATAGAGGGACTAAGAAAGACATGGGAAAGAGTTTCCGTGAAAAAAAAAATTGTTCCAAAAGTCGCCAATAGGGGACGATATGGCACTGTTGTTGTTAGCGCGCCCGAGAATTTGCATTAAAGGCAAGTAAAAGATCAAAATGCAAATTCATGACTACACAGTCGACAGCAGCGTCAGTATTTTGAGCTATAAAGATCGGTGCGGAATCTCTTGCGCCATCGTTTTATGGAAGAAAGGGTCATCAGTCGCTTTTTTCCACGTACATGGCCACGAGAAAAAAGCGACTTGTTCGCCGGACCTAACCCATGTGACATTTTTCTGTGCGGTTATTTAAAGTCTAAGGTGTATCTTGGTAGAGTATCGAACTTGGCGGCCCTAAAGGACAACATATCCTGGACTTTGATGAACATTCCTGGTGACATGTTACTCTTGGCCGTTGAGAACGTAGTGTTCAGGATGAAATGTGTCGTCCACCAGTACTGTGGTCACATTGAAGGAGGGAGAAGTGAATTTGCTGCTTAAAGTGGTGTTGCAGTGAAATGTCTTTGTTATTCATTTGTCTACTTACAACTTTTTCGTGCTGTCGACTACATAGTCGTGAAATTGTATTTTGATATTTTACTTGCCTTTTATGCAAATTCTCCGGTGCGCCGACAACAAAATCGCCATATCTTCCCCTATCGGCGACTTTTGCAACTATTTTGTTTTTCTCACGGAAACTCTTTCTTATGTCTTCCTTAGTCCCTCTATCAATTTTGGTGGTATTCCGCCTGATTGATCGCGCTACAGATTGGCTCTGAGTAGTGTCAGTTTAAAAAAAATCACCCTATATAATTTTATCGATTACAAGGAACTGAAAGAATCAATAGGAAAATTGGTTAGAAAGAAACATTTTATTTACACTGTTTAGAAAAATAACTATATTTATTCTTCACTTGTGCTTTGTATTAACTTTTTTCTATCAGAAACTTACATAAATTGAATTTTTAAAGAAATAAGGAAGTGATAGGGGATTGAATCAAATAATTTTCAGCTATTTCACAGAAAAATAAATAATCTTTCAATTTGCATTCTTTTATATAAACTGTCCATGCTTTACTGCACTGTACTTTTTCTTTCTTAGAATAAATCCCTAAATAGCAGGTAATAAGTGTGTTGGCAAACAATATTATAAGAAAAATTTTAAAGAGAAAATTTCTACGGAAAAAAATGGATAAGGATACATGTAATAGCGTAAGACATTTTTAGAAAAAATTGCTGTTTTCTCTAAAGCAAAAGAAAAAAAGGAAACTCTGAAATAAATCCCGTAATTGAATGCAAATGAAAGGTTTTTCAGATGTACAATCAGCCTTTTGTCGGTAACATTTTTCTACTCGGTTTTTACTCGTTTCAAATGAACCGCAGTTTAAAGTTCTTAAATTTTTCTCATTAATTTAGAATTGATATTTCTGGAAGCATAAGCATTTTAAAGGATAGTTTTGATATGAAAGAAAATTTTTACGGAATCGTGAATTAATTTTCATCAGAGTACAGTTTCTTTCAAAATGGAACTTTTTCCTTACTCATAAAAGGCAGTTTATAAATGTACGGACCTAAAAATTAGTTTTATCTTTAAATCTCACAAACATATCTAAATCGAATGAAAAACAGTCTATAAATTTATGAACAGTCTCTCTTATCCAAACATCAAAGTGAGACATGTACGAGTACGATATACAAGTATAAATACGAGTACGGTTACTCGTATATACACGAGTAAAAATATATATTCAGATATAAATATAAATATAAATAAATATTTATATTTATAACATTAATTGGAATATTTTTACCTTTTAGCGAAATTATATAGTTTTAATTCAATTATCACCACACGATTACTTTAAATGTAATAACGTTATGTGATTATGCACCGATGTTTCGACATTATTAACGTAACATCTATTACAAATAACTTCGGAGCATAACTTACTAAACTTTCTGCACACACATGAAAAAATCCGTTTATTTCCAAGAACAGTTTCTAAAGAATAGAATATTAATTAAATCCAGATAAAATTTTGTGTACAGTTAATTTGCCATTAAGTATAACAAATTAATCCTGACACACTTGATTTTTATAATCAAGTTTAGAAGATTTATTATTATATTCTTGACTAACGTTTACTCCGCTTAATTTGACAAATTATGAGTACGGAAAATTTTGTCATGAAAGTAAATATAGCTTGTTTGTTTATTACGAGGTGAGAGTTAAACTTTTCCGAAATTTCTTCCGAAATCTCGTATATTTCTATTAAAAAGAATGTGCAAAACAAGACTGTGTTACAGCATGAAACTTTCAAGAATCATCATTTCTCTTTTTATATTTTGTATTTTGTTGTTTTCTACAATCTCATCTGATTATTCACGGTATAACATTATTTTGATAATATGTCTACACCATTATATATATTTAAATACCGGGTGGTCATAACAAAACTTTGCCGATATATGGACCTCTAGCGGCCGTTCCTTTCAACCTATCGAGATGAGATTTCAGATATTGTTATTCAGAGGTGTGAACTTGGGTTTCTGAGAACAGCAACACAGTGACGCTCACGGTTACGGTTATAGGTATAGAAACTCGAAATTTCAAATAGCAACGCCCTCTTTTTCCCGTCGCAAAATGCTCAGCGCATGCGAAAACCCTAAGAAGAGTTAGAACGTTACGTGTATCACAAAAAACGAACGCGTTATGCACGCACAAAAAACAGCTCTGCGAACGGCCAACAAAGACACAACTGGGGTGCATGGAGGAAATTTGAATATGACAGAGGCTAGAAACCAATCACAGAACGCCGTTCGCCAGATATTCAGCGTAGAAAACCGAAAAAAAGCTCTCTGATCGTGTTTTGTTAGCCATTCGCAGAGCTGTTTTTTTGTGCGTGCATAACGTTTTTTGTGATACGCATACCGATCCAACACTCTTTAGGGTTTTCGCATGCGCTGAGCATTTTGCGATGGAAAATATGGGTTTTGTTATTTGCAAATTTCGAGTTTCTGTACCTATAACCGTAACCGTGAGCGCAACTTGATTGCCTTTCACAGAATCCCGAGCTCATACCTATGAATAACTATATCTGAAATCTCATCCTGATCAGTTGAACGGAGCAGCCGCTAGAGGTCCATACATCGGCAAAGTTTCTTCATGATCACCCGGTATATATATATATATATATATATATATATATATAGATTACTCGTAGATCAAAATAGGAAAAGTCTATTTAATTTGAAAAATCAATACATTGTTTAGACAGCTTTGTCTGAAATGAGACCCTTGACTTTTTTGGGCATGCATTGGACCAATTTCTGATATGGGCCCACTGTGCTTTGTCTCCATTCCGCGATTAAAGCCTCTGCAAGAGATCTCTTAAGACGAGGGCGTTCTCAATCGGAGATGAATACGGCGTTTCAGCTCGACCTATAATTGTTGATAGGATTGAGATTATTTCTCTGGACTGGCCAGTTTGCTTTCATTGCTTTAATGTCTTGTTCTTCAAACTAAGCACCGAGAGAGCTTCGTGTGTGACATGCGGCCAGGTCAGAGAGAAAGAAACAATAGTTTGACATGTTGCCACATTGTAGGAAGTGTGCAACCATCTAAAATGTTATTGTACTTCTCATTAAAAAAATCATTCAAAGTACTAAGTTCTTCTCAATAGGAACAGTCCTAGACCGTCACAGAGCCATTTCTGAATTCAATAGTTGGGACAATGCATCCAAAAAGAACGCGTATCACAGGGACGCGTTCCATGGACAAATGCTGTACCCAGGAATGTACATCCTGTTGAAAAAGTTTGGAGCGTGCTTCATCATCCCACATGACATGTTTCCACTCTCATGTTGTCCATGAACGACTTGCTTAACAACACTACTATCTCTTTCTGGCGTGAAGCTGAGTAACGTGGAACTCGTGAGTGGCCTATTTACCATGGAATCCGATTATAGGAAGTTCCGACGAATTACACGAGAAATGAGTTCCTGTGAACACCTGTGAAGCCAACGCTAATGCAGGGGTATAGAGATTATTCTTCTTAAGTCCTCACTAAGCGTCCTTCGCTCCTATTGTCGTCGATTGTGGGGTTTCTTAATTTTTCTCAATCAAAGGGTCTTACTGCGATAGATCCATCAACCATCGATTTTCAAATGACATCTGTCACAATTGCCTACAACAGCGGTTCTCAACCTGGGGGGGCGCGCCCCCCTAGGGAGGCGTAGAAGAATTTCAAGGGAGGCGTGAGTTTAAAAAAAAATAAAAAGTAAAACTAATTGTAATTTACTGTACTCAATTTTGCGGTCACGTGGCTTGTGGTGGCCCAGTGGTACAGCGCGCTGTTTTTCGGTGCTGAGGGTGCTCGCCACGAAAAATGCATCCGTTCGTGTCGTCCCTTCATAGGGGGTAATGCTGTTCGCCTATATGGTGCCCCCACAATAAAATGGGCAGTAAAATTGCGGCGTAGTATAGGCGAATGTTTGACGACAAGTGCCTTCGCATTGAAAAAAAAAAATTGCGGTCACAATGTAACCGTAACGTATTTTCCACATACAAACACGAACACAATAATTGTCGCACACGATAATTGTCGTAGCTACAATGCCAGAAAAACATTCCGAAGACTTATGATGAAGTTAAGGGTTTCACAGAAAAGATAACTCTTTGGCAACACCGTCTTCAGAGTTCAGAGCCAAACTTTTAACGACCTCCTCGATGATAAAAAAAATCTCCCATTGCAACAGGTAAATGAATTGAAGGACTTTATATCAGGGCATTTGGTAGCATTGCAAAATGAAATTACAGACCACTTTCCAGATATTAGTTAAGAGAACTGGGAGTTCAAGTTGACAAGAGATCCTTTTAAAATCGACGTGGATATACTTCCTGACCATATTCAGAAGCAGGGAATTGACCTAAAATGTGATTCTCAAGCAAACGCGGAATTCGAAAACATGGAAGTTGAAAATTTTTGGTTACGCTATTTCCTAGTTTACCCAGAAGTTGCTTTGGAAGCTTTGAGTTTGTTAGTGCAGTTTTCATCCCCATAATTCTGTGAATCTGGATTTTCAGCATTCATAACATACATAAAGTCATAATATCGAGTAAAGCTGGACGTTAAAAGGGACCTGAGGTGTGCTTTGTCACAGTTACAACCTAATATTCAAAAACTTGTCAAGGACAAACAGTGCCAGCCCTCTCGTTAATGTTGTGAAAGTGACTGGTATTACATGCCAACCTCACCTAGTTCGTTGATTACCTAAAATATATTTGATCTGTATTTAATTCTTTGATTTCATATGTTCTAATAATAATATGTTCCAAATTAAGATATGAGTAGTAATATTAAATTTTCTGTATGAAATTATCTATTCTATATTTTCATGTAATAACCAGCTTCAGTTTCGCATTCCGATTGTACTACTTGTATTGACCACATATGGTGGTGGTGGGGGGGGGGGTGAGGCATGACCTCACATCAGTGTTCAAAGGGGGGCGCAGAGCCTGGAAGGTTGAGAACCCCTGGCCTACAAAATTGAAGCATTTCAAAATGCAATTCGCATCAAAATTCAATTTTAAAAATTGCATCATTAAGGTTTTTTTTAAGAATTTGCTGTCCACCCTCCACTTACAGACTTTAGACAAATTGCTACTCTAAATTTTTGACATAACTACAACTACGATACTTAATTTTTGACGTTGCATAAATTCAGTTATACTTAACAAACATTATCAAAACTATCAAAATATTTGAATTATTCACAAGCAAGTATGAATTCCTAAAACAATATGTAGAAGTACTAAAGGGATTAAATACTGATTTTTCTAACTACGCCTGTTAATTTACACTAGAATAAATTTGTGTGATATAGATATATCAATTATACTATTTAATCTCAAATTACGTCACAATAAAACTGGAAACACATTATTTTCCATATTTGAATATTACTTATCACAGTTAAAGTAGGTTTTACAGTTAAAGTAAGCATAGTATAACATATCAGAGTTATTTTCTATGTCATTTATTTATTGTATTTTGGTGGAAGTAAAATGATAAAATAATAGTATGAAAAAAATCAACTAAGAGCTGAAATTCTAATATTTAAGTTCGTCCATATATCATGCGTTACAGCGCGTGAGGATTTATGCCGCTGAAGGATTTAGAGTTTATCGATTTTTCCATTAACTAATGCAGATATACCATCATGCTGAAAAGGAATTTGAAGGACAGCACTTGAAAACTTGTAAAACATTTCGCGGATTCCCAGTTTTAGTGGATATTGATCCTTTACATAAAGCTTTAAATAATGGATTGGCATTGATAGTACAACGATGGACCAAGTCGAAATGATTTTATCACATAGATGTAGGCAAATTGTCGGTAGTTTTAGAGTAAAAACAATGTCAGTATGGTTTATAACTCGAATTAATACTACTTTACCGTGATATTACTGTGGAATATCACCCTGCCACATGATAGTAAAAATTATAAAACAATGCTTTCTTCAAATGAAGACCGAATTACTCTGTTCATCGTATTTTAGTAAAAAGTTATGAAGTAATTAAGTATAATTAAGAATTAGGAATAAATATTTGTAAACCAAATGGAAAAAATGAAATCACAAAACATGTAGTAAAATGTCGAATGGCTGGTTATTTCAAACAAATTTTTACTATTTGTATTTCCCCTAAAGATCCTTTGATACAAACGTCATTATGGAGTTTTATTAAAGTCCTTAAAAATGACTAATATTCCATTCTAAGTCCAAATAAATAATTTTAATGCATCGTAAAATGTAAGAGTCATTGAATACTAGAATCGTTTTAAGAGAAAATAATGAAGTTTTATTTGATAATACTATTTGGGCAAAATTTATTTGAACTCTCAAAGAAAAAAATAATTTAATCCACTCTCGTTACTTGACAAGCATAAAAGACTTTTTACGATGGGCCCTCAAGCTGTAGTTGTAAACTACATAATTAAAGCTCAATTTTATACGACTTTGAAAGTCTGTTCATTCTTTCCATTCTTTATACATCATGAATCATTCAGTGAACACTTCATACTAATAAACACTGAATTTTAAAAAAATTGCTTTGTCTTGGTAAAATTCTACTTTGAACAAATTATTAAAGTGAATTGCATTTAATATTTTATTACTTATGATAACAATGAACAGACAGGGATCATTTTACAAAGCTTACAAGATAAATGCCTCTGAGCGTTTTACAACGTTTTCATGACGATGCATCTAAACAAAAGGATAGGGTTGACAATTATGGTATGAGTATTTGGAGAACTTCACAGTAAAATTTCTAAATGAAAGAAAACATTAATTTTACTTTTGTCCTTTTGTGTACGCCGTTTTAAAGGAAAAGGCTCCAGAACTGCAAAATTGATTCTTAATTACGTACATTCAATAAAAAGTTAATCTTTGTGGAATGCACGTTGAACCTTTATAATAAGTTCAATACAATCTCTCCATTATAAAGCAGCCTTATAACTGAATTTTTCTTTTTTAATAGTTAATTTAAGCAGGAAAACAACAATATAATTACAAAAAAAACCTATTTGATACTGAAGAGTTTTCTTTCCTTTATTTTGTGATTCAGATATCTTACAAAAATCAAAATAGAAGTATTTGAAACAGTTGAAAACGAAATAGAATCTCACAACTATGACATAAATATTGAAGATGCTTGGAATTCACAAGGAGGAAAATAAAAACATTAATAAAAATTAGATAATAAAACTGAAAATTTAAGAGACGGATAGTTTTAACTTTATTCTCTATTATTTTATAGTACAGACGCATGCATTAAAAATAGATACAGTCTAAGAGATGTATACGTATAACCTTGTTTTAGTTTGTGTCCGAATCGCGACATATATTGCACAAATATATCGAAGAATATGTTTTCATATTTCATACGAGATAAAAATACAAATATTCCAAAGCCAGACAGACTAGTTCTGAATAGGAATTCCTTAAAATCATTTTTTCCTTAAACGAAAAGGCAATTTAGAAAGTGCCCAGTTTTGTCTATGTTAGCAGGAAAATTTCCCACCGAAGATTTCTTACTAGACAAAGAGGAAAATGCATTAATCCAGAAGAATGAAAGTATTGTAGCTTTCGATTTCTTGTTACTGTAATCGAATCTACTCTAGTACTGCACAAATTTCAAATTTGCTTACTTTAGCCTCTGTATATCTTTTCAATTTTGTTTATTTCACGAATAAGAGTTGAAGTGCAGATCTCTCTATTTCTTTGCTTAATTTGAGTTTTCATGACACAATGTCATGAGATTTCAAACATGATTTCTACTCTAGGACACTACATTTAATAAATTCCCAGTTTATTCTTAGTCAGAGCAAAGTGGATATTTTACTAAATTTCCGTAAACGGTAGATTACATTTTTTGATTCAGTATTAAATAACTGATAAAACTACGAAACCCTCATCAAAGTTTTATGTTCCTTTTCTTGAGAGTTGTATAATTGCATCTCTTCCCAAACGCTAATCGACAGTTGTTTTTAAAACATTCTTAAAAAGATAAGCAATTAACAGAAATAAAAGTTCTATGTAACACTTCTAGAGCTATATGAGCAATTTTATAGTCATGCTAGAATGTCCTTAATTTCCCGTAAGAATTCCTCAGGTGGTCTCTTAAAAATTCAGGCGAGAATATTTATACATAAATTATATATATATATATATAAACTGTCGGTTGTCCTAGTTGTTGAGGGATTGCTTAAGCTATATAACATTTAAAAGAAAACCCTCGATTATTATTTATTTTACAGAGAATGTGGCATTTAACTTTTTTAGTCATCTATTTTACTTCTTTTCTTTGATCAAAAAACTTTCATGACGAACAATATTTGTTAAACAGGAATACAAAATTTACTAAAGAATGAAATGGTAGATTCGTACTAAATTACAAATTGGGACCAAAGGACAAATAATGGAAAATAGTTACTAACCTTAGAACTAGAACACCCTAGTCTGAAATCTTATTATTTTTTTTTCTGACGTTCATTTACAGCTTTCGATAGCCTGTTCATAACAGGTAATGTGAAATTTGCCGTTGATTTTAAACAAATTGAATAAAACGTATTGTAACAACTAGACTTTTTACAGACTGATGGGAGAAAATTATTTTTTCGTAAGAAATGCCTTTATAAATAGCATAGTTTTTCAGCGACAGTTAATTTCAGATCCAAAATAATTTTTTCATATATATTCTTTCAAACATAGTTATAAATTTCAATGCATGTTGGAGATTCCTCTGTGACAAGTACATACAAAAAGATATATTGAATATTTATTTAAGAAATGATCATAAGCATTCAATAATATAATGTATAAGTAATTTTAAAAGATGATCTAAATGAGACAAGTGAATAGCAACGGAAAATATGTGAAGTTGTGTAAGAAATACTATCAAATGCATACTGAATATGAACAATAAGATTAGCCATTTATCTTTAGAATATATTGAGAATACTCTGATACATTTTCGTTACACTTACGATGAATGCAAGACTTTGCGTATGAATTTATTACACGATTTATATTAATGTAAAAGGGAATTACGAACTTACTTTTGAGATATTACTACAAAACCAACACTGAAAAAAACACAAGAAATAACAACATTTTGCACGCTATCATAGGATCATCAAAATGTAATTATAGCAGCTCTATTTAAACTCAAATCATTAAGTTTTTTAAAATGTATTAGATGTTTTAATGGATTATTCAAAACCTATTTTATATCATTAAAGTTAAGCGTTATAATATGCTGCATCGGTGACATTAATCTTCATTGAAAAAAATGTAACAAATGTAATAATATTGAATAAGTTTCATAAAAAAGTACCTAATAAGAGATAAAATGAAATAATCTTTTATGGACTAGTTTAAAGAATAAAATTCGAAAATTTTTTATGTAAATACTCGTATTGCTGTTGTAAATGCATGCATACGTACTGTTATTTATCTCTCTCGTTCTCCCATTGTCTACGTGTCTGTTGATGTAGTTGTTGCGGTACCATCGAGAAAAATGTATTTTATTACGTTACAGATTGCCAAAAAAGTATACTTTTCTCTCCAAACGTTGTACTTAAAATTCGGGCTATTTAATGAAACAAAAATTTAATAATGTATATTAATCAGAAGTATCACTGTGGCCTTTCAATGGATAATTTTTTACAAGATTAATTTTCCTGCTTTTATTCCATTAAGTAAAAAATCCAATAAATATATTGAAAATATATAAATACTATGGCAATTAAATTAAAAATCTTATATGCATCAAAATTCTCGATAATAGGATAAAATATCAAAAAGTATCAAAAAAGCCTTCATTAGCAACTAATTGGTATACAAATTATTTTGTTTTCTCAGATGTATATCACTCATTAGAATTTTAATATAGGATTACGTTCGTCAAGAACGGTCCATCTGAGAGAAAATAAAATTGTTCGGCGTCGTGAGTTATAATTTTGGCGGCGCGCCAAACCCAGTAGCAATAAACAGTTAGAAAGAAAAGTACCAAAATGCGTCAAAAAAAGATAAGAAAAGAAAAGAAGTAAGCAACAATAAGTAATCCTACGTTAATAACCTGCGGAAGTTTCGTTAGAAGAGACTACCTGAATTTCTTTTTCCTCAGGCTAAAAAGTATAACATATCTATTAGATTGCAAAATGCTTCAAGATTTGATTTGTAGAAGTGTGGTATTTCTAAATTCCTAGTACACCTAAACATAGAATGACTATTAAAATCTTCCTGTAATACAGCCATTATTCCAAGATGCGAATGATATTGGCGCATAGTTGTGAACACATCATATTAAATTCTCTACAAAAAGGAAAGTCTTAATCGCTATCATATCATGTATCTAACTTATCAGATATTTTTTTGTTACTTGTTAACTTTTAAAACCAGACCATTAACTTTTCACAGCATCCTATATACCTGGATGTAACGTTCAAGCGTTAACGTTTATTGTCATTTGGAAATCACATCAACAAAATAAAGAACTTGAAAACAACATCTTGAAAACAATCTAAAGTACCGACTGGGGCGCCGACGCCACCACTCTGCAGATGATTTATGTTGCCCTAGATGGACACATATAGGAATATGCATTATCAGTGTGGGTCTAAACCTTCAGGATTAACCTTTCAAAACTTAACAGAACCTGAGCCAATACGGCTTAAATTGTTTAAGGAACTTGCAGTTCTTGCCGATCATATTTATGTGAATTTGAAGCCAATTTACCTCCACTCTGATAGAGAAGAAAAACAATTCATACAAAATATATCTTTAAAAATTGCAGTGCTCTTGAAGGACGCAGAACGGGAAATTATATCCCACATCGTAAAACCCATTTTCCTCCTAAAAAGCCTCGACAAAACATCGATTTTAAATTTAAATTAATTTCAAGGTGTTACAACAAACTGATTCACCATACCTCCGGAAATCTCTTGGACTGGAAGCAATTGAGGAAGCAGAGCCAGATTCCGCAGCAATCTTTACAAGTAGAAGTTTTTTGTGGCTGGATTATCCGGCACCGGTATTTCATCACTGGGAGTATTAACATCGTTAAAGATCATTCCAAAACCTCTTCTTTTCAAGACTGAAATCACTTCTATCAATGAAACTTTTAAAGAACTTTCCAAGGACAAGACCTCCAGGGTAAACTATGTGGATTTTGAAGAAACAACCCTTGCTATCAGGGCAGGATCTACCAGCTATGATCTCCTATTCCGTGGGATCACCAGTCTCTCGGTCGATTTCCACATGGAATCCACCATAATTTTCCGATTCCTGAATTCGTTGGTATATCCTAGGCAACTAAAAAGCCTATTTCGTAGAAAAATTTGGGGCAGAAGATGTGCCGAATGCTAGAAGTGCCACTGCTCTCTCAGAAAATGACCATCTTCGAACACTCACACTTCGAAGATTTTTAGTTATCACAGGTCTTCCCCCACTGGTACAAAAGCAAAACACCAGGAGAACTTTTAAATCTAAAACTCGCATGGAACATTATTGCCATGCTATCAAAACTCAAAACCGAACATTTAAGATGTATGACATTCAGTATGGATCTAAAACTTTCCCTCATTGTACCTATTGAAATAGCACGCAGCCTCTCCTCAACAAATTCTCTAGTGTTTAAATGTTGATATTCAAGATTTTTTCTACAACCCTGTAACTATAACCCCGAAACTAATTTTGCTCTACTTCCATGTTTTGGTATAGAGTCAAACACCCACACTAGGGATTTTTCGTTTCAATTCAAATTTTTTTTTATTGGTGCAAAGGATTAATGTCATGCCTCACAAACTTTCATAGAGAAACACGTGCGACGTAGCTAGTTGTCAGGAAAATGTCCTAAACTTTTATTACACTATTACAAACTTTAAAAAATATTAAAAGATAACTAATGTCTCTGAATTCAACAGTAATTTCTTACATTTCATAGAGTACCAAATGCATGCTATCGACATCTTCATTTTCTAACCAATAATCCAATACTTTAGTGGCATTTATTCAATAATTTGGTTTGTTTTGCAAATATTGACTACCATTTTTTTGTAATTAAACAACTAAATAGCGGACTCGCGTTTCCACTCTGTCTTGGAGTTCTGTACAAGCTTCGTCGCATATAAATCAGGGTTAAGAATATATGCTCTTGATATTTTCTTTTTCCGGTAACTCGTACAGTACAAAGGTGGTACTTATTCAATATGATGGATTATAGGAGGCCATTCTCAAACAAGTGTATGGTTTATGGATTTTTACAAAGTTTATATGTCCGAATCGGATAGAAAAGTTCTTTAATTATTAAATTTTTCTTATTCTGTAATGAAATAACAGGAAATAAGTTACGAAATCATCACATTTTTTGTAGTATTCCTCTTGTGCGTTTGCGTCGATTTCAGCATCTTGAGTCATCCAGTAAAGTCAGTCTGGAAAACGAATGATGAGGTCGAAAGCTAAATATATGACTGTCATTTTATACGCATAAAACACAGATATTTAGAGCGTACAGTTTTGTTATTTCTGATTACAGAAAACACATTCTTTGGATTAATTTTTGACTTTTTACGTTCCTTTCCCTTGCAAAAGGAAGCGTGATACAGTATTCATATGCTTATACCAAACGCCAACTTTTTAAATTTTAAGATGTAAGAAACCATGACATAGCTGAAAAAAAGCTTTCTGAGTGGGACATACATAGGTCCGTATTTGTTAAAATTAATTGGGTAATATATGAGAGACCTAAGACTTTACTTTAATATATTTATTTTATTTTATTTATTTATTCTACTG
This sequence comes from Dolomedes plantarius, assembly GCA_907164885.2. NCBI lineage: Eukaryota > Metazoa > Arthropoda > Arachnida > Araneae > Dolomedidae > Dolomedes > Dolomedes plantarius. The sequence continues at coordinate 145,898,443 of OU015493.1, forward strand.
GCATATTAAAAGACAACTGAACATCAAATATAATACATAACAAAACAAATTGACATCAGTATATCTATATCTTTATATCAGTATATCAGTGTCTTTATATCAGTGTATCCAGTGCTAGATTTCTAGAAATAGAGGTGCCGGAACGGTAACCTTCCGGGGTGTGTGTGGGGTATTCCAAATTATTGATAAAGAGAGGTACCTAAAGAGAGGTACCGGAACGCCGTTCCGGCGTGTTCCGCCTCTAATCTAGCCCTGAGTGCATCTATATCTTATCTATACTAAAACAGCTACTGTAGTACTATATACTGTTAGTACTATATACTGTTTTAGTATGTCTTTAAAATAATCTGCTTGCAGAAATATGATGAATGTTACTTTAAACCGAAGAAAAATGGTTCTTAGATCACTTTTTTTTTGTTTTAAAGTAGCAGATATACAACCATGTTTCCCAGATTATAATTATGAAATTACACGTCAAGTACATTTTTAATATATATTTGATAAACTCGCCTGCTGGTTAAAACGGATTTCATCTTTATCCGCTCAATATGCTGACTTTTCTCTCCTTAAAATCGATAAGTAAATTTATTTCCACTAATTTTTCATTCTTCTCACTGTGAGTTAAATTGCTGTTAAAACTTCTCTGGCATTTTCCCTTGTTTCGCAATAACCCCGTATTGTTGGTTTGTTTCAAGATGAAATATTGACCGCAAGCTCTTTGTGTAAAAATGGAACCAAAAGACGTGAATACTGGCACAGTATTGTCGTTGAAATTGTTTTGTTCGTTAATAAAATGTTCCCTGTCAGTGAGAGGAATTAATTTGCGCTGCAACTACTCGACAATTGACATATTAGAATTCTTTCACATTTTAACAAGAGATTCAATTTACGGTCTAATTTTAAAATAACCGAATTTCGTGCTGTCCTAGATATCTTATTTAAATTTGACATGGAATAATGTTCATATGTAAACGAATATTATTCAAAGATTTCTTATAATCTTCACTGAGATTGTGCGACATATTTCGTGAAATTAATTAAAAACGTGTAATGAAATCTTTAGTCTTTGACTCTAAGTCGAAAATGCGGATAAAAATTTTGAAATTTTATAGCACTGTCAGCAGTACTCGATCAAAATTTTATAATACTGTCATCAATACTTCTTCAAAAATTTTATATCTGTTTCACTGAGATCTAAAATCCTACAGTATTTAATTTTAAATCTTTTTGAAACAGTTTTATTTACGTTTCAATGACCACAAGCGAAAAAACTAATCCTAAGTAGATTTTGTATCTGAGTCACTGAGCTCTCAAGTCCTATAGTATTTAAATTGATAACTTTAAGAAACAGTTTTATTTCATGTTACAATGACCACAAGTGAGAAAAATAATCCTAAGGAGATTTTGTATCTGAGTCACTGAGCTCTCACATTCTTTAGTATTTAAATTGATAACTTTAAGAAACAGTTTTATTGTATGTTACAATGACCACAAGCAAGAAAAATAATCCTAAGGAGATTTTGTATCTGAGTCACTGAGCTCTCAAATCCTATAGTATTTAAATTTAAAACTTTAAGAAACAGTTTTATTTTATGTTACAATGTCCACAAGCGACAAAAATAATCCTAAGGTGATTTTAGTGGTGAAATAAGACTCTCAAATCTTTATTTGCCGCCTTAATGATTCATCCATTAACTAATTAATTTAGAGTATATTTTTGAATTACCGCATTAAAGGAAACTTAACACTGTCCATTTTTTATTCAAGTTTTACAAAGGCAATTGAAAAAACAAGCTCTCAACATGAAAGGCAGCGACTGGAGATCACAAATAAATCAATGGTTGATTTTAAGTGTGAAAAATACTTTGGTGAAAAATAAGTTAATAGGACAAAAAATAGTACCAAGCTATATTTTGCAACGCAGTATACATAGCTAAGAAATTGTTAAACAATGTTTAATGGAAACCAGGTATTTCTAAATAAGCAATATATTTTTCTTGAGGTCTTAAACGCTCCCCATTCCGCTTTAAGATACTCAACAATAATGTCACTGTTCTCCTTTGACTTTATTTACCCTAGCAGCTGTCTCTGAACAAAGGAAGATGTGTTCTGACATGCCTAACATATCACAATAAGTAAATGTTTATTGTGTGTTGCCTACCGCATTTCTTGAAGTCATTCTATGTGTTAAAAAGACAAACGCTTATACGTATCGTATATTTCTGAAACATAAAGTAAACGTTATTTGTTACTCCTATTAGTTACTCCTTTTTAATCAACTGGTTTGGGAAGATAAATCCCCTTCCATGATTAATAGCTTTTTAAAAGTTTTCGGCCCATTCATTTTCCATATGCAAAGATGTTTGTTAGATAAATTGTTTTATATATTTTTAACTTCATGCTTCCCATTTTTCTATTAGCTGGAATTTTTTGTAATAATAAATGGTACTGGATGATATACTGTCAAGTTTTAACGACTCACCAGCTTAATGAAATATTATTTTGTGTAATGCATCATTAAATATTTAATTAAACATATGAAAGTTTTTTAATGGATATCAGATGCGAATTTTATCAGCTGTAATATTTATGATCATTCCAGCCTTCTGATTTTGAAACTATAAGTTTTCTTTTCCCATACAATTTTCTAAGTTTTGAAAGTTCCGCTTTTTGAGATAACTATCTCTGCTTTAATTTTTAATCACTCTATCCTTATACATAAAATTATTTAATTTATGTTAATATCGCTGAGGAAAGTAATAAAAATGGATAGGGTAATTAGCTCAACAATCTGATACCATCAATGTTCCTTATAGTCTCAACTTCAACGAAATAAATTTAAGTAAGTATTTATGACTCTAAGGTAATTAAATTTGAAAATTTGAAAATGTTTAGTATAAATATTCTTAATATTTTCTGAATAAATATACAGATAATAAGCTCTCTGATTAGCGTAATATATCGAGAGAAATTAAGCAAAAAAAGAAAACACATTCTCGAGAAATGCTTGTGTTAATGCATTTTCAAAGATGTGTTGCAGCTTTAAAATCTCTAATTCCTTTTTTAAAAAAAGTACAATGTCTGCAAATATATTAGAGGTTGGAAATTGCTGAAGAATATAGTTTTGCTGCATTTTATAATTATTATATGTTTCTTAATATCTGATCGATATGATAGGCAAATGTTATGCAATTCTATCAATAGTTTAAAGTAAATTTTATGTATTTTGCTGAAGAATTTTTAAAAAATTACCGTAAGAATAAACATTTACAATGGGTATTCATCTTATACGTTTTTACGCAATAGCTAAAGACATATCGGGATAGCATAGATCAGGCCTGAACAACTCGAAATGTGATAAGGGCGATAGTACTTATGGACAGTTGTAAAGGGCCGCAAGAAAATAGGATACGTGGGAACAGTGGATTTAACAGAATATTTATAATGAAAAATCAATATTCATAATGCAATTTCTCTTTCTTTTTTTTCTTTTTTTTTTGGGGGGGGGGGGGGGGGACAGAGCCCCTTGGCCCTCTCCCTGGGTGTGCCACTACATGGGAAAATGAAAAAAAATTTATCTAACAAATATGAATTATTATTTTTAAAATATTAAAAAATATCAATATTCATTGCTTGTGTATTCCTCTCGTAATATTATAAATCTAACAATAATATACTACATTATTTAGATTTATAATATTATACGTCTTCACAAAACACGTTGGCCGCATATGACTCGTGAGCTATATGTTGGGCAGGCCTGATATACTAGATAATTATTTAGATATGTCATTTGAAGTCATTTTTGGTCGCATAGCATATAAAACAGCGAATATCGAAATAAGAAAAACCTTCCATTGATCACATGAACAACCTAGTAATTTTTCAGGCCAACGTATCGGATGAACTCATGAATACATTTTTTTAAATTTAATGAACTGTGGTTTTAACCAGATTTATAGTAATCTGTGTAAAAAAAAGATGTCAAAACTACAAAAAAAGGTAAAAAATAAAAGGTATTAAAAATGGTCAGAGTGGTCTTTGCAACTTTTTTGTCCTATAAAGCCATATTTATTGCTAGATACCAATGAATTAAATGAAGAGTGGTTAGGAATGCACAATTAACAGTACTTTTAAATTGCATTTAACTTTGCATCAGCATATTGATTTTCAGCCATTTCAAAGATATTTTCCCTCCACTCTTGCTCTTTTAATTCTAAGTAAAAATAATGAATTTACAAGTCGCTACACTCTTTAAAAAATTTCAGATATGGCTTTCGAATCGATAATTAAATTTAAACACGGCTCTCCTTTCCAATGTGTTTTTTTTCTTTTTTCAAAGAAAACGAAAAATCTATCACGCCAAGAACCAATTATGTAAAACTATTAAACTTTCGACCTCAATCACTTCTTTAAATACCCCCCTTCGTATTTACTAATAAATGAGTTTACTGTATTATTCTGTTTTCTGATAACATCTATTATTTTTAATACCTATTGTAAAAATTGATTTAATGGAATTCTTTGTGACTGGAAAGAAGTTATCGTTGTCACATTAAACCTTTTTATAGCTTCATTATCAGTGAAATTAATACTAAAGGATCATTTATCGGCACTTAATTAATTTCAAAATATAAACGAATGAATATCATATAGTCGTATTTTCATTTAGGTCAGATTGACAAGACTAAAACCTAATTTCACAGTACACATACACTACCTACCAATAAGTATTTGGACACCTGTGATACAAAAGAAAAACTAAATTTATTCATATTCAATAGCTGCTAGAGTCTCCATAAGAGGCAATTACAGCCTCAACCCTCCGGGGCTTGCTTTCCACGAGTCCTTGTATGGCGGCTAGTGGTATTTTCTTCCACTCGGCTTGGAGAAGACATGTAAGTTACTTCACCGATTTTGGACGGTTATTTCAACCCTTTAATTCGGTGATCCAACTCTTCTCAGAGGTTCTCAGAAGGGTTCAGGTCTGGGATCTGGACAGGCCAGTCCATTCGGTTAACCCCATTGTCACCCCGCAGATCCATTGTGGACCTCGAAACATGACAGTTGGCGCTGTCGTTCTGGAAGTAACATAGGTCCAACCCGTAAAACTGCCACAACGTAAGAAGCACACTGTCATCCAGAATAGTGCAATAGGCGTCGGCGTTGAGCGTTCATTGAATTGGGATCAAGGCTCCCATTCCATACCAGGAGAAAAATCCCCAGAGCATAATTCCACCTTCGCCGAACTTTACTGTGGGCACAATCATTCTGACAGAAGGCGTTCTCTAGGCAGACGCCAGACCCAGACCCTGCCATCCGAACGGTAGAGGGTGAACATTCATTTCTTGCTCCAGAGAACCCGTTTCCACTGATCTACGGTTCACTTTTGACCTGCTTTGCACCACATTAAGCAAGCAGTGTCAATGGACTTTGTGATCAAAGGCTTATGGGTGGCGTCACGACCATAAAAACCAAGCAGATGGGCTTCCTTACGGATAGTATTCATCGAAAAAACACTCCTGGATGTCTGTTGAATCTCCTGGAATATGTGGGCCCTCGTTTGGGTGCGGTTCTTCCGAATTTCTCTGGACAGCACCGGTCGATCTCTGTGTCCCAGTTTCGTGGGTATACCGACTCGGGGAACATTTCGACAATTACCGCTCACCTTCCACTTCGGAATCATATAGGCTACTGTCGATTTTGGGTAATTCAGCCTGCTAGATATGTTCATTAAAGATCAGCAATTTTTGTGATACCCGACGATTACACCTTTCTCGAAATCAGATAACTCTGCACTTCGTGGCATCTTGTATGTCACTAATGTCTATGTTGTTTCCTATACGATATTTAACGGCGGAGGGCGTGACGTATATCAGGACCACAGATATCGTCATTTGCATGGGTGTCCAAATACCTATTGGTAGATAGTGTATATAGATAGATAGACAGATCCAGTGAAACTTCTCTAGCGAGCCTCTAAATGGCGATATTTTGTTCAGGACCAATTCAAGATTCCGTAGAGACAAAGTTATGGAATAAACCTCTTTTTGACGGACACTCTTTTGTTTCGTAAGCATTAATGGACGCCATACATAAGTACATAAGTTCCATTGTTTGTGTTTTGTATATATATATATATATATATATATATATATATATATATAAAATTAACAAGGCTTTGAAATTGACCACACGTTAGATTATAAGCCAAAACATAGATGAACTTAAAACAATTAGTATTGGACATTAAAACATATTACTTTCATGTAAGGCGCTGAATGCTGCTCTTTTAATGAAAGAAAATAAATAAATAAGAATAAGATGAAAGAGAAAACCAGTAATAGCTCTAAAGCTACATGAAGCCAGGAACATCCAACATGTAAAGATAATTATGAATACGGTTTTAGACAGCATTTCTTCATCAGCGGTGTCAATACTGTCTAAAAACCAATGGATTGTTTCTGATGAGTATGATCTATTAAATAAACACACTCAGACACCGTACAATCCATTATTAACAGAAGAATTGAATAATAAATGAATTTGTGTAAAAGTACTTAACCAAAGAACACCAAGCCTGGCGCTAGTCAGAGTGGAAGTTAAGAACTTGTAACCGCAAGATGACTGACTTTTTGATAAATGCACTAATAAGCTATGTAAAACTTGTCCCCTTGCAGATAATTCACAAATACAAGTAAATTCAAAAAAACAAAATTTCTGCAAAACTTATAATTGTATATACAAACTAACTTGTAATTGTTGCCATATGGAATATATAGGACAAACTTCTAATCCTCTACATATTAGAATAAATTTACACCGTTCTAATATAAAAAAATATAATACGCTAAATAGTCATCCACTTAACATTGAATTTGATCACTTCAAAAAACATAATTTTGAAAATATTGTAATCTCCATACTAGATATAATTAAATCACCCTCTGAAAGGTTATATTATGAAAATATTTATATGCAAAAACATAAAACTCTCTTTCCATATGGCCTTAATCAAATGTTTAAACAAAAAAATATAGTTAAATTTAATTTTACTGATGTGTCAGCTCAACCTATTTACCCTAATCTAATTGAAGATACACAGTCCTCAAAAAGAACTAAAAGAGGTAAAAGTTATAATAAAAGTAAAACTTTTGATAGTAACATATATAAAACTGCCTTATTAAGTTTTCAGGAAAGGTTTATAATTGATTATAAATATAAAATATTAAAAGCTTGGATTTTTTCTATCGTTAAAAAACATATCATTAAGCTTTATCAACTATTTTTAAATACTAAACTAAAGAATTATCATTATCAGCATCTGGTATATGATTTAATACTAACACGGGCAAAACATTTAAAAATAAACTTATATAAAAAACAAAATTCAGATAATAACACATTTTGTGTACTAAATTTTACTAACCTTAAACTTAATTATATTAACTTCAATAGTATATTTGATAAACTTCATGATATGTTTCCTATAAAAGAAATAAAAATAAAACGTGCCTTTAAATATACTCTGCCTATGGGTAGACGTATATTTAACTATAATCAGGTTTCAAAAAAATTTTCTGAGTCTTTAAATTTAACTTGTGTTTGTCATCTGCCCATTTACAATAGTTATTTAGATACGACACATGGTCATGTAATAACAGGCAATATGGATATTGTGGAAGATGATGCACTGCGAGATTTGATGAATTTAGGAACTAAGTTTAGAATACCTAGTACTAATAATAATAAGAAAATCATTAGTTTCTTAAATGCTGATTTAGATAAATTTATTTACAAAATAGCAATTAATTATTCTGTACCTACTGAAGCTTTCAACCCTTGGAAAATTAATTTACTAAAACTAGTACAAGCTAAATTACCCAATAATAGTAATAACATTAATAATCCTTATAAACACTTTAAAGCTGCTATTACAAAATTACAAGATGACTTTATAGTCACTTATGTAGATAAAACAGCCAACAATTATGCTATAATTTGTAAAAAATATTTTGCCATATGTTTAAAAAAACAGTTAGAAAATAGTGATCTTTTTCAGCCATTAAATGAAACTACTAATATTATTATTAAGAAAATCATAGCTAAATATAAACTACTAGGTATTTCATCTAACATTTATCATTTTCCTTATATAACTTTAGTTCCAAAATTTCATAAAACACCTATTGCTTTTAGAGCAGTAACCTGTGGTCATAATACTTATGCTACAAAAGCAAGTAAATTATTATTAAAATACCTTAAATTAATCTATAAAAATATAACATCAGGTGTTTGTGGTATAATTGATAATAGCTATAGTCTAATTAGAAAACTACAAACATTAGATAACTGTAAATATATTGTAACTTATGATTTTAAAGATCTATTTAATAATATTGATATAATTGATTTAAATAGAATAATCATAATGTTAGTACAAAATAATATTCAATACTTAAACAACGAAATTAAACTAACTCGTTTCAATAGGCTCCTAGAATTAGTAACTAAACATAATTACATAGTTCATAATAATAGTATATACTTACAGTCCAAAGGTGTACCACAAGGTGGTAATGCTTCAAGTATGCTAGCTAATTTATACTTATATTATTTTGAAATTAATAATATAGAAAATAGCAATTACAATATATTTAGATATATAGATGATATAATAGTAATAAATAAAAGTAATAACCCTATAGACTTAAATTTTTACCCTCCTAATTTGGAACTAATTAAAAGTAGCCATGATAATATTAATGTAAACTTTCTAGATATCAATATTAAATTAAGTACTAACAATAAATTAACTTATGACTTATACGACAAAAGATCTGAATATAATTTTAATATTGTTAAATTTCAAAATTATCTAACCTGTTTACATAAATCTGTTTTTAATAACATTATTGTAAATCAGTTAGTTCGTATAAATAGGCTATGTTCTAAAGACAATAGGATTAAGCATATTATAGACTTGAAAGCTGTGCTAACTCGTAATAATTACCCAGTTAGTCTATCCAAAACCATAATTGGTTGTTTTTGTTTTAATGAATAGTTTGTTCTGTTGCATTAATAAGTTAAACATAAATAGGTTAAAATAAAAATAATAACTACTAAAAACAAAAATAAAAACATAAGAATAATAAAAAATAATTAACTAATAGTAGTAACTATAATAAAACTAAATAAATAAAGGAATAATAGTCTTAAAATAAGAAACCTAAGTAAGTCTGTAACTGAGTATCCACTACCTCAATGGTTGCAAGTTATGACGTCAGTCATCTTGCGGTTACAATTTCTTAACTTCCACTCTGACTAGCGCCAGGCTTGGTGTTCTTTGGTTAAGTACTTTTACACAAATTCATTTATTATTCAATTCTTCTGTTAATAATGGATTGTACGGTGTCTGAGTGTGTTTATTTAATAGATCATACTCATCAGAAACAATCCATTGGTTTTTAGACAGTATTGACACCGCTGATGTAGAAATGCTGTCTAAAACCGTATTCATAATTATCTTTACATGTTGGATGTTCCTGGCTTCATGTAGCTTTAGAGCTATTACTGGTTTTCTCTTTCATCTTATTCTTATTTATTTATATATATATATATATATATATATATATATATATATATATATATATATATATATATATATATATATATATATATATATATATATATATATACATATATATATATATATAAATGATATGTTTGGGAAAAAATGAAATTGAAATGGGAGCATTGTATAATATCATATAAAATTTTTAAATATTCATTGTGTCACTGGTATTCTAAATTCTTATTAAACTTTTTATCGCCGTTTAATATATTAATAAGATTCTGTTGCTATTCTAATCTTTGTCCTCAAAATAAAATTCCTTCTCATTTAATGCCAGTAACCCTATATTCTGACATTATTTATGTGCTAGATCAGTCATTTAACTGTGCAAATATTTTTACGTTATAAAGTATATTACGTTATAAAGTCTTCTGTTTAGCTCAAAGAGGCACAGATACAGTGTAATTCTTCTCCAAAATTCCGAAGTGCATCTAACTATAACGCTAGTGCATAGTATCACAAATAATACAGTACATATAATGCGAACTCACGTGCAAAACTTTCTGGGAGCTTAGTACAATTTTCCGGAAATTCTTATAATATTCGTGACATCCCCTTCTTCTCCATAATAGTAGTTGTTTATGCTAACGATAGAAAGCGAGAAATGGGTCATTGAAAATTATTTCTCTTCTTTTTGAAAACACACACCAGTCTACCATACAGCATGAGAAAGTGAGATTGGTATATAGGTCGCATAGGAAAGCTTATGTGTAAACAGACTAAATATACATTATTTATAAGACAGCAATTATCTCATTTTCTGAGTGAGTCTAAAAGTGAAGTTTGCAGTTACAACTAAAAATTTCGTAGCTTCCTTTTCTCTCGTAATTTGGCATTATTTTCATTTCAGCAACACATTGCAAAGCAATTTAATAAGAAACTACAGTTTAAAGTACCATCTGTATTATTAAAAGTTTGTAAGTTCTTTCTTCTAACCTTCTCCTCTGGAGACGTTTTGCACTCATATGCTTAATGTGTGAGTATGATTTTTTAAATACATATCCTCATCGAATTAAATAATATTTTAATTCTTATCGTGCAATTATATTCTAAGGAAATTCGGTTTGTTTCGGGTTTTGACATTTTGATCTTTCTTAACATAAGGATAATTAATTTTCAACTCATTAGAATAACTCTAAAAGAGTTATTAAATAATACCAGTACTAACTTAAGTAAATTACTAAATAATAGTATAAGTAGAGTTATATAAGCCTTAAATTTCATTAAATTTTTTTTATTAAATTAATTAAATAAGAGCCTGCAGTTTATATTACCTACTACATTTTTTAAAAGTGTCTATCTTCTTTCCTCTAATCTTCGCCTCTAGAGGATGTTTGTATTCATATATTTAATGTGTGCGTATATTATTTTCTAAATAGATATAAATACGGAATTAATTAAATAATTAAATTCTCAAATTGCAGTTATTTAAATAACAGAAATCGCCTCGTTTACAGTATCCCCATTTTGATCATTCAAAATATATTCATAATTTATTATCAACCCAGTACATTCTTGTAGAAAGAAAAAAAAAACACCAAAAAGGGTTAATGCAAAATGGACACAAATTGATATGCATACAGGTTTCGACGGAAAATGCCAAATTTTAAAGTTTGGAACATGATGAACAACAATGAATGAACATATGGCTCTGCATCGCATCTTAACTGCTCAACTGGCAGGATATTAAAGAGGAGAAATTTCGATTCCAGATCATAAATTCTTTTGCGAATTTCATTCCGTGTACTCGGGTAGACAGTAACTATGCCTCACATACAGGGGCGCGAACAATATGCACAGATGTCATCAATTGAGAGAGGGCGTGTAGTTGGGCTCCAAGAAGCCGGTTGGTCTAATCTGTGAATCGCTCGACGTTTTGATAGAAGCGATGCCACTATTAGACGATGTTGGCAGGAATGGGTGAACCATGGCCAAACACAGCGTCAAAAAGGAAGCGGTCTGCCTAGAGAAACGACAGAACGTGAGGACCGAACAATCGTCAGAGCGGCACTTACAGCCCCAGATTCATCATTATCATCGATCGTACGTGCAAATGGTGCTTCAGTGACCGAAAGGACCATTCATAGGTAGCTCAGAGAAAGGGGGCTGAGCTCACAGAGCCCCTTGCGCCAACTACCATTGACCTCAATACACCGACAAGCCCGTTTGCTGTGGTGTCGGGCACATTCGAGCTGGAATGCCACTGATTAAAGTAGAATTGTTTTCAGTAAGCAGTGCCGCTTGGAATTGAGCTCCGATTACCAGCGAATGGACGTGTCTGGAGACGCCCCGGACAACCATGGGATACCAACCTGACTGTCTTCTACCGTACGGGCCGACAACCAGGAGAGATTGTTTGGAGTGCAATTTCATTTCATAGGAGGACATCTTTGGTTGTCATCCGGGGCAACCTTATAGCACAACTGGTCGTTGACGATATTCTACACACCGCTGTGTTTCCCTTCATATCACGCCATCCTCGGCTTACATTTCAGAAAGATAATGCCCGCCCGCACATGGCGAGAATTTGTACTGCTTGTCTTTTTGCTTGTCCAACGTTACCTTGGCCAGCAAGGTCACCGGATCTTCACCCCATTGAGCACGATTGGAGCATTATGGGCAGAGCCCTTCAACCAGATCAAGATTCTGACGATCTAACGCGCCAGTTGGACAGAATTTGGCACGATATTCCGCAGGAGGACATCCGCCACCTCTATCAATCAATGCCAAGCCGAATAACTGCTTGCATAAGGGCCAGAAGTGGACCAACGCGTTATTGAGTTTTTCACTTTGTGAAGCTCTTTCTCTTCAATAAATCATCCAATTGTTCTCAAATTGTAATCATGTGTATTTCTGTACATGCACATTACATATACCGATTTTCACCCTATTCGAATTACTCCTTGGTGCGTCGTTTCTTTGTCTAAGAATGTACAATACAACAGAATAACTCTAGATGTGTAATTCAACATTGCCAGTTAATTTATTAAAATAGATAAAATTAATTAAAGTATCAAATACAAGTACAGTCATAAAAACATTAAATTTCATTTTTGTATTTATTTTTTATGATATAAATAGAAACAAGTTTATAAGAGATCTAAACCGATGATAAAAAAATTGATTGCAACGCAATTTTACATTTTTTATACTGTGTTCATTATCTTTCTTTTACATTTGAATGACTTTCATTTATATTTTATATTTTTTTGCCATTATCGGTGGTTGCATATAACTTTTCAAATTCTATTCGATTTTTTTTTGTACGGTTTTAAATTTTATCTTTCTACACGTTTCTGTACATTTTACACTAATTACTTCGCAGTGTGGGAGAAAACTCTTCCACTTGAAATGCATCACAATTTTCAATGCAACATTTTTGTCTAAGATCCTTATTTGTTCTTTCTTTTAAAACCCTATTATCAATATTTGTCATTATCATACAAAAAGTAACGATAAATTTAACAAGATAAATGTAACAGGATTAGCTTTCAAAAAAAATTCAGCAAGTTCATTATTTATTAGTAAATAAGCATTAACAGAAATTACTATTCAAAAGCAATAGAGAGAATTTATGGTGGTTAATTTGTTTTAAACTTTAGCTTTTTAAAGAGCTTGTCGCTAGAGAATGAAGAGAGATGAGTGGTTGTAAATTAAAACTTACGAATTCCACTCATAAATTAGCTAGTTAAAAAAAGGATTCCTTAAGTTGCATTTTTTATCTATTGAAAAAAATAGATAAAAATGTTATGCACTAAGCGTTATACTTGTGCATAAACAAAATCTGGGATTGACTTTTTAAAAAATCAATCTAGCATTTTATTACCAAATTATTTACTAATGATTGGAATTATTACTAATTATTACGAATGTGTATTTGAGAAAAATTTTGCTTTTTAATTCCTTATATTCCAATAATATACATTTCGTATATTATTAACGATATATAAAATGCTTAAATTGTAATAAGAATGCATTTTAATGCCTATTTTTCAATATGCATATATTTTATATCTTATGAACGACACATAAAATGCTTAAATTGTAACAAGAGTGTTTTTTAATGCCTTTTTTTCAATATGCATTCATTTCATATCTTATTAACGATGCATAAAACGTTTAAATTGTAAGAAGAGTGCTTTTTAATGCCTTTTTTTTCTATATACATACATTTCATATCTTATTAACGATGCATAAATCTCTTAAATTGTAATAAGAGTGCTTTTTAATGCCTTTTGTTCATTATACATACATTTTATATCTTTTTAATGACATATAAAATTCTTAAATTGTAGTACGCGATGAACTTTTCGGGTGAAATAATTCTCTAAGTAAGGAAGGACTAAAATAAAAGCATTACCGTTAATGCTAAAATGGTCGCACCAGAATAACCTCGTTAGCGAAGCATAATAAACGAAACCTAGTTCCTTACGGGAAATTGCATAACATTCCTCCCCTAAATTCTGGTTCACAAATAATAAATAAATTACTGCGAAAGATTACTTGTATCCAGCGGCAACAGACTTAAAATATATTTAGAACAAACCTCTATTTGTATCAAGCGGATTCTATGAACCAGAGATAATGTAGTGTGACCTGATTGTATGATATAGAGGAAACACATCCGTTCTCTAAACCTTTTCATAAACGTTGCCACCCAAGTGGCAAAATTCCCTGTAAGCAACGATTTAAAAAGAGGAAAGGTTACAAAAGGTGGCTACTCAGCAAGCCACCTAACACTTCCTGCGAGTTCCGAAGACAATCCACTCTATTCACTTTATTTTTATCAACTAGGGGCTTATTTTTTCATCGCACTTAAAGTGGATGTACAAAAATAACTTCAAAACAACTCACTGTAATGAGGATTGTGCAAAATGCCAAACCGCTTCTACACATCCATGTTGTTTCAAAAGTCCATTGCATGCGTATTAAAAAGATCCTGCCTGATACCTTATAATTAAAAGAAGAAATAGGTACGCTTCAGATATTATTTAAACAAAGTATGGAACGCGTGGCGTAAGAGGTATACATAGTTTGAAGGAACCACAATATGCCACTAAATAACTGATACTAATAAATAGAACATTACATTGGGAATTAACTATGAATAGACTTCTCATTTAGTGGATTATTACTCATAAAACAGCAAAATAATCTATATAAAATGAAATGAAATTGAATGGAATTCATTAAAAGAATATATAGCCCACGAATGAAAGATATAAATAAGTAGAAAATCTAGAAATCTATATGTCTCGTTATCACTTTGATTCGAGTCTATTTAGAGCAATACGTGTCTTTCTTTAGAAATATCTTATCTTTTTTAAACGGTATATAAAACCAACTGTATTTTTTGGAGTTTCGTTCAAACCCACGCAAGAATCAGATCTGATAATCGATATTTCATACATATATATATATATATATATATGTATATATATATATATATATATTTATTTGTTTATTTATTTATTTATATACAGTGCCGTAACTAAGCAGGGCCACCAGGGCCCACTTGGAAGGGGGGACCCAAAGTGCATTATTTATTTATTATTTTCCCAAACCTAATTAATTAAGGTGCTCAAATACAAATTCTTGCCCAGGGCACAGGATTGGTTAGTTATGGCACTGTACATATATATATATATATATATATATATATATATATATATATATATATATATATATATATATATATATATATATATATATATATAAATATATATATATATATATATATATATATATATGTGTATATATATATATATATAAATATATATATATATATATATATATATATATATATATATATATATATATATATATATATATATATATGTATATATATATATATATAAATATATATATATATGTATGTATGTATGTATGTATACTTATATGTATAAATATATTGTGTGTGTGCGTGTGTGAAAATCAAATTGCTAAGAATAAACACTAGTATAAAAATTCTTTGTATGTAAAATTGTGGTACCTATCTCAGTATCCAATAATGGAAGGACGATGCGAAAGCAAAAAAAAAAAAATATATCTGAGACAAATTTTGCTCTCAAAAATGTTCCCAATCCGGTTACATCAGATGCTAGACTATATAACTTTTTTTATGGGACCCACCAGACCAGGCCTGCACAACATAGGACCCGCCAGTGCTCACTCTGTGACCCGAGAAGCCTTTTGTGAAGACGCATATAATAAATCAAAGAAATCTTTAAAAAATCTCATTCTAGATTTATAATATTTGGAAAGGAATATATAAGCAACAATTATTTATATTTATTTAACTTTTACAATAACCAGAAATTTTGTTACATAAAATATTTTTCACTTTCCCATGTATCCCAATTTCTTGCAGCAGTTAATATGGGCAAATAATATGGGTCTAATCACGTTTCAAGATGCACAGGCCTGCACTAGAAACATCACATAATCTTTTGAGCATAAAACAATCGTAATATATGTATTGTAATAAAATAACTTAGGTAACGTTCAGGATTATATGTCATATCATTCATTTCATATATATATATATATATATATATATATATATACATATATATATATATATATACATATATATATATATATATATACATATATATATATATATATATATATATATATATATATATATATATATATATATATATATATATATATACATATATATATATATATATATACATATATATATATATATACATATATATATATATATATATATATATATATATATATATATATACATATATACACACACACACACATATATATATATATATATATATATATATATATATATATATATAATTACGAAAAAATTGAAAACACTGCATCCTTGGAAGCAAAGAAATTATCTTCTTTCCTAGATATATCACTTTTGTCAGACGGGTAGATACTTATCCTCGAAATCAAGAGTGATTTCCTCAGTTATATTAATTAGCGGCATTACATTTTTTGATGTTTCATCTTAATCGAGCAATGCACTAAGTAAGATAAGTGCGGCAATATACCTTGCGTTGTTATCCTAACATATCTTTGACGGGATGAATGTTGTTCTTCCAAGAGTTCACAAGTCGAGATTCATTGTCACTGGTACATTAATAAACGCTACTTGGGCGTAACAAAACATTCTTTTATGTTGGCACTTTTTGGCATTCCACGGAACTTTTATTATTATTATTATTATTAATATGATACTCCGATTCTTTTAACTTAATAAACATTCAAGAAAGAATTGATTTATAATATTATCCGAAATTAGATGTCGGTTCTTTTATTGTTGATGTGTATTTACCTCAAATGATTTTGGTCATATAGAAAAAAATTCTTGGTTTAAAAACTGTAGAATTTGGACATGTTCTTACATAAGTATCAAAGCGATCTCTCATAATGTCTGTCTGAAGGATGCCACACTTCTGAAAGTGAAATTGCTTGATAATAACGTTAATTATAAAAAGTAACATGAAAGTAAATTTCTGGTGATAATGTTTCATATTTTTCGTTTTTATTCTATAATGTATTTTAAAGCGGGTTAATAAAATATCTTGATTCTTTTTCGATACTGGACGGCAATATTCCAAACCAGAAGATATTTAAAACAAAATTCTTTATTATCTTCTTTATTTTTCTTTAAATACTCTTCATTATATACTGCGCTACTTGTACAGGGTGTGGCAGAATGGACTTGCACATGTCTGATTCACTCGTAAAGGAGTGGTGGGGGTAGGCCGGCGCGAGAAATGACAACAGTTCGGAAGGATTTTCTAGTTGTCAGTAGACACCATGAGTTGATCCGGTGAACATCGCGGTTTTGTTATAAGGCACTTCTTTAAAAACAATGATACTTTAACCAGTATACAACTCAGGGAGTATTTAAAAAGCGGTTCGGGCTCTATGCAACTGATGCATAGAGCTATGCAACTGATGCATAGATCGAAAAACAACACTGCGATGGGTTTCAAACGTAATGAGAGCAAGGGGCTTTTCGTTACCAAGGAAACCAAGAAGTCATCCTGAGAACATTAGAACAGTTGAAAATAAGCAACGTGTCCGTCAGTCCGCTGTACATAAGGAAGTTGCCTTCATTCCCTCTGAGATGTTCAATAGTGTGGTGGAAAACTTTAGAGAACGGCTTCGGCTGTTCACTGCAGGTAACGGGCACCACCTGAGAGTTGTTATTTTCAAAACGTAGTTGCAAAAACTAGATTGTTAGTATTTTTCGAAAATACAAAGCGTTTTTCTATAAATTGTTTCGTTCGTTTTTCATTACGCTGTGAGATCTGGGAGTCCATTCTCCCACAACCTATAGTTGCCAAATTGATTGAGATCCCCCTTAAATGGGATTCTGAATGAGATTAAAAGATTTCAAATTTAAAAAGTAGGTATCCTATTAAAAATAAACAAAAATATTTAAAAATCGAAGAACGTTTATAATTCGCTCATCTGGAAAATTGAAAATAATCTAAAGCAAAATATTTAAAAATCAATGGAGAGGAAAACTTGAGAGCTTATAGAATTGATTTTTTTAATATTTTTTTCATGATTCTAGCTTTTTTTTCTAAAGCGAATTATACTTTTCATGAATAAAATTGCTTTTTTGAAAGCATTTTTACTATAGATGACCATGCTTACTTTGAATAATAAATTCATTAAGTTTTAAATTATTCACAATCAAGATGTAATTGAGTGAACTGAAAAAAAGGGACGACTAGTATAAAAACAGAATAGAAAACGATGCTTATTTATTAAATATTTATTATTACTAGAACTGGCATTAGTTCTGTTAAAAAAGTATTTTCTTAAAGAAACTACTAACTTAAAGAAAATGCTTATGAAAAATGATTAAACTCGACAATCGTTTCAACAGATGATATGCTGAATTCTATATTAACTAATCGCAAAAGTTTTATGAGTTATAAGAATTTGTTTTCGGGGTGTTTTACAAGATGAGATTTTATAAATGAGATTTCTTGGAATCTTAATTTCGCGATTAGAGTTTTCGGGTCATAATGGCTATTAAATGAAAATAAACTTTATTTCTATGTCTAGCGGATGTTAAATATTAAAATAAACTGTACTCCTGGAAAAGTTTTAAAACTGTAATTCCAGAGAAAGACATTTCATTAAGATTATGATTAGAAAGCAAACAAAATTCCAATGATTGAATGTATCAATCGGCATAAGCATCTGCTGACACTGACATAGTTTCAACGCGGTATATATATATATATATATATATATGCAAACTTTTGTAGACGGTAACCCCTCTAAAGGGCCACATTTTGCTCAGAAACGATTCAAGACTCTATAGAGCGAATGTTATAGTAGTAACATCTTTTCGACTTCCACCCCTCAAAACGTCCACTTTTTTCCCGGAATCATTGGTGGCCTCCATAGAGAAGTTTCACTGTGTATATTTATATATATACAGGGTAATTTTTTTTTTAACTGACACTACTCAGAGCCATCTGTAGTGCGATCTATCAGTCGGAATTCCATCAAAATTGATAGAGGGACTAAGGACGACATGGGAAAGAGTTTCCGTGAAAAAAAGAAATAGTTCCAAAAGTCGCCGATAGGGTACGAGATGGCACTGTTGTTGTCGGCCCACCCGAGAATTTGCATAAAAGGCAAGTAAAACATCAAAATGCAAATTCATGGCTACGTAGTCGACAGCAGCACCAGTATTTTGGGCTATAAAGATCGGTGCGGACTCTGTTCCGCCTTCGTTTTATAGAAGAAAGGGTCATCAATCGCTTTTTTCCACTGGTATGGCCACCTCGCTCCTCGAACCTAACCCATGTGACATCTCTCTGTGGGGTTATTTAAAGTCTAAGGTGTATCTTGGTGTAGTATCGAACTTGTCGGCCCTAAAGGACAACATATCTCGGACTTCGATGAACATTCCTGGTGACATGTTACGCTTGGCCGTTGTGAACATGGTATTCAGATTGCAATGTGTCGTCCACCAGGACTGTGGTCACATTGAAGGAGGGAGAAGTGAATTTGCTGCATAAAGTGGGGTTGCAGTGAAATTTCTTTGTTATTCATTAGTCAGCTTACAACTTTTTCGGTATTCTTCCCTTATCTTTATAGACCGAAATAATGGCGCTGCTGTCGACTACACAGTCGTGAATTTGTATTTCGATGTTTCACTTGCCTTTTATGCAAATTTTCGGGTGCGCCAACAACAAAAGTGCCGTATCTTCCCCTATCGGCGACTTTTAGAACTTTTTTTTTCTTTTTCAAGGAAACTCTTTCCCATGTCGTCCTTAGCTCTTCTATTAATTTTGGTCGAATTCAGGTTGATAGATCTCGCTACATACGATTATGAGTAGTGTCAGTTTTAAAAAAATCACCCTGTATATATATATATATATTCGTGTGTCTAAGATCGCTGAAACTACTCCCATGTTTTGTGTTGGTATCTACTGTTTGGCAAGGGTAAGAAATTCAATTAAATAACTAAAAACAAATTTCATCCACACTATTTAGTGCCTTCCACTGACTGGTACAGGCTAATAAATCACGAGGTAATGACAGATCTTATCAGGGGAGGAAGGTATGAAAACAGTTTTATCAGTAACCAGAGATGCAAAGTCATAGAGGGCATTGTTTTGTGTTCCAGGTGTCAAAATGTACAAAAAATGCGTTTCAAAAATTGTTATCTGGAACAAATCTAAACGTCTGTTTACAGAAACTGCGCAACTGCGCTCTGACTGAATCTATTGTATTGTCCGGAGATAAAAATAGACTAGTTTAGTGTGAGGCCCAGTGGAAAATGACAACTCTGATGTATATATAGTGAAAAGGTCGTAAAGAAGTGATCTTTAATATATATGTCTTGGTATTTTCCCCAAAATTTTTCAGTTGTGATAAATGGAATACGAGTATGGAGTGTGTTACGCGAATTTTGATTTGCGATGCAAATGATTAAACCAAGATCGCATTAAATAAAAATATACAGATACAGGATGTTTCATAGTTATTTAAAACTTGTGATATGTTTTTGAAACATACAGTTAGGAAAAATGTATAACAAATTTTATCACACGATAATACAGTAGTAAATATGTATGTTAATCAATAAGTATATGATTTGTATATATAACTATATAAATATATAAGCAAGTGTGTGTAAATATAGAGTATAAATGTAATAGCAAATATTTGAGAAACGTAAGTAAAATATTGGTGTTAAGGAAGATCATACTTATTTTGCACTAGAAAAATGAAAAATTATCTAAGCCACTTTTGTTTAAATTCTATAAAGTTTCTGAAATTTATTTTATGAAACGTCAGAAGCAATACCAATAGTAAGAAGTATTCCGACTAAACTAAATTAAACTAAACTAAACTAAACTAAATTCGGATAACTAAATTAAATAATATCTTGTAGCGTACACAGAACTGACAGATTTAGCCGATAATTTTTTTTAATTAAAAAGCTTATTAAATTTATAGTTCAATCATTAAAGCCTACCAATATAGCTTATTTTTCAATATGATTGCCAATGTTTATATGTCACATATTGAGCAAAATAAAAACCAAAAAATAAAGTTATAATGTTCCGTGTTCATCGGTGTAGAAATTGCTTTATTTATGGCAGTTTTCCGGACTGCCATAAATCAGGCAGTCCGAAAATTCAAAGCTGTAGTTAAAAATCTTCTCTATTAATAAAAACATCACTCTACTGTGATAATATTTTTCTTTTTAATGTCTAGACAAACAACCTTAAAAGTAGTCTCTAGTATTGAAAGCATTGATCAGTTTATTATAGATGTCTTACATACAGAAGAAGAAGTGCCAATATTGATTTCATGTCCCGTAATTTTTATCTCAAGCACAGTGTTGCTCTTAAACCTGTAAACTAAATCTTTAACAGTATATACAGGTTTTGTTAGAATGGACTCCCATATTTATGAAGGTCACTGGTAAGGGAATTTTTTTCCTTGCGGGGGGGGGGGGGTTGCACCAGATTTTCTAATTGTCAGTAGACACCTTCATCTGGCCCGGTGAACATCGTGGTATCGTTATCGAGGCGATCTTTGAAGACAACGATTCTGTAACCGCGACACAGAAGACATTTAGGATGTGCTTCGGGCACTTTGCAAATGATGCCGTTACTGGTCGAAAATCAATCCTGCAATGAGTTTCAAACATGAAAACAAATGGATCTGCATTACCAATTAAACCAAGTGATGGTCCTCCGACTTTAGAACACTTGAAAGTAAACAAAGAATCCGTGAGACTGCTATTCAGGATGAAGTTCCCGCCATTCCCCCAGAGATGGACAACAGAGTGATGGAAAATTTTAGACAATGGCTTCGGAAATGCATCGCAAGTAACAGGCACCACCTGAGTGATGCTATTTTCAAAACCTAGTGGGGAATAAAAAAAACTAGGTTATAATTACTTTTCGAAATATAAAGCTATTTTCTGTAAATTGGTTTTTTTTCCGTTTATCATTACCCTGTGAAATGAAGGAGTCATTTCTGCCGCACCCTGTATTATAGATCATAGAAATTAATACTGCGCATTAGATATTATACAGTTTTACATTTAATTTATTAGTGTTTAATCTCATTAAATAAAGCTTAAATTAAGGGAAACTAATAATTTTGAATCAACAAATGCTGTTACTTAGGACTCACGACATCAGGAAAATTGAGGTATTCGAAGCTGAGTAATATGGTAGAAATCGATTTATGAATTTTCAAAGCCGGTTCCTATTTAATCTATTTTAAATGTTTCCCGGTTGTGTAATACAACTGGATTAAATAGTATTCTTATCGTATCGTACATCAATGTACAATCTAGCTTTACATAAAGTCTCTCACGCACTAATTTTCTTCATCTAAGTCATACATTGGCACTAAAGAGTCTTCCGGAACATACTCTACTCTGTCCCGTTGGCTGTCAATGCTTCGATTTGTGTGGGCATCTTTAACAGGCGGGGACCGTGGCTTGACGATTGGTAGAAATTTATTAATTTGGACTTACAGTTTTTCACGTACAAACTACTTCTGCTGGTTACATGTTTGCTTATTTTTGCTTAATCTGCAATGACAGCTTCCTCTGGAGTTTCGACAGAGGGGTGGAATGAACGAAGCCATGATGAATGAGCCAATGAATGAAGCCAATGAATGAACGGGGCCAAGGATAAAGGATAATATAGAAGCAAGCAAAATGGCGATAGGAAAGCGAATTTTGCTAAAAACTGGTTACAAAGAAACAAATAATGAAATGCCTTCGAAACACTCTAACCGGCGTCTCGAATCGAACTCTACACGTCCTAGATTGTCGGCTGGAGCTTTATGTCGCAGTGTGGCGACAGTTTTCGAAAATTGAACAGATGCAAGTTAGGCACAAGGTAATGGGAGAAGAAAAGTATTGAAGAACGGGCAGTGAATGGTGACCAGCTGCAGTTAACGAACTGCGTAGTTGTAACCAAAGACAAGCGATTTTAAGTTAAGAGAAATATGGACAGTAAAGGGTGACCAGCTGGGGATAATGATCTGGGAGAAGTAAAGATTGTAAGCCAAGAGGGGGGTGAAGTTCAAATAGTGATGGAGATACGCAGTTTTACGAGTTACACTTCATTAGGTAAACAGCAGGAGGTGGAAACCGAGGCGTGAGAGTCTGGGAAGTTGAAGAATCCCCAGAGTGAACTCCAGAAGGGTGCACGGGCTGACGCCCCCTTCAATTTGGATTGGAGAGATTATTAATATAAAATGTGGGGATGACCAATGATAAGAGACCCAGTTTGGCTCATTGGTCGGGAGGGAGTCACCAATGAAAGCCTGAATAAAAAAATTATCGAAGTTTAGCTCGGTGTGAAAACGAGGTGGAGGAATCAGAATAGCTGAAATCGTCGAGAGACATAGTCTGACTGGAAGCGAAATAGCTGCAATTGAGATAACAGTATAGGTATGTGTTAGCCCGATAATTAATGACGAAGGAGTCGCTGAGAGACTGCGGTTGAGCTAGAAAGCCGCCTGAGAAAAGCCTGAGCTCATGTGAAAGAAGCGGATGCAAGCCCCAGGTGTTTGTGCGAGAAGCGCCCATCTATTGATGCTGACCTGTTGAAAGATCCTGCGGCCGCAAAAGCCCGTTCCCGTCTGCCGAGCAAATGTCCGAAGCCCGCCGATGCCATCCGAGGTCAAGACGCGGTGACCAGACCTAGCCCTAAAGGTACTGCCTCGACCCTTTCAGTGCATAGGAGAGTCTCACCCATGCCGACCCCGTTCGTCGAATGTGCGCCCACACCAAGATTGCAGAGCACGGTAGTCAAGAGTGCCATCGAATAGATGCAAGTCCCCCTGACCGATGTTATCAACAGGAGAACCCATTGTTGAGTAATGACAGCGCGCCTGATACCTGTTCAAGCGAATGAGGGATCGCAGGTAGGAAGCTTGGCATCTTTGGTAGATTATTTATGCAGTGATCACTGGTATAGATAGAGGATAAGGGAGTAATGATAAGAGTTATTTTACGGTGAACATTCACTTTGCCATAGATATCTATCATATAATATTGGTTGCTTAATTCCGTAGTAACTGGAATATTGTTAAATAATGGTATTAGCAGTGTATATGTTTGATTATACATTAAGAATCTTGGAGTATAGTTAAATGATGATATTGAGTAGATAAATGATCATAGTAGCAGTGTATGTGTATGATTATCGATTAAGAATTGTTTAATTCCGTAGTAATTGGAATATTGTTAAATGATGATATTAGCAGTGTATATGGGTGATTATCAACTATGAATCTTGGAATATAGTTAAATGACGATATTGAGTAGATAAATGATGATAGTAGCAGTATATGTGTATGTTTGTCAATTAAGAATCTTTGAATAATTAAATGATGATAGTGACTAGTTAAATGAGGATATTAGTAAGAGTAAATAACGGATTAATATGATATATCAGTAGGGGCAATTTGAATTGTGTATGTATTGTGTTAATATAATATAGGAGTCGGAATTCAGTAATGAGTAGTATTAATTGTATATGCATTGTGAAGATTTAATAAATTGATTTGTATGGATATATATGAGTAATCACTATCTGTTATTCTAAGAACTAACCACTAAAACTCCCGGTGACACTTTACCTAACACCGACGGGTCATTCCATGTTCTACTCAAATGTCTCATAATTTATCCTTATAGGTAAAAAATATAAAGCACCCTCCACGAAGATTAATTTGATGGGTGTATGAGCAGCTGAATACATGCTATCTTAGCATCTCATTATACCTTAGCACCACCGAACAAGCAACAGATATAAATGAAATAGGCTTTACAGAGGGTAAACGAACAATAATCGAATAAGTGACACTACGAAAAAGCATTATTCTTTTAGAACAAAGAGAAAAAACTGGACATGTAGCATCAAAGTAAATAGACAGTTACGGAATTCAATGACATTTTCAGATGTGTAAGAAAAGAGAAAGCTCAGATAAAACCAGGACGCGTTGCAAACAAAATTACGTGGTTCTTCGGAATGAAAGAGACTGGAAACAAGAAGCTCCATTTTTATGCTAAAAAGTAAAAAGTAAATAACAGTTGCTAATATAGAAGCAACACTTCAGTGATTTTTTTTTTACTGTAAATTTCAATTCAGAGTGGAATTAACCGAACATTGGAAATTTGATGTATTATTTAGGCAGATGTTTAGGCTGATATAAGCTTAAGGCTAATGGGTAATAGTCATACTGCATTCCCTCATCTCAGTGTCAAGCTATACAGAAAATTTATCAAATGATTGTCGACTTGTATTTAAAAATTTTCTTTTTAAATTGTACTCCAGAATAGAGAATTAAATTTCTACTCTGCTATCTTATTCGTTTCCCAAATGTCATACACCAAAGGAAATTGTGTGCGTTTAAAGCACAGTATGCCACATCCCCTGAGTAATTCAAATTTGAAAGAATTCTTTGTGTTTCTTTTAAAGAATAAAAAAGATACTCAAGTAAAAAAAAATTCTGTCTCTATTGCAAAGTATAATTTTAATCAAAAATCTTTAAATCCAAGTCCACAATCATTAGAAAAATTTTCTCCATAGGTCTCAATGTGTCTCTTGGGGCAACGTTGGGCCGACCGTATCCAATATGTCTACTACTAGCTATAAAATTATTATATTATACTATTATATTATACTATTATATTATACTACTAGCTATAAAATTATTAAAACAATTTTATTTTAGAAAAATTTTCTTCATAGTTTCAATGTATCTCTTCGGTCAACATTGAACTGACGGAATCCAATATGGCTACTACTAGCAGGATTAAGCTTAAAAATAAAGAAAATTAAAACAATTTTATAGCTGATTTTAATCAGAATTTTATTTTCACATATGGCATTTCGTTTTTTTATCAGTATTGATGAAGTAACTAATAATAAAGATTCAATACACCTCACTGGAGAACTTCTTGATCTTTCATTGGAAAAATAATAGTAATAAGTAATTGACGAAATATCTGTAATTATCTCACAGTCGAATCTGTTTTTGTTCCGTCTTAAACTGATTGAAATCTCTAAGGCAACGTGAATTGTTATTAGCCTTTGCGACATCTGAAAGCAGAATATCTCAACCTTAAAATTAGTTCCCTTTCAGCTTGAAGAATAATTTCAACTAAATTTCAGTGTTGCCACATTTGAATTACTTCACTCTGACTCATCTGATTACCTGAAAGGCATAAGAAATGTTTAATGGATTTTCTGAGGATAAACATTTTCGGTAAATTTAAAATGTCAAAACTTTGAAAATATTGATAAAAGTCCATGGTTTTTTTTTCAGATCTCATAAAGCTTGTGCATGACGAGAGTTCGTTTCTATGAAGCGAAAAGAAAGCAAAAACTGAGGAGGATCCTATTGCATTGTGTATAATACATTTTACATTAAACTAGATTAATTTTATAAGTGCTTTTCAGCTTAGTGCTTTCAGCAACTAAAATTATCAGTGTTAGAAACACATTAATTTATTTATAAGGTTTCGTGACTGCTTTCATGTTTGGTTAAGAGCGTTCCAGTAAACTTTTATTACACAAGAATAAATTTTACTGGTAGCTACAGTTTAAAGCCTGTTCTGGACGACTTTAAACAACCATTCTATCAGTGGGACTCGAACCCACAGGCTCTGGACAGAATACAAGCGCCCTGGCAATTAGGTGACGTCAGGTCATGACTGCTTTCAAAAATAACTTAAATCCAAGTAAAATTTCGAAATTATCATACATTAACAGCTATTAGAAGCTTCATTTTTGTAACCACATAGATTTATCTATTTAATTTATTTCTGTGAATAATTTCACTAACCCTTCCTGCAACTTACAGGAAACTTGTGGAAAACACAAAACAGGAACACACAGAATCTCAATATTCCCAATTAAAATAAAATTAATTAATTTTTTTATTTTTATCGTGAGTGTTAAGAAGCTGTGTGTTCCTTTAAACAATCCATTCTAACGACAAAATTAATTTTAAATATGAAAGTTCTCTTGTTACATCATATGCTATCATTAAATATGATGATCTGTCAAATTAAAAAATGAATAGTATATTATTGCTCAAATTTAGTTTCTACAAATAATTTGTACTACAATGGCATTTGTAGCACAATTCCCTGTTTTTACAATCAAATTCATGACCTTCATAAAAAGAAAGATACATCACCAGTAATCTTCAAAAATATTAATTTGCTTTACCTGTCTTCTTTGAAGACAAATGTATTTCTGTACACATATTTTAAACTCCGAAGCGTTAATTACTGGGGAACATTGAGACTAGCGACCGTGACCAAACATGGCGTCTGTTGACGTCCAAAATTCAACTCATCTGTCATTTTCTCTCTTGGTAGCTTCCAAAAAACCTCGACTGGGAAAACAAAAAACACCTCCGTTTTGTAAGAAAATATAGCCGCATGTAAAACATACCTCGCAGAAAAGAAAAAAATGAAACAAACCAACTTCAAAACTAGGTTTGGGACCGAAGAAAAAAGTGTTTGTTGTTATCAGCAACTACATCAGTTTTAAACGTCAGCAGTGAAAAATAGCTTCTATTAAAAGAGTTTCTTAGGCGCCCGGAAAGATTTGTATAATTGCACATATTATAATAGAAATCTGCAGCATAGTATAATTAACTGTCTTTTGTAATATGAGATACCCTTAAGCAAGCCTGGTTATAGAAATCGTGGAAACCCCGAATATATTTAACCACCTACGCATTTTCCTTTAGAAATTTTCTTCATAAGGCTACCTACACAGTGGCATTTTTTTAATTAATTACACTTAAGAAATCAAATTAGCGTTTAAAATGAGTAAATCTTCATTATATAACAAATAAGTTAACCATCGCAAAACAAGAGAAAATGGAAAGATACGTTTACAAAATGCAATTTTCCGTTCACCTGTATGTACAGTTATTTAAAATTAATGTGTTTAAGATGTTTCTAAGACCAGAAGAACTGGAAAGCCTCATAATGTAAGATGGTATTCGCACTTCAGTTACTAAGCGTAAATGTATATGTGCAAAAACAATGCTGAAAACTCAATGTAGTTATATCCAAACCTTCCAACTTTCATACCCTCACTGCAGGACTTGAGAAATGAGGCTGTTATACGGCACACGGTGGGAATCCGAATAGGCATTTATATTACGGTATGTATATAAAAACATGCATATGCATATATATATATATATATATATATATATATATATATATATAATATATAATATATATATATATATATAATATATAATATATATATATATATATGTGTGTGTGTGTATATGTATATGTATATGTATATGTATATAAGTTTTTGGAGAGCAGGGAGGGGAGAAATTTTCCACTATAAGTAAAAGGAAAAAGAATATCTTACTTGTTATTGTATTTTATCATAAAATTATATATATATATATATATATATATATATATATATATATGTAATACCATAGCAATAGGCATCGTTGGAACAGTTGATATTGGAATACCTGTAAAGGAATTCTTGGGACGCAGTAAACAGGCGATTGGGTTAACACAGCTTTATTGACATTTTTTACGTAGTTTCCCCATAGGGAGGGAGCTAGACCGTGTGACATCTTATATGTACAATCATTATCAAGAAGAGCCCGGCTTTTTGCCGTGCTTACATTTTATATCGGGAACATACAGAAGACTTGGTGTAAGCAATAATCCCTATGACGCTATGCTACGTCATGGACTAGGGCGTGTCCGATGATTCTTATCGGTTCAGTCTCCCTAGACAGAGGCTGTTCTAAGTCTATCAGGATATTTCTCTGTGTATAGGGGAACGAAGGGATTAATTACTGCAAACTTTAAGAGCTATTATATCATCATTAGAAATGGAATAAATTATGTTTTATAGGACTATAGACAAGTCAGATAATTAATATAAAAATTATTTTTATATTACATCCCCCCCTCAAAGAAAAAGAAATTCCCCATGCCAAACAAAAAGAAAAATTAATTTACCTATTCTGACAATTTAAAACTGAACCTATCCACCAACTCTTCTGTGTACAAAACTAACATTCAAATCTCTGAATGCTCACTTATAAAATTTTTAACAACAATCTTTGCATAATATTCTCTCCAATTTCAATATTCTTTGCAAGTTCAACATAAAAATCGCAACGTATACTACAAAAAGCACAATACAATATAAAAATATAAGACGTCTTGAAGAAAAAACATGTGGTAACAAGTGGTGACAACCATGGTTGTTTTGTTTTTTGGCTTATACAGTCTTTTGCAGAGAAATTGTCCTTTCACTGCTGAGCCAAATAAAAATGAATACAATTGCACTATCATAATACTGAAAAAAAATTGCAATACAACAATACGTAAAAAATACAACCCTATAATAATATACAAACATACATACTTTATTTACATTATTCGTGACTCAGTTTTAATTTTTCTGGTGCATGGTATTTTCGTAACTTCGAAACATGCACAACTTCTGAAGATTCTTGAGAGTGGGTACTTTTCTTATTAATTTCATAATTAACGTCAGAAATTTTGCTAAGGATTTTATAAGGACCACTGAAAACTGGAGACAGTTTCCTAGTATTAGGGTATTTAAATTCTTCATAAATGACTGACTCATTAGGTGTAAATTGTATATCCACAAATCTAGCATCGTAATGTATTTTATTCCTTTCATGGTAATGTTTTGTTCTCTGAACTGCTATTTTTCTCGCCTCTTCAACAGGAGGATAAATACTTTCCTTTAACGGATTTGTATATGGAATTGTGCCATACATTAAATAGGCTGGTGGAAATTTAGTAACGGAATGGGGGGTCAAGTTGTATTCGTGAGTTACTTCCTTTAGTAATTTAGGCCATGGAACTTTTGTAGATGATTCATTAATTTTACATTTTAAACGTGTGATTATTGTTTGGCCTAATCTCTCCACTTTGCCATTAGTTTCTGGTCTGTGTGCTGTAGTCAATAGTTGTTTAACGTTATAATGCTTAAGAAATTTTTTAAAATGAGAAGATGTGAAAGCTGGATTTCTATCACTTAAGATACTCTTTGGCACTTGAATTTGAAAAATTTGGTTTAGGAAGTTAGTGTAAGTTTCTGTTGTAATTGATTTTGAAGCAAAAGCCCATATAAATCGAGTGTGATGGTCAATAATTAACGTCAGGTATTTTTTAGTTGAATTGTAATGGTTAAGGCCACCCACACTATCAATTGCAATCAAGTCAAATGACTTGTCAACCGGAGGCATTGATTGCAAAAGTCCAAATCTTTTTTGTCGAGGTTTTTTATTTACTTGACATGTATGACAGTGTTTAATAAAATTACTAATATCAGAAGTTATATTTTGCCAATAATAAACAGGGGTGAGCAAATTAATTGTTTTTTGAATACCAGGATGGCCAAATTTTTCATGAGTAATTTTGAGTAATTTCAGTCTTAAAGAAAAAGGTACTACAATCTTTGTAAACCCTTTTTTACGAAGGCATAAAACATTGTTAATTTCGACAAACTTTCCAGTTAAATTGTCATTTTTTTGAGCCTCGGTAATTTCACTCAACTGCAAGAGATGTGATACCTGAGTTTCAACATTGCTTACAATAACATCATTGTGTACATTGTTATCTGGTACATCACGAGAGAGCATGTCTGCTTCGATGTTTGTGGTGCCCTTTGTATATTTAATATCATATTCATACATACTTAACTGCAAACACCAGCGGAACAATCTTCCTTTTAAGTTTTTAACATTTTTGAGCCAAACTAAAGCCGCATGGTCCGTATGTATGGTAAATTTTTGTCCGAAAAGATAATGATGAAACTTATTTAAAGAATCCACTATAGCGAGACATTCCAGCTCAGTAATACAATAATTTTTTTCATAATCTTTTAATGAGCGGGAGTGAAACGCGACAGGGTATAGGACACCAGAAGCATCTGTTTGTTTTAAAACCGCTCCTACACCAGTGTGACTGGCATCAACATAAATATGACATTCAGCTTTTGGATTAAAAATTTTCAACACAGGTTTACAAATTAAAGTTCTTTTTAACATTTCAAACGCTTCTTGGCATTTCTCAGTCCATTGCCAAGGTGTATTTTTTTTTAACAAGTTATTTAGTGGCTGTCTAATAGTGGCATATTTGTCAATAAATTTATGATACACATTAATTGAACCGAGAAATCTTTGTAAAGATTTTACATTATTGGGTGGTTTTAGCTTTTTAATAACCTCAATGTTGGTGTTATCCGGAGTGACAATCCCATTGGTAATTTCATATCCTAAAAATTGAATTTGTTTTTGTAAAAAGGAACATTTAGAAAATTTTAGTTTTAAGTTTTCCTGTCTGCAGATATCAAAAATTTTTTGAATGTGTTCAATATGATTAGAATAGCTATCTGAAAAAATTAAAATATCATCAAAATAATATGCAGCAAATGTAATTTTATATTTAGTTAAAATTCTACGAATTGTTCTCTGAAAAATGCTGGGTGCATTGCGCCAACCAAAAGGTAAACGTAGCCATTCATATAATCCATTATGGGTTGCAAAAGCGAGTTTTTCTGTGTCATCTGGGTGAATAGGGATATGCCAGTAACCTGAGGCCATGTCCAATTTTGAAAAATATGTACTTTGAGCTAGTTTATCAATCAATGTCTCGACCAGAGGTAATGGTTCGGCATCCGACTTCGTCACCTGATTTAATTTCCTGAAATCAATACATAACCTATTCTTTTTGTTTTCATCTTTTTTATAAACAAGTGTTACTGGTGCCGAAAATGGAGACGAACTTTCTTTTATGATATTGGCTTTTAATAACTCTTCAATTTGAGTATCAATTTCTTCTTGTTGTTTTGGTGAAGTTTTATATGCGCGTAACGAAACTGGCAAATCGGAAGTCAATATCACTCTTTGGGGTTCTATTCTTACTGATCCCACGTCATATTTATTTTTCGCAAATATGTCTTTATATTCCTCTAAAAGTTCTTTTATTTCGGAACTTCCTACATTTTCACTCATTTTCGTTTTTTCCTCGACTGTACTCTGATAATGTGTGCACCCATTACCAGAATCCATCTCGGAAACATTCGAAAATGTTAAAACGTTTTTATTTTTAGACTTTGTCTTTACTTCCTTTTTCTCTTTAACGTTATTAACATTTAGCTCAACATGATTTTCGGGCACGATATGCAAAGACAAATCGCTGCATTCAGAACTAGAGAAAGTGATCAGTTTTCTCCCATCCTGCTCAACAATTTGGTTCGCACAATTAATTACCAAACGAAAATCAACACAACTCTTTAAACCCAAGAGGGCATATGGTAAATCGGTGTCAAGTATGAAAAACTCTGCCGATTTAACAATATTACCAATTTTAAGGTAGAGATTGCATGTTTTGTTAAGCTGTATTAGACCTTTTGTTTGTTTCACGTTTATCACTTTATTTTCTCTAATGGGAACATTTAATTTTTCAACAATTTTACTTGGAATTATATTCACCGAACTTCCAGTATCCATATTTAACCATATCTTATTATTTGAACTCGAGTTGTTTTCATTATTTGTTTTTCTTTTATTATGTACGTACGTTTTGTTTTTTGTGTATCCGGATACTATTAATTGTCACTTTTCGGGTTGTGGCTTAGGCGCTGCAAATTCAGACGTAGATGGTCTATTGATGCAAGAGAATCCCCAATGATAAGAATTCATGATCCCTATGCTTGCGCAAAACTTACAGGGGTTGGGGGGCATCTCTTGCACCGCATGCGTCGTTTGAGCCTTTGTTGGTTTTGAATTATTATACATTCGTGGTGCAATTTTCTTGTCCTTACTACATTGGAAAGATTTGTGTCCTAGCTGTTGACAAATAAAACAACGGATTTCCGGTTTCAGTTTTTCTGTCTTTCCATTCGTATAGGGTACCCGATGGAACGGTACTTTTACTTTGTCCATGTCTTTGCGAATTTGTTCGTAAATTTTCAATTTATTTTTAAACTCAACTAAATTCTCACATCCATATAAAATGGCTTTGTTCTGTGTAGTGTCATTAATCCCGTTAATGACGTAAGTGATTAAAGCACCTTCGTCTATATTACTTTGATTAGCAATTTGTTTCATGGTTAAAAAATATTCTTGCATTGACTCATTATATTTTATTTTACGTTTTTGTAGGATGTTATGTATTTCCGCCGAATTATATGTTACTTTAAACTCTTCAATTAATAATTTCTTTAGTTTGTCAAAAGAATTGACTGAAGTTTCACTACGAATGAACAGAAGTGCGTTCCCCCTAAGACAACGTTTTGCGAATAAAAATTTATGAAACTCAGATAAGGAGAATAATGCAGCATGATTTTCAAAAGTTTCAAACCATTGTACGATATTTTCATGTTTTTCTCCCTTAAAGAGAGGAATCACTGCCTCAATATCAGAGAAGTTTACCATAATTTTTGTTTCTCCCATGTTTGACAATTTTGAATTTTTATCGACATTTTCGATTTTAGAATAACTGTTTTCCTCGTCATTACTGCTTTTGATTTCATGTTCTATACTTGTATTATTTTTCATTTTGACTCCAAACGTTTCGGTTTGGGTATCATTTTCGTTATTACTTATAAGGTTTTCGGTTTGAGTAGTATTTGCGGTAATATCTGTAAGTTGTACCCCACCTGTTTCGGTTTGAGTACTATTTTCATTATTGACTTTATTTGTGGATCCGGACTGAAATTCAGCATGTTCTGTTTCGAGACTAATTTCGTCTTCCGAAATGTCCTCTGCAATTATCGAATTTTTAAGAAATTCGAAATTAGATAAGCACGAAATAATATGTTTAGTAATTTCCTCTTTTTCACCTTCTCCCGAAATATTTAAAATATCGCAAATCTTAATCAATTCCGCTAACTTAAACTGTTCTGAAATTTCATTCACTTTAGCTAAAAACTCTTTATCTCCAACTTCATATTTAAAGCCACAAAAATTTAAAACTCTATTACGATTTAATCTCGTGTTTCCATTTTGAAAAATGAGTTTGTCTAATAACTTGACCGTTGAAGCTTTTTGCTTCTTCAAAGCTTTACAAATTACGTCAATATCCTTAAGTAACATGGTTACAATATTAATATACAAATTCCAAAATATTTACACAGAAAGCAGATTCAGTTATAAACCATTATAAAACTACAGCATATTGAGATATAAACCATTTGTTAAAATTATTCATTATTCAATTCAAAAAAAAATTCCTATCCACATTTATTTATGACTTAATAAAGAAAGAAAAATTACTCACGTAATGATTCACCACTTCCTTGAACGAAAAAAAAAATAATAAAAAAAATTTACTCCTTATGTATAGTTTTTGTTCAGATTTCACTGGAATCGTCATCTTGCACGAAACAAAAAAAAAAAAAAATCGGCTTAGATTGTCCACTTTCGTGTATTTTAATCCTGGAAGCATTGGACTCGCACTGTTCTTTGATTAATCCACAGGTAGCACTCAAATAGGAAAGCATCCAGGCTTTGGGATCCAGTTCGAACAGAAGGTTGGTCCTTTTCAAAACAAGTGTATTCCCACGCAAAAACATTATTGATGTTGCAGTGGCCGTAGAAATACTGCATCGGAACTAACACCTCTTAAAACGCTGTCTATCATCCTCCATCTGTATTCCAGCTTCCGTTTCGGTTTAACAGGGAAGTTCGCGGATAGACACAACACATTCCTCCAAGAACGGCGGAGGAGCCCTGCTCCACTCATAAACTTTAGCCCTCGCCTGCGTCTCACAAAATTTAATCGTTTTGTCTAGCCCCCTTTATAATCCTGACGGCTTGTAATACCATAGCAATAGGCATCGTTGGAACAGTTGATATTGGAATACCTGTAAAGGAATTCTTGGGACGCAGTAAACAGGCGATTGGGTTAACACAGCTTTATTGACATTTTTTACGTAGTTTCCCCATAGGGAGGGAGCTAGACCGTGTGACATCTTATATGTACAATCATTATCAAGAAGAGCCCGGCTTTTTGCCGTGCTTACATTTTATATCGGGAACATACAGAAGACTTGGTGTAAGCAATAATCCCTATGACGCTATGCTACGTCATGGACTAGGGCGTGTCCGATGATTCTTATCGGTTCAGTCTCCCTAGACAGAGGCTGTTCTAAGTCTATCAGGATATTTCTCTGTCTATAGGGGAACGAAGGGATTAATTACTGCAAACTTTAAGAGCTATTATATCATCATTAGAAATGGAATAAATTGTGTTTTATAGGACTATAGACAAGTCAGATAATTAATATAAAAATTATTTTTATATTACATATATATATATATATATATATATATATATATATATATATATATATATATATATATATATATATATATATATATATATTGTGGATCTTAGGAAGCTATGTGTTCCTGTTTTACGTTTTCCACAACTTTCCTGTAAGTTTGACAAGTTACATAATGAGCTTGAAAGTCTTTTGCCATTTTAAATTATTTCACTAGATTAAACAAAAACAGCTTATCATAACGCAATAGAAGGAATTAAAATTAATCGCTAGCATAATTTACTCTATCATTAACTAATTTTCTATAATCTTTGATTTACTTATGTTAGCGTAATCATTGCTATATTGAAGTCAATGTCTGATTTACATATAAACAAAGGACTATTAATCTCTAAATCTAAAGCAATCAATTATTCCAAAAGGAAAATAAAAACTGATATTGTAGTCTTTCCTGTCAGCAAAGTCTAAAACAATATTTCGAAAAAAAAAAGCAGCTATAAATACATATCCGCATAGCTTTGCGAAACTGTAAATGACAGAGAAAGCACAGCAAAGTTTGACATTAAGAAAAATGACCATTAGCATTACAAAATTATTTTCAAATCACAAAATGCCAGCACTAAACGTGTAAAATGCCTTTAGACTTAACAGCATGAAAACATGGACTAGCCCATTAAATAAAACAAAGCTATTAACTGGATAAAAAAAGCTATTAACTGGAGCAAATGAAAAATCACGGGAGGAAAATTTTGTGATCGACAACGTGACAATCCTTGAATGACATGATTACCTCTTGGTGAAGTTTACGATCTCGTGGCACGAAAAAGTAAGCTAGAGAAACAGACATTTAAATGGTCTATTTCCGCCCGTAAATTACATCGTATTGTTACGTGATTAGCTGTGGTACATCTAGGTACCCCTAAGAGTGGAGGGGGGGATGTGTGGCTATGCATAAGGGAGCTGGGGAACACCCACATTCCGTGCAGGTTTCGTCGCAGCTAGTAAATAAGTAATGACTATGATGCAGTGAAATGACTGCTTTATTCTTATTGTTTTTTAACGATGTGTGGAAAACAATTTGGAGGATAATCGCTAAAGATAACATCTTAGATGATTAGGTAAATAATATCTATAGATGTATATATATATATATATATATATATATATATATACCGGGTGCGTCATAAATTCGTGCAAAGTTTAAAAATTAGTAATAAATGAAGTAATGATCAAAAAAATTTTCTGTTTGCGCCAATAGGTTCAGAGGGACATTGGATTTTTTTCGATGTAAAAAAAAAAAGTTTCCAAAAGTAACCGAAAGAGGGCGCTCACACGTCATACTGAGACATTTTATGCAAATCAGACAAACAAGCACAGGAAAATCCAACAGATCACCATAACATGAGACTGTGCTTTCATTTTAAAGTAATGCGTCTCGGCTGCCAAATCGTCCATGACACTTTGTACAACATGGACGCTGTCCGCCCTCAAGGATGTTCTGCCACTTCGTGGATGATCCTCTAAACTCCCCGTTTCTTCAAAACGTCGTACTAAATTCAGTATCCCATTCAATGAAATAGGACTTTTTGCACCTTCAGTTCTTTTTCCGTGCGAAACTTTCGCAATGCAACAGTTGTGGATTCACCATTCTTGTAGAAATGTTGAACCACCAAAGCTCAATCTGGTAAAGAAAGCATGCTTCCAGCTTCGAATGACGGATCCATTTACAGCCAGTTGTTTTATTGATATCCTGATTTGCATAAAACGTCTCAGTATGACGTGTGAGCACCCTCTTTCGGTTACTTTTGGAAACTTTTTTTTTTTTACATGGAAAAAAATCCAATGTCCCTCTGATCCTATTGGCGCAAACAGAAAAATTTTCCGAGCTTTACTTCCTTTATTACGAATTTTTTAACTTTGCACGAATTTATGACTCACCCGGTATATATATATATATATATATATATATATATATATATATATATATATATATATATATATATATATATATATAGATAGATAGATAGATATATAGATAGATAGATATATATATATATATATATATATATATATATATATATATATATATATATATGTATATATATATATATATACTATCCTACAATATTGGACAGCAAGATGTGATGGTACAAGGGAAATAATACATGCTTTAATAGGGGGATGATCCCCCATGTGCTGGAATTGCACTAGCAAACCTTCTGGGCATACTTTCAACAAGGTTTTGAACTCAGCAATGTGTATTTGTGCCCATTCTTGCTGCAAGAATGTCTCCAGCACAGCTGTAGATTTCTGACGTGGTTCCCTGGTCCGTAAGCGTCGCTCTAACTCGTCCCACAAATGTTTTATGGGGTTTCGGTCGGGACTCTGAGGAGGTCAGGTAAGACGTTTTACATTGATATATTGATACCACTACTTGACAGAGGCTGTAACATGACATGGAGCGTTGTCATCCTGGAAGTAACATTCGTCCATTCCATAAAATTGCCAGAACGTAAGAAGAATCTGATTGTTTAAAATGTTCATATAAGAGTTCAATTTACCAGGAACAACATTCAAAGGTCCCACGCCATACCACGAAAAACACCTCCAAACAAGTACACCACCATCACCGAACTTGAGAGTTGGAACTATGAACTCGGGTAACAGACTTGCGCCTAGCATTCGCCAAAACCAAGCACACTCATCCGACTGGAAGAGCACGTAGCGTAACTCGTTGCTCTATAAAACAACTTTTCAGTGGTACACAGACCAGTTGCGACGTTGCTAACACCTAGCAAATCTGCTTGCTTTCTTGGATTCGTTGATGTTTGGTTTGTGTGCATAGGGGTAGAGTGCTTCTAACTTTTGGGAGAGCCCGAATTGAATTCAGTTTGGGCCCTACTCCGTGCATTAACTGCCTGGCGGTCCTTAAAATACGAAATAATATGATTTTTTAAAAATTGAATAACAATAGAATTGATGTTTGAGTAGCATTTAAAAGTTAAACAATGAGAAAAATAAATATAGTATAAATAAAATGAGAAAAAAAAATTAGCAGCGAATTTTTGTTATGGACCATATCATTGTCATAAACTATTTTAAAGTTAAAGACATAATCGGAATCTTCAGATTCACAGCTTGAAAAAGGGGAAAAAACCAACTTTCTTAAAAGTTTTCTACAATTCTCCGATTTTAACTGAACTTCTATTAACGTTTAAATTTATTTTAAGTTAAGTTGGGGGGGCACGTGCTCCCCATCCCCCCCCCCCCCGACGCTATGCCTGATTGTGTGCGGCACCACATCCGTGGATATTGAGGACGTGCCGTTCTTTCCGCAAAGTATTGGGTGCATCGTAACCCCTGCTGCCTGTTGAATCTCACTGTTGATGATTTGGAGTGGTGTCTTGCGGATCTTACGCACCTCACGCTTCAGGACACTTAAACCCCGTCCGGCCAGTTTTCGGGGACGACCAACGTATGCAGTTCGTGTCCCAACTCCTGTAGTCTTCATCACTACATCACCAACAGTTGACGTGGCTGTGATAATTCTACCGCTATTGTGCGAATAGAATTGCAACTAATGTGACAACTAACTATAGCACCTCTTTCAAAGTCACTAAGTTTGTTTAGTTTCGACATATTATCACAATTAACACAGAACTAGCGGCGTTACCACTTCGCGTATCGTATGTAACCTTAACAGGTCACGTGCGAGCACTGGATTAGCATGAAATCCGACAAGCAGTCGGATTTTATGAAAATCTGCTGCCGTCTCATTACTGTAGGGTAATGTATACATGTCTGCATGTATGTATATCTTACAAACTATAACATTATAAATTATGGAACAGTAGATTTATAACTCAGAAACTGTTCTTAATTTTTCTTATCATATTCTGTTGTTTACAATGAGAAATTTCATTCACATAAGAGGAGAAAAAAAATTTTCGATTCAAATTTTCCTTACATAATAACTAAGCAAAATACAGGGCATTTTGATGTGCAAATTTATTTACCATATATTAATATTTACTTTTCTGTTTACAATCCTCCAACAGATAATCATAAAAACACTTATTCATTTAATAAAAAGACATTTTCGTTTAGATTAAGAAAACAGATGTGAATACCATAAACAGCACCCACGTTATTTATTGTATTTTACTTCCCTTGTAAAATAGTATTTTCTGAATATTAATCATTAAAATTTTTAAAGTTCTAAACACAAATATACTTCAATTATATATGACTAGAAATTCAAGAGTTCACAAACAACTATAAATAAACTGGAATAGGTTTAATGTAACGATTTCAAAGAATTCAGTTCTCAAGTATGAAAAATAAGTGTTGATATGAAATGTATGAAATAAAATTAGACATACGCTTTACTCAAATTTTGAAAGGTTTTCTTTCAGAAAAGAAAATCTTTTACGAAAGCTGTGACAATTAAATTTCATGTAAGAATAATTTCCTGTCTTCGGCACGAAATGTATTGAAAGTTCTCAGTCATATTTATTGTATAAGAGTCTTTGAAGAGCTAAAAATAACATCTGAACAATGTGGCGTGTTCAAAGGATTCAATTGAAAAATATCAGTAAAATAATTCTCCTATGGACTCCCAGTGTGTCCTGGCATTTATTTTTAATATCCTGTATTTTCACACTTCTATTACCTGATATCTAATATCAGGGACTCGCTTACTAATTATGAACCATGTATCTTCTTTTCTTTTATATTCCTTACATGGTAGTGACAAAGACAAACGAATATTTCATCTTACGTATTGAAAGAATAATAGTTACGAAAGTTTGGATAATAGGTAGAGTCAAGGATTAATTATCGGTGTTCAAAAAACTGTGAGAAACTATTAATTATCTTGTAGAGGTAATCAGACTTTAGCTATAACTCAGTAACTATATTTATGAAGAACAAAGTTTTATTATGCAATATAGCAGAGACTGGAGTTGGTGTAACTTGTTTTCTTCCAACATAAACCTTATCAATTCCGCTTGCAGTGCCATTAACTTTTTAAAATTTTTATGGACATGATCATTTTAAAATTTCTTACCATAATATTCTCATTTCTTTCAGCTAAATTTAGCTGTACTTCCTCATTTCATGTGCTTTTAAAGAATAGTCCCAGCGTTTTCATTTTGACTCAAGCATTCAGTTTACATGTCTTAATAAAACAGCAAGCTTAATATCATCTTCACCTTCTTTATATGGATGAACCCTCATGCTAACAGCTGTACATATTATCTTTCAATCTACTAGACAACGTTCAGTTATATCAGTTTTAGTTTTACTTGTTAAGACATAGTGAAATATTTATTTTATTTCCCCATATAGTATTCCCGGTTGAGGTGATACGGTAAAGGACAAGTTTCATTTCTTGTATGCGTATTTATATATATATATATATATATATATATATATATATATATATATATGTGTGTGTGTGTGTGTGTGTGTGTGTGTGTATATATATATATATATATATATATATATAGGTTGAAAATCTTTTAGTCACATATTAATATTGCACCACCTTTGATTCAGTTTTCCCGTCTGTTCAACACCTGTGTGAGATAGATTTAGAACTTTTGAAAATTCCTCAAGTCTGTTCTGTTAAGTTGTTGTATCAAACTAATTTTTATATATTTCTGACGCAAGGGTATTTTCTTTATTGTTGTTGATGAGCTCCTTAATTGTTCAGCCTGCTTTTAATATTTTAACAGATATTTTAATTTTTCCTTTTTCAGTGGAACTGAACGTGTCCTTGGTAATAAAATGTAAAAGGTGTCAAAGAGGCGTATTTATCGATTATGCCCTTTTGAGGAGTTCATAATAAGTGCGAAACCTAGGTGCAAGGCTACCTGGAAGCTGGAGTTGTACAGTGACTCCTAAAATTACACTTATTTTTGATACGAAAAGTCATGTTTGAATGGAGAAAAAGTCACGAAATACGGAAAACATTCAAACTTTATTAGCATACAACTCGCTAAGATATTTAATGGTCATCATTTCTCGTAAAGAAAAACAAAGAATTAGGTTTGATTACACCTAAATACCAACTTATAAAGGAAATGGGCAAACATTTGACCTCACAAAATTGACAGTACGTGCAAGAGTTTTCTTGCATACAAAAAATGAAGGTTAAATATATGAAGGAAGCATATCCTTTTGCTTTAATGACTGCATCCAATCTTCCTGGGATTGAATCTACGAGATTTTTTGTTATTTAGGCAGAAATTTTCTCCCATTCTTCTTTCAGTATAAATCTCAAATCTTTTTTACTGGTGATATGAGGCTTATGAACAGATTTTTCAAGACTGGACCACAAAATCACAATGACATTCAAGTCAGGAGACTATGTGGTATTTTAAGCGGTTGTGGACAATGATACAACAGTCATTGCTTGTCTATATATGCTGTAGGCAAGGTATCATTATCTTGTTGAAATGTGAAGTTTGATATCAATCCCAATTTAGCAGCACTATCCTTTAAATGCATCTTCAGTATGTCAAGATATGCCATGTTGTCAATTATTCCATTTATAAATACAAACTTTCCCACCCATGCAGCTGCCATACACCTCTAAACCACTACTGACCCATCTCCATGCTTAACGGTTGGAATTAAATTTTTTGGATGGAGAGCAGTGTTAGATTTGCCCCACTACATATGACAGCCGTCACTGCCAAAAACATTGTACTTCTCTCATCACTAAAAATAACTTCATTCCAAAACTGTTTGAAATCTAAAATGTGATCCTTTGCAAACTGCAATTGCTTGTCTCTATTCCTTTTACTAATAAAAAGCTTTTTCTAAGCTTTCCTGCCATTATAGCCAGCTCTTCTGAGGACTCTGCGTACAGTTTCAGGAGAAACAGACTTACCCAAAATTCTAGAAGTACTTGAAGCAATGTTTGGAGCACTTATTTTAGCTTGAACCTTTATTTGATGTAAAAATTTCCACTCTATTGTTGAGCTCAATAGTCTTTTTTGGCGTCTTCCTACTTTACTCGTATTTGCTAATATGTCATTCTTTTTAAATCTTTAAACGACATTTTGAATGCAATTCCCACTTCGCCCAACTGTTTTAGTTATTTTTCACAAAGATTTACCCTCATTGGACAGATTAATGACTAGTTTTCTTTCTTCTAACGTTGTTTTTTTTTTTCGATCCTCCTTTTTATATAATTTACAGTTTAGATACACTAGTTTTAGAAGAAAAAGACAATTTTGAGGAATTGCTGTACGGTAAATATTTATAGCATAATATTTATTATAACTAAAGATAATTAAAACAAGAAATTTAAAAGGTGTACTCTCAATTCTTGTAGTTCCCCTTTCAAAACCTCAATTATTTGTTTTAATAAATTACTATTTCTTAATTTTTAGGGAATTTGACACCAAAAGGGCTTTTTTGTGGCACTAAATTACAAAAACTGCCTCTTAATTTGTGCTTAAATTTGACACTTAACAGTCTGAAATTCAAATAAAAAAGCAAGTGTACTTTCAATTTTCGGAGCCACTATATTTTTACTTAGTGCCTTTAGTACTTGCCTTAAAGAGCATTCAAGGCATGTTAAAGATCAAGAAATATCTAAATCAATAAATTACTAAACATTCCAGGAAATGCGGGCTCAACTTCAAATTTCCTGATGGGAAAATTGTTTACCATACTAACTCAATATCTGAATTACATTTTCTAAAAAAATTGCTATCAATATTGATTCCTC
Organism: Dolomedes plantarius; assembly: GCA_907164885.2. Lineage (NCBI taxonomy): Eukaryota > Metazoa > Arthropoda > Arachnida > Araneae > Dolomedidae > Dolomedes > Dolomedes plantarius. The sequence goes on from OU015493.1 coordinate 145,941,662, forward strand.
AGTTTTAGCCATTGACCTATCAATTTTATCACCTGACTGTAATCACATTTACTCACAAATAAGCCTTTTATTATGCACTTTCCTCTTTGAAATAAAAGAGGAAAGCGATACGATATGATTTCTTTATTTCTTATTTCCTCTTTATAAATTCCATTTTCTCGGTATCATAATTATTATGTCAACCTCCTTTAGTTATTTATTTCCATTTCGTATCAGTGTCCCTTTATGCTAGCCTGTAGTCATAAAATTTACCCAATTTACCCAGTCCCTCAATTACTGTTAGGTAATCTGACGAGTGATCATGAAAGGGGTTTTACCGTTGCAGAAAATAATGGACATTTGCAAAAAAATTAAAAAGCGACGAACTATGCATTATGAAGTTACAAAAAGAAATAAGAATTTTTTAAAAATATTTTAAAAATTTGCTATCAATATTCATTCCTCAGTTTTAGCCATTGTCCTGTCAACTTTATCACCTGACTGTAAACACATTTACTTACAAATAAGCCAATTCCAAGCTAAACGCGTTACCACTAGGCTACCTTGGACCCCTACGAATAAAGAAATAAATGTCATAAAATAAAAAAAATGCCCAAAAGCTAGAAAATTTAAAATTAATTTAAAAAATGCATAAAATTCTGCAGTAAACTTCATTGAAGGAATAACATTTCTCACAAATTCAAAAGCAATCACAAGTTTGATAAAACTTTTGATCAAAAAGAAATACTCACAAAATATTACAGGCAGCCTAATTTAAAACACCTCGTTAATAAGCTTTTGCAATCTTGGCGTGACTTGGCGATTATCTTAAATCTCTCTCCCAAAACTCTTCTGGTACTTAGCCATAGAGATTACGATCCCGTATGATAAATCCTCTGTGGGAGGTTTTAAACAATAGAGGTTAAGAAGACAGTTTTTGCCTGCTGGGCTGAAAATAAAATCAACTAAATCCCTCTGTAAAGTCCATCTGTAAGTAACTAAGATCTCTCCTGATTATTCATGGATTGTCTTCTATTTACTACTGGAATATAATCATTATGTGTGCGTGTACCCCATTCTTAAAGCATTATTGCAGCAAATAAATGAAGATTTAATCCAGACACGTATGTGTCTGTGGACGTGTATAACTCTGATTGAACATGTTTGCACATAATATTTCTCAAATTTATAAACTGTTTTAATACCATCAATACCTTTTTTCGTTTATTTTTAATAAAGTAAAGACAGAGATAAGTAAAAAAAAAATCGATCAAACTTAGTTTGCGCTGGTCCGAAAACTTTGATATTCTCTTTGTACTTACGCTTTAATGGCAGTCCACCCATAAAAAGGTAATTTAATGAGAAATATTCATGGCATTAATTTAAAATGCTGTTTGAGACGCTTAAAAATATATTGAAAAGGAATAAAAAAGTGACGTGAACAATCCACGTAAAGTATTAAATTATTTTTCCCTATTAATCTCAAGTACCTCTAAAATGCAGTTGAAATATTGAAATCAAACGCTTAAAATATGTGTGTGTTTTAAATATAGACAAAATAAGTTGCTTCGTTTTACATAAAAGATTTATATAGATTTTACAAGTAATTTTGCAATATTATTGGGATATTCTAAACATCTTTTTTTATTTTGAAATGTACCGAGTACTCTTCTGAAAGAATTTAGTTTTTAAAAATGTTAATACAGCTTCTGCAAAAGAAAAATTTCAGTTATTTTATTTCTTGATAATAATTGATTTCGGTATTTTTACATCAGCGTCCATTAAGATAATTTACTTTCCTAAACCCTATGTTTTTCTTTTTTGTTAAATTTACATTGATATTAACATTTTTTCATTTGTATAGATCAACTAAAACAAGAAAGTTTACATTTTTTCAGAAAAAATTTTTTTATGAATCACTAACATCATTTAACATGCAAATACACTTCACACGTAACACGAGATGAGGCATGCCCTCTGCCTCTCTCACGAATTCTTTAATGGTTCCCATACCTTTCCATACTGTAAGGACTTTGCCTTAAATAAAAGTCTGCCAGCCTTTTTGCATTTAATGCTTTAATTGCATTTCTAGACTAAATACAGGCTATTTACAATATATATATATATATATATATATATATATATATATATATATATATATATATATATATATATATATATATATATACATATATATATATTAAATTCGTGGGTTCATGGCATCGACGAGGTAGGTCAGTCTGAAGTTGTCGCTCCGCTCATTCAAGTCTATCTAGGCCTGGCAATATCTCCTTGTCTCCGGTTCTAGCGTTACTCTGACTAACGTCGTTCCTGAATCTCTGAATCTCAGCAACAACGAATCAGCGTTCGGCGACTTTATATACCACTGCTGAACTGTCTCGAAAGGTCTGGAAAACACCACCTTTCTTCATTCATTTACGTTCCGAGACGACTAGGTGCCTCCGGTCAGTAAATTCCTTTTTGTAGCTGACGAATTGTTCTGTGAGCTGTCGGTAGCACTTCCGGCCATTATGTCGCCAGGCGTCTGTCTGTCTGCAGCCTTCCAAATCAATCATGTGCACAAACCGCGCGTTGATTGGTCTTCCGGGAATTTCCCAACGCAAAAAAAAAAAAAAATCGCTACTGTACGGGAGACGTTACAATACCTAACTGCCGTTTTTACCTTCACTGTGCCGTTTCAATGATACCTCAAACGTCAAAATGAAGTTGACACCTCAAAATCTTGCTAAAATTGGAAAAGAAAATACAAATTTATATAAACCCACATCATAAAATACGAGCACATACAATATTCCATTCCTTTAATAACACCACAGTTAAAATAGATAATCATTATTCCTAAAAAGAGGCTACCGGTTTGTAAGACGTCATGCTGCGAGAAGCTTGACTGACACTGATGCATCTCTTTCTCAGAGTATCTGTTCTCTCATTGCCCGGGATAACACATCGGGATAGAATTCATTGGAGAACAATTTTTTTGCGATAACCGAACAATCCACTTACGATGGATCTACATTTTCTTAATCCATAGCTCCTTAGATTTCCTACAGTCTACCTGATAAAATTATGCAGATCCGCTAAAAACACCTCTTTTTACTACACGTGGACTATATTTTATTAATTATGTTATGCAATATACAGATAGACTACACCAGATGAAGTAATATAATGCTAAGTGCAAATGATACCTTCTCTGCTATTTTGAATCTCTCAAAATGATCCAATTTTTTATGCTTCATTATTTTAGCTCAGTTTAAAATTGTACTGTGCGATATTTGTACAACAGAAAAAGTCTTACAAATGAAATATTCACTGAATAAACAAACACGCTGTAAAGAAATCTCAGAACTTTATTGGATTATTTATACTATAGCTTTCAACACATAATTAGGATTGTGTCAATACCTGTGTCAGACCGATATACCAATGTCAATACCTTATGTTACATCTTTAGCTTCATTTATCGATCTCGGTTTAAAATTATACTGTGTAATGTTTATACAAGAGAAAAAAAATTACGTATGAAATATTCATTGAATAAATTAACATGCTCTAAAGAAATTTTATAATTTTATCAGATGATTAATGAATATATCTTTAGTTTTCAACGCATTATAATTTGAATTTTGTCAATCTGTCAACAAAAGCTATTTTTCAATTATTTAATGGACATAGAAATGTCAATAATAGCATAGTACTGTTATCAGTTTTTTTCTACTGAAAACTAATTTCAATATCATTATAAAATATATTTTCCTTGTTACCATTTTTTACGATAGAGGCACAGTTTGGGAACATTATAGAATTAATAAATCAATTGACAGCTTTATATTTTACCTAGAAAACGTAATACTTCGGATCATATCCTGCAGTCGTTGCCAGCGTCAGATGCTAAATTTTGATTTTAAACTACCTGTATACTTAAACTTTTTAGTACACTTCCGACAAGAAATATTTTGCTCTTTTAAACTCTAGAAACGTATAAGAGCTTTAAAGGCAAAGTTATGAGTTGTTCTTGTAGAACTATCAAAATGTTCGATAAGATTTTCCTGTAAATCAAAAACTTAACCCGTTTACAAACTATCCCTGATTTTTAGAAGAAATCCATAGGACCAATTTTTTTTTATTATTTCATTTTTTTACGAGCGAAGTATGCCTTTTCTCTCATAGCATTTTATGACAATCGTAATATCAAAGTATTTCTCTAAAACCCTTACGGCAATAAACCATTTTTAAAGCAAGGAATTTTTTCGTGGAAAGTTTTCTCTGAGTTTCATGCAACTACAAAGGACAATTTCTAGTTTTTCCGGTAAATAATCATCTAATTAACTACAGCAGTCATTTATAAATCTTTACTTATATTTTCAGTTTAACATAAAAAATTCTGTTAAAATCAAATCAAGTATATATGCATTTCTTCAATGAGGCAGCTTATAAACAACTTTAAGAAAAAATCAGTATTGGTATCTTATGATGATTCTGAATTTGGATGTCCTTAGTTCTGGTTCCTTAAACACTGTAAATATGAGATTGTTTTAACAATCAAAAGTATTAAATTGCACATTTATATGGTAGTAAAATAACATCCAAATAATTTAAACTACTTATTCATTTATTTTTTTTTGGTTCACAAAAACATGATCACCGGTTATTTTAATGTATTAACTTTTGTTAACGCTACACGAGAAACGTGAGAAGAAACTTTATAGGCTGCCTTTTTGAAAAATTGCATATACCTGATTTGAATTTAACAGAATTTATTTTATGTTAAACTGAAATTACAAGTAAAGGTTTATAAATGACTGCTGTAGTTCATTAGATACATTTTTAGATGAAAATCTAGAATATGCCATTCCTCGTTTAATTTATTAACTTATTTATTAAACTTATTTGTCACCGGTTTACTGAATTATTATACATTTTATTCTTAAACCGAACTCCAAATTTCTCTTTTACCTTCTAACGGCAAGTTGGTTTGAGACGAAATAGATCGTACGGTCGGGTCAGATCCAGCCTGGTTTTTTTTATGACTTTTTCGTAGAAATAAGTACTCAATAAGCATTTTTGTTGTATAATAATATTTATTGAAAATATTTTTCATGAAATAAAAACCTTTTTTAGAAAAAATGACCAACGAATTGTAATTTTGTTAAACAAAGAAAATCTCTCTGGCATTTACATAGAATGTTGTTTATATTAGTCTAATATGTAATTTAGTCTTGTACCTAGTTTTAGAAGTTACTTAACCAAATTTCCGAGCACACAAATGTAAAAAATAATATAAAATGACATTTTTGGCCTTAAAAATTGAAATAAAAAAATTGAAAATCTACGGTTTTCAACAAAGACACTCATATTTACTGCAAACTTATAACTGCAAACGTTCCAACACCTGTTGTAAATCTGCCTGGTAGCGCTTGTCAAGTTGATCTTCTGCAATGACAGGGGAGCGTACGGGACGGGTAAACTCACCCCTGGGTCGGATGCGACCCCCCTTAGAGCGACCTTACCGTTAGAGGGTTAAAATACCTTTGTTATGTCTATAGTCTTCTGCAACGTTAACATATTTCAAGAAATAGTACTCTAGTCAGGCTTTAGGCTAAAGTTTCCATGTTAACCATCATAAGTATAATTTATTCTTTATGTCTTTGATATCAGCTATTGAGATAGGAAGTGGTAACGAAGTATCCAACCGTGAAATTAAACGCTTGTTGACATCTGATAAATATTCTTCTTGGTGGACACAATTCATATTTCACATATTTAGCTAAGAATTGCAAATAAAGTTTCTAGCGTATATTTAAGAGAACTGTCAGATATTTCATGCATGATTTTGATAAGTATAAATTTACGGCACAAATTTGCAGATGAAGAGCTCGTACTTTAAAATCGTATGCTTGAAATAACTTAATTAAATTTGCACCCATTATCTACAGAGATAGAAAATTTACTATATATATGTGTATATGTTTTAATTATTCTTTTGCACTCGCTGACTTTCTGCTTCAATTTTTCTTCGTAGTTTCTCTTATTATACTTTCACTATTACTGATGAACCCCGGCTGATGGATTACTACATTTAGCCATACATTATGACCCCGTAATTTGCATGTTTTGCTTGCCCATTTATCTCTGTCACCATTCAAAACTTTTCACGAATCCGAAGTAATTGAATGAAAACGCTTAGTAAACTTTCAAAGAAAGTCTTCACTTTGTTGTAATGTTCAATTATTCGCGTGTAATTACGGCTAAGAGAAAAAAAAGTTATCATTGAAATGTTCACAACTATTCTCAGTAAAATAGATCATATTCGGTTGAGGGAGTACATAGGCTTAATGAAACCCAGATCGATTAATATAGTTTCATCATTAAATTAATTTATCTCGTGTTTCCTGGAATGTTGTTAATAATGAAGATTAAAAGTAAAAAGTTTAATGAAAACTTAATTTATCACTTAATACAAGACTTATTTCATTAAAGTTTTATGAAGTTTTTCTTGCTAGCTTAAATTTTTTTATCAGAAATAGACTATTAGAAAGTGAGCTAATTAGGAATATTTAACATACCTTTCAAAAGGCATATTTCATATGTGGAGTAACTCCAAATTTCTTATAACAGTGGAGCATATTTCCCTTAATTTAGCTTAAATAGAAAGATTGGGGTCTTCCCTGAACAAGCCACCTTATCACTAACATGGAAAATGAATTATACCGATAGAAAAATATAGAAAAAACTCCGCTGGGGAAATATCATTGCTTTCGACCTATTCTTAAGTTAAAAGGGGAGGGCTTAAGATCTACTTCTACCGCAACTACAAAAAATAGCATCGCAGTCTTAGGCACTACATTTATATTAGTAGTAAAGTTAATATATATTCAACTGCGCTTGGCTACTAATATATAGTTTTTTTCTTATCCTCGTTTGTTCTTTAATATCATGCTCTTTGGAAATGTATGCAGATTTCCAAAGTCGCAACTGCAAAGTAGAGAATAATCCTAACTATCAAAACCGTTATTATTAAAGTTGTCAGAATAAACTTTCTACAAACATTAGTATCCTTTTTCCACCAGAATGCGAAACGTAAAGCTTTTATTGACATGTGGAAAATAATTTTTTTCCGTATTAACACTGTGGTTCATGTTTATCACCCTTACGAATTTTGTTCAAAAATTTCCTTTACATTCTTTTAATTATACTTTGGAGCCTACTTATGAGTTTATTAAACTTTTACTACTTCGATGCTGTTCTGTCTTAATTTCATACACCTTTACCACGCATACCTTTGTCCGGAAGCGGTCCTGAAATATGTAATGCTTTGGGAATCGCCTGTTAAATCCAGCTCAAAATCTTCTTTTATATCTTTCGTCTCTTTTCTCTGCTCAACAGAGTTTTCAGCATTGAAAAAGGGTAAAATTCGAGGGTTTGAGATCGGCAGAGCTCCTTGATTCAAGGAGTAGGGTTGGGCTGTCTTTTGTTCAAATGTCAAGAATAAATAGAGATACGTGCATTGTTGTTATGACTTGGTGGCGGAGCTAAAAGTAGTCTCTCACGTCACGGGGTTTTTCCAATTCTCTCATGTCGGAGACATTGCGATACATCGAAATAGTACCAGATATTATCAGTCTACTCTCCCTATGAATGTAAATCCATATTCGTTGTGAAGACTATCATTGTTGAAAATTGTCTTTTGACGTTTTAGATGTTCTGCACTGTTTGTTCGTGCATAATTCACTGTCCCTGACCATTTTTAAGGCTGTGCACTAACCCTATTGGATTCTCTCACCTCAATGTTAACCTATGGAGAAAATTTGTCCAAGGATTGCAGACTTGGATTGAAAGATTATTTTCAAATTGTACTCCGTAACAGAGAAAATGTAAATAATCTTTTCAAATTTAAGTTGTTCGGGGAAAAAATCTGGTAGAGTGTGATTTAAACTCTCTTAAATTCCTTTGGTGGACGAAATTTATAAAATGAATCCTGTTGGAAGGTGCAGAAAAGTTTAGGCTGTCTGAAAATACCCTTTTTATTGGATTACCAGCATTTATGTAGCCGTAAATAGTAGACAAATTTTCTCCATAGATTAACATTGAGGTGAACGAATCCAGTAGAGTTAGTACACAGCTGCTTTACACAAGTCTTATCCAATACTGAGCCAAAATAATGACACAATATTACTAAAAGGCAAGAGGGACTAATGTTTATTAATAACTATAGTCTTTTTTTGCATCATCTCATAATTTTCAAAGGTTTTATCAAGGTTCACAGAAAACCTTTAATTTTCATACTCTTCTCGTGGAAATCAAGAGTCTCGAAAATCGCAAACCAAACATTGCTTGGCACCTCTTTGTACTGATGTTGGTAAACTGATGCACTTGACACTATACTATATTCATGACAGTCATGGCTGAACACCGTCCTAGCTGCACCTCACTACAACTTGCATTTAGACAGCGATGACAGATGTTCGAGAGCCATTTTGACAAATCTCACGACAGTAACCTGTTAAAGCTTCTGAATAGCAGCCATATTGGTTTCGCGCAGCTCGATGTTAAACTATGGAGGAAAGTTTCACATTCATAGTCGACTTGGATTTAAAGCTGTTTTTTTAATCTTACTCCTTAATAGAGAAAGGAATATTTTACTCGGGATATTTTCCATTCTTTAAAAAAAATGGGATTTATATTATTAAATTTGAAATATTAGGGGCTGGGTGTGGTATATTGTGTTTTAAAAGCAAAAAATATCCTTTGGTGGACGAAGTTTCTAAAAAGAATTAGATAGAAAAGAAAAATTCCTTTATCTATAATGGAGTACAATTAAAAAAAGATACAGGGTGTCAAGGATAAAAGTATCCAAAAGCTATGGCTTATTTTTACGGAACTACCCATTAGAATTTAAAAAAAATATATTTAAATAGAAAGAACATCTCACCAAGTTTTAATATCAATAGATTTTGATGTGTACACCTTTTGTAGCACGACAAACGTCTAAACGGTAATCCAGTTCTCTCCAAGTGTTTCGTTGTATATGAGGAGTTATTAGTGTATAAACAAAAAAATTTGTTTACAAACAAAAACTTGAAAATGTGGATGAGTTGAAGAAGCGTATCATTCAAGTAATTCGTCTAATAACTTGGAAAGTCTAATAACTTGGAGAGTAATTCATCAGTTGGAGAGAAATGGATTACCGTTTAGATGTTTGTCGTGCTACAAAAGGACACACAACGAAATCTATTGATATTAAAATTTGATGAGATGTTAATTCTATTTAAATATTTTTTTAATTCTAATGGGTATTTCAGTAAAAACAAGCCATAACTTTTGGATACTTTTAGCCCGGACACCCTGTATTTAAATCCAAGTGAATGATCATTGGAGAAACTTTCTCCATATTTTAACATTTAGCTCAGCGAATCCAAAATCACTAATACCGAGTAGCCTTATCCCTCTAACGGTGCAGTGGTTTGAGACGAAATAGTTGATACGGTCTGGTCGGATCCGACCCATGTCTTTTTTGGTAGAAATAAGTACACAATAAGCATTTTTGTTGTATAATAACATTTATTGATAATATTTCACATGAAATAAAAACCTTTTCGTGAAAAAAAGACCAACGAATTGTAATTTTGCTAAACAAAGAAAATCTCTCTGGCATTTACATAGAATGTTATATATATTAGGTCTAATATGTAATTTAGTCTTGTACCTAGTTTTAGAAGTTACTGTTACTACCAAATTTCCGAGCACAAAAATGTAAAAAATAATATAAACTGACCTTTTCGGTCTTCAAAATCGAAATAGTAAAAAAATTAAAAATCTAAAAAGAAATTACTAGTGATCATGAATAACGTTTTTCAACAAAGACACTCGTATTTACTGCAAACTTATAACTGCAAACGCTCCAACATGTATTGCAAGACTGCCTGGTAGAGTTCCTTGTCAACTAGATGTCTTGCAGTGAGAGGGGAGAGTACGGGAGGGGGAAACACACCCTTGGGTCGGATCTGACCCCCACCCCTATATAAGTTGCAGTAAATATGGGTGTCTTTGTTGAAAAAGGTTATTCATAATCACTAGTCAATTTTTTTAGATTTTTATTTTTTTTATTTCGATTTTGAAGGCCGATAATGTCAGTATATATTATATTTTACATTTAGAGGATTGAGATTAACTCTGAATGGATCATATCTTAATATAAGGCTATTTTGATTACAATTTCTGGGGTACAGAAGTTTAATGAAGATATAGAATTTCTGAATAAATAAATTTGATATATCATAAAAAATATCTTTATAAGAAATAACTAAGAGGAAAGAGACTTTCTATGGATCCTAGGGAAAGAAATTTAATTTTTTGCCCTTCTACCTTATTCATTTTAGAAATTTTGTCCACCAAAGGAAATTTCGGGCGTTTAAAAGCAGTATACCATACTTTTTTTCTCCGATTATTTCAAATTTAAAAAGATTATTTCCGCTTCTTTTAAAGAATGAAAAACATACATAAGTAAAAAAAATCACTCTGTAATATGGAGTGCAAACTAAAACAAAATGCCTATATGTCCGAAAGTCATGATAAAATTTTTCTCCATAGGTTAACTTTAGGCTAAGCCAATATGGCAGTCTTAACAAATAATCCATCTGAAAACCAGAATTGTAAATCAAAGACTTACATAACCGATGTACACACCGGTAATATATCGATCGGTGAGGTAAATCAGGACAATAATACCTATGTATGTGGCTGTGGTTGAACACACTAAAGGTACATTTTTTTAAAAATCTGGTCTGGATATAAAAGCTTCAAAAATCTCCAAGAAGTTTTATATTAATTTAATTCTTTTTTTTCTAGCAAAGATAAAATATTAATAAATAAAACATGAAAATATAATACGAATAACCAACAATGCTAATAATAATAAAAATTGTTTCGTGTTCCAATAATTTTTCTGTGAATATATCCATTTATTGTCTATACCAATTAATTTTTGGAATAAATCTGAAACATAAATTGTTATTTATTTAGTTTTTGATGCGAAGTTGTAAAGGAATTCAGCAAGTTTTTGTATTAATAATAAAAGTCTCTAGACATGCTAGACAAGTTTATTTATATTCAAAGAAAAATCCCTCATTTCATTGCCTAACAATGAAAGGTTTTTATGAAAATTTATCTTTCGTTAATAAACATCTTTTATAATCCTATGCTAATTATTTAAAAAGTATGAGAAGTTTGATTGCAATTCAATACCAAATATAATTAAAAATATACTTCTTTTTTCTTCCAGACTGAACAGCTGACATTTTTATGGGTCATTTTTATTATGATAGTGGCTGGAAATAGTGCCGTGTTAGTTGCACTTCTACTGTCAAAGAACAGAAAGTCCAGAATGAATTTTTTTATAATGCATCTGGCAATAGCAGGTAAATATTCCTTCTTTGATTGTTTAAGATACTGAAATTATTATACTTTATATTTACATCAAATACAAAATTATAATATACATTTTAAAATTCTTTTTTTTTTTACAATTACAATAGTTTTAGTTATATTACCTGGTTATTTGCACAGAGTTCAATGTACAAGGTGCGCCCATAAAGTAACCGGAAAATTTTTTTATAAATAAGAAAAATATTACTCACCTTCAAATTAATTTATTTCCTTCAAAATTATCGCCAAAGGAGTCTATACAATTTTTCCAACATTTCTTCAAGTCATCGAAACACTGTTTATAGGCGTTGGAACTAACCGTTCGCAAAATACGCGTAACATTTGATTTAATATCCGAAATGTTTTCAAATCTCTGACCTTTAGTGGCCATCTTAAGCTTCGGAAAAAGGAAAAAATCAGCTGGCAATAAGTCGAGAGAATATGGTGGGCGATTTATCACTTTCATTGAAAGCTTAGAAAGATATTGTTTTACAGAAATTGCTGTATGGGACCTAGCATTATCGTGTAAAAGAAACCATTGACCAGAATCAAGCAGTTCCTTCCTAACTTGCCTTATCCAATGTCTTAATCTAAAAAGCAATTCCTTGTAAAAATACTGACTAATTGTTTGATTTTCAGGAACAAATTCGTAGTGAATGGGTCCTTTGTAATTAAAAAATGCCAAATCCATGATCGGACAGAGATTTGAAAACGTCTCGGATATTAAATCAAATGTTACGCGTATTTTGCGAACGGTTAGTTCCAACGCCTATAAACAGTATTTTGATGACTTGAAGAAACGTCGGAAAAATTGTATAGACTCCTTTGGCGATTATTTTGAAGGAGATAAATTTACTTTATGGGCGCACATTGTATATTCCATTTTGAACTCTGAAATATCAGGTATTAAATAGATATCACTAATATCATGATGATAAAATAAGTTCGGTTTTGCTTCATTTGATCACTCAAAGTATTTTAGCCGCGTGTTCATTGGCATATATTTTTAAGCACCACTTCATAGGGATAGATATTTGATTTAATTTGGCCTTAATTTTCAAATTAAAATTTCTGTAGTCTGCAGGTAACTATGACTATACGAAACCATTATCGAAATACATAAAGGAAGCTTTCACCTAGTTTTCATGAGACGATACTAATTTTTGCTGCTAAATCTTGTCAAAATTTTAAATAAAAATTCTAGTTATGTGTTTAATTTAACCTGTTTCGCAAATAAAATTTTATCATGTAAAAGATAAAATTTACAAGAAAAATATTGATAATGAGATAGCTACTAAAAAATTTCAAATTTAAAAATAAAACTGATTTTTTCCAATATTTCTTATTTCTTAGCTTTTAAATATTTCAATGTATCGTAGTATTCTCACAGGAGAATCCAATATAACATTAGGGACCAATTTTCTCATTAACTAATTGCCTTAAATGAGAAAACGAGCTTCCAAATATAAAAAACATAAATTCCTAAAATTTTCAATTTTATTTTTATTAAGTGAAAAACTAAACCCCTTATGTCATTAAATTCTTCCTGCTCGCTGTACAAAAATCATAAATCAACCTTAAATAGCTTTAAAGTGTTAGAATTTCCAATCTAACATCGCATCAAAATAAAAAGTCAAAATGACAGAAATTACTTTAGAATTTTCAATTTACAAAAAGGATCTGTGAAATGATAGGAAATAAGAATTTGAACTAGACTTATAGTTGTCGATTAATCTCAAACCACACTAGATAACAAAGTATGTTTTAAGGAAGAACAAAATGAAAAAGATACTTTCATAGTTTCGTTAAATTAAGAGTTCTGATTTTTTTTGTTAGATTTTCCAGCTATTGTTTAAAAGAAATGCAAGATAATTATTTTTAAACTAGCTGAAGTACCCAACGATGCCCGGGATTTTAAGAATGTTTGTTGTTAACCAAAATCAATTTAAAAATTAACACAGTATAAATAACATAAAAAATATATGTGAAATGTTATACACGTCTCAGAATTTCAGCCTTTCATCATTTTAATACTAAAATCTGAAAAGTAAAAATGTCAAATTCTCTAATGTTTGTTAACCAAAATTAATTTAAAACTAAGCACAGTATAAATAACATAGAAAAAAAACCTTGTCAAATCTATAAATATATAAATTTATAATAAACTCCTCAGAATTCAGCTAGAATTAGCCTTTTATCATTGGGGTAAAAAAAAAGCTGCAATTACAGGTTCAGCAGAAATTTCCAATAGAACAATGATATGACTGCAGCGTTGCCTCTTAAAAAAATGAAGTGTTTGATTGAGGGCTGCAAACCATTCAACTCCTCTCCACATTTAACTCCTATAAACATCCTCTACATATTAAATTCCTTTTCTCTCCATAATAAACTCCTCAGAATTTTGGTATATTCAGCCTTTCATCATAGTACCACTAAAATCTGAAACATCCTCTCCAGAAATATAAATTTATTAATTTCAATAATTAAACACACACAAATATATAAATTACGCAAAAGTTTTTTAACCAACATTTGAATAATTCGTAAATGAAAAAGCATATGAAAATAAAGATAAGAACTTCCGGAATCGAAATTAATTACCCTTAATTTTTAATTAATAAAAAACCAACATAATATGAATTAAAACGATAGTTGCTTAAAACCATATGAAAATAAAGCTATTATAAAGATGATAATAATAAAAAAAGCATAAGAAAATAATGCTCGCGCATGAAGTTAACGTTACGATATAAAGATAGTAATAATAATATAAACCGCGTGCATAAAGTATTTAGCTTTGCAAGCGAAATAAATTGATTTTTAGAAAAAAACTACTTTTAATCGAGACATTAAAATACATTGCACAAAATTTTAATTTTACCAACTTTCCACCCTACAATTTACACCCTACTTCTTTTAAATAGGATGTAAATATAAAGTTTTAACAGCCAATTGAATGCCAGTTAAAAATAATGTGTGCGCATGAAGTTAACGTTACGATATAGAGATAGTAATAAAAATCTATATATATATAAAACAGTTCCGTAACTGACTAACTGACTGATTGACTGACTGACATACAAAGTACAGACCAAACCGTTGAACCTAAAGGACTGAAATTTTGCATGGCGATTCTTCTTATAATGTAGGGGTGCACTAAGAAAGATTTTTGAAAAATTCTTCTTAGATTTTTTTAAATTAAATTTTTAATCTGTTTTTGTAACTTTTTTCAAGTTTGCATTTAAAATAATAATTTGAGGGTTGTAAAATTTATATCACGAAAAAGATCATAAAAATTCCTTTAAAATGAAATTCTTTTCGCATCTTTACCTCCATTTTCTAATTTTTGGTGAATTTTTAAAGATTAATTTTTACAATTTAATTTATTAAACGCTGATCATGTGATTTCTTTATCTGGTACTTTAAATAAATTTATCGTCACATAACAACGAAATAGACACAAAAAAAATTAAAATAGTGGCGCCATCTACTGTACGCTTGTGAATCGAGAGTTGTTGGTTATTTATTAATTAAAAATATTGGAAAGTTCTTCTGGATCTGTAAATATACATGTGGTAACAGTTTTAAAATTCATAAATTATCAACCTACACAGGTGATAATTTATCCGGCGTTGCCCAGGATTTTAAGAATGTTTGTTAACCAAAATCAATTTAAAAACTAAACACAGTATAAATATCATAGAATAAAAAGCATGTGACATGTTATACACATGAATAAAAAGAAAACCCAACATAAAAAACCATAAATTTACAATAATTTCTTCAGAATTCAGCTAGATTTAGCGTTTCATCATTGGAGCAAAAAAAACCTGAAAAGTAAAGCATAAAATATATACATTTATAATAAACCACTAAAAGCTGAAAAGGAAAAATGTCAAATTGTCTTTAGGAAAGTAAAGCTGAAAAGTAAAAATGTCAAATTGTCGAATGTTTGTTAACCAAAATCAATTTAAAAACTAAATACAGTATAAATAACATAGAAAAGATTTAGCCTTTATCATTGGAGCAAAAATTCCTGAAAAGTAAAACATAAAATACATAAATTTATAATAAACCTACCAAAATCCATTAAAAAAATAAACACAGTATAAATAACATAGAAAAAAAAGTATACGAAATGTTATACACATTAATAATATGAAAAATAAAATAAAATAAAAATAATAATTTTTAAAAATAATAAAATAAAATAAAAATAATAATTTTTAAAAATAATAAAATAAAATAAAAATAATAAATAAAAATAATAATAATAATAATTTAAAAAATAATAAAATAAAAGCTGAAAATACAGGTTTAGCAAAATCTGTACGATCCGCTTTCGAACCCGCTTCGTGTAGTGTAGTAAATGAACGCTCTTACCGAATGCGTCACAATAACATGCTGGTGTATTGTGTAAATAGGAAAATATTTGTACTAAAATTACTGGAAAATTGCTATGGGTTGGTGAATATACATGTATTTATGGAGTAAGAGGAGTTTTAAGTTAGAAATAAGTTAGCAGGATAGAAGCTTAGTCTTTAACTCTTCAATAGACACATTCATAAGACATAAGCGAGGGGGGTTGCAGTAGCGATTAAAAATGATCTTGTGACACTTAGCGTGGTTGATTCGAATTTTCCATCGCGTGTGATAGTGTCAATATGCCGTTGGATCCGATTTATTTTAGAGTATAAAATCTGACTTGAAAGATTATTATTTTCATTTATTATTCTGGCTTAATATGTAACTTGAAACTTTTTGATTTTATTTATTTTTATCTTTTCGCTCGCTGTTCGCTTCAGCTAACCCTAACGTGGACGCCATATTCAGAGGGGTGATTCCACAAAGTGTAACATCTTACATTTAGTTTCAAAATTTTTGGTTTTTTATTAATTAAAAATCAACGGTAATTAATTTCGATTTTTGAAGTTCTTCAGACCCTCGGCTGTTTTTAAAGACGCCTGTATTTAAAATTTCACGATCGTTGCTCCTAAACTGTGGATTTCTATACAATTACAGAGATACAAACATTCATTTTTATATATTAGATATAACTGGCAACAGTTGGATGATTTTTTCTTGACAAAGTAAGTCATAAAGAGAAGTAAAGTTAAAACTTTCTTTTAAAATCGCATGAGCTTATTATTAATTCTTTGAGAATTAAATAATTTCAATTTTTTAGAAGTATTCATAATCTTACGAATTAATGCATAAAAACGAATATTTCCTCTAAATTTCCAGAATTTTGCGTCAGCACGGTAGAAAGATCATTACTTCGTAATTTTATTTATTATCATTAATAACTTTTCACAAATCTATAATCACCGTTTAAAATTCTGACCCGACTCTTATGAGTTAGAATAATTAAATTATGCTAATTGTTTTAACTATTCGAAATATAAATAAAACTTCTCTTTAATGTGAAATTTCATCGCTGCTTTGGGACGGTTACATTAGCATATAATGAATAAGTTCGTTATTAATCAATAAATGCTCTATTAATTTTATGACATTTTGTTTTTAATTTAAATAATTTTTATTTTCCTAAAAACGTAGTTTATTATGCTTCTTAAAAATATTCTTAACCAGGCCTCCTTAATTTAATTTGTTAAAACACTCTAGGGAGACGGATTACTATTGTTCAAAAAAATTCTCAAAAACTTATTTTCAAAAATAATTTCATGGATGTATTCATACTGCACAAACGAATTTTCTATTAAATTATTCATTTCTCTAGAGTTAATTTTAAAGCATTTTGAATAATGATTTTTTGAAATAATGGTTTTGAATTTAATTTTAAATGATATTAACCTTATTCCCCCAACAGGGGCATTTTGTTGAGAATTGTAACTATTTCAAATCAGAATTTAAACCTCCAGGATGCAACGTGTAGATTATTATGCAATAGGTCTCTCTAATTTTAATCTGCATATGGAAAGTGTTTCGATTCGTCCCTAAATATTTGATGGTTAACCTTTTGGGCATAATATCTATGTAGAGCCGAAACAGGAAATTGTTTCAGATATAACAAGCACTTTCTACTTTATTGAATTAAACAATTATGCAGTTCATTATGCAACATTGTACATTATTTACATAATTGAATGGTGTCAAGATAAATTGCATTTGTAATTCTGCAATATTCAAAAGTTTAGGCTTTCACAAATTCCTGTCAGCATGTTTCACATTGTTTTGAGTTAATAAATGTTAATATATGTTCAAAGAGAAAATAAAAATGGGATTTAAAGTTGTAAAGGCTATAATATATAAAATAAAATTTTATAGGATATTAAGTTATGCTCTCTTCATTTCACTGATATGTTTTAAAATTATTTGATATTTTTAATATTTTTTACATTATTTCACGAGTATTTCTTTAAGAAAAGTATGCATTTATTTAATCTCACGCATTAAAATATATGCTATCAATTTGAAAGTGACAAACCCGAACAAGCTACGTATTTACTTTAACTAATTAGTATAATACATTTATTAGAATTAAATAGTATTGAAATTCCTTATTGATGTTCTCGCAAGAAGTAATTATACAGTGTTATTTATGGATGACTTTTAATTACGTCAGTTATGTTCAATAATAATGTATTACATAAGCTAATAAAAGTTTATCTCGAGTTACAATAACAGAATTTGCAACTTATTAAATATGATGTAAGGAACATATTTTAATCAGTAGTACTGCCCATACAATCTTTCCTGTTTGATTATTTGAATAATTAATTCAGTAATCATTTTTAATGACTGAAACTTCCGTAGTTACATTGTTCTTTACACATATCCTACAATGAATACAACCATATGTTAGAGCGTTCAAAAAGAGAGAAAATCGTCTCAAAATATCATAAATCACAAAGAGAAGTAGACTGATAAGAGCGCATAAATGGCTTGAAATTGGTAAAATAAGTACGCTGGATAAGCAACCGTCATACAGCGGCAGCCAAATTGTTCGAAATTATCATTGCTTCAGCACTATAAGGAAAATTGAGCTTCTAATAATGATGTAATCGTCCAAACGTGCACATGGGTCACTGATACACGGTTCATTTATGGAAGACACAACTCCTTCAAAAATTTATCGGTAACCGTTCGTCATATTCGATGAACCAGGCATTTTAAAACGTACTGTGCATATATAAGCAGATAGCCATTCGTCACATCCTCCTCATCGCAAAAACCACACAATTAACAACGCTAGCAAAATAATATGCTCCGTAATTTGTTATCACTGTGGTCCAACTCTCCTGCGGAGAATGATCAAGTCAAAAAATCCAGGAACATCTAAAGTCTAAGGTATGGTTTTCATGCATGATAATAAAAAGAATGTGTTTTGGACTATACATGCAAACTTCGATGACATATTCTGTCCCAGCAATCTTGTAAGTCCGGGTTTGTCATCATGCGACTATTTTATATTGGTTCCCTAATGCAGGCTTTTAAAGAAGTCGCTTTACCAGCAATGACGAAGTTGAACAAATAGTCATGTTTTGGTTCATCCAATAGCTATGTTATTCTTCCATCAAGTTAAGCTTTAACTTGTTTGAAAATGTTGACTGCTTGGCTAAATACTACTTGCACTGATTATTTCCAGTCTGAGTAAATCTTAGTTAAAAAACTATGTCCATTTACACTTTCATTTTAATAAATTGATGTACTCTTGAGATATGACCTTATCTTTCATTTTAAAGTATTTCTGATTTCAAAAATATTTTTAAAAATCCAGATTTAGAAAGAATACTGCACGACATCTTACGTATTGAAAGATGGTATTTTCTAGATATTCCATAAAATAAAGAAAAGCCTTTTTAAATTTAAGAAAATATTACAAAACGCTAACATTTTAAAGTTAACATTTGTTAAGTTAGTGCAATAAGAACTTGCAATGCAAAAGTAGCCGTGGAACTTGTACTCTCCTTTATTACACTTTCATAACAATTCAAACAATATGCAACAATTCAATTAATAAAACATCGTTCTCTGCAATGAAAATTTGTTGTTTCGTTTCAAACAGACTGATCTGTTTTTATGAGAATATGTTGTTTAATTATATCTAAGTTTCATTCATTACTACCAACTTATTCGCAAACAAATGTAACGTTGGGGAGACTTTGGGGACATACCACGGGTCGTGATTATAATTTCAGATACACGAGATCATATTAAACATGAAAAAAAAAGACATTAGGGAAATATATTAAGCACAGTAATGGGATGTAAAGGAAAACAAAAATGTGAACAGCTCTGTAAATGACGATAGAGGAAGATCAAATTAAAACCTTGTTTTAATTCCTTCCTTTTCAGTGCCGGCCCCTTTCATTGTACCCCTACATCTAATGATAGTCTATCATTGTGAGCATCAACAGTATACACATTGTATAAGAACTGAATTAGTGTCATTTCTCTTAAATCTAAGCAGTTGTAACTGTTAAATTTATATACGTAAACTTTAATGTAGAGTGAATGTGTAATTACTAATATTACAATTCAAATTAAATTTTTAAACTACAGAGAAGATTAACCTCAAGCAATTAAAATAAAATTTGTTTTGTAGAATGATGGTAAAAAAATTTATATCTTTAAAGATAATATTTTTGCTGAAAAAGAAACATTTACGTCGTCAAATTTTTTGAAAAATTTTAAAATTAAAAATAATCCACACTAACGGCTGTTTTGTTCCTGACAGTGCGACATCTCTGAACATTTCTCAGGGTAAAAATTAAGCATGGAAAATAGTAAAAAGGGATTAAAAAGTCAAAAGATGTCTTTATTCTTTCATGTATTGTGGGAAATCATTTTTAAAAAAATAATACCTTTGTTTTGAGTGTCAGGAAACAAGCAATTTAACAATAATGTATAAAAGATGGAAATCCTAAGGTAGTATAAAATAGAGGTATCAACATAAATTTTACATTTTTAGACTTGTTTATATTCAAAAACAACAACAGCAACAAAAAGACTTTTACAGTTGTAAATAATGGCTCTAAGAAGCAGCTTTCGTTTAAAAATTGTAAAGGTATGACGTAATGGAGGATAACTAACGAAATATCCCTTGAATCGTTATCAATATTATATTTTTACGTGCATGTTCTGCAAGTTCTCTGTAAATGATTTTTCACAGAGAATGGTGATTGATAATACATATGCAGAATATGCAGTACCATACTTTATTTTACCAACAAGGAATGTTTATTTTTTTTTTCGTATTTATGACTCATTGACTTGAAATATGCTACACAGAGCCTAACCGCAGTAATAACTAGATTTATTTTGTTCTAACTCTCTTTTTCCCTTACTATTAATTTGAAGAATAGAGTTCACTATTCTTTTAAAACTGTAAATGTTTAAACGATTTTGTTTTCTTATTCATGGTATTGGAACACTGTACTGTAGAACCAAGCTGCTATCATATAATATTCGTGCTTCTGAATTTAAAGTTTATCTTAACAGATAAAGGTAAATTATATTTCTTCCAGACAGATTAAAAGAAATTTTTTTGCATATTGGATTTAAGTCGCGTGCTTATATACATAGAATTAAACTTTTTCTACGGTTACCTTTCCAAATCAGTTTATTTTTAAAGTTCCTGAAAATAAGGAACTTCGTTTAGTAAAAAAAAATCTTCCTCGTTGTTTGGTAATGTAATCTCCTTATAACAGGATTCGAGTTTGAATAGTAAAACGTATGTTCTAAATAATTAATGATATTAAGAAGAAGTTTTATTTTTTTGCCAATTATTAAGGGATTGATACACGTCTGAGATGCTTTCAAACAATAAATTGTTCTTTCTGTGAGTTCGGTCTATAATATTTAAGCTAAAGTTCAAACCCCGAATAAAGCTTGGACGTTATTGTTTTGTCTTTTCATAGGGAACAATGTTAGTTCACTTAGATGGTGCTTCCGTAATAAAGAAGCCAACAAAATCCTAGTGTATATATGAGCGAATACCTCCTTAAAAGTGCTTATAACTTAAATAAACAGAAATTTACATAATTGGATTATTTTTTAATAAGATTCTACTATAGGATTATTTTTTAATAAGAAACCTATATTTAAAGTAATCCTATCAAGAATATGTAGGATTATATATTTAAAAATAGAAAGACGGGAATTTTTTTCTTACTAAAGAAACTAAATTCCATCATTTTGACGGTTAAAAATAAAATCAAGGATATAAAATATTTAAAGTTTTTTTTAAAAAAGGATTAAATACTTTAAATTTTGAACTATTTCATACCAATATATAATAAATTAGTATATATTCAGATAGATTTTTATGCAGGTACGCCGAGCTGACAACCTGGTATGATTTATCAGTAAAAATATATGCATGGTTTGCGCAGTCCTTATTTTTCAACACCAGTATTTCCGAATAGCCAATATTTCTGTTATTTGCAAAAGGGGGAAGAGACGAAAAGTAACTAACATTTTTCCGGTATTATTTTAAAGATTTCTGCCCGTTTTCCATATTTCCATCAAATTGACGGCCTTTCCGTCTTAGTAGGTATACAACACATTTTCTACCCTCTTATTATCAAATATAATTTTGCAAAGGTGTGTCCATATTTCACTTAAAATTAGAAAAAGTCATAAAAATTTCAGAATCCTGAGGACATAAATACAGACATAGAGCTCAATAGTATGTCCAAAGCTGTCAAAATGACGGCAGCCGTCTTTCTAGTGTTAAAAAAAGTGTATTTTTTCAGCGGTTTGAAGATCTTTTTTTTCTCGATACTCTATTCCTTATCCTCACCGGGAAAGGGGAATCATATCACAGATGAGGAAAATGGAGTATATCGCATAAATCATATCTTCGATGTATGGAATGATATACATTCAAGAAATTCTTTGTCCATATTTTCATTGTTCCGCGCCATTTTAAATGCAACCCATTAGCAGAAAAGTCATTTATCATACTAAGGTCTTTCCCAAGGGAGAGAAAGTCTGGTTCTGGAGATTTCAGACTATGAAATTTATCTCTGGCCTCTTTATTCCTGAAGGAAAATAATGTACATTATTCCCTGGTATTAATGAGAAATAATAGAACACTTCATTGTTAAGAAGTCCCCAGAGTACACGTATGATATACGAACAAAAATTTCATACCTTATGACATGTATTGCTTCAATAAAATGATAACAAAAATCTGTAAGAAAATTATATCACAACGAAAGCACAAACTCTAGCTCCTAAATTAAATCAGCACGATAAACTTCACTCGGGGTTCTCTTGAAAATATTTTTAAGTAAATGCTTTGAAAAAAATATTTAACTTCATCAGGATAGCAATATTTTTATGTGAAACACGCTGTATTCAAAAAACCTTTTAAGAACGATTTGAAACCCACTCCATGAAGTTTCTTCAATACTGTTTAAAAGTAAAATAAAGCCTGATCTTGTTAAAATCCCTGTTTGACCAAATTGTTTCGTTATTAGGACTCTCTAAATACGGTTATATGGACTTTGCTCTGTCTTGATTATTTTTTACGCTCACTTCGCAGTTTTAATATTTTCGTCTGAAACGGAAGATAATATATATACAGAGTGGTTATTGGAGTTTTTCTGCATTTTAGTATCATATATTTAATAGCATTCGAATTTTATTTCAATAAAATACCTTTAGTTCATAATCTTCTACAAAATATTTTCTGGACTGCAAATATTTAAGTATTATAAAGGATATTAAAGGAATTTAAGGCTGCTGTGTACTAACCCTATTGGATTCGCTCACCTCAGTGTTAACCTATGGAGAAAGTGTATCCAAGGATTGCCGACTTGGATTTAATTAATTTTTGAACTAGTACTCCCGTAATAGGGATAGGAATTTTACACCTTACGACATTTTTCGTTTAAAACAATGCTAATGATATTTCAAAATTTAAATTATACGGGGAAAAAAACTGGTATATTGTGTTTTAAATGCTCATTAATTCCTTTGGTGGACAAAATTTATAAAATGAATCCTGTTGCAAGGTGCAGAAAAGTTCAGGCTGTCTGAAAACACCATTTTTATTGGGTTATCAGCATTTATGTAGCTGTAAATAGTGGAAAAAGGACAAATGGTCTTAATGGAGAAAACTTTTCAAATGATTGTCGACATGGATTTAGAGTCATTTTTTTAATTGTGCTTCGTAAAATATAAAGAAATTTTTCACTGATTTTTTTATTGTACTCCGTAATAGAGAAAGAAATTTTACACTCTGGGGCTTTTTTCGTTAAAAAAAATGGAAATATTGTAAAATTTAAATTATTCGGGCAAAAAAAATCTTGATATTATGTTTTAAACGCTCATTAATTCCTTTGGTGGACAAAAATTATAAAATGAATCCTGTTGCAAGGTGCAGAAAGGTTCAGTCTATCTGAAAATACCTGTGGATAATTTTAGTGGATTATCAGCATTTATGTTGCTGAAAATACTGGACAAATTTTCTCCGTGGGTTAACATTGAGGTGAGCGAATCAAATAGGGTTAATACACAGCAGCCTTGAGGATTCTCATGACATATTTTGTCTGCATTTAAAGCTGTTGAAATGTATCTGAGTATATATGTATCTGAGTTGAAATGTATCTGAGTTGAAATGTATCTGAGTAAGACATACTGTTTATTACATATTAAAATACTTCTATGTCTTTAATTAAACCTTTGGTGATAAAAACGCACCCCACAGATATTTGCTAAAATATTCAAACGTAATGCCTAGTTTTAAAACTAGGAACTACACTTTAAATGTAGTTTTTAAACCATCATCTTAGCTGTTTAAAAAAGGTAATTTCATAATTCTAAGTGACTTTTCTGTCTTTGTAAGAAGAGGCTAAAATAAAAATTGCTTCATCATAGTTTTGTTGGTTGGGAGAGGTATGGTAATCTATTTGCTACACGAGAGCTAATTAGACCGGGACTTATAGTTTAAAGGCGATTCCGAATGGCTGCCAAAATCCAAGCCAACAATAGAATTAGAATTCAGCCATCAAACGCCAGCATCCTAGCCATGCGGGGAGTGTCCGGATTTTTCCTTGGTTGTAAATGTACAACGAAAATATCTAAATGATCAGAAAACGTCTTTAAGAAGAGTTTAAGCAGATTACACACTTTAAGAGGTGAAATATTTAGTAATTTCCAGGATTGTTTATTTGTTTGAATTTTGATACATACAGTATGCCATACATTTTTCTTTTGATTATTTAGATTCTGAATATTAGGATTCAACTTAAAGATTTGCAGTGTAATGTTTCAAGTAAAATATTTGTTTTTCTCTATTACAGATCTTACCGTCGGAATGATAAACGTACTGACAGATATCATATGGAGGACAACAGTTGCCTTCTATGCTGATAACATAACCTGCAAACTAATCAAGTATTTACAGGTAGGCATATTTGATTACGCTTTCAGACATTTTGGTATGAATAATGAGACAATGCATCTGGAAGGTGATGCAAGTTTCTGCTATGTTTTGAAACTATTTTTTATTGTGATTATGTAACGTGTCCCCGACTCTTCATTGGGGCAAGGAATTCGTAGAAGTTAACTAGCTATAATAGCAAATATGTAACTAAGGACGTCACTCCAGCTGCATTTATTCATACTTTTTCTCATTAAAATAATACTATACCTGGGGCAGAAATATACCCCCTTAATCGTCATCCAGAACCCATATATTGAAAATATCACTGAATTGTTAAACTATGACCGTGAGTAATAGTTGGCAGTGAGGATCTTACGCGTGGAATTTTACCATAAAAACAGTGAACATACAATCAATCATGTTGGAAGAATATAACTGAGGACTTTCTACCACCCTTACTTCTATGTTAGAAGTAAGGGTGGGTGCAACTTCACTATTTGGAATCATATGGCTTTCTGAAGAATACAAATCAGGGTACATCGTTTCGATTATTTTGACAAATAAGTTCCACCTTGGAAGAAGCATTTCAATTTTAACTGGAACTTCTTTCCAAAATCCGAAATATTTAGTTCGCAAGAACACGTTGTAATACATATTAGTCCTATGTGTTACAACGCAAGAACACGCTGTAAACACAGATTAGTCCTATATTTAGTTATAGAGTTACGAGGGATGTTTTGGAATAAGAAAGAGGGACGTATATAAGAACGGCAATGGGGAATATCGCAGAAGTGATTCGTAATACTGAAATATATACAGAGTTGTAATTTACAACTGAAGACAAAAATTCCTTAATATGTTAGTTTATGCGAGTCTTAATATGCAGCAAAAAATACAAAATCCAAATCAGGAAACACAACTATTTTTTATTCAATCAATTTCTTATAAACATGAATATCTAAAGACTGTCTTAAATACCAGGTTAACAGTCAGAAAATAATTAATGAATCTTTTGAATTCCCCTCTACGTGGCCCAAAGTAAAAAGATAACTGAGGTAAAGAATATCCAAAATTTTCAACAAATAGTTTTATCAAAATCTACAATAATTACAATCCAGTATAAGAGGGAGAAAAACTACCCTTATATATAACTTCTAAGCAATACTTCATCATGAAGACACAAAACATGGCATTTAATATTCCTCTCACTGTTGCAAAGTTTTAAATTACTACTCATCGACATTCTTTTATACGCAGTTTCACAGAACTCCATTTCAAATGGAGAGATTTCTAAAAATGTCTTAGTACTGTGAAATTAAAATCAATGAGTATTTTCCTCCCTTCACATTCCATTATTCAACATATCCCTATAACCCTATTCAAATTTCATCAATCAACTTGTTCATCCAAGCAGAATGTTCTATCCTCAATACCAACACAGTTAACCAACGTTTATTTCAAAGGACCACATTCCTTGTATATCCTTTGACTCACAAATCAGTCTAGAAAACGATTAATTGGAATTCTGCACCACTATGTCCCCAAATAGTGATATGATGTAATTGGATACACAGTGGTGCGTTTAAGATTTAAATAACATATGTAAAGGTAACCAGTAGCATGGCTTATTACAGAAGTGGGGTGCTAACGTTACGGTTTTGACAGTTATTAATATACTCATCGCAGAATTTTAACTGTTTTACGTAAAGTATATAATAAAATGAATTCTGCTGGATTCCTCGTGCTACTGTATATAAATGTATATATATATATATATATATATATATATATATATATATATATATATATATATATATATATATATATATTATATATATATATATTTATATATATACACATATATATATATAGATATAGATATAGATAGATAGATATAGATAGATAGATAGATATAGAAACTAACACTAATGGTAACGCTTTAAATTGAACTAATCCTAAAAAAAAATTTTAACTTTTATCAAGTTATTTATTTTTATGTCTCAGAATTTAAACTTTTTATTCATATGGTGTTAACTAATAATTGATAGAGACAAAGTGTGTTTGTTGAAAAAGCGATAAGAAACTTTGTCTATATTTTTGCTGTAATTATTTGGTTTATCTTTCATAATTAAGGTTGTTATCAGTGTTATTTTCTTTCACTGTTCATTATTCGAGGATAAAATACTACCTGAAAAATTTGCGATAGGTACTTGCAATATTTAAACTACAGGAAAGTTTTATGTTTTTATGATTACCATTTTAAAAATTTACATTAGAAAAGCCAAGAAGAGTTTAATCCGTGGCCTCATCATAAACAGTATACATTGAAAGTGAAAGTTAATACATAATATTATTAAAACCAAATTTCCTTTTCATATTGTTAAGTAAAAGAATGACAGATTCACTACTGAACACTTACTTTTTCAGACTAACAATAAAGCATATGTTTTTACTGTGTTCGCTATTCTAGGATAGTAAATATTACAAGATAAAAAATTTATAAGATCCGGTTAAACATGACTTGTTATTACCATCAAATTCTAAGTCCTTCACTTATCCTACTCATTGTCAAAAATTAAATATATAAGTAAAATCTTTAAATTTATGTCCCATTTTCGTCACTTAAATCCCAGTATGTGACAGCTTGTATACCTTAAATAAAATATTTTATACCTTGTATAAAAATATAGGCTTAGAAAACATTCCTACATGCCACAAGTTTAGATGAAATATCAAAAGCTGAAAAAGTTAAACTCTTCTTAAAGACGTTGAATTTAACGCTATTTTACAAGTATATATGTAATTTGATAAAAAAAAAACTATAAGTCCACGCAGTTTCAAATCATACGCATTGAACTGAACGTATTGAAACATTTAAGAGAATGGTAATTTAAAATGAAAATTTTAGGTCACATACTTTTGTTAAAATAAGCCTTAAAAACCGTCCTCTGATTTCTCTCACAGGCAACATATTCATATCTAAGTAAACTGTACAAAGTTGAAAATTCAGTTACACAAAATTTTTGACAATGTTTCATTTCAAGGAACCGTTAATAAATTTGAAAGCCATCAAAGAGATGAACTACTGAATCTATTATTTTACGTAATAATTTGCTACTGTACAGTATATACAAATATTTTTGTGAAAATATGTTAAGGACAGTTTATGAACTAAGCATGCAGATTCAAATGTTTAACTTATGTACTACATATGAAACAATGTTGCTTCTTTATTTAATTCTGTAAAGGTAATCTCACTTAAGAAGCAGCTATTGTATCAAACGAAAAATGTCTTATATATCCCACCTACTCATATAATATACAAGGCACTACAACACTTAAGTATACCTCATAAATATATAAATTATTACCAAATAAATATCACAAAGCAGTGTTTAATAAGCATTTTTAATATCCATTCCTGTCTATCTTTCTCTTGAGAAGTATTCAATAGCACTGTATGCATGTAAAATTCTTCATTTTTTTTTAATTCAAGCTTAATATGCAACTGTATAGTTTTTATTAAAAAGTTTTTATTAACTTGCTTATCTGTGTGTGTGTGTTTGTCCCTTACAAATCTTGCAATCGATTTTTAACTAACTTCCCGACTAGCTAGACATTTAAAACTTTCAGAATAGCTCAGAACACGATGACAATGCATTTTTTAAATAAATTTAGCCATCTTTAAGCAGAATTAAATTAATTTTCAG
Organism: Dolomedes plantarius; assembly: GCA_907164885.2. Lineage (NCBI taxonomy): Eukaryota > Metazoa > Arthropoda > Arachnida > Araneae > Dolomedidae > Dolomedes > Dolomedes plantarius. The sequence continues at coordinate 145,970,156 of OU015493.1, forward strand.
TTATTTTCAGTTAATTTTCTTTTATAGACTGGTGCAGCCATCTATCGCCCTGGACGGGAACGAAAAGTTAAACACCAATTAACTTCATTAACTCCATTTTCTTTCAAGTTGATAGGATAATTCATCAAAAAAAATTTCAAAAAGCATTTATTAATACATAGAATCGTCACGTTTATATGATTCAACAGAAAATTTAAAAACATGGTATATAAAAAGTTCATTTATCTTGTAATTATTCAGAGACTCCAGTATGATCACTAACATAATTTTGATTTTGGTTTCCAGATTTAAGTATTTATTCAGTTGTTGTTGTCTTTGGATAACAGTTTCTTAAATAAACAGTTAATAGCTAGTGAAAACAATACTTCTGATGTTATGTTTTTGTAAATGTGTGATATGTATGTCTTGTGATGAGATAAAACGCTGATAAACTGATTTACTGTGTAAATCTCCAAGGCTTGTTAGCGTGATACATCATCCTATTAAAGGTCTTAGATGAGGTTGTATCTCAAAATATCTTAATTTTAAAGTTTAAAATAATAAATCTACACAGTTCTGAAACAAAGTAAATGGTTCTGTAATTTGTTATATATCAATGCGAATTTATATTACTGAACAATCGACGAATTGATGGGTTTCATAATAAAAAATTTTAACAAGTTTTTTAATGCAACCAAGATCTCAAAATATTTTTAACGTGTGATTACGTTCCTCCATAACGGTCCTCCGGAATGCAAAATTTCACATGTCCTGCGTCGCGAGTTAAAATTTGGCAGCGCGCCAAACCCAGTCTGTATCGCTTAGGCAAGCAGTAAACAGTTAAACAGAAAAGTACCAAAATGCGTCAAAATTTTCACACACACACACACATATATATATATATATATATATATATGTGTGTGTGTGTGTGTGTGTGCGTGTGTGTCAAGTGTCTTATTGACAAGTTTGTTCCCGCATAACTCTTCAGGTAAATAATTATTCTAAATAGCAGTCAACACATACGCCTGGGGCAAAGAAAGACTATTAAATTCCATCTAAGAACTTTATTAACCAACATAAATTAAAAATCAATTCAATCCGTGCCAAGTTTCATCTCCCAACTCGCGACGCGCGACCCACGTCCAGGGGCGTACAAATCTAATCTCTATCTGCTAACTGACTCCTTTGTTTTTCTTTATCCAACCCTCCCTCAGAAAATTCCAGAACCGTGATGACGTTTGCACCGCGAATGAGGCTGCTTGTTGACAAGGCCTAAGTAAGGCTTGGTCAACTCGTCAATCAGCTTTGGTTCTATTTTTAACTCCATCCGGGAATTCCCCATCTTTGAATTGAGAATAATTGTCGCTTGTTCGTTCTATGCAATATGAAAAATAGTGGCGTTTAACGCCACAAAATATTCTAGCCGGAAGCCCCTTTAATTATCTTCACTATTTTCCTCTCTCTAACTAATGCTTTATATATATATATATATATATATATATATATATATATATATATACAGAGGCTGTTCGCACATTTTTTAGACGATTTTGGTAAGCGGCAATAAAAAAAATCGTTTGCTGCAAAAGAAATAATTGGAATTATACTATGTTTTTAAAAGTCAAAATTATCGTCTGCGGCTTGAAAGTTTTGTTTTTATACAAAATGGCGTTTTTAACAAAGCAGTGGTTCGAAGGCTACATTTATGCTCTTTCCGAAGAGAAATATGCATACTCCATTATTCAAAAACGATGTCAGAGTCATGGTTTTGTGATATCTAAAGCGTCGATAGGTAATATCGTCAACAAGAAAGGAAAAAATGTCAAATTGGAGCCTCAAGTGGGACAAAAATTCCAAACAAGTATCCAAGGAAAAAACGGATATGTTCGACTATTGCAAAGGTACGTTGTTTAATGTTAAAAGAAAATCCCCCTAGTCAAAGGACAGTTGCAAAATCATTAAAATGCTCGGTGTCCACTGTAAACAAAATGATACACGTTGATTTAAATCTTAAGAAAGCGAAAAAACGCATTGTGCATCGTCTTCTTCCAAATCATATCGCTGAACGCAGGATACGCTGCAGAATTGTATATGAGAAACACTTATCCAAAGAAAAATGGAGAACAATTGTCATAATAGATGAATCATGGGTGTATTTAAATGATTGCAACAAAAAAAAGAGCCATTTATTATCATAAAAGGGGAGAAAAAAATTTAAGTACATGGTTCAAAGAATCGAAAGAAAGTTTTTCTAAGGGATTCATGATTGTTGCTGGTTTTTCTTATAATGGCAAGTTAAAAATAAAGAGAGTGGAAAAAAATGTAAAGATTAACTCCGAATACTATCAGGAACATATTTTATCGCCAATTTTTCTGAATGAAATACCATCGCTTTACCCATAGTGCTATCAATCTGTGAGACTCCATCAGAACAAAGCTAGCAGTCACGCATCAAAATCCACTGTAAATTTCCTAAAAGAAAAGGAACAAAAAACTGGTATCAAGGCCATACCCTTCACTTAACCCTACTAAATCTCCTGATGTATCACCTATGGATTTTTGTGCTTTCGTACTTTTAAAATCTGCATTATCCAAACGTCGTCCCAAAACCCTTACAGGACTCTGGAAAGCTGTTCAGGAGGAATGGGATAGAATACCTCTTCTGACACTTCAAAAGGCATTATTATCCTGGAAATTGCGGTGTCGAAAGATAGTTCAGAATAAGGGATGTCAAATAGAACATTTAAAACACAAGAATTTTATGTAATTTAGTTTTGTGAATACAATATACATCGTCTAAAGAATGTGTGAACAGCCTCTGTATACAAAAGAGGTAAGCAACGATAAGTAATCCTAAGTTAATAACCCACGGTAGTTTCGTTAGAAGAGACTACCTGGAATTTGTTTAGTTTTTTTTTTAGTAAATCTCGAGAACGTTTATAACTTTTAGCATGAATGTCACGGTTTACCTTGTATACGAAATTTAAATATTAATGTGAGAAGGCAGCTATTAGGTCAAAGCCCTAATATGTTCATTGTTGTATTAGTAACATTAAACGACAATAGTTCTTGTTTTTATTACCATTGTGGATAAATAATGGTTCCTGTTTGCAAGAAAATCGTTGGGAATAGGATTTTTACAAGTTGATAGTTTGCTGAATTAAGGAGAAACGAGATTAGAAGAAAACTGTGCTGAAATAACAAATTAAACTTTAAGTTATTTATTACTTCAGCATTTATTGTTTTGTGTGTTTCTAACGACACGGATCATAGATAAAAAAAGAACTATTCTGTACAGAAATGTTGAATAATAATCTGTATTATATAGACTTAAATCATGTACAAACAATAAATGCAGAATTTTAATCTACATATATTTAACAGGAAACACCACATTTATAATACGATTATGAACTGATAATAGCTACAGCATTTATGATCTCTTATTTTTTTCTGAATACCTTGTCATAATTTTCGACAGTGCATATACAATGTCTATGTTTTGCAGGTTTTAGTGACCTACTCTTCAACATACGTGTTAGTGGCTCTAAGTGTGGATAGATACGATGCTATAGCTCATCCTATGAATTTTTCATCGGGATGTAAGTAATTAAAACTTTTCTTTCATAAAATAATTCACGTTAATATTTAAGTATAAATACTTCTAAATACAACGGTAATAATCTTTAAAAGAATTAATTAAAATTATTCAAACAATATTCTTCAATTATAATCTAAGTAACCACTTTTCCTTTATTATATCACAAAATCGTTATTAACGTTTCTAATACAGAAAGTATTTGAGCATTTCTCCAAAAATAGTTAAATTATTTTTATCATAGATAAAAGTCATTAAATGTAACTAGATACAGTATGCATTTTTTGTTTTATTGCTAATTATCATATATTTCTCATAAATCAATTTTTGATCTATCCAAGAATACATTTTTCCATAATTATTGTTTTAAAATTTATTGTGCCCAGAATTGTTTAATTAACTCAACTCATAAACAAAATCAACCTTAATAAATGAAAACTTCTATTAAAGTTTCCTTCAGAAAATGTTGTTCATCAATTCATTCAGACGGTGTAATGCTGATCTAGCTATTTGCAGGATAATGTTTTCGACGAGACATCACTTTTCCTCTCTGACATCCTGACATCGTTTGAATAGTTTGTTTTAGCTTACAGGAAAACCAATCACAGTCTCATTTCTAACATTATGAAGAACTTTGTTATGTGCAGATTGCGGCAAGAACTTTTACTTCTCAGCCTGCGACAGTGCCGCATGCTAATCTACAAAGGGTTTGAGAAGACCACACCTGAAATGTTAGGTTTAAAGTCCTGCTTTTCACATTGGTGGCCACATCTATACATATCAGAGAAGCAAAGAATGTCTTAGTCAGGAAAACTTTCCTAAAACTTAAAACTGAGTGTAATGTTGTAAGAATTTATGAACATTTCAGCCAACATTTGTAACAATTCTTTAAAACAGAAACCTTAAAAGTTCCAAAGATCTGTATACCGTGTTCTCACACTGGGCATAAATTAAACAAGTTATCACAAATAGAAAAACTGCCATAGGTACTTGAAATCAGTTTAAGACTGTTAAAAACATGTTCGTTAATTTACACTTTTATTATTTTATATTATATTATTTCCCACTTTTTTTTCCAACTGGATAAAGACATTTTATCCGGTTTTGTCATTTCTTAACCAAAAACGGTTAACTGAAAGAAAAAAATTAAGCCTCTGACTGCCTTCAGAAATGCAAAAATACCGATCGTTGAAAGAAAATGGTACTAGTTTGCTAGTGGGTATTAAAAATTGTGTAATGTCTGCCAAGAAAAATGACCCTCTAGCCGGTGTAAAACACTTGTTCCAACAAGTAAAAATGTTTCATAAAGTTTATGCCCAGTTCTTAAATTTTAAATTCTGCGAAAGAAGATAATTAGAAGATAAAGGGTAAAATTTCAGTGTTTTTAGAAAAAAAAAAACATCAACAAAGAAAATCTTTGTAAAAACGAAGGCTTATGTCAAAGACAAAATAAATTTGCAGAGGCATAATCAAAAGTATAACCAATAATATATATATATATATATATATATATATATATATATATATATATAGTGAGATAAAGAGTTTTTCCCAGCTAAACTGAAAAAATAGTAAAATCAAATTATTCCTTTTAATGCCCTAGAAAAAAAATCATCAAAAGGAAAGTCAAGTCAAAATAAAAGATTTTTCGTATAGGAATAAAAGAAATCCCTCCTCAGGCTTTTGTCGCTCAAAATATTCAGTTTTCAAAAATGTAAGGAGAATGCTATAATTTTTTCAACCCTATTGCAACGGAAAACTATATAATCCTTTATTTAAATTTTTAATACATTACATCAAGTTTCTGAAGCTGTTAGCAGATGAATATAACAATTTCTACATCCATTACGTGTCCATTTTTTTAAAGCGTCATAATCTTTAAACCGTGTCATGTTCATCGTGGTCACATCATTAATCTTACTTTTGAAGATCAAAGATAATTAGATGTGTGACAAATGACCGCACGTCATGTACACTTTGGAAAAGTGTCTTTCTTTTTACAGTCGTTTAATACTGGAAGAGTTTTTCTTTCTCCAGTCTGACATCTCTATCGTAATGTTTCAAAACCCGAATTCACTTGAATTTATAAGCAGTGTAAATTTAAAATCTAAAATTGAATCTTTGAGAATCAATTAATTGGATTTCTAACATTATATTTAATGTTTTGTGATAGTACGTAGCTTTAATAGTGTTCCATATTAAACAAATTTTGATTGAAGTGACAAAAATATCAAATCAGAACTATTTTTACATCGTAAAATCTATTTGAAATAAAGCATTATTTGTTTAAAGTGTATATTAGTTTGGCATCAAAAGCCCTGAAGTAATTTAGGAGATATTAAACAGTGTTTGTTTACAAGTTGGTGTTATTTAAAGGACTGAACGAAACCTTAGCTTAACTTTCAAATTACACGTTTCTGAGTAAATGTGGAACTTCTGCTTGATCACCCGTCAATAGCATAGAGGCGTGACGGAAAGGCATTAATTTCTCAGTATTACTTTAACAGAATTCCTAATGAGCTACATAGTTTCGAAATTAATGTTAAAGCATACAATAAATTGCAAATTATCTGCTTATGGGAAATATCCTAAACTGAAAGGTATGCTAGATTTAGTCTTTAAAGGAATCGCAATATGAATACTAAGAGCTTACAGGAAGCTTTGGACCAAAGTTTCGTACTTGATATGGTCTCCTTAGCAAGACATAACCGATGAGTGCGCTAAAGGGAAAGGAATTCCAAAGGCGGAATTTCTCTGATTTTTTGCCAGTGAGTGAGAAAGTGCTCACTCACTAGCAACAATATGTTTGCCAACAAATGAACAAGTCTACCATCCAGCCAAGTTCGGTGCAAAGCATCGTCTATGACGAACTATGGCACAAAATTAAGAGCGAAGAAAAATAGCGAAAAACAAAGAATGTCTGAAGAAATCCTTTCATATCAAAAAATAGCAAAACCTCCTATAAAGAAACATCTGCCTAATCTTCCATTCCTGAGAAGTGCTTGTAACTAATAACGTTAAACTTAACTTAAAACTTGACCAATAACGTAAATTACATTACTCTTAATAATACTGTGACCTGACTTTTCTTTATTAGCTGCAAATTTTACTGGTGTAGAATGTTTATTTATAATTCTATAAAGTTATTCATCACTTCTGATTATGTTTCTTATCAAATTTCGGCTGTGTTTGAAAACCTGAAAAACGCCAATAATAAAACTATATCTCTCTATACATATGAATCATTCAGAAGCTCCAAATAAATTGCACATAACTAAAAATAAAATGAAACCACATACAATGATTTTAATTTTTTTTCGAGAAATCATGCTAGAGAATATTTCGAGAATTTATGCTAGATTTCTATGTTTATGTCTCATAACTGACATTCTGTCAAATAATTTATCTTTAACTTCTAATTATTTTAATGCGCATATAATCCGGAAAACAAAAAGTCTACTAAGAGCATGTTTGGAGATATTTGGAGCATATTTGGAGAAGTACCCTCATTCATTTGATTTTAAACTGATAATGTGTCTGATAACAAAATTAGTATTCAGCAGTCCCGATATAACTGAAAAATTCCCCTTTTAGTCAATGGTAATCAATAAGAGTGTTTCAGTGTTTGAGAATAAGTCCAAAGTTGGTGCGTCATATGAGATCTCAGTTACCAAAATTTATAATTCAAACCATGTACTGAACATATTAGGGATATGTTTTTATGAAAGACACAATTAAAAAGATTGTTTGTATGTATGATTGTTATAAACGTGTATTTCTTTTGCTTTCAGATATATCTTTGGACGTTTAAATAGCATAATAACCATTTCATCGCTGCTAGTACCATTTTGTATCTCTCTTAACAAATAATGAACTCTTTTTTCCCCCTGTAGGGCGTAAAGCACGTATCCTTGTTGCATCAGCTTGGGGTTTATCAGCCGTATTTTCATTACCCTCGATTTTCTTAAACTCTAAAGAAGAAGTGAAAGGTATGCCTCAGTGTTGGATTGATCTTCAGCAGTGGCAATGGCAGCTTTATATCACCTTAGTGGCAATCAGCCTGTTTTTTCTTCCCGCTCTCATCATTGCAGCCTGTTACACTGTTATTGTGTACACCATTTGGACGAAGAGCAGGATAATGGGCTATCCGAAGATAAATAAATCTTCATCCACTGTCGGAGACAGCAGGAAAAGTAAGTAAAATTTCGAGGGATGTTGACTTCAAAATTCAGTTGGATTATATGTCATTTTAAGTTATAAACAGATGATGCCTCGTAAAATAAAAAAAATATTTAAAAAGTATTAACGGAGCTAAGGCTACAGGTATTGCTGTTGGTACTGTAATTTTTTCTTCATCTATGTAATTATAATGTAATTTTAATCTTGAAAAAATTCTTAATTGCATTATCATTGGCTTACCAGATTTGCAGAGTCTTAAGACAATAATTAAAGTGTAAAATTTATTTTATGTTTCTCACATATTACTAAATTATTCTGCATTTAAATGAAAACATTTTAACAAAACGAATTAAATTTAATTTATATTATACCAAACTTTATTGAACCATAATTGAGATGACGGCTGGAAGAACATGGTATGTTACACTGTAATATGATTGAACATACCACATTCCTCCAGCCTTCATTTCAATTATTAGTTCATAGAAAAAGCAGTAAATAGATATTTGAAAATTTCTATTAGTCTGTATAATTTACCTCATTGTTACCTATACAACAGATTTGTTTGATGAATGATAAAATATCGTCTAAGTATATTAGACACAGTTAAGAGCTTCACATTTTGCTATATTAAGTAGTAAAAATCTCTCAAGTAGATAGATTTAGTTTTCCCGTGAATTATGCTAGGAAAATCTGCATAAATAACCTGCCGATAGTCACATTATATTTAAATTATCTTTGGTAGAAGTAGACTATGTCAATTCTCATAAGACATCATTATTTTAAGTTTCAATCCCCACCTCAAAATATATATATATGTGTGTGTGTGTGTGTGTGTGTGTGTGTAAGTTTTAACATTTTGCATTTTTAATTTTTTTTCCTTGACCCTCTAAAAGTATAACTTCAGACTATCAAAGTTCCACTTCTTTATAAAAATATCTCTTCTTTCCAGAATGAAAAAATATAGAATATTCTTTTATTTAAAAAAAAATTGTGAACTGTTATACTATCTGTATATTAGACCCAAAGTCTTTCTTGACATGTTACTTTCCCGTCATGTTTTGTTCTCATTGCCGCAACGCAATCTGAATGAAACTAAACTTATAATTACGATGATTTAGTCAGACTCTCTTAAATATTAAATTTCAAACTGTAAAAAACATCATGTGTGGATTTGCTATACTTCAATCCGTTACCTCAATCCAATGAGATGTGGTGACCATTATTGTACCAAGTCATCTCAGAATAATTTCAACGAAACACCATATATTCAGCGGGATAAATTTGCTTTTATTACTAAAATATTTTGAAATAAAGACATATATGAAGGGTAATTTAATTTTTCTTAAAAAAATTCTAAAGCCTCAACTCTAACATTCTTTATATTAGGCAGACCTGAAGTATAATAAAAGACGAATTTATTGAGTTAGGAAAATTGTTTGTTGTTCAAAGATTTTCATAGATAGAAAGGAAATTGTTTCGTAATTTATTTTTCAGTCAGTATAAAGGAACAGTTCCATTAGAGAAGGAATAAAATTTGAATTTCTAAAATATGATGTAAGAGAAAGGAACAATTGTAAATCAAGTTATTAAAAAAGGTAATAAATCTGTTTTGTTGAAAAAGAAATAAAAAGAGAAGGAATTGACTTAAATTTATAGGAAACTTAAGTCTTTAGTTGAAAAATAAATTACGAAACAATTTACTACTTTGCTACGCGGTGACATTATAGTGACATCACTGTGCAGTCACTTTATCCTGCATTTCAGGCCATATGGAGACTACTTTGAGTTATACTGTGGCAACTATTTACAGTGAAATCACTAAGAGGTCACAAAAAGACTCTCCTAAGTGGTCACCTGAAGTGGCTTAAATTTGATCAAGGCAATACGATCTTCCCCATTTGTGGAAAATGTAACATCAATCATTCCACTCCTCACCATCTTCTTTCTTGCTTGGGGCTTGAAAAGGAGGATTTGACGCAGAGTTCCCTCCTTGTTTTGGAATTTTTTAATGTTTTTGGTCTCATGGATCAGGTTTAGATTATCGGCTAGATCAGATAGGATTAGTAACAACAACAACAAAAAGACTAGCTTGAGTGGTCAAAATGCGGTCAAGGAAGTGATTGGGACCCGTGTGACTCTTTATGTGCTCCAAGCTTATGCATCACTATGATAGTCTGTACCATCTGGTTAGTAGTCGCAAACAACGACTAAATTCAGAATTATTAATAAGCCTAACAAGAGTATCTGCAGTATGTAGCAGACGTAATTCATATACCAGAAAACGCCACACATATGTATCTAAGTCATGGTATAACTGATGCCCTGAGTTGTAGGTACAAACCGAGTGAAAGAGAAAGACAAAATAAGATTCCCTAGATGTGTGAACTTCAGTGGCTGGAAGAGGTCCTAAGAAGAAAAAAACCGCCTTTATATCCTACGAGCCCAATAAATTTTGTTTTCCACGGTAAAGCTTTGATTTCCTATTTCCCATCGTAAACGTAACTTCGGATGAAGCATGTTTTCCTGATAGTAGGTGTAGAAGAATTATTTGTGGTTTTCATGAAACAATACGGCATTCTTCCCAGATTTAAAACAAAAGAATATGCCTTTTGTCTGCAAGAGTTTCATTTTCAACATTTCTATAAAATGAAGAGGTCCCAAAGAAAAGGTTCACCCCAGAATACCATATAACAACGACTTACAGTTGTGTTATTACTTTGTTATTTTGGCCAAACTGAAAATTTAAATCAATTCATTTAGTAATCGTCTTGAAATTCAGAGTTTCTCTTGTCCTTCGCTATGAACTAAGTCCAGTGTAGTTGAAAAAGGAAAATTCCGCACAACGAGAAAAATTTCACTGAAAGACTGCATAACATATAATTATATGAAACAAATATTCAAATTATGTAAGTAACGTGGGCAATTACAAGAGACAGGGGATCATCTTTAATAAATTTCCACGATGTTCAAAATTTTTGAAAAAAATTGTTTTTAACTTTTTGCGTGGACCGAAAACTAAAAAAACAAGTTTATATAATTTTACAATTCTGTGCATATGTTCTAATTTTCTCTAATTTTCCTTTTCATCAGGTTGTGTCAGCAAGAGTAAGAGCTCTGCCAGCAATGCGGAGTGTGATGCCGACAGAAAACGGGCAAGTTCCAGAGGAATCATACCTCGAGCTAAGATAAAAACCGTGAAGATGACTCTTGTCATAGTTTTTGGTAAAAGAACAATGCATACTTTTATATCATATTCTACTTAATTTAATTAATAGGATAATTTATCTTTTGAAACTGCTGTTTACTCGTACCTACCATGTAATTTTAAAGAGACTATATTGAGGGCTAAACAACTCTATGAATGATCGCTGAATATGCGACCGGCACATCTGTCTTTAATATAAAACAGTATCTGAAAGGTCTTTTTCTTACCTCTGGTCTTCTATTTGCACTGAAACGGAAGTAATATTTCAGTCCTTAAAATAAAAAAAAAGATTATATTAATCATCTTATTGAGTAGCATAACATGTGCTATCGAAGTTTCATTAAAATGCTTTTTTCAATTACAAATGAAGCATAAAGTAAGAAATACTTCTTTTTCAGTTTGAATTTTAAAAAAAGTTTCGTGAATACACGTTTAGTTTCTTGAGAAGTTATTTCGCTCAAAACTCCAGAATTCTTTTTATTTATTTTTCTCGAAATATAAGCACACTTCACTAAGTACTCTTAGAGAAATATGCCTAAAGAAATGAATTGTTCAATAAAACTGTAATGAAACTCGCGCAGTTTCCATTTTTCACGAACGATGCTTTGTTATAAAAAAGTTTTATTTTTAGAAACATTTTATCTTATATCCCTCTATTCTATGTTTTTGGACTTTATAATTTATTTCGAGTGATTTCATACAGACACAGCTGCGAGTTTCATAAAAGTAGATAACACTTACAGAACACATAATTTAAATTTTTGATTACTTTTTCTTCAAATAATAAATGTACTTCTATTGTTAAAAGTTCTTTCTTCGACAGGAGGGTGTCTTTTATGAACTAAACAAGATACGCTTGAAAAAAAATGGATTTTGAATGAACTTCTGAATAAAACTCATAGCTCTCCATTTACAAGAATAATATTTAATGTTCCGTTTTTAGAATTGTGCGATGTTGAAATTTTAATCGAAAATTAAGCATAATTCTTTTTTAAATTGAGATGTATCTCATAAGTGGGAATACTTCTTTTTCTCAGAAAGACCATTATACCGTCAACTTCTTTTCCACAAATTATAGGTTCACTGGGTATCAAAAAATTGGCTTGTCAATTTTCTTGAGTTTAAAAGAATTGATATGATGCACTTAGGAAATACAAAAATTTTTTCGACGTACAGTGTGGTCTTGCATTTTAGGTGCTAAAATTACATTTGGATTATTATCTTTTTCTTCTGATAAGTGTCGAGTTTTATCTCACTTTTTAAAAAATGAAAAATTCCTACATTGCTGGTCATCCCAAATGTAGCACCAAGAAAGACAAGACATATCAAAGCCAAATTTTTTTCATATATTGCAGATACTATTAATGATAATTGATTGGAAATACAGCCTCGTTTGAAGTGAGGAAGACGAGAAAATCAGTAATGAGTGTTGCCTCCACGTCTGTCAATAACATATGCGACACGCCGCGGCACTGACTGAAAGAGGCTTTGGATGAGGTGTTGGGGTATGGCAGCCCATGCTACCTCCACACTTAGCCAATGTTCATCTGTCGTACCCGCAGGTGCAATATGCCGGGCTAGGCGTTCTCCAATCATTGACCGAACATGTTCGATGGGCGATAGATCTGGAGAACAAATAGGTTAGGGGAACAATTCAATATGGTGGTCTGAGAGGACATCTTCAACAATTCGTGCAACGAGTGGTCGCGCATTGTCCTGTTGAAACGTGGCCGCGGGCAAGCCCTTAAGGTAAAGAAGGAGAACAGCCTGCAAAACCTCCGACATATAACACAGGCTGGTGAGTGTACCGGTAATGCGTACTAGAGGGGTGCGGGAGTGGAATCCAATACCACCCCATACCATATCACCGAGTGCAGGACCAGTATGACGATGCATAACACAATAGTTGAGCAGCCTCTCTAAACGATGTCTCCAAACTCTAATCCGACCATTGTGGTGCTATAAGCAGAAGCGTGGTTCGTCCGAAAACACAATGCCATGCCATTCGGAATTCCATCTCCCCCGTTCAGTGCATCGTTGCAAACGCAAACGCCTGTGGTTCAAAGTCAAATGTAAGCGAATCAACGGACGCCTAGCGGACAGTCCACTGTGCTGCAAGCGACGTCGCACTGTTCATGCGAACACCGATTGTTGTGTTAAAGACTGTATTCTTTGTGCTATGGGGCACTGAGCTCGGATATTCGGCTATTCGGATGTGGCATTGCGCTCCATCAGTGTCATGAGCACAATATGCCTGTCTTCTAGTGCAGTGTTGCGATGAGACGGTTGCAATAGCTCATGTCGGTCAGTCGTTACCTCCTGCATCCACCGATTCCATATTCACATGACTGTGACTTGGCTACGTCCGAAACGTGGTCGAATGATGCTAGTGTATTTCTCCGAAGCATACTGAAGCTGCACACACAGAAAATCGCACGAGAGAATAATGCACGTTCTTCAAAACGGCTAGCTTTACTCTCTTTATATACAGTTTGTCAGGAGCGCTGCACTCGCCCATGTTGTGCTCGTGCGCTGCAATCCTTATCGTTTGCATATTCCATCGCGGTATACGCATGATGCAAATTTCATGCTGTTTTGTTGCTTCCTTCTTTGTGTTGCATTTTGGACGGCCAGTAGTGTATTTTCCTAAGGGTTGTATGTTTAATTGCTGTGAAATGTTGTCTCAATTAAACATATTGCATGACGTCATTTTTTTCATCACCAGCTTGTACTTAATGTTCTTTAATATTTAATAATGATCCAAATGTAAAATTCCTTTTCATAAAGTCCTGGATTAAATAACATATTGTGAGGCTGTGGATGCATCGACGTCAGTGTGACAAAGTTTGATAGCTTATGCGATTCATGTGTTTTCATTGTGTTCGCTGTTTACGAACATTAACCTATTTATACAGGGTGTTCCAAAATTCGACCGTCAAATTCAGAGGGGAGATAGTAGGCATCAAAACGAGCAATAATCACTTAGGAATGTATGACCGGAAACACAAACCTGACGCTGGACGGCGGTGTTTACTTAATCGGACCGTACCTCTTACCAACCGCACTAGATGGCCGGAAATATCGCATTTTTCTGGAGAATTTAGAAAACTCAAAAGCAAAACAGAATCACAGGAATGTATGACCGGGATCGAAAACGCAAACCTGGTCAGCTTGAGGATAAAAATGATTCAGAAATGTTGGATTTTCATTTCTGCATCATTGTTTTCCTCTAGCTGATCAGGTTTGCGTTTCCGGTCATACATGTGATTCTGTTTTGTTTTTGAATTTTCTAAATCCTCCAGAAAAATGCGATATTTCCGGCCATCTAGTGGGGTTGGTAAAAGGTATCGTCCGATTAAGTAACCAGCGCCCTCCAGCGTCAGGTTTGTGTTTCCGGTCTTATATTCCTATGTGATTATTGCGCGTCTTGATGCCTACTATCACCCCTCTGAGTTTATCGGTCGAATTTTGGAACACCCTGTATTATGCTCCAAATAAAGGAGATATTAATAATTATTTAATTTCCCTCACACCGACATTTACTTCTCAAAATTTTTACTTCAGTCTGCAAAAATATTTTCTTGCAATAACTGGATCCATAAAACATGTTACAACCCGCTTCACGTTATACTGTCAGAAAATAATAACGGAGTGCAGCGATGCACCAGATACATATATTCTGTTAATAAATTGTAATCTAAATGTTATTCTGTTTAGGACACAATCTAACTGTTTATTCTGTGATTTCCAGTGTTTATCATGTGCTGGAGCCCTTATTTTGTTTATGACCTGCTTCAAGTATATGGCAAGATTCCAGACGGCCAGACCACAATTGCAATATCGACTTTTATTCAAAGTCTAGCTCCTCTGAACAGTGCTGCGAATCCGATGATATACTGTCTTTTCTCCACCCATATCTGCAGAAACTTCAGGCAATAATCTCTTTACTTTCTTTCCTCATTAGTGTCCTAAATTACATTTATCGGTGTCATTTTTCTCCTTCATGTTAACAGTGGAATTTCGCACGTTGCCTTATCTGAAATGAGTTGCTTGAAATGAAATCGATAAATTCGATATTACATGAAAATTATTAAGCATGGTATTTATCATAAATCACACCTCATGATTTTCAGATCTTTGGAACGTCCTTTCTTATTGAAAAGAATTTTTCTATAAATATAAATAATCATACTCGGACATACACGTATATAAAAAAAAATTCGTTGTTTCTTAATCTATAACTTTTACTGTTGATGGCCAGGTTTTAAATACGTTCACTTTTCTGTTACTTTTTTTTCGCATCAAGGTTTTTTAGGCCTCAGTTATTCATAGGAGGTAGAAGTGAGTTAAACTAAATTTACGGATCATTTAACTATATCAGATACTTCCGATCAAACAATGTAACTGGACGGCAAGCTGTTAACTTGCGCCAACTCGTGTATCTGGGATATAAGCAAAACTTACGTTCACAGTTTAGTATCAAATTAGCTTTAGAAATATAATGTTATCTATCAGAGATTTCTACGTTAAGTTAATTAAGCAGTGTGTGCTCCAGTAAAGCGTTTCATGTAAATCAGGTGTAATTGGGTACTTTTGAACACCAACTCTATTGTTGTCCACTCAGGTAAAGTGGTATTAAACTCTAGATTTATTATTTGAATTACAGTTTAAATTTCATACCATTTGACCTCGGTAGAATCACGTAACTTCGTTTAGATAGAATTCTATATTTCTTTAAAACTCATATTTCGTGATAATTGTGTGCACGTGCGTTTAACTTAATGACAGAGCGTTTGATTAAATAACAGCAAGGTCACATATTGCTGTATAAAAATAGGAAAAGACAAATCTTCTTAACGTGAGCAAAACCATTTTCCATAGCTTTGCAATCTTTCACAATTACTATTATAACCTTTATCCACGAAACCAACTTGTGTAAGCAGACATAAAACACTTTGTTTTAACATTAAGATTTAGCTACCCTACGATGCATTGATTACGAGCTTTAACATTAGTAGTTGTTGCAAAAATCAGTATTTCCCACCTGCAAGTGTGATTGCGTGCATATTTGAAATTATCAGCAGGTTTAATAAAATGCAGAGACAATTCAGTTTTGTCATTTAAAGCATTCACGCAGAAATAACCTTGAACAAAAGGGAGTTTACTTCGCATGATATGCCTTTGGGAAGGAAAGTTTTATAAAAATGTATGCAAATTACTCCACGGGGAAGACGATTATAAAAAGGCTTTAAATATTAAGCATACTCTTAAAGCGTATGTTTTAGTTTCGACGATAAATATAATGAAACATTGCATGTTTTCTGACATTTTGCATTGTTTTACTTTTTATTTCATCTTCAAGCAAAGAAATTACTTTGTAATAAAAAATAGCCATAATAATTTAATTGCAGTCCAGGAAAACCTTCTATCTCTTTCTAATTATCTTATTTTAGGATCTATGTAATAAATAAGTATACATAAATTTCGTATTGGACTCCGACCTTTATGGTGCCGTTATAAACCGGAACCGTACCCCTGAGCTCACTAGCTTATATGGACCTGAACTGGAATAATTCCGGCCAGGGGGGCATTCAAAACAACAACATAAATTTTGAAAATATGATCCCTTTAGGATGTTATTTATGAACATATTGTATTAAAACAATGAGATTTTCTTAGATCGCCAAGAGTGCAGTGTAAAAACACCGGTTAAGAGACCCTGGTTAGAACCATTGTCCTGGACGACAATCATTGGAAATTAGATAAATTTTGAGCTTATGTTCATTTCCATCTGATGGTTCAGGCATCAAATATCGGAGAAGATACGGATCATACTCAGCCCTCCCTCAGTGGGAATAACGTTCATATACATCCTGGATGAGCCCACACTAAAGTTGAGGGCAATTACTCAGAAGTGTATGCCCGAATGTTGTCGCAAGTAGGTGGGAAAATTACTTTTCTGATTACAGTTTGCTTAAAGCATATTTTAAATTCCGTTCTTTGTATATGAAAGACCTTAATTGCGTCTGTCAAACAAACTGAAATTGTTTCCTTAAAAACTAAATTAAAATTTAAAGATTTTGGAACACATGAGCTCTTTATCTAAAAAGTTATTTTCTATCACATGAAATAGGATTTAAAAAATGCACTTGCTAATCAGTGATTAGAAAAGTAGACATGAAAATTTTCTGAGCCTTTGAATTGCCGATCTTTTAATAACACTGAAATGCATCATTTATTTATTTCTGTATACTTATATACTACTGACACAGAACTATATTATAAGAAAATAAAAGGAATGTAAGTCGATCGATAAATGAAAAAGTTCTTTAGAAACTAAATATGGTGACTAACTTGTAACATAACGCTGTAATGGGATGATAATGGCAAGAATTACATTACAAGTGCAACAATGTTTCTTAGGGAATGTTCAATTTGAATGCTTTTCTCAAAATCTGCTCCACATCAATCAGTTCAGTGTGGCCTGCACTGACATGTGTGATAACAATCAAAGTGATTCGAGGAAACCGGCAGTCTAGTGAAGCACAAATGTGCGATTTGTACGACTTGACTCGTCGCTCGTTTTCAGGCACAGACTACCGAACGTTGATCTTTCATTACATTACATTACAACGTGCCGTCCGGATCACGCAGTGGTTTGGCCTACGAGCATTCTCTGAGTGCCTTTATCTCTAGGTTGGGGATTCTATTCCCGCCTGTCCATGGACAAAAGACTGATACTTGGGAGCTATGTTGGCTCACATTTATGGCTCTCCCATAATTAAGAAGCCTACAAATTCGCGGTGGGGATAGCATCTGCCACGTTGGAAACAACATTAGAACATAATGTTAGAAGTCATTTGCCGCCTTAAGACAGTAATAACGCTACTGTTAGGGCAAAAGGTCGTATGTAAAAATTTTCAAACTACAAAAAGGCGTAAGTTACAGTAATTTTTTTTATTTATGAATTTAATGCTTTAAAAGTTATGTTGTACATTAGTTACCATGCAAATAGCAGAGAGAAAAATATGAATATTATACTAATAAGGAATTAAGCAGTTTTTATGCTCTCCTGCAAAGTACACAATTTTTATATACGACCTTTTACATTAACAGTAGCGATATGAAATTCATTACCGCATATACAGGGAATGAAAGCTTTTATTATTTAATTTACTTTATGGTTAGTTGAGTGTCAATTGATGTTGCTTTTCATTTGAGTCGGTTTGCTTTAATTCTGTCGCTTTCTCCCAAAAGACTGCCCTATTGCAACTGGATTGCCCAGAAACTCTGCTTTTGCTTCCCGTTCGTTCAACGTCCGATGTCTGAAAACCTCTCCCGAGCTTCTGAATACACCACCATGACCGAAACCATGAGTCACAGAAATTCGACATTTCACCAGCCAATGTCCATGCACCGTGGTGGACGGTCGGTCGCCAAACAAGCTTCAAACCACTCAGACCAAGAACATCGCAAAGGTGTTTTGTTTCAAGACATTGCTGTGACCAACAATTACAGGAATTCTAGAGTGTAATTTTGAAATCGGATTTTTTGTTTGTATGTGCAAGGAAATGGTTGAGGATAGTCAAGTATTTATTTACGAAAGTAGAGAACCAATCATTCCTTAACGTTGAGGAGCTTTTTAGTTGTTTCAACTAGAGCATCATTTGAAAAAAAATTTCTACAATATTTAATAGTTAGCACCTTTATAGAAAAGTCAATTTTAAGTGTAATATGTACGACACTAATTGATTATAATACGTGATAACAATTTTTAAGCGTTTTTTTTCTGTAAAATACCCTCACCTTAGTCTGGTATTCCTTAATTTTGAGGAATTTCTCATTATTATTTAAAAAAAGAGTTAATGAATATCATATAAAAAAGAAATAGGGCGGAATTTTGTATAAATACTTATGATAATTTTCCTTAATATTAAAGCTTGTGTCTGTTTTATATACTAAAATATATTTGTTTCAATTGAACATTTTTTCCAGTTGGTTTTCATAATATCAGCTGAAAATCTAAATAGGGAATTTATACTAAATATCTATTTGGAAGTAATGTCTTTTGCATTACAGTATATATATATATATTAATTTCTAAACTTATAAATGAGAAATAAAAATTAAGAAATTTTCGCATGTGAAATACCTTTCTCCCAATTTTCTGAAATAATTATAATTATTACCGATATAATAATGCAACAATTTCAAAGCATCTAAATCAAAATGAATCAAACTGTTCAAATAAAAGACAATAAAAACTGTACAAACAACATACATTAATTTAAACTGAAATATATAGTTTTGAAAACACGAAAATAGTCTTTCCTCGTAAGTTATGCAACACTATAGATTGATTTACATGTGCAATAACTGTCTTTTAGAATTGATTCATAGTGTTTATCTCGTACGGTGAGACTTGATATGAATACTTTCCAAAACAATGCAATCGAATTGAAATCAGAGTATAGTGTCAATATAATATTTATTTTTTCATTTAAAATACACTCCAATTTCTTTAAAAATTTGCTTTAAATTAATCCATCTTCTTTTAATACGTAAATCCTGTCAGTGTAATGAACAGTTCCTGATATCCATTCCTCAATGCGTTTCATCTAAAATTGTTCTTAATTTTCAATAAATTTCCTGTTTCTCTTAAATTTCTGTAATAATATTCATTAAATGTTTGTAGTATGTGTGTATTCAGAAACTGATTTACTGTATTTTAATGGAACATATTTTGAGAAGATCATTTTCTTATGTTTTTCATAAAAGTAAAGTTGGATGTTCTATGCATTTTCAATAAATTTGGATTGCAATAAATAACAGGATTGCTTTAATGAAAGACACTTCTGATTGTTTCGTTTGGTCATGTACTATATTGTAAACATTTCATAAATGTCAAAATCTAAAAATTTGTCTTAACATTGCTTACCGGCAATATTATATAAATATATACGCAAGTGTGGGACAAAAACTGAAATTTTAGAATAAAGTACTGCATTTTTATTTTCTGATATCTTTTTTCTTTGTTTTTCTCCAAGAATACAAGAAAAAATTATCAATCTTTTATTTACAGAAAACATTTTCTATGATGAAAGTTTTACTAGGTTTTATAAGTTGTCTATGCATATAGGAAGTTCATAAAGACTAATAATATTTATTCCACACTAAAATCAATGAAAATTCAGTGTAAGGCGAAAACGCAAACACACGATAAGTCAAACTTAGTATCAAAAATCTAGAGATCACTCACGCACATAATTTAAGATTTTTAAATATGCTAAAGTTTAGTAATAGATTGATGATTTGAATCCCAATCTAATTTTCTAGGGTTGATATTCTTGAATCTTTTGCAATTGTTCTCAAAGATTCATGAGGTTCATATGCAAATGATTTCAAAGATTTATATATTTTATTTGGCTTTGAACATGCATAGAATTTATGATTTCAAAGATTTTTCATTTTATGATTAAAACTCTTTAAAATATGGCATAACGTTTTTTCATACAGTCTCTCGTGTTATTTATTTATATTTACATCAAATGGATTTCCAACCATTCAGAGTCGCACTTGGGTTGGAAAAATCTTACTCATATGGCCTTTTATTTTTCTAAATTTTTGCAGAAAGATATAAAATATTAATCCTTTTGTCACCCCTGTCAGTGTTTTTAGTGTTCATTATTTCATATATATATATATATATATATATATATATATATATATATATATATATATATATATTATTATTATTATTAAGTTTACAAGATGATAGATCATCAGAGATCGCTGGAAAATGCACGAGCAATCAAGGCTATTGTATAATAACTCTACTGGATTCGCTCACAATGTTAATCTATGAAGAAAATTTGTCTACTACTTACAGCTATATAAATGCTAATAATCCAATAAAAATGGCATTTTCGGATAGCCTGTACTTTTCTGCACAATACAACAGGATTCATTTGGTAAATTTCGTCCACCGGAGGAATTGATGAGCGTTTAAAATACACTGTACCAGGTTTTATTCCCGAATAATTTAAATTTTAAACTATTATTTGCATTTCTAAAAAAAAAAAAAAGAAAATGCCCCTACGTGTAAAATTTCTCTCTCTATTATGGAGTACAATTAGAAAAATCTTTCAATCCAAGTCGACAAAACTTAGACCCATTTTCTCCAGAGGTTAATATGTAGATGAGTGAATCGAATAGGGTTGGTACAGAGGCCTTAAGTAATTAAGATTTCGGGAAAATAATATATCTGTGCATTTTAAATTTTTACGTTGTGACCATTATATCTGCTATACGTTACTACAAATGGAGCTTATCTTAATATGAATCTCAATAAAAATGCATATTTATCAGCGATGAGTTCCGTAAATATTTCTCCATACGCACACGATGAAAGTAACGTGAAATACTTCAGATTAATATCTTCTTCTTTATCACCGTGCTCTCAATATGTATCATGTTGTTGTAATTTATTGTATGTATGTTATGCTCAACTTTGTGGGAAATTATATCTATTTCAAACGTGATGTGAAATATGTTATATATATATGTTGTTGAACAGCACCTGTAATGTACGAAATGATGTAATATGTAAAGCGTGCATTTTTTGTAAATACAAATGCTTGTTGTTTTTCCTTTTAATTTTTACAGAATTCTTCAAACTTTCATTAAAAATATTAATTCCGTCAGTAAAGTTTAAATATTCAATATGGTTTTTTACTTATAAGTTTTTTTTATATAAATGTGTGTCCACAATTTTTTGGAAAGAACACAATATCAGATGAGGCATGTCAGCTTTCATTACATATATTGGTTCATTATTAATATAATTTTTATATCCTCTTTATAGTAAATAATGTTACGTTCTTCAATACGGAGTCATACAATATGTCGTTTATTGAGGCTCTACGACATGTAATGTTTATGACATCAATGTAAAAAGCAAAAACATAAAATATATAATTTTTTGTACAAATAAAGTATCTATCACCTGTAAAAGCTTATGACATCGACAAAAAGCACTACTACAATGATGATTTGTGACGACGTATAGTTAATGATGAGAATAACACTATTCTTAAAAAGTCTAGAATAAAGTTCAGCCATGTACTAAAATTTAAGAGATTCTAACATTTAATTTTGGATCATCTTCCTATGTCAGGTCTGAAAGTATAGGCATTAGTATGCTATTCTTTTGAAAGAGCAGAAGCTTCTTTGATAAAGCAGACATTTTACCACACGCAATACAAGAACTTATGGATATGCTGTACGTGTATTATTTAATCGTATCCATATCAAGGTTAATTGGTCTATACCCATATAAATACCATGATCGTGCAATAGGAACAGAGTTCTGTATCGTATGACCACATCAAAATTTAATACACGTGGATCACACAATCATGATCTACTTGGTTATGCTAGCTAGATATGATGCTTCTAAATTCAGCACTGCGAACACTTCACAAAGAAAGTAAACTAACTCTTTAGGAACTAATTATCCTGATGTAATACGAGGAAAAAACAATATATCAGGTTCAAACATGAATTCAAAAAGATAGAAAAGAAAACCTAGCATAATGATTATATATGATACCTTATATGTGATACTGTCTAGCGAAAGCAGTGTGGTAGCAATCTATAGATCGTTCATATTACATTATAAGCATCAGTGAGAGACTATGCTGGCACTGAAAATTTTTAACCTATCTAAGGCCTCATTAACTTTATACCCAATCTCGATGAGTTCTCGGATTCGTTGAAAATGTTTCGATGCTAGTCACGCTAATAATTACGATTAAACGGCCTCTTAGACGCTTTGCGTTATGATTATTTGCTAACTAAACTTGAGACTGACAGGAATGATCATTTTTATGAGAGCTAGTCAAAAAGTATTAGCTTCTGAGCTTACATGACTTATCTCAAATGAAAAGTGTTAATTATTTAAGAGTATTAAATATATTACAAAAGGAAACATTAGTGAAATAAAATGAGAGAAAAAACCTTTTTCATTTGATGAACACTGCATAAAATTTCAAAACCATAAATGATGAGATAGGGCTTCTACATAAAACAGTTAGCAGTTTCTTAAATATAAATATCATTTTAAAACATTTAAAATGAAATACAACTAAATTTCTAATAACTGAGTCCAGAAAAAATGAATTTCTAATAACTAAACTACAAATAAAAATATATAGTGAGAGACTAGATGATAGACTGATGTAAACAGCCTTCTTAAAAACTCTTTAATAACTGCAGTATATTCATCATCTTACGATTTGTGTATTTGGTAGCACTGTACTACGAATTGGACAATTTTTATTGACATCACGACAGATATGTTTCCACTTAACAGTACCCATATTATCAAACACAAAAAAACCTACACCCACATGCCCACACCTGACACATGCATATATGTACAAATATATTGGCTTATAGACATACATATATGTATATATCACGTTACACAGGTCTATAGACAGCTCAATATAGTTCCACTTTGTATGTTTGGTACAATTGGAATATATTCCTATGGAAAATTAACAATTTGTTAAATGCACTCTTTAGCTTCTAAGCTTATACGCAATATTTACAAAGAAACATACATAAATAATCTAAATTGGTCCAGTCCTCCTTCATAATTTCTTTAAGAGGACCTGCCAGAATTTTTTATGACCCTTTTATACGATTCACGGGTATTTTGTGTTCCAAAATATAAATTTTTAAAAATTAAAAAAAAAAAAAAAAAATTAAAAACTAAAATTCTGTTATCAAATTTAAATAACACATTACTTTGAAAAAGTCTCGGATAAAATTCTTACAATAACGAGCTAAATATTTTAATAACATAAGCTTTTTATCTATATAATTTCGCACCCTGCGGTGATACCCCTTGCATGTGAAAGCTTCCACACTATCGCTTTAATCATATGCTTATAAACTACTTTGCGAAATGTTACTGAAATGTGAGTCTATTCGGTTTGTCATGTTCAAGTGATAGCAATTGTCTTATGACTGAAATATCGTTGTTGTAAGTGTAATCCTGTGTAGATATCAGGACAATGCCAAGCATTTTGCACCAAAACGAAATTATTATGGTTGATAAACATAGCAGTGGTATTAATTAATAAACATTAAATTGCTTTTTATTTTGAACATTTTCTTTCTGCTGAGTGTTATGTGCAATTTATATTAATCGACGTTATTCTAAATTCTAATCAGCGGTTGGACAAGTTTATTAATTTTCTTCAAACAAAATATATGATTTTGTATACATTGATACATGTTTATTATTATATTACTCCATATTTATATCCAAAATGAAATTATGATATTTTAAATAAATATGCCTTTGTTTAATAAAGCGCAAACTGAGATTAATTGGATATTGATTATATTGCTAAAATAAATGCTAAAAACCATTGCACTTATGATGTTTGTAAAGAAAAAAAGAGCGGGCTTTTACTTTTTCGATCTCTGATTAAAAATGAGAACACAGCATATAAAAAATATTCATAAAAAGGTTAATTGTTTGTTCCATCTAATATGTTTGTAATAAATAACGAGCTTTCAAATTATTTTTACACCAGCCATTTAAAGTGCTATTAATTACATTTAAATATTACAGAATTACTCATGAGGAAAAATATTTTTCGTTTAATTTAAAAATGTCTCCTACTTAAAATGCTCATTTTAAGTAGGACTCAAAGGGATTTTTTAAAAAAACCTAGTATTTAAAAGAACATTAAATTAATAGTATTTTCTATAACTATTTTAATTTATTCATAAGATGCACATTTATTATTTAATTAGAGACATTTTTTAAAAACGCTTTTATGATTTGTTCCTATAGAAGAGAATGTAACTGTTTTGTTAATATAACTCCAATTAAGAAAAGATTTAGAACGTATTTTGAGTGATGAATTGGACATGTTATTTATATTTATTTTTTGAACTTGTCAAACTAATTTAATTAGAATTTTTTTTATTAATGTGAGAAATATGTAACTCAATATTGTATAATGTGTGGAAGTGGAATCTTAAATTTGGTATATATTGTACTTATCGTGAGTGATGTAAAGTAATAAATATTTGTTTAAAATATTCAGACTCGTCATTTTTGTGGAGGTTAAGAATTCGTCACGTTGTCGAAATTCATTTCTCACCGTAAATTGCTAATCATTTCAGATGCATAATTTTTCTGACAAAGATCAAATATTTCTCCTATTTGTTGTTTGTCTTTTTCTTCATGGTAACTGAGTCTGGAGTATGAATAGAAATTGATCGATCAGGGATCTAACATGTGGATCTTTATTTACTCACTGAGTCATACAAATTCTGTATAATGTCTTCAGACATTTCGTTCCATATTTGCTGTAACCTTGCCTCTAGTTCGTTCAAACTCGTGGGATGCCCAGCTCGTCGTCCCAAATGATCCCAGATATGTTCGATTGGAGACAAATCTGGGGATCGGGCAGGCCAAGGAAGGGTAGTAACAGTGCGGAGACAGTCTTGTGACACCCTTGCCGTCTGAGGCCGAGCATTGTCTTGTTGAAAAATGGCTCCTGGGAGCCGTTGCATGAGTGGCAACACATGTGGTTGCAGGATTTCATGAACATACCGCTGGGCTGTCATGGTGCCACGGAACAATACTAGGGGTGACCGTGTATTGTAGGCAACGGCACCCCATACCATCACACCAGCTGTGGGAGCGATGTGTCGCTGTACAGCAAAGGCAGGATTGAAGCGTTCACCACGGGCTCTCCACACACAAACACGATTGTCATCACTTCCGAGATTGAATCTGGATTCGTCGCTAAAAACGACCTGGTTCCATTCCGCTGCAGTCCAGTTTCCTCGTGAGCGGCAAAACTCCAAACGGAGGCGTCGATGGGTGGGCGTCAAGGGCAGCACACGTAATGGGCGCCGCGATACCAACTGTCCTTTAGCCAGGCGCCTTCGTATGGTTCGAGAAGACACAGAGGCCCCTAGTGAAGGTGCTACCTGTGCCTGGATGGCGGCCGATGAAGCAGTTGGCTGTACGCGTGCATTTCTTACGATGTGGCGGTCTTCTCGACGACTGGTCTGTCAAGGGCGTCCTGAGCCTGGTCTTCGTGTACATGACATCTCTCGGGTCCACTGGTCCCAACACCTCCTCACAACACAATCAGAGCGGCCTAATTGACGAGCTACTCGCCTAGCTGACCACCCAGCTTCCATCATCCCGACGATTGTCCCCCTCTCAAACTGCGACAACTGCTTATATTGTCTTCGAACACGGCGTAATGGCATGTCTATCTCAGCTCTTCCTTTGTAAATGATTCAGCACACTCAAACAAGCTTTGGTTACTTGTTTTATACTCCACAGAGTACGATGTTCAACGCCCTCTACCGGCTATACGTAATGCGCAATCACGCTGCATTTCTAATCATTTGCATATCTCCCCGACATGTACCTTCATTGCAAGTTTCGTTACGATCCCGCAATTATTTCTTGGTGCGCTAATTTTTTTGTCCATGATTGTATATATATATATATATATATATATATATATATATATATATATATATATATATATAATAAATACGACGATGAATGTATGCAATTGATGTAAAAAAAAAATTATATTTATAAAAGAATCGTGAGGGATATTTTTATAGACAAAATAATGTAGAAGAAAATATTCAAATTAAATCTAATAGGACATACTAAAGAATATAGTACAGTTAATATAGTACAGCTCGAAGAACATATCTTTTACTGTATTTTATTATTTTTTGGATAATGTCCAATCGTCTGCCGCATTAGCAAGAAAAAAAATTTATTTTTGTCTATTACGTTGTTATGCACGTGACGATAAATTAATTTAAAGTACCAGAAAAAGCAATCACGTGATCAGCATTTAATAAATTAAATTCTAAAAATTAGTCTTTAAAAATTCACCAAAAATCAGAAAATAAAGGATTCGAAAGAGATTTCATTTTAAAGGAATTTTTTTTATCTTTCCCGTTATATAAATTTCATAACCCGCAAATTATTATTTTAAATTCAAACTTATAAAAAGTTAATAAAACAGCTTAAAAATTTAATTTTAAAAAATCTAAGAAGAATTTTTCAAAAATCTTTCTTAGTGCACCTCTAAACTATAACAAGAATCAACAGCAAAATTTCAGTCACTCGGTGAGTCAGTCAGTACGGAACTGTTTTATATATATTTAGATTACTAGGGTTTCCAAAACGGATATATCCGTATCCGTTATATGCGGTTTTTTTAATTCTTAACGGTATCCAATATTAGTCCAATATTTTCCGGAGATCCGCAACTTAAATTTTTAAAATTTCCATATGAAATAGGCGTTGGAATTTTAATTTTGACATAGTATTTTTTAATTTTGGAAAATATTTCTGAAATCAGCTTTCAAAATTCATTCAAGTATACACATTGTGCATGAATGGGGGAGATCGCCTTTTCACTTGCAAAAATGCACTGATTTTACTACCAAGCTTAATGTGTTGTCATACGGTTAATTTGTAATTTATTTGAACCAATCTTTTAGGATGAATTGTACAAATATTTATCTATTAGAAAATAAAAACAGAATTGGTGGGAGATTATTAGGAATTATTTTATGTAAAAAATTTAATGTTTTATGAATAATGAATGCATTCCTTGCAGATTTTTTTTAAATTTTAAGAGATATATATTAAATTATTTGTATGTATTCGAATCATAGGTTATACTTTAATTTACACCTAAAATAATTACCATATTTCACACAAAAATATTTTTTCAGATAAATGTATTATGATGTACAAGAAATATCTTAAAATATTTTCACAAAAAATTGCTGTAAAAAGAATTTGTAATATGTACTTACTTAAATTTAGGTGGAAATTGTATAAACATACTAGATATACATGTATACAAAATTTTAGCAATTTATGACCATTAGTTTTGAAGAAATAGTTCAAAACTGATGGTCAACAAGTTTGAAATTACAGTTTTTAGAAAAGCCATTTAAAGTTTCTATAAATTACTGTACTATTAGATTAATAGATTTGGCCATAAAATCTGTTCTAATTGTAGTATCGACATAATTTTTTTAAAGATTCCTTACATCCCATTCTTCAAAATTAAATCATAATAAAAAATTTAGTTTTTCGAAGGTTTTAAGGTGATCTCCCCCCTCAAAAACAAAAGTTTGCATTAAATTCGTATAAAGTTGGAAACAAAAGTTTTGGCAAGTTAACTTTTAGTTTTCAGGATTAAATATTTTAAAACTTTTATTTAATTATCCCTCGAAAATGTCATCGAAAATACTATTTTCTTCTGTTTCGGATTATTTCGAAAATATAATAAAGGAAGAGGAAGCGCAATGTCAATCTACAATAACAAATGCCAATGGATCGATTATTACTATTTAAATATTATTATTTAAATTTTAAAATACTCTTATTTAAATTTTTAAAAAATAATAAAATTTTGTAATATTAAATTTAAAAGCAATTAAAGTAATATTTATAAAGTTCAGTAATATTCACTTTTATTCCGTTATCCGGTATCAGCCAGATAATTTTAAAATTACTCGCACTATTCGATAACTGAGATTACAGAAAATCCTATCCTAGTGTACTTGGGACATGAAAATTAAGATCTTATGGAGCGGCCATTTTTGGTCATCGAATTCTTGAAATTGTGCGGTATCATGGACCTAATCTAGTTCTGCTGGGTGACAGGGATCAGCAACAACAGCACAGAAAATACGGATATTTGGAAACCCTACTCATTACACTCAGACTTATATGATCTTCAGGTTTTGTTCTCAGTAAAAGTGTGCAAAATGAAAAAAAAATACTTTTTTTATTTCAAACGCAGAGCACACTTAACTACAAAAGTGGTTATTCGTCTGCAACTTACCACACAGCACAGGAATCATTGAATGTCCAACTTTAGAAATCTTGCCTCCCAAATTGACGATCAAGGCAGCATGTTATTAGGTGATCAAAAGTCCATGATTAAGTCCGTATTGCAAAGATGGTTACCCCTGATCCCTAATTTACGAAAGTTTTAAGTAAAGCAGTCTGTCCCATTGATATTTGGAGAGCTGCAACAGCCTTCATTCTCAGTCAGTCCGGTAATAACAGGTTTGGAATTTTCCCACAAAGTCTTGTTATTGTGCAATCTTTGGAGGAAATTTTGGGGATCATCTGCTGGACAATAGTGGCAGCCGAACTATGTAAAATATGATTGCTGAAAATCTGCAGGTTTAAAAATAAATAAATAATCTTTGCACCTCTCACGGCCATCTTTGTATCTCACGAGAGTATGGAAGATTGCAAGAGGGAACAATTTTTCCTTCAAAAAGTGAGTGATGATGAAGGAATTGTAACTTTACTATATTAAAAACACTGGATTTTCAAAGTTAAAGTTTTTTTTAGAATGTATATTTTAAATGTCAGGGAGCTTATCGTTAAGTATTCCGTATTTCAGTGGGTTTTTCAGAAAGTTTAGGATTAAATTTTCACCGTAAATACTTACCCGAAATACAATACCGGAAAATGAAATTGCAAGAGCAAATAAACTAACTTCTTCAGGCATTTTGTACTAATGTTTGGTGTTTTCTAAGTTTATACCATTAATATACGAAGAGCAGATAAGTTCTCCGAGTATAATCTTTGTGGGTAACTAATAATTCTCTTTCTGGCGAAAACCAGCAACATCAATATTTTCTAGATTAAGCTTTCAAACACAGTAATTGATTTTCTGACTGTCAAACATTATTTTGGATTTTCTTTTTGATCCGATGAGAGGGAGATAAAGTTATGTTCATGTATTTTCAATGTTGTGAGATATATTTTCATAGAGTAATATCAACATTGAAATAGTATAGGCATGCACAGAAAAATATTGTAATTAAATCTTTCTTATCCCAGATCTGTTCTACGTTTAGAATCAGCACAACTTGAACTAAAGATGTAATTAGTCTTTATATTTAGAAATGATGATGTATACGGTAACATATGAGCAGAAAATTACAAAATATTTTTGATGATTACATATTTTGAATACAAATAATGTATAACATTAAAATCTTAAATTCGTACTTGAAAGCAATTCCTTAGAAAACACTTCTTTAGTATATTTACGTACTCAATATTTCTGAGGATAATAATCTAAAAAACTTTTAAATATATACTGCTTGCATATTCTTTAAGGAGAACCTTAATATAAACCTCTATACGGATATTATGGTAGCACACATATTTATTTATTCTACATAATCCAAAACGCTCTGCTATACCTTCGAGGAAATGAGATTTTCACTATTTCATCTACTGGTAAATTGCAATTCCTTTATAACAAAGAAAAAATTAACATCACATCATCTGAGATACAATCTCAGCTTCAGACATTTGAAAATTAGTTTTCAGTACTCGTGCAGCTCTTGCAGTCTGTCGGAAAGTAACAAGATATTGCCCAGAAAATTCCTGTAAAATATTTAATAACGTGGATCGGGGTCTAATCCCGGGTCAAGAAATTAATGCTACAAAGTCTCATAACATAACACTTTTGCATTTCTAAAAGGACGGGAAAATTGTATCCCAGAATGCAATAAAGTATTCTAGAGCGAAACAATTTGTGCTTTCCTATTTCCCAGATTATCTGAAGGGATACGTCAGTATTTTAACTGTGCATTTTATATAAGTTACAATGCAACCTTTACATGGAAAGATCAAGAGATTGAAAGCACTAAGAATAATAATTTGATAAGAGCCTCACTGGCAATGTTTTAGAAGTGAAAGATTAATCTAAATGTATAATATAAGCTGGTGCTCATATTATACCTGTAATCAAGAAAGTATTGAAATTACAAAATATTTTAAATTAAAAAATGGCTTGTCCGTTTTCATTCTTAAGGCTGCTGTGTTCCAACTCTATTGGATTCGCTCACCTCAATGTTAACTTATGGAGAAAATTTGTCTACTATTTCAAGCTACATACATGCTAATCATCCAATAAAAATGATATTTTCAGATAGCGTGAACGTTTCTGCACATTGCAACAGGATTTTATAAATTTCGTCCATGAAAGGAATTTATGAGCGTTTAAAACACACCATACCAGCTTTTTCTGACGAATAATTTAAATTTTAAAATGTTATTTTCATTTTTATTAAAAGCGAAAACTGCCCCAAGGTGTAAAATATCTTTCTCTATTAAAGAGTACAATTTTTTAAATAAATCGTTCAATCCAAATCGGCAATCCTTGGACACATTTTCTCCATTAGATAACATTGAGGTGGGGGATCCAATAGGGTTAGTACATAGTAGCCTTCAAGCGCATGATTAGTACTTTTCTCATTCCTTATGCTTTAACTGTCTGAGTAGTGGATCATCGCACATGCGCCAGAATCGCACGCTTGGGGTCTCAGAAATTTAGCAGCTTCAAAAAAGAGATAGATACATTCTGCGCATTTTTTTATTAAGTAATAAATTGGTTTGATAGCATTACTTAGTATTTAGAACAAAGGGGCTTCAAATCTTGGTTGCGCCAGTGCTTGATCCGCCACTAAACTGGCTTTGCATTTTTCGCTTTGCATCTCTCAAAGGCTTATTGATTTGGTTTGGTTTGGAGGGCTACATTCAACATTTTGCTACACGAGGGGTAATTATACCGGGACCTACAGTTTTAAAGCCGATTCCAAATGGCTACAAACATCCATTCCAATAGTGGGACTCGAACCCACAGGATCTGAACCGAATGCCAGCGCCCTAGCCATTCGGCCATCACCTGGTAAATGCTCATTGGATTTAGAAAGAAAGAATCTTAATAGCAAATGAAATCCACACTCTGCTAGAAGCACAATCAAGAGAAGGAGAAAAATGCATTTTAAGCTAAAGTGTATGAGATAGGCTGGAACAATATACACTACTACTCAGCTTGTAGACCAATTAATTATTTAACAATGTGGGGTCCCGGTATCGGCATCTTTACACGCTTATTTCAATTCATATTCAGTAGTCAGATTCATGTTCTTTATGTGTTATCTTTTAATACCTTAGTTACCGAAGATCCTACCTTACTTTATTATTGCAGAGAGTTTCCGTAAAGGATAAGTGTTCTACTGTTCTCGTTGGGATATCTTGGAACCCTAACACGAATTAAGAAATTTACAAATTTAAATTGAATTATTTTTTCCTTGGATTTTTCTATTTTTTTTAACGTAGGATTACGTCCTCCACAACGGCCCTCCGGAGAATAAAATTTCAGATGTTCTACGTAGCGAGTTATAATTTTGGCAGAGCGCCAAACCCAGTCTATATCGCTTGGGCAAGCAGTAAACAGTTACACAGAAAACTACCAAAATGCATCAAACTTTTGACGCACATACATTATATATATATATATATATATATATATATATATATATATATAGAGAGAGAGAGAGAGAGGTAAAAAACGATAAATATTACTACGTTAATAACCCGCAGTCATATTTTTAGAAGAGACTACCTAATTTTTTTATTTATAACTCTTAATTAGATTGACTATTACAAAGACCCAATCTATTTCCAAGTATTTTGATATGAGTAATTATTGTTTCTGCATATGTTGAATTCGGTGAAACTGAAGAAGCCCAAGAGAAAAGTCCCACGATGCAAATGCAACATCGTATAGTTCCAGATATGGGAAAACAGTTCAATTATTTAGCAGCATGCACCATGATTGGGGAACTGAAGCAGACCTCCTATTGAAGAAGCCAAAATAATTTCAAATTCCAGTCCAAAGAGGGTTGCGTCTTTGGGATGCGATCGGATCCAGAAGTACTTCGTTTATGATATATCTGAAAGCTGGCGCAGATTCCATCTTACGATATCCCTAAGTATTAGGAATGTTTCTGTGTGCATTACTTGTTGAAAGGTTCTGGAGACAAAATGTAACTTTTTGTGTAACTTTTGGAAGGACTTTCTCTGGAATCTGGGAAAGGGTATGTAAAAGGACGAGAATCGATCCCCCATTATTATCCAAGGTAACACGCCAATGTTGTTGTTGTGAATATCTAAGAAGAAAACATGGCAGTGTTTTCATTATTCAGCTAATCATACCGGGGAAATAACGTTTTGTAATAATTGTTGCCTCAAGAAACTTTTTCAAAAATTATCATTACTCAATGATAACATTTATTTTTTATTATCGTAACTTTTTATTACTTTTTGCCTCTAGAGAAGAAATTTTATTTCTTTTGTTAGCTCCTTCATTGATCATTATAATACTATAAATTATAAGGCTTTTAACTTGTAAAAAATAATTTTTGATAATAACAATTAATTTTTAACTATAATACTTAAGGGCTTTAATGACTTAATTTTCCTAAATATAATACACTCTTTTATGAAACAATCTTTAAACCATTTAAAGGAGAACGTTTTCTGATTAAAGATGTGTTCTTATGATGTTAAACGCTTTCAATTCAGTTTACATGTTAGCAGGAGATGTTTTTATTCCTGGACATCATGAGTAGGAGCTTTCACAGCCTTGGGATTCTACAGTTATTCAATTTATATCCAAAAAAAGGCAAAACTCACTAGAATCCATAGCTCAAATTCTTACGGATTTTTTTTCAGCATTGATATTTGGGCTCATCAAACAAATTCAAACAATTAACTGCAGCAGTAAACAAAGTAATGAGTTATGAGATATGACAAATATGTTCTAGGAGAAATTATTCAAAAATCTCGAGTTATCTAACTCTTCACACCATGACCATTTTCACCTAAAACATTACAACTGACTTTATCTTTTTGTAATTTACTTCCATAATAGCTAACGAACAGATGTTACTCCCGATCTAAACGAAGATATAGAAAATGAAGATAGATATTCAAATATGCTCTTCATTTCGTTTACTCTAAGTACCATTTTGACAATTTCATGAAGATATTCTCTTTTAAAATCAGTGCTCCATCGACCTACTTCTGTTAGATTGTTTTCCAGAATTATTCCTGACGACAGTCTGTAATAGTTCTATCTGTTGTCAGTTTATTCAGCATAGCAGAGAGCTCTATTCCCTGATTAAACAAATACCTAACCATTGTCTTTTTTTCATCAGAAGCTTCGGGGTATAACACTAGGCTAAGAGAAAATCTCTTACGGGTCTGTAGGTCTTACATTCAAACTCTAATATGGTGTAGTCCTCGGAGAATCTTACACCCTAATCCCTCTGTCGCGTTGTCCCAGGTTATCACATGCCAATAACCAATACCCTTTGTGTGGTACGGTGATGAGAAACTACTTGTTTGAGGGAGACAGTTTTACAGACTCCCATATAATTGTGTTCATTAAACAGTTGTCGTGGAACTATGGTTAGTTGAATATTAATCAACCCCTTTTGCCATGTAATACATTATTAATCGTCCATTGAACCACATTTTCAGATTCATGCCAAGGGAATTTGTACCTTAATTAGTTCATTTTAATAGTCCTTGTCCCTTTTTATCATTTAAAAGATTTCGTACTTATATCACCCTATTATCAAACAAAGCGTAGACAATTATACTGATAATTCACCTACATATCGTTATCATGAAAATTACATCTTTCCCAAGCGTACTATATCTGAAACTTTACTAATTTAGGATGACATTTACTTTTGGTCAGACTGATACATATCCCTCTTCCACCGAATTTTTGCTCATACACCATTAACAGGAATGAGAATCTAGTCATAATACTCAGTGTAAACATTGTTTTGGCGTATTATTTGATATGCATGTGTGTAAGTATATATGAATGTATGTAAATATGTATATATTTTGGTGAATCCGGAGGTAACTTTCTCTGAGACTTCACTGAGAACCGCCGAAATTTTTGACTATGTTTTGTATCTGGGAGCCCCATACAGTGAGTCCACATTGCTCACTTGGTGCCAACTCAATTTTATTAGAGCATATTCATGGTTGACATCTGGAGGGCTTGCTCCTTCCTCATCTACTGACCTCATGGATTGACTTTCCGGAGTGTGGATTTAACATGCTCATAACCAGTGATCGTCAGGATTCGAACTGAGCACCCCCAATACGAAACTCAATGAGCTACCACTAAGCCTCATGTAAGTATATATGTATGTAAACATATATGTATTCATGAATGTATGCATGCATACGTATCTTTATATGTGTTCCCAAATATATGCTTGATCAACGGCTATAAGTATGCTCCCTTTTAAGATGTCAAATAATTCTTAGGAATTATAAACTCTTAACTTTTGCTAACATCTTCTATATAAAAATTTTAGCTCCTATTGTCAGTTCATTATATAACAGTACAGTAGAAGGTCAATGAATAAAGCATTGAAAAAAATGATGAAATTGCGCATGTAAGCATGTATAAAGGCATTATGCATGACAAAATTCTATGACAAAGAAACATTAATTTCTACTTTTGTAATAAAGAGTCAACTGATTTTATGTACTTTTCTGTAACTTTATTTAAATTTCCAACATACTTGAGATATTTAACTGAAGTTTCAATTAAAGTCTCAGTAAAAATTACACAAAGTCAACAAAAGAATTTCCTTTCATCTCGATTTCAAAGAAAATCAAAATTTTGTTTCCTTTACAAATCAAAATTTGCCAAGAATTTTGATACAGTGTGCAAAGGATTGAAGGTGCTACTGCTTATGCTTTTTTATGCTTATTCGTTCCTGAACCTGTAATATTTATTTAATATAAAATAATTAAAATTTATCGTGACATATTTTAAAACGTCTTTCAAGCTCGGGTATAAATATATTATAGGTAACTGCCTCAGAGAGATAGAAAGAAAAAGAACAGTTGACAATAAAAGTTTAGAATTCAAATTTTATTTATTCCCCTGTCTATCCTTTTCAATTACATTTCAATATTTATAAATTCATAGAGTTATGCTTTATTACTTAAGACAGGAATTATTATAAATATCTATAAAGAAAATTCAAAAACTATTTCTCCAAGAATATGATACATGGAATTTCTCACATGACTGAGCATGTATGAAGTACTCATGTTCAACAAAAAGGTTTTTATCATGTTTCTGTTCTCCGAAACATGTTGAAAAACTATTTTTATTGAAACCGGTACATCTATATATTTGTTTACGCTGTATTGAGGGCAAGACATCTGCATTTCTTAGAAAAGCTCTGTTGTAAAGATGAAAAATGTTGACTACCATCCACAAATACTAGATAAATGGTACATCTTTGTCATGTAGCTTTTGCCTATATATAAGTCTGGATTGGAAAAAGGAAGCCATATATTTTATATTTTTTCATTTCAAAAATACGTTTGCTAAAACGAGCGGAATTCAGATGAAAATGAAACACCTGAATTTTTTGTTTTCAAGAACTTTTATATCTTTGAAATAAAATATTGCATAAAAAAATAGGTCAGTTGACAGCGGGTTTCGTAATACTAGAACTGTGAGGCGTTTATTTTGTTCAGTGTGAGGTTTAAACTGCGTATTTTAAACTAAGATTATTAAAAGCCTGAAGAGATTTGAATAAAGGACTTCTAAAATCTAATAGTTATGGACTTTCTAAATCATTATTGAAATAAATATTCTAATGCTTGGAACACATTCCTGCTGTATTACTCTGCATTTTAAGAAGCATTGTTTAGATATGATATTTTTATAATATTGTAATATATGCTCATGTAATGTTTAATGACAACAAAACGTTAAAAAAATTGAACACGTAGAGAAAAATCTAAGGCAAGCTATTGTGGTATTCGACGGTAAAGTTATATAATTTAGAATGTTGGTACTCCAAATTCTTTCCTTCGGTGTTTCGATGTTAAATGGTTAAAACATTGTAACTCTGATATAATTCTATCAAAGTTTACGTTTTTTAACTTTTTTAATAAGAACCAGATAATTAGATCTTCATCATATCTGGACATAACTTATTTTCGTACGGTGCTCAATACTGTCCGATACTGGACAGTAAACTGAATATACAGAATATGTGATTTATTTTCTTTATGAGATATTGAGATTATTCTTGTATAGGGAAATCCTTCACTAGTCTGTAAACGTAACTTCAATTACTCTGATTTCAATTAGCCTGCAGAGTTATTTGATAAAACTATATTTTCATAGGATTATATGTAAGTTACTTTGTACTCTTTTGTAGTTTCTAATGCCCCTTGGCTGGAAGTTCCAAACGAGGTCCATATAGGCTTCAGGCTGAAGTGTGCGGCTACGGTTTAAATAGCACTACAAAGGTCGGAGTCCGTCTTAGCTAGTTACCACCTCAATTTTGACTGAGCATCCCCAGGGGCGACATCAGGGGATCCTACCCTCTCCCACTCTCTCTGACCTCATAGAGGGACTTTCCTGTCTACGGATTTCACATGCCCATATCCGACCTAGACACTGAACTTTTTACTCTAGTAGTCATTACGACTAAAAATACCCGCATCATTCAAAACCTGGGGGGATAAACGAGTCCTCAATACTCTTGTTCTCAAAAGTGTGAAGAAACACTTTCATAGCATCAAGGGCCGGCGTGTCGAGAACAGGGATGATAAATCTTCCCAAGATTTCCCAATTCTTTTAACCCTCAAAGGTACGGTGGGGGTCAGATCCGACCCAAGGGTGTGTTTTCCCCCTCTCGTACACTCCAAGTTATTCCATAACGGATCACAAGCAAGAGTACAATCCATCACATTGCAGGATCACATTCCAAGAGATCGAATTGACAAGGAACCCTACCAGACAGTCTTCCAGGTGTAGCGTTTGCAGTTATAAGTTTCCAGTAAATATGACTGTCTTTGTTAAAAAACGTTATTCATGATCACTAGCCATTTTTTTTCTTTTAGATTTTTAAATTTTTTATTTCGATTTTGAAGGCTAA
This sequence comes from Dolomedes plantarius, assembly GCA_907164885.2. Classification (NCBI taxonomy): domain Eukaryota; kingdom Metazoa; phylum Arthropoda; class Arachnida; order Araneae; family Dolomedidae; genus Dolomedes; species Dolomedes plantarius. The sequence continues at coordinate 146,008,036 of OU015493.1, forward strand.
AAATGTCAGTATATATTATTTTTTACATTTTTGGGCTCGGAAATTTGGTTCAGGAACTTCTAAAACTAAGTACAAGACTAAATTACATATTATACCTAATGCTAGTATAGTCAATAAGTTCGGGGACTACCCTCCCCCCTCATGCCCGGTGTATGGGGGAACCGAAATAACGATGTGGTTTGCAAGTCTGGTTATCTGTGTATGCGTGAGACGTCACATGACGCTTTGCACAACTGCTAAGCCGCGCAACTCACCATTTGGCTGCAGACTGTCAGCCTATGATGTCGATGTAGCAAAATGTCCTTTTTGGAGCAACGTTCCAACATTAAATTCTGCTACAAATTAGGAAAACCCACTGCAGAAACGTTACAGTTACTGCAAAAAGCGTATCGAGACGAAGCTATGTGCAAATCGAAAGTTTTCAAATGGTACAGCTTGTTTAAAAATGGGAGAGACGCTGTTTCAGATGATCCGCGAAGTCGGTGGCCAGTGACCCCACAAACGGAGGCGAACATCCAACGGGTAGAAGCAGTGGTTGTTTTGTTGGTTGAAGTTTATTTTCGCAAGGTCCAGAAAGGACAAGCTGTGCCAAACACAAGGTAACATCGTCAACAAATGGCATGCACAGGTTCTTCGTCGTTTCCGGGAGGCAATCCGAGGTAAACTTCCACACGTTTGGAAATCCAACATGTGGATGCTGTTGCATGACAATGTCCCAGCGCACCGATCCCTGATGGTGCAACAAGCTCTTGCTAAACACGGCACCACAGTTCTGCCACAGCCCCCGTATTCCCCAGACCTCCCTCCATGCGATTTCTACCTGTTCCCGAAACTGAAAGATCGCATCAAGAGCAAGTGGTTTGCAAATGCCGAAGAAGTGATAGCAACAGCGACAACCGCTTTACGACAGCTCTCACGCAACGGTTTCCAGGAATGTTTCAAGAAGCTGTATCAAAGATGGCAGAAGTGTATAGTTTCGGAAGGACATTATTTTGAAGGTGATTGTGTTCAGAAAACTTTGTAAGTGTATTCGTTGTTGTAGTAAATAAAGTCCCCGAATTTATTGACTGTACGAGTATATATAACATTCTATGTAAATGCAAGAGATATTTTCTTTGTTTAGCAAAATTTCAATTCGTTGGTCATTTTTTCTACAAAAAGGGTTTTATTTCATGTAAAATATTATCAATAAATGTTGTAAGGTTTACATAAGAATCGATTCCCAATAATCGAACTTTTAGTTGAATAAAGTTAAAGAAGCCGCTTAAGATATGCTAATTGCGGCATACACGGTTGATATAAATACCAAGCAGCTAGATTAAAGAAAAAAGACGAAGTGAGAGGAAGTGAAAGGAGGAGTAGTGCTGGCGAAACGAAGTATCGAGCTGGAGCTAGGCTTAGAGTCTGGTTTAATAATAGTTGAGTGTTGCGAGCAGCCGCTGGAGGCATAGCTAGGTTGCTTCAAACCTACGCGAGTTCCTGTTAGGTCCAAATTATACGTGGCAGCAATTCTGGTTGACTTTTAAAGTATCTGTGAGTATTGCAAAGTGTATTTTTCTTGAATGAGTGGTTATACAAGTAAATATATTGAATTGTATTTCCCTTGCGTGAGTGTTATATACCTCGTACTAGTAGTACGCATTGCTTATGTCGAAAACAAAATATATATGTGCAAATGCTTGAATAAACATTGCTGTTATGTAAGAACTGTATTTGAATGTAATTATTTAGAGTGCCACTTCAAGATATACATACCCAAAGGTAGGGTAGAAGTGCATAAAAATCTATAATGTTATTATACAACAAAAATGCTTATTGTGTACATATTTCTATTAAAAACCTCATCAACAAAAGAGATCGGGTCGGATCCGACTCACCGTGCCATTTATATCGTACCAAACCCCTGAACCATTTGAGGGTTAAGAATTACATAAATATATTAAATACAGTTGCACTTTACTTTGAAATGATTCATTCTTTCACTCCAATTTATATTGAATCCGAATACGTTTAAAAAACAAGCAGACATTAAAATTTACTGTACTTGTAACCACATTTAAAACAGGAATGAGCCCAGTAACTAATCTTAACGCAATCATACGGTCACGCTAGAGAAAATGTGCTCACAAAATTCGCCTAAGAAAAGGAAAAATTCGCTGCATATTTTCCGCATTTACATTGTATTTCTTTCTTAAAGAACTAAATGATCGATAAGTGTCCACATCTGTTATCGAGAGGATTACTTCTGAGAAAGAAATAAGTTTCAATTTTCTGGTTAAGAGGTTACGCATCTCAATAGTTCTAATCTCTCAATCACTAGCAAAGTTTTGTGACATATAGAAACGAAATAATAAATAAATGAATGTCACCCCCCACATATATATATATATATGTGTATATATATATATATATGTGTATATATATATATATATATATATATATATATATATATATATATGTATATGTATATATATATATATATATATATACAGTGGTGGCAAAAAGTCCTGAACACACTCATTTTTTTGCCTAACTTTTGTGTTTGACTTATTTTTTCGTTATGAAATTATCGTACTATCTTATCTATTGTAATTGACTATAATGTATTTTTTCATGCTGATTTCAAATCTGTTTGTATAATTCATGTAAAGTAAACAGTTTCTTCAATGTTTAAAAAAAAAAACCATGATAAGACAAGCACAAGCTCACTGTAAAAATGAGTGACTGTTTTTTCAACTAATGAAATGCTTCGTTATTCAACCAGTCAGAGAGCAGTAGTTATAAAGCGTTGAAAGCAGAATGTATATCATGTTTTAGTGTATTGAAAGCAGTTGTGTGTTGCAGTTTTAAGTGCGTGTGGGGAAAATATTGGAGTTATGGGTTAATTTTCATTTCTGCCTGATAATAAAAGGTACAAAATGATACTTTTGAAGGAAGAATGTTATTCTATGCGCCAAATTGCTGCTAAAGTACCATGTGGTATTTCTACTGTTGTAAGAACATTGAAAAGATATTCTGAAACAAATTCTATTGCGGACAAGGGGCGATCTGGATGACAGAGAGAAACAACTTTACGTGAAGACAGGGTATAGCACAGGATTTCACTTTCAAACAGAAAGCTCAATTCATCCCAAATTTTTAAACTTTGACATCGAATATGAATGTGTGCCCAAGAACTTTGAGAGTAAGGCTGCTGGAAATTGGATTACGAGGCTGCAAAGCTCTCCCAAAACCATTACTGACCGATTTCCAATGCAAGAGGGGATTGGCGTGGGCAAGGGATCATTCGTTATGGGCCACTAAAGACTAGGAAAAGATAATATTTAATGATTAAAGTCAGTTTTTTATTTCTGGTAACCAAAGTAGTGCCTATGTAAGACGACGCACTCATGAGGAATATAGCCCTCAGTGTCTGAAGCCCACAGTAAAGCACCCGATGAAAGTGATGATATGGGGCTGCATGTCTTCTCGTGGAGTTGGAAGAGAATCACATCGTGAGCGGAACAGTGAAAGTCAGGGATTACATTGAAATACTACAAAATAAATTGCTACCAACAACGGGAGATCTGTTTGGGATCAGTCATGGATTTTTTTAGGACGATAATGCTCCATGTCACCGAGCAAAAGAAGTCCAGAAATGGTTCGAAGACAATACTGATGAACTGGCCAGGACAGTCTCCCGAACTTAATCCGAAAGAGAATGAATGACATAAAATTGGGTATGATATTTCAAAGAAAAAACCTTCAAATAAACGTGAGTTAATTGAATCTTTAATATTTTCCTTCAACCATGTTGTCACGAAAGAACATCTTGTGAAACTGGTACATTCTGTGCCAAAAAGATACAGAGCCGTAGTTAAAGCAAACGGCTGGCCCATAAAATATTGAGGTTCAAACATGTAACAACTAAATTTTCAAAATGCATGTTAAATGTACCATATTTTTAAATTTTTGTGTTATTCTACTACGTATATTATGTAATTCTATATTGTGTTATTCTTTACATCATGCACATTCTTGTGTTCAGGCAGCTGTACTACAAAAAATACTTGCGGTATTAAAAAACTAGTAACAGATTTGAAATCAGCATGAAAAAATACATTAGAATCAATAACAAAGGTTAAGATAGTACGATAATTTCATAACGAAAAAATAAGTGAAACACATAAACTAGTCAAAAAACAGGGTGTGTTCAGGACTTTTTGCCACCACTGTAAATATATATTGTTGCAACCGGGATAGTAGATGGGGACAGGTAGACGACCGGGATATAAATATACAAAGGTAGTGGTTCAGCATAGTAGTTGCTTAGAAGCGGCATGGCAACTCGTTGTGAACTCAATGATTTTGAGAGGAGAGTTACAGTAGATGCTATAAAAGTAAAAGTCCATACATGAAATTGCCGTTGTGTTGGAGGATCCAAAATCAACAGTGGCTGATTTTATCAGCAGGTAAAGACATTCTGCCAGTACTAGTTCTAGAAAGCATCCTGGTAGAAATCCGAAATTGAGGCAAAATTGAGGCGCATCTGTTAACGCAGTACCAGAAGAAAACCGTCAAACCTCGTCTGAAAACATCCGACTAGAATTTCAGGGCAGCACTAGTATTTTTGTCTGCATCAATAATGCCCGAAAACGACTTCATGCACTTGTATATCTTCATGCACTTGTATATCAAGCTATCCACTTTGTTATGCAGAGTGGTGGCTTATAAGCCACCACTCTGCATAACAAAACCCAATTCATAGAATAGATTCATATGGTGCGCAAAGAGCGTAAAAACTGGACAATTAACCAGTGGAAAACATTCTTATAGAGGGAGAAATCAAGATTCATATGTTTCCAGTCCCATGGTAGACAATTGTTCTGCAAAAAACATAGGAACGCTTACTAACAGAGTGTGTAATAGCAACTATGAAGTTTGGCAGTGGTGGATTTTTCGTCTACTGCACTTTCCGCTGGTATGGTCTTGGATCACTGTTGTTATTACTAGCATGATGGTGGATCGATACAGTTACATTCTAGACAATCACGCCCTTTCTATACTATGGTATTAATACGAAACTGAAGATTTTCTCTACCAGGATGACAACGCCTCGTAAGTGCAACTGTTATACAGTGGTCGGGGACTTAAGTGTGAAATGATTGTTGTAGTCCCCTCAGAATCCCGATCGCGACCCAATTCAGTAATTGTGAGACGAATTGAAACGACGATTGAGGTCCAGACCAACACGTCCGAGTTCAGCAACTCAACTTGTATCATCTTATCGGGAGAAATGGAGAACAATTCCATTTAATGTAATCCAAAAGAAGGGTCGAAAGTCTTCCTCAGATGGCATTCACTATAATTAAGTTCAAAGGGGGACCTACCCCTTTCTAGGATAATAAAAATTTCTTCATATGTCTTTTTAACATGTGACCAAACAATTAATGGAATTATGTATTGGTATGTAGTGTATATACACACATTCATACATAAATATAAGCACATGCACACGCCCAACACCCATATATATATACAGTCTAACCTCCATACATCGAAGTAGCAAATTGCCGGAAAAAAATTCGATATATAGAAATTTCGATATATAGAATTGAGCTTAATTTTATCATAATTCTCCTAAAACATTAAAATTAAAGCTAATTTTCGTATACGAAACTCCATTTCTAATTTACATGTGAATCCCATTAAATGAAAGTTAATAACAAAAAAATGAATTAACATGAAAGATTTATTGAGTACTACATAGATACCTTTTTAAAAAAAAATAATCCAGACAGTGGTTACAATGATCACAGTTACATTCTTTAAAAAAAACTACGAATATCTTGCTGAACAGCTAGTTTTGCGAAAAGTTCAAAGAAATGTTCATATTTATTCTGGCCACAAAAAACTTCATCAGGGACATTTACCGCGAATTGAAGTCCACGACGTATTGTTTCAAATGCCAAAAATTGGGAGATTTTATTCTAAAGTGGAATAAAGTCCCCCAATTTGTCTTGAAAGAAATTTCTATATATAGAGATTTTTTCGATATATAGAAACAGTATTTCTGTGTAATGAACATGGAGATTTGCTAAGAGTTCGATATATAGAAAATTTCGATATGGGGAAGTTCGATATATGGAGGTTCGACTGTATATATATATATATATATATATATATATATATATATATATATATATATATATATAGATAGCCACCTTCTGGATGAATTATAACTCCATAAAGCGAACAATAACTATATAGAATTGTGGAGGCATCATGCAATAGGTACATATTAAAAGTACTCGAATGAAGTAATAAATAACTACTTAAGCTATTTTGTACAGAGTAAGGAAGTAAGTTATATACTGTGAGCACATCAGGTCAACATGAAGTAAGAATTCATGCCTTAGCGCCCTAATTTTTATCATTTAGTTTAGCATTTTTATCGGCCACTTCATTTTAAACAGAAATAAAACTCTAATACCAGGATAGTTTCGAAATTTCTTTTGTTTGTCTTCCCTGTCCGTACCCACCGCAATTCAACTGAGATCAAGATGAATATAAAGTTAATAAAAAAAGAGAATTTTTTGGTTTGAAGAGTTCTCAGTCTTCGAGGCAGTATTAAGGAAGGAAAAAGTACGGAAGGAAGAAAAGAAAGAAGCGTATCAAAATCTACTGTTACGGGCGTCGCTCACTCTCTATTTATTTACCTTACCTTTTCCTTTTCTCCCACTGTCAACAAATATCGCCCCTCTTTCAACGCACACTTTATTTATTCATGAGTTTATATGAAAAATTCCTTCGATTTCTGGACTCTTTAGAAATTTAAAGACGCATTATTTTCTAGTTTTCACAATACTTATGATTTATGTAAGTCAAACAAGTTTGAAATATATGCTACATATAAATCTTGAAATGGGCTCTTTATATTAATATGAAATTTACAAAAAAAAAGTGTTCTAAGATTTCTAACTTTTCAGGGCGTTGTTGTTGTTATTACGGGATGTCGAGCTCATTTTTAAAGTATAAACAGAAAGTCAATAAATTTTAAGAGACACTTTTTCCCCTTGTATTAATATAAAATGAAAAATCTTTACAAGGCACTCCCCTTTATATTCAAGCCTATGTTATGAATAATTACATCAGTAATTATATAAGTTGGATGTTTAATACCTTATTAAGTCTGTAAGCTTTATTCGGCTTTCTATGCTTCTAAAAGAAGTATGCAGCAAAAAGAGGAAAAATTTGAGGTATACCTTGTAAATTGAGATACAAAGTGTATGAAATAAATGCATTCTTTTATGCAGTTAGATTTTCTTGTTATGATGAGTTTTGGGGCTCAAATATTATGTAACAGTTTGACCAAAATGGTGCTAAAGCTTTGGCTATACGACCATTGACAACAGTAATAACAGTTGATTGTTGGAAGGTTTCCCTATCTTTTTTTAAATAATATCGCATTAGTAATTAATAATTAATTATAACTGTATAGCTCTTAGTGTCTATAAAATATAACAAATGAACCGCATACAAATTATACAATTAAATTACCAAACAATAAAAAAAGAAGTTATGCAGCATGCAGAATAAAGATGGCATAAGTTTCAAATGAAATCTGTATTTACTTCGATTAATCAAAAAGTGATCTTCAAGACAAGCTAAGTTATGAATGGTTACATCAGTAATCATTAGATGTTCAAGGCTAAGTTATGGTTACATCAGTAATCATTGGAAATTCAAGACTAAGTTATGAATGGTTACATCAGTAATAATTGGATGTTTAATAAATTGCCGCTTTATGCAAGCTTTATTGCGCTTTTATAGAAGTATACTGCAAAAAGCGAAAAAATATGAGATTTACCTTGTATACTTAAATACCTTGTATATTGAGATACAAGATGCTTGAAATGCATTCTTTTAAACAGTTAGATTTACTTGTTATGGTGAGTTTTGGGCCTCAAATATTAAGTAACGGTTTGACCAAAATGGTCGTAAAGCTTAGACTGTAGTAATTACTGATGATTGGTGGCAGGTTTCCGGTACATCTATTTTTAAATAATACCCCGTTAGTAATTAATAATCAGTTATAACAGAATAGTTCTTAGCCCCTATAAAATATAACAAGTGAACGGTATAGAAGTTATGCAATTAAATTACCAAACAATCAAAAAAGAAATTATGCAGTATGCAAAATAAAGATGGCAAACATTTGGAATTAAATCTGTATTTACTTCGATTAATCAAAAAGTGCTCTTCAAGACGTGCTACGGTTTGTACTACTAATGTGAGAAACAGAATGTAGAATTTTAAAATAGATGATTTCGCAAACTACAAATCTTAGCTTCAGACTAATTCAATTTATTTTCCCCACGGAATCCTATAATAGCTTTTTTATATTCGGGGCATTTTTGCACGTGACCGAAATTCTGCAATACCGTAGAACTCATTTAAAAACACTCTAAATTCTCGGAATGGGACGCATTAAAATATAATGAAAAGGGAAGAGCCGTAGAACAGCTGTGCACTGAATACTGTGGCAAATTATTTATTTATTATTTAAGTGAGTATGCCAAAATTAAACTTTACAACACTTACCTCTAACTTCTTTCCCAAAAATAAATTCTGAGCTATTAAATATCGTATAAATGAATTAAAATGCCTTTTAAACAAATCGCAAACATTTCTGATTACTCCAAAATGAAAGGTTATTTTCGGATTGAATGTTTCATACTAAATATATTTCGCAGTTTAGTTTGTTTTTTGTAGTGTTAGTTGTTGTTAACACATTTCTAGACAGGAAGTAAAAGAAATAATTTTAGATTAAATTTTAGTTTTAGATTTTAGTTTTAGTTTTAAATTTTAGTTAAAACGTAGTTCTTCATATGCTAAAATACAGATTTAAGTTCATTTAAAAATAAACATGAGCTATCAAAAGGTTCAATTTATTTCAAGAAAGTTATACTTTGCTTATAAGAAACCGGACTACGAAATCCTCGTAAATAGTAATAAATATTTTAAACTTTAATAAAACAAAATTATTGACACATTAACTACTTTAATGCTTTCTAAATGCCATATTTATATAGATACATTTAGATAGTATATATAAAAAAAATATAAATCTCATTTACTATACCAAAATCTAATTTTAAAAGCAACTCCAATCAAACATTAGTAAGAATTTAAAATACGAGTAATTTTGACATACATCTCTGAACATTTTCGCATATTATCTACATCGAGGAAAATATAGTCTTTTTGCAACAGATCCATTGCCGGGGAGTTAAAATATTCTCTGGAGGTTGGGAAAAATTGTGAGACGTGAGCGACTTGTTACCTAAGCCGAAAACTTAGCACAATCGGGAACCAAAATGCGATAAGTGACGTCACGCGTGGTGAAAAATACCGATAGGTCTATAGTAGAATTTAGGTAAAAGGTAACAAAACCAAAAAAAAGCCACTCCATGCAATTTTTTTCAAACAAGTTCAATCGTTTGAAATCTTACCAATATTTCTTCGCGTTATGGCGTTGACCAACAGATGCGCGGTTGACCAACATTCTATAATTTCTGTCTAAATATGTTCGTCTTAAAAAGACGGTGACATGCATGCTTTGGTTAGCTGAATTTACACCGATTAGAGTCCGTAATATACTTGCAGGGAATGAAATGTGGATCTTTCCTGATCCACATTTGTTTTTCAAAACGATAAAACTCCAATTCACCTTGAACGTTTGGAATCAGGGGAAAACATAAAAAAAATTGTCGCATTGTATAAAAAAATAATCGGCCCATGAATCTGCAAAACACTTAACAAAACCTGGAAAATAGCAGTTTTTCACGCCCCTTTTGTAAGGCGCTTATCGTCCTCGCCTCGATCTCTCTGTGATCGACGACATTATCGATGATCATAGGCGTAGCAGGCTTCTAACATTTTTTTTTTTTTTTGGGGGGGGGGCACGAATTGAATTCAGTTAGGAACCTCCTCGGCGCATTGACTGCCGGACAATCCTTAAAATATGAAATTAATCAATTTAAGTTGAGGGGGAACGTACCCCCCCCCCCGACGCTACGCCTATGTCGGTGGCAGATTTAGCACCACTCGAGTGAATGTTAAAAATATTTTATTCACACGATTCACAAACGAACACAATATTCTTTCGCAAAACTTATTTACAAAATGTGTACATTACTTAATCTACCCCTGCCATGTGACTCTGACTGAGAGCAAACAAAAATTAAGTGCGTCTTCTGGGTCACACTCCCACGCACTCTCCGCTCTAACATCCCAACGCAGACTGACCCCCGTGGGTTTTCCCATCATAGGTCCCCCCGGTGTCGTCCTCGTCTGTCGTAAAGAGCGACAGGCACGACACCGCTCATATTGAAATTTTCAAAAAGTTTTAATGAACCTCTAACTAACTAACGAACCAATGGCGCAACAGTCCCTTGGGGAGGAAATACTGTTGTGCCCATCTCCGCTTTCTTGACCATGGGCTTGGGGTGCCATACAGCATATGTCTCCGGCAGGTGGTCAGCCTTCCCCTCGGGCTCCCCAAAGTTAGATCCCAAGCATTCTTGGTCCTCATTTTATCGACCAACACAAGGGATGAAGAGCTGAGTCGACCTTCACCAGTCGCAGGATCGAACCCTGGATTTGTGATGTGGCAGTTTGAAGCTTTTAACCACTACGCCCCCAGGCGTCATTCAACTTCAAAGGTACACATATATATTTCAAGTCATTGAAATATATATGTGTACCTATCCATACCTCTAAATAAAACTCCCTGTTCGTCACAATTGAACGCATTTTTTTAAAGGCGCCTTATTTTATTACACATTTGTAAATATCTTTTAAGTTTTGAACTTTATTGTGTTTAAATAGTTTATTTGAAAAGAAACGTGTCCGTATCTGTAGAACCAAACGTGGTTCTAGCGGATGTTTCAGTTCTTTCACTCAATGAAGAGGCATCGTTCATACGAAAGACGTTTATTTTCTTGACACACACACACATATATACATATAGAAGGAACAAATAATAAAAATAATCCGCTCACAGCGGAAGCTCTACGGAGCTTTGTGATGATATTCTCAGCCTGCTCGCTAGGAGTATTACTAGCTGACTGGGAATGGCACAGAGGAATCGTTACAAAGGCGCCAACCTACGCGCTGGGGCTGCTACCACTTACACTCCCAATTCTCAACTGACCTTTTACCCTCGAGGCCGCTTTGGATGCACCCGTCACTCGGAAAAGACCGCTTAGTATCAGGCTCAGTCTCTAGCTAATGAACTGAAAATTTCTGCAAAAAGAAAAATCTGGTCTTGTATTTGATGTGCTACAAGTCAATTTTAAAATAATTTGTTTTATTTGTCAAAGTGCATATTTTTCCTGATTGTTTATCGTGTTTTACTATAAATTTCCTATTTCGTTTTACTTTATTAAACTTTTCAGCTATTAAATTATAACTTTTACTTATTTTAAAAAATCCCTATACATCAATTCACATAGAGTTAAAAACACATTCAAGGCATACTGCTTATAATCATTTTTTATGGTTTTATTTTTTACATCTAAAAATTTTTTCATTCAATTCAATTACTACAATCGACTGTTTAGTAATTTTTTCCTCACAGAAAAATTTTTAAACCTGAAAAATTTCTTAAAATTCATAATAAAATACTTTTAACGCTTAATCATATATAACTTTTAATTTATTCTTAATATTTTGGTTTACAAGGATATTTGTTTATAAAATAAAAATTAATATTTCTTTAAATATTCTATTCTGTATAATTTTTTGCAAATGATTTTTTGTCGACTAAGTTCATAAATTAAAAGTGACAAAAAATACAATTCACATAGAAAAAAATACATATACTTGCAGAATTTTTTTTAATTTGTTTTGAAAGAGGTAACCCTCCAAACTTTTTTTTATATTGGAAGGTGTCTAAATTTTTATAGGTAAACTGTAAACTTAAAAAGCACATTTTCCATTCATTTTTCATTCTACAGCATTTTTCTGCAATACTCTGTAACATTCTTGAAGGAAAATCTATATTGTCCCTGTCAATTTTGTCTGTTTTATAACATATAAACTGCAATAATTATAAGCTGAAATTTGCTTACATGTCCTCTTCCTTTACCTCCTTCATCGTATTTAATAATATCGTATTGATATATGCACGTTGATATGCAACTACATGAAATTATATATATATATATATATATATATATATATATATATATATATATATATATATATATATACATATATATATATATATATATATATATATATATATATATATATATATATACAGGTGGTTATCAAAATAATGGAAACATTAAGAAACATCATGAAAACCTTTATTAATACGGCGCAGGATCTCATTTGTCATGTAATACCACCTGATTCACCTTGGAATTGGGTTATACAAGTCATGAATAGTGGTTAGGATTATATTATACCATTCCTCAGGGAAAAATCATGAAAGTTCCTGTAGAGATGCTGTGGTGGATATCGATACCTGGTTCTATCCGCTTATACAGATCACAATGGTTGGATAGCATATAGTCAGAGGGATTGTACAGGGCAAAATAAGATATTTGACTTCTCTTTCATGCTCTTCAAACCAATACTTGATAGATTTAGCTGTATGTATAGGGGGATTATAATCCTGGAGAACGCGCTCTTCTGCAAGAAACAATGTTTGCACCATAGGGTGGACTAGTGAGCTAAAATTTCGACATAGTCCTTCCCATTCAATCTCCCTTTTAGGGTTACAATAAGGCCTGAAGAAAACCATGCCATCGCAATGCCATCGCAAACCCTGACAGATCTACCTCCATGATTGACAATTGAGATGAGACAGCCAGAATCTTACGCTTGTGTAGGTGTTCTCCAGACATACACACGTCCTGTTGCGAGGAACAATGCGAACAATGATTCTTCGGACCAAATTCCGTTTTTCGACATATTGCTCGACCAGGATTTGCGCTCGTGGTACCATTGTGGAAGATATTTTGTATTAGCATCTATTACAAATGGCTTGGGAATAGCTACTCCTCCGTAAATGCTTTGTTTGTGAAGTTCCCTTCTACATCAAATGGTTGATACCAGAACATGCAGATGAACGTTTAGCTCTTTGGTCATTTTGGTTGCAGTTGTTTTCTTTCTTCATGTCACAATCCGCTTCAATACCTCATCCGTCTCTTTCACTCAGCTCTCACTTTCATACACTATTCTGTTTGGCAAAGGTTATTTTTCCGTGCACTCTGTAAGGTATCATAACTTTCGATACCATAGCTCGAAAAAACACCCATTAGTCTGGGGCTTGCGATAACAGATACTCCAATTAAACGCGCTCCAACAATTTGCCCTTTTCGCAAGGTCTGCAAGGTTTGACATTTTCGCCGTTCCCCACTAAATCACGATGCTTTAGCTTCATTACTGCTACCTGACAGTAGAATAATACATACACTATCAATATATATAAAACAGTTTCGTAACTGACTCATTCCCTGACTGACATACAACACACAGACCAAACCGCCTGACCTAAATGGCTGAAATTTTGCATGGCGATTCTTCTTATAGTGTAGGGGTGCACTAAGAAAGGGTTTTCAAAAATTCTTCTTAGATTTTTTTAAATTAAATTTTTAAGCTGTTTTATAACTTTTTTTACGTTTGCATTTACAATAATACATTGAGGGTCATAAAATTTATATCACGAGAAAGATTATAAAAATTCCTTTAAAATTAAATTATTTTCGAATCTTTACCTCCAATTCCTAATTTTTGGTGAATTTTTAAAGATTAATTTTTAGAATTTAATTTATTAAATGCTGATCACGTGATTTCTTTTTCTGGTACTTTAAATAAATTTATCGTCACGTGCATAACAACTAAATAAACAAACAATATTTCTTTTTCTTGCTAATGCGGCAGACGATTGGACATTATCCAAAAATATATTAAAATACAGTAAAAGAAATGTTCTACAAACTGTACTATATTAACTGTACTATATTCTTTAGTATTCTTTATATTAGATTTAATTTGAATATTATCTTCTACATTATTTTATCTATAAAATTATCCTTTACGATTTTCTTATAAATATACATTATATATATTTTACATCAATTGTATACATTGATCGTCGTATTTATCATATTATATATATATATATATATATATATATATATATATATATATATATATATATATATATATATATATATATTTGGCACGAATTGCATACATTGACCGTTGTATTTAATTTGAATGTACTCCGTAGCGAAGTACGGGTTTTCAGCTAGTATTATATGAAAAAGGACCGGTAGCCAGACTTGTTTTTTAAGGAATACGAAGCACATTCATAAACACCACTAATATTGATAGGTGTTTCCATTATTTTGATAACCACCTGTATGTATATATATACAGTGGAATCTCGATCTATCGTTTTTCAAGGGACCGATTGAAATGAACGATAAATGCGGGAAAACGATAGATGCGGAAACATAACAAAGCAATATGATCGTTGGGACTGGATAAAGTGAACGACACATACGGAAAAACGATGGATCCGAAAACGATCGATCGAGATTCCACTATATATATATATATATATATATATATATATTTACTGGTTATCAAAAATTAAGGAAAAGTCACAAAAATAGCGATTACCCAAAAAGTTACGCGTAAACTTTAATGAAACTTATACACATTATACAACAGATAGGTAGGTATAAAATTGCATAAAAAGAAATCGCCAGACAATTATGTTGTTATAGAAACTAGCATATGTATATAATGAAGAAATCGGATGTGTCAGTTTGGTATAGGAAAAGTACCTTTTATATGGCGTATGTTCCCCCCGAGAAGCAATACAGCACATACAGCAATGTGTGATGCTGTCAATTATGTGGTCTATGAGTTCGGTAGGAAGTGAGAGCCATTGATCTTGCAAAGGAGTTGAAAACGTGGATAGGGTCATAGGAAGAGGATTGAGAGCAGCTATACTTCGTCCTAAAGCGTCCCAAACATGCTCGATGGGATTCAGGTCCGCCGATCGAGCTGGTTACTCCATGCGCTGAATTATTTCCTACTCAAGATAAGAATCCACCATGTGAGCCCTGTGTGGTCTCGCGTTATAGCCTAATAGCATGAAAGCATCACTTATTGCCCCGGCAAAAGGGCACATATAAGCATCAAGGATGTAATTTCTATAGGTGTGAGCATTGACATTTCCAAGGGGAAAGACATGGAGGTCTGTGCCTCCACCCAAAGAGATACCACCCCAAAACACAGACACTGCCTGATCCGTATGCACCTCTTTCACGGATGTGTGATGGATGAAAACGAGGTTCAGGTTCTCCCCAAATCAAATTACGCCTACCATCGCTTTGGAGGCTAAACCTGAACTCATCCGTAAAGAGAACAGCCCTCCATAGATCACGCGTCCAGTGGACATGTTGACGTGCCCACTGCAAACGTTCCCGCCTATGGCGTGGAGTGAATGGGATGTAAATTTCTGGTCGCCTCGCAAAAAGACCACCTTCGTGAAGCCTTCTAAGCACGGTTGGCGTTGATACCAACCGTCCGGAGTTTGCAGAGAGGGAGGATCTGAGTTCTGACGGAGTTGCGGTTCTATTCCTTCGTGCGCATAATGACAAATATTGGCACTCGTCGTAGCGTATGGCCGTCCTTGGCTTAACCTTCTGGATGTCGAATCCGTGGTTAGAAATTATTGCCACAGACTAAGTCTATGAACCACAGACGGACTCACGTTTAGCCATCTGGCCACTTCTGTCTGACTTTGTCCTGCCTCTAGTCTCCCAATAGCTCGCCAACGCAGTTCTTTTGTCAAATGATGCCTGGCGTTCATTGTTACAATTTGGCTATGCCAGATGTCTAATCTCAGTCTCGCAGCAACAATTGCTGCCTTTCTTTGAGACATGCACTTTTATGTGTGTGTGTGTGTGTATATCGCGCCCGCAAAAAAAGTGATACAACTCAAAAATGCAGCATTTGAGAAAAATCAACTTAAAGAATATTTGCTTCTCGTGCACGATGGGGCACTTCATTTATGTTTTTCAATGACATAACCTCAAAATTGCCATTTTTTGACTTGTGACACTTTTCTTGCCCATATATATATAAAATATATATATATATATATATATATATATATGTGTGTGTGTGTGTGTGTGTGTGTGTGTGTGTGTGTGTGTGTGTATGTGTTCATTTAATTTTATAACGGACACTTTCTGAATAAAATGCAAACATTCAACTCTTAGAAACTGGAAAATTATCGCATATCTCAATAAAAATGGAACTTCTAAATATAAAGTCAAAGCAAGACCAGTGAAGGTCACAATCAATTAATTATACTTATCGATCGGTCAATCTCCAAGGTAGAAAGTTTGGGAAGCTGACAGGTGTTTCCAACACTAAATACGAACTGAAATTACAAATAATCTAGAAATTATAGTGTTAGTTCTTACAGACTGACTGCTATAACTCCATAACAATTGACACCTGGATGTTTGGGATAAGTCTCGATTAAAACATTCATCATTACTAAACATAATTGAGCCTGCGTTTTTAAAAATATTATATGCTTTAACTATTTCTTTTCCATTTACCTTGAAATTTTTAGATACCCTGATAGACATAATAGAATTTATTGCATTCGTATGTTCATCTAGAACAGGAGGATATTCATTTTTATCAATATTCACAACTACAAAAGCAAGAAATCGCGTAAAGTTAAGATCAATTTCCATTGTTGTCTTATAATTAAGAATGGTTTATTGTTTTTCTCAAACTCGTGATATCGCGTTTTTATGAACGAGGTGATTCATGAGTATGAAAACCTGGGAACCAGATGAACTTTTTCGTGTAAAGAAAAAAAAATATATGTCTAAACGTCCATTATTTGATTATTTCCCAAATACAGTATTATATCCCGTTCCATTTTTTCTATCGTTATTGAAAAATAACATTATTGCATTAATATTAAACAAAAAAAAATAATTTATTTTAAAAAGAAATACCTAGAGGTTTATTTTTATGTATCATACAATGGTGGAAGAAGTGTCTAACTATTTTCTTTTTATATTTATGCCACTTAAACTAGTTTACCAACATCTTTTATCAGCTACTGAATAAATGTATGAAGATGATTTAAAGATAGGCAAATTAGACATAGCATGAATAAATTTAAAAAGAGCGTACGAACTTTTCATAAAATGTATAAAACCAAAAAAGATAGCAATATAATGGTTTTTTTACTATTATATGCCTGTCTGTCGACCTTTTTTACAGAAATAAAAAGCTGCAGCCCAGATATTTTGGAGAAGTCCCTCTATTTTTCCTTTATAATTTAAAATATCATCTCTTCCTATTTTAACACTATTGAACTTTGATTCCTCTTATATAAAGTAGTTAATAGAAAAAGACGAGATAATAGAAAAAATAGAGTAAGACTTTTCGTTTAAAGATTCTCAGTTCCCAAATAGTTTTTTAGTGATGAAAAAGGACGATAGATGCGGTGTGCGTTGCAGGTTCTCTATTTATTTACCTTAATCTTTCCTTTTTCTTCCACTGTCAACAAATATTGCCTCTCTTTTACCACACGGATTTTTCATTCTGGCCTGATACAAAATTCTTCTCAGCCTTTGACTTTTTTTAGAAATTTAAAGCTGCATTTCTCTTTTTGTTGATTCAAATACGCCTGATTTACGTAAACAGCACGATTATAAAAGTCAGACAATATCTTGCAAATGCTTTTTAAATGTTTACATAAACAAGCGTTTTTTTATAACAGATATGTTCAATGTTGAGAAAATATCTAACGATGAAACAAATCATTACATTTGATTGGAAAAAATATACGCAGTTTGTTTATAGGATATTGTATAGACAGTCTGACCTGAAATCTGAATTTAATGTTTTTGAGTTTCTCGAAAATAAATGTATTCTTGTTACTGCTTTAGAATTGCTTATCATAATGGGTTTTACAGCTAAAAATTCGAATACTGTTATTTGTGATAAAGATTTGAATCAAACTTTGAAATAATATTTTTTGCCGTGTTGTAATATGCTATGTGTTGTAATAATAGAATGTCAGAATTTTCCACAATACGTTTGGCATTAGCTTACCCTCCATTTTTTTTCCAATGGCACAGATTAAACGACAACTACAGCCAGAAAAAAACACAACACAAGAAACACAATAAAACGAAAAAAGCTGCATCAAATAGTCGAGAAATCGAGGGCTTCCCAGTAACGATCCACAAGAGAACGTTTAGTTGATGCAGGGCAATGAAACAAATGTTCACAGTTCATGACCCGTCCCAAGTCACAGAGTTTGGAGAAAGGACGAGAAACAATGCTGAAGTGGTGTAAATGTTCCAGGAGATAGTCATGGCCAGTGGCTAGTCTAAACTCGGCCACCATTTTATGTCTGGGCCTAGAGATACTGAATAATTCTTATCCCCAAGGCTTTTGAGAAGTTCTAATGGCAACTCTGAACTCCTCCCTCACCGTATTTTCGATTATACGCTTTACAGTACAGTAAGGGACACCGGAAGGAGATGTCTGCAAGATCATACCCTCCATTTTGCTGGGAACAATTAACAGGCTGATAATACCATACACATAATTGCATTCTTGTTTTTTAAGATGCGTAGATTTGCATTTTGAAAACGACTTTGGTACACTTATGATAATGATTACTAATTTTCAATAATCGACTGAGGACATTTACTAATCATTTGATATTTTTAGAAGACTTTTTTAGTTTTATTTATTCAACAGAACAATGAAAAAAATGAAAACGTGAAACAATGTATGAAAGGGACATATCTTCGCATTAAAATATCCGGACAGTATTTGGCAATGTCTCAATAGGTATTATTTTTTCAATTTTATTGAGAAAAAAAGCTTAAATATGTGACGATTTATACCTTTCCGAGTCCTTAAATCCTGGAATCTCTCTTTCTGCTGCCTTCACAACTCTGTAAAGCACTATACATTTTATACAGATCTAGATTACTGACAATTTGCCCTTCAGAATTGTGGTTTTCATCAATAAATCTAATAGTATGACACCCGTACTAAAACTTTTAATTTTGACGTTTAATTTTGATGTAAAAATAACTATGAGCAAAATCTTTTTAAATGAGGACATCAAGTGTTATCGAACGAAAATTTCTTGTCTGTTTAAAAATTTATTGTACAACTATTTTTTTGTGAACAGTGGTTTTTTTTAAGTTTTAATTACAGATTTTCTTCGGAGGAGCAAAAATGTAATGGGAGCTACTCTCTGTGAATAAGTATCAGTATCACAGATTTCAAAACCATAATCTAAAAATACCTTTGTCATTCTTTTAGCTTTTTTTATTTTCTTGCCATTATCTAAAAACACTTTTGTTCATCCGCGACTTTTATGTACACTGGTGTGCAAAACTTTAGCAACAATGTAAAAATTTAGCAGATAGCCATGAAATTGCAGAAAAAGAGGTCTGGAGATCAGTACAATGAACACGTAAGTCAGTAGAAACGTCATGCGTATGCAAATATCAGGAACGAAACGTCAGAGGCGACGTGAGCGTACGCAAAACGCGTGATGTCGGCGCGCGCAGCTCAACAGCAGAATAAAAGGAAGGACGGAGACGCAATTCAACATATTCGCTGCAAGTGCCAGTGAGTCAGTTCATGAAATATGGCTAGAAAAAATCACCTGCACGACTTCACACGTGGAAGAATGATCGGAAAGCTGGAGGAGGGGCGTACTGTCACCAGTGTAGCTGCAGAGTTCGGAATCAACAAAAGTGTCGTTTCGATCGCTTGGAAAGCGTTCCAAACCACAGGTACAGCTATTAGAAAGGTTGGTGGTGGCCGCCCGAGGACGACAACTGTAGGGGACGACGGATATATCGTCCTGCAGGTGAAAAGAGGTCGACAGCAGTCAGCAAGCGCCATTGCTCAGAAACTCTGTACAGCAACGGGGCGACAAGTGTCGCGGTTTACTGTGGCCAGACGCCATCACAAAGGGGGCCTATTCGCCCGCCGTCCTGAACGCTGACTCCCGTTGAAAGTTGGCCACCGACGCCACCGTTTACAGTGTTGCAGAGAGCGCAAAAACTGGACAACTGATGAATGGAGTTGTGTCCTCTTTATGGATGAGAGTCGGTTCAGTACCAGAAGCGATTCTCAACGCGTTTTCATTTGGAGAGAGGTCGGGACCCGGTTTTATCCCAGTAACATCAAGGAAAGACACCGTAACGGTGGTCCTGGAGTTCTTGTCTGGGGAGGTATTATGCTGAACGGGCGAACTGAGCTCCAAGTTTTCGACAGAGGGTCTGTAACCGGGGATCGCTATTGTGAGGAGGTACTCCTTCACCATGTGCGTCTGTTCCTAGGTGCCATTGGCCCAGACTTCATATTTATGGATGACAATGCACGGCCACATCGGACTCTTGCTGTTGAGGAGCTACTGGAAAGTGAAGATATCACTCGAATGGATTGGCCAGCGTACTCCCCAGATTTAAATCCCATCGAACATGTGTGGGATGCTTTGGGGAGACGCATTGAAGCACGCTTACATCCTTCGGAGAACACCCAACAACTCAAACAGATGTTGATTGAGGAATGGGCACTCGTACCGCAAGAAATGTTGCACCAGCTGGTTCTGAGTATGCGGAGACGGTGCTAAGCAACCATTGCAGGGAGGGGAGGGCATATCCCATATTAAGGAACATCTGCTTGTTGTTCTTCATCTTGGATAGACAATCATGAGTCACGATACTATGCGTTCAATAAAGCTTGTTTTTGTTTGGTTCCATACCGTATGCATTGTATTCCTTTTTCAGCGCCGATGCTTTCGTCATCCTTTACATACATAATACTCTCCCTCATTTCTAAATTTCATGTCTCTCAGATGATTTCTCGTGGAGTTATGGCAAAAAACCCACCTGTTGCTTAAGTTTTGCACACCAGTGTACTTATACTTAAATTTTATCATATAAATACAAGGTGTCCGGGGCTAAAAGTATCCAAAAGTCATGACTTATTTTTACGGAACTGCCCATTAGAATTTTAAAAAAATATTTAAATAGAAAGAACATCTCACCAAGTTTTAATATCAATCATAGATTTCTATCATAGTATTATAAATTTCGATGTGTGCGCCTTTTGTAGCACGATTAACGTCTAAATGGTAATCCAGTTCTCTCCAAGTGTTTCATAGCATA
Source organism: Dolomedes plantarius (assembly GCA_907164885.2). NCBI lineage: Eukaryota > Metazoa > Arthropoda > Arachnida > Araneae > Dolomedidae > Dolomedes > Dolomedes plantarius. The sequence continues at coordinate 146,029,296 of OU015493.1, forward strand.
CCAGGCGTTATTAGACTTTTTTGCTTGGAGATTCATTAAATCCGTTGTGTATAAACAAAAAATCTAAACTGTGGATGAGTTGAAGAATCGTACCATTCAAGCAGTTCGTGTAATAACTCCTGATATGCTACGAAACACTTGGAGAGAACTGGATTACCATTTAGACGTTTGTCGTGCTACAAAAGGTACACACATCGAAATCTATGATACTATGATCGAATCCATGATTGATATTAAAACTTGGTGAGATTTTTTTCTATTTAAATAAATTTATTTAAATTTTGGTGGGTAATTTCTTAAAATAAGTCATGACTTTTGGATGATTTTAGCCAGGACACCCTCTATAATACTTGCGATGTAAAATTGATTTTTTCTGCGCTTATACACGTTACAGAGGCACACCAACCTTTTTCAGTCGCATTTTAATTATTAATCAGATGACCGAAAGATGACAAAGTTAGATGCTGAAAACGGCTTATTTGGAATCACTGCTTTATGTTCTGGAATAAAAGACTCTGAAAAAAATTATATATATTTTGTACATTATTACAAAAGAACAATCGTTTGCTTTATAGTGTCTATAGATTTAAAAATGCCATTATACGAAATTGCTTTATGTAGTACGATGTTCTAGGGTTCTAATATTGAAAATCTCACTACATTAAAATTCAAATTATAAATTTTCTATCAAACTCTATTTTATTTGACATCAAAAAATTTTTTTAATTCTTAAAATGTCTCTTACTAAATAGACTATCCTAAGCCATGTTTATTCGGTAAAAAATCCCTGAAATTTTAAACTTAAAATATGACAGGAGAAAATATCAATTCATCTAAAAACATTACGCATTCTCCCAAGACGCTTAGAATACACGGAATTCTCAAACAAAGTACGTCAAAACATTTTAGGGAGGAAAACATCACTTTGAGATTCGTTTTCCTTTTTTTTTATACGTATGACTTCCAGCATCTTATATGATTTATATATTTATAAAAATTTGAGACGTTTTATTCATATTTATTATTCGAGTTCCTAGAAGAGATTTTAGTCTGAAAAACCTCATATTTTGCGCGTATCTAAATAATAAACGCATAAAATCAATTATACAATTTTTAATAGTGACATTATATATCAGTATTGATGACTATTAATAATAGTTTTATGCTAAGAGTAACACATGCAATGTTTAATATGCACTTCATTATTCTTTGTTAGGTAGAAATGCCATAAACAAAAATTTAAGAAAATCTGTATTGATGGTCGATAATATTAGCTAATATGTATTAAATTGTATCAAAATAGCCATGGCGCAACCAAATCTTCCTAGTCATGAAATATTAAACTATAGATCCGTTGAAATCGTTTTCCTGAAAGTTATTTCATATAGAGATATTTTAATGATATATTGCATTTATTTATTCATAAATTTTCTAGCTTCATTAAACTTCTGTACAACAGAATTTTTAATCAAAATGGTTTTGTATTAAGGCATATTTCATTTAGAGTGAATCGTAAAGCTTCTGGTAAGTAGCCGTATTGGACTACTTACCAGAATAGATTAACATTTAGCCGCTCAGCTAAATGTTAATCTATGGAGAAAGTTTATCAAATGATTATTGACTTGAATTTGAACATTTTTTTAATTGCACTCCGTAATAGAAAAAAAATCAGGTAGTCTCTTCTAACGAAACTACCGCGGGTTATTAACGTAGGATTACTTTTCTTTGCTTACATCTTTTGTATGTGTATATGCATATATGTGTTATGTATAGATGTATCTCTTTCTCTCTCTCTCTCTCTCTCTCTCTCTCTCTATATATATATATATATGTATGTCAAAATTTTAACGCCTTTTGGTACTTTTCTTTTTAACTGTTTACTGCTTGTCGAAGCTGTACAGACTGGGTTTGGCACGCTGCCAAAATTATAACTCGCGAGGACGGATCGACGGACGGTTTTAGCGTCTGAAATTTTGCTTTGCGAAGGACCGTTATGAAGAAACGTAATCCTACGTTAAAAAAAATTTAATTTTCTGAAATTCTTTTATTCTGTTTAGAGATTTCGTCTACTGAAGGATATTATTTGCATTTAAAACAGAATATACCACATTTCCCACCCACCCCCCAATACTTCAAATTTAATACCATAATTCACATTTCTGTTATAGAATGGAAAATATACCAGTGTAATATATTTCTTTCTCTATTAAAGAGTACAGTTAAAAGAAAAACCTTTAAATCCAAGTCGACAGTCATTGCAAAAAATTTCTCCATAGGTTAACACTGAGATGAGCGATTCCAAGGAACATTTCATATACTTTTCTTTAAAACAGTAATACTAATTAATAAGGAGTCCATTCGACGCCAGTTAGTTACAACAACCCCAAAAGTCCAGGCCTCACAAAACCTGTTAACTAACTATCACACATTTATCATTTTAAAATATCGTTAGTCATTTTCTCGTACGTTTCCAAATCCGAAGTAACTCCTATAGTTATAATGCAAATCTTTCGATGATAACACTAATCTCAGTTAAAACTGATAGGCTAGAGATACCTAGCTCGTTCAAGTACCTGGGAAATGTATAAAGACTCAACACTAGGAGTTTGCGTTGTTAGCACGTCCTGGTGGAAATTACAAATTAGGCGCTCCAAAATTACGTGCTGGAAATATAGCAACTGTAGAGGGCAACTATATATTTAATGTTTTAAGGCTAGTTTCCTCTTTATTTCTTAGTATAAAGATATTGTGTTATATTCTGTCATTTGTTAATATTTATGTTCTTTCTTTGCTAAACATTTGGAATATTAACAAGCATTAAAAACCCTTTAATACATGTTTAAGGAAATAGAAAATGCAGAGTTATCTTTTTTTATATGTATAATTTAGTATACTATATTAAATTTACAATATATTTAACATATTATATATTTATCTAACTAACTAACCAATGGGGCAACAGTTCGTTGTGGACAAGGCCTGTGGTGCCCATCTCCGCTTTCTTGACCGTGGGCTTGGCTTGCCATACAGCATATGTCTCGGTTAGGTGGTCAACCTGACGCAGGATCCCCAAAGTTAGTTCCCAAGCATGCTTGGTCCCCATTTTATCGACCCACTGAAAGGATGAAAGGCATGATTATATATTTAATGCATATAATTGTGATTACTTAAATAGTCCTCAATTCACCTATTTTATGCATCTTGATCCAAACTTTTTATACATGTAGAAGCTGAAAGTTCCAATTCCGATTTTGGGATAGAAACTTATACCACACAATTACATACGATTTAAGTTTCTCCGAATATTTTATGATAAAAATTTTAGGCAAGACATTGTTTTCCTGCATCCTTTCTTGAACTTGTGTGGTACTTACTTGTGGGACTATGTTTTATTACTAATCATTTTTTGTTACCTATCTTTCCTCTTACTGTTGTTGCAAAATCCCTTCACAATCACTTCATATCACAACCCCCGCGCACGAGGAAGCAAAGAGCTAAATCTTGCAAAGTTTAAGAATGATAATCAATAAGCGTAAGAGTACGGGATTTACTAACAAGGAGGACTTTTGCAATACAATGAGATGAAGAAAGTCTAGCGAATCCGGAGAATCGGGATACTACTTCGACACCGACGGAAGCCAGTGTCTTCAGATTCGAGGCAAGCTAGGACGAGTACTACTAGTACTAGTCGACTTTATGTGAATCGAGGAGCTACAAGAATGTCAGCAAGGGCAATTAGAACTGAGATAAATATGGATAGTGATCATAGTTTGTGAGATCTGTTTGGTACTCTTGTCTATTCATATGTAATTTTTGTTTTGGTTGATATAATCTAAGTTAAGCTGAAGAAGAGTCATTAATAAGTCCTACATTTTGCTTTTGCTAACGGTAACAGAGAGAAAGTAAAAAGCCTTTAAGCTTCTTTTTATTTAGACGGATGGGGGCTCTTCCAGGGAAACCTGGACGGTGAGGGTTATCTGCGGAGTACTTGGCAAAAAATACCCCGGTTACTTCAAGTTCCAAGTGAATTTTAGCAATGTTGTTTCTGTAAGAACTTGTTCGCTATCCTCACCTATCTTGATTCACCTTTCACTCGGCTGACCGCCTTAAAAGAGTGAGACCCTCACAGAACTTCATCATTTTCTGTGCAGTTTCTATGAAATATATCCTTTCAATACCAGTACTTTATTTTAAGTCGTAAATTACATACATAATGCATGTATAACATTGGAAATATGCGATCACATTTTTCCGTTTTGCTGACGTATCTGACCACATATTCTCATGTCACGAATAAAAATTTGAAAAGGAAATAACAGATAATTCAGTAAACCTTAGTAAGTACGGTGTTCTGACTCAAAAAAAAAAAGATCAGGAATTTGCGAAGATTCAAATTGAAAAGTTCTAAAAAATAGTTTACATATGATCTTAATTAATGATTGACCGAGCTTTAAAATTTTATGGTTCACATGACTGATCTCGCGATCTCTCATAGAAGTTTAAAACGAAGCGACCGCGTTTAATCAGTGTGCACTATTAGAGAACTTTAAAACACTAAAACCAGTATCAGTCACTGAACAACGAATTTCACAAAATAGGTATCTAGTGGCCTAATAACACTTGGCTTAAAACCATTGACACACTCCATTTAAAGCAATTGAAGGTCATTTACATAAGCCCTCAAAAGTAAATCCTTAGGTTCGAACAAAATTTCAACATCCTAATAAGTATATTTGATCCTTTATTTGATCAGGAAATGCTGAGAGTAACTTTTTTTCTTTTCTGAATGTATATTTACAAAGTTAGGAAAAAATGAAGAAAAAATTAGGTAAATATTTTTTATACATTTTTAGATTACAACCAGTGTTTATTTAAACCAGGCATTTCAAGTCTTTAAGCATATTAAGAGGTCACATGAATAGTAATTTTCTAATAGAATGCGTCACTCTTAATTCGGCAATTGGATTTTTTCTTTCAAATTCAGTTGATCATTCCAATCCAATTGATCAAAATCCAATTGATCTTTTTTTTCATCATCAAGCAGCTAAAATTGCGGTTTTGTTCTCTTTTTTTAATTCAGTAACTCTTATTTGAACAGGGTTATGCAACAAGGAACCAATCCATAAAAATTTAAGGGGATCCAGTACACATTTAATTTTTTTTTTTATTCAGTTAAAATTTTAAATTTTTTTGTGATGGTTAACCATATAATTTGTAAACAAAATCACATCCTAAAACTTCTCATAAAGTTTTTAAAAAATTTTTAATTTAAAAAGTTTTAAGAAAGTGGGGTAATTTAAAATCGTTATAACTCGACATATTATTTGTCGAATTTCAAAAATTTTCATTTAATTAAACATAAATATATCAGTTTTAATCTTGATTCAGTATTTTTTTAAATATTGATTTTTTTTAAATTAAAAATATTTAGAGTAAAAATTTCAAAAAAAATCAAGTAACTTATTTTTAAAAAACATATTTTCAAAAGTAAATATTTTTTCAAATTTGCTGAATCAAAATTAAAGTAACATAATTGAAAAAGACGTGTTCCAAGTTTGAACGATTTATCTTTAACGGTTCTTGACTTATAACAATTTAAAGACGAGAAATGATGAAAAACCCCTCATGCAGAAAAACGCATTTAAAGGTTTAAACAAAGATTGGCTGCTATTAGAATGTTACAAAACAAAAAATTGATATATCTTGTTCTAATTAAGGTAGAAACATGAAATATTTTTAATGCAATAGAAAAAATTTCAAAAATTTGAAGAATTTTGTGTCACGGACCCCCTTAAGATAAAAAAACTTAAAAGCTGATACGGTACGCCCCTTGTTTAACTATCTGGGGGGAAATATTATTCTTACGCCAATTAATATTCTTTTATGAAAAGTTCCAAGACTGTTATTTTATTTCTTTACCTATGATACTCGAACACTGGAAATGTGGGCTATTCAGTCACTTGATATGAATAGACAAGGCCTTGGAAAGGTTTCCATGTAAACTCACTAGGTCGCAGGGTTGTGCTTAGCAACCAATGTTCGGCTTGGTAGCGCATTTAGTTGGAAGTTATACGAGTGATGTGGTGGACGCGGATTCTAAGCAGAGAGATATCATTAAGTTCTGTGTTAAGCTACGGAAAACCCTTTTTGTATACCTCCTCTACCACAACCCCCATATTCACCCGTCCTGTCAACGAAGCGGCATGAAAATATTGCAGAAATCCAAACGACTCTAGCAGGTGTTCTGACAATCATCCCGGATGAAGCTTTTTCTGCTTGCTTCCATGACATCCAAAAACGGTGGCAGCTGTGTATAGATGATCCGAGGGGACTACTTTGACAAGACCTAGGACCATTAGTTTCTAAGTTGAATAAATTATTTTGTTTTTACAAACTCAGTCCTTGACCTTTTTTGACAAAGATTACATTAACTGGAGAACCAATCCTCAACAACAGAAATTTTTAATGTAACGATAAAAACTCAATTTTCTCAGTTTCAGCGTAGAGTGGGTTGATTCATTGTTGCATAACACTATCTAAATATGATTAATTATTTTCTAACTCTTGAAAATTTAGATTCCCCAAAAAATCTTATTTTTAGTTTGAAAACAATGGGGCAGATTTCCTTTGACTACACTGAAATGACCGTAAACGAACAAATTCAAGCTACTGAAACTCGAATAATTTTAATAAAGATTGTTATGAGGGGTACCAGAGATATCCCTTTGAGTTGTGTAAAATTAGGGAGGTGAACTCCAAAGGGAATTATGCGTTTATAAATAAAAATAACAGCATTTATTATACAATATTTTACAAGAAAAGGTCAGTTTTACATATTATATTTAAGATCTTGGTTAGACATATTATGACAGAATTAGGGCATACTTTATCCGCTTCCTGCAGCAGAACCATTACGGGTCGAGTGAAATAAAGTCATATTTTCCGTAATCTCTCAAAAGGCATGATCACTATTTAAAGGGGAAGAAATGACCAACCTGGGGAGCTTTGATGAAACAGCAGGGCAAGACATGGAGTCGTTGAGGCACTTCTACCGGAGGAGGATTTAGGTATCGGGCTAAAATTCGTGGGGCCGTTCATTGGAGGAGGCAGCAGAATCGGCGCTGGCGGTTGTTGTGAAGCCGAGAATTACGACGCCCAAATGGGAAGCCGCATCGGAACAAGTGGTAGCATATTAAAAAAGGTTAAGCCAGCCAAAAAGGCGAGACAAGAAAAATCGTTGTGTATTAAATTAAGTTACAGCCTTACTAATAGAAACATTGTGATATGAAGAAAAACCCAGACAGGTTGTCTCAGGTAACATATACTAAATAGAATAGTTAGGTTTTAAGATAACTGCACTTGACCTGGCAAGAAAATACTTAACCCTATATATAGCCTGACCCACGTGCTAAGCATATTACAATACTCAAATTAATACACACAAACGAAACATTATCTCTTAAAGTAAATTAAATTACAGACAAGGGGTTTAAGGAGCAAATAAGAAATTTATTGATTTAACAAATCATAATGAAAAAAAGAATACTTGCTGGACATTTGCCCTGCCTTGTACCACACTCCCGGTCACCAACACACGCTCCATAAGTGTCACCAACCTGTTGCCGTTCCAAGAGCTCTCTCCCGATACGTTACGAAGCTAGCCATGACTTGCGCCAAGCTGTACTTCGCACCTGCGCAATACAGGCTCAATACACTAGATTAGGCGTGCATCGCCTTTCATGGCAATAATTGATTTTTCTTTTCTGCCAATATATGGCGGTTATGAGAGACAGTTATAAAGACCTGATTATTAATAGATATACTCCATGAGTCTTTATAACAGCGGTTGAACACGGATATCTCGCCCTTTTTACGGGGGGGGGGGTCTTTTTTCCAGGCTATCTTCGCAGCTCGCTACCTCAATCTCTCTCTCCGACCCTCTGCCTCCGATCTTCGTTTTTCTCCCACACTCGGGGTTCATTTTTCCCCCCCATTTGGATTATGACTCCTCCCCAGGTCAGTTATTCACGTAAATTTATTCCCTCTTCAAGTATTTTATTCGAGGGCAGGATGCTCCGACATCCCCACGGTTGACCCACGTGGTACTCTTACTTCCAAGAAAATTGGATGTCCGCTAATTTAATGGAATTTCTTTCTCCCGTCCTGAGGAATTCAGGGGGTGCGATGTTTCTTTGAAAATTGGTGCAGTTCCCCCTTTTTCCAATATGGCCGTTGTATGCCCCGTAATCGTGTTGGAAAAACAAAATGGCTATGACGTTGGAAGGAGTTCAAAATGTCCAAATTGTGGATCCTTCACAACAAATATATGTAATTTTTTTTGTTTTATATCAAAATTACAATCCTTCAGTTATATTTTATACAAAAATAGAACTTGTAAATCCACGAATAATTTTTAGATTTTATTTTTAAATGTAAACATTACTAAAAAGGGAAAAAAATCATTGGATGTTTCGCGCATCATAAAAATTAAGAAATATGCATACAGAAACTATTTTCTGGTCAAATTAAATTAATAATATACTCAAGTTTAATGTAAAAACCAAAAAAAAATACAAAAAATATAGTTTAAATGGAAAAATTTACATAAAATTTTTAAAAAAATTAAAATTTAGCAATTTTTTAAAAACAATTTCAAGTGTAAAAATGTTTTTTACAAATTTATTTTTTATTTTTTATTTTAGTATTTAAAGAAGCTTAAAATACAAATCAGAGAAAAATTTTGTGTTTCTAGCACACATAGTTTGGGAGTAAGAGTGCGCGTAATCAAAAAAATTACATATTTGAGAAAACTGAAGTTAAAGTTGGAATATACTTGGTCATGGCAACAGAGTGAGCTTTACACAAACTTTCATAACTCGAGAAATAATGCGAATTTTTCTATGCGGTTTTTTTGCATATTGTTCAGAAATGTCCCAAAAATCAGAATATAGCAAAAACCAAAAATCGATTTTTCTTTTTTGAAGTTTTAAAGGTTGTGTGTCTCAGACATTTTTTGTCCGTTATTACTTTTGAATTTATCTTCCTAAGAAGTAACCTGTAGAATTCGTTCAAAATGACATCTTTATTCAAACTTCTAAAACTCATATAACCGAACTCCAGTACAACACTCTAATACAACCGAAAGACTTCAGCCGTTGAATTGTGTGTCAACGAACACACAATTCTAAATGATTAACTAACCATTTACGCCTGATAAATTAGTACGTCACTGACTATTAATAAGTAGTCAAATTGCATTGAAACTACCCGCATTTCACGTGCATTTTTAACGCACTACAACGTTGAACCGCGAACAGCAGTTCTCTTATCATTTGATTTCGAATTAATTTACATATCCAACATGTAGACGTCCCTTACTGATCGAATTTGCGTTCTATTATCTGACTTCCATGCATCGGACGTCAAACTGTCCAGAAATATGACGCAAATGAATCTGAAGATAAAATTATCATAAAACGACAAGAAGAAAAGAAATATTACTTGAGATCAATGGCTTCATAATTTTCGTACAAAATTAAAATATTTTCCTTATACAGCCAATCTGTATTGATGTCGGAGGAGATTGTTTTGAAAAAATTTTATTGTTTGAATGAAATGAAATATTATTCTTTTAGCTACAGTAATGTCTCCTATAACACGATTAACTTGTACCGCGTTATACGGAAACCTTGTTATAAGAAACTCAGAATTAATTCAAATCAGGAAATGTGTTCTATGGAAACCACGTAATAAGAAACATAGAAACAAGGCAAATCAGATTAACCTATACCGCGTTATATGGAAACCACTGCCGCGTTATAAGAAACTTAAGATTGATACAAATTAAATTAATTCGTACCGCGTTATATAGAATCTTGGAAATAAATAAATTGTACATTAATCAGACCTGATCAGACCTATATAAAAACTGCATTCTCAGAGCATCAAGTTGTGATTGATACGGTTAAGAAATAAAATTTTATAATATTAATGGCAATGAATATGTAGATTTACATACGGTCAAGTCTCCTATAGCGTGGTGTTTTTATAATGCGATTTCCATATAAAGCGGGAAGAAAAGTTTACCTAGATGTTATCTATTACTGTACAATTCCAATAACGTAAACTAAACAAGCCAAAAAACTTTATTACACATACGTCTGAACACATTTAAAGACAATTTTAGAATAAATTAAAAGAGAGTAATGCTTTATTGTTTGCTCATTTTTGGGGAAACTCCCTGATAACTGGAATTCATAAACAGGGGAATACCCCCATAAATGTCAACTACAAAAAAATTTACACATCAAATAAGTACTGCCATAGATAAATTTTTCAATTCATTTGAATTATTGGAATTCTTGTACGAAAAACGCGTTATAAGGAGACCGTGTTATAGGAGAGCTGTCGCAATTTCGCTCCGCGTTCGTTGTATGGAAATCGCATTATAAAAACACCACGCTATAGGAGAATTGACTGTATTAGTATCTGTTTTAGCTTAGGTTGTTGTAAAAGAAAGTATTATTGCACTTATGCGTAAGGTGCTGTTATTCCACTCAACTGTAAGCGACAAGGCATGATTTTAGAAAATATAATTATTAATAATATCAGGATTAATAGTTTTAATGAGCTAACTTTTATAAATAATTCGATGACCTAAAAGCAATTCATTTATAACGACAACGGATTTCAAATTCCTTAAAATAAGGGACGCATCATAGTCATAGGTTCGTAATATATGACATCATTTTTATCTGTAGACATGATTTAAAATTCTAAAATATATCAAGAAACTTGGAAAAATTCGAAATTTCTTCAAATTAAAAAAAAGCAAAACAAAAACTGCACGAAGAACAAATATCCATATACGTAGATCCCGTACTTATGAAAATACTTTTATAAGTATTCACATTTAAGTATTTAAGTATTTTATTTTATTTTATTTTATATTTTTAAGTATTCGTTTTCCTTGATCTGTTTATTTTTTAATACTCATTAAATAAAACTGTATGAACTCTGGATTAAGAGTTTAATAAACTGAAAATATCAAATAAAAATTAGAAAATAAACTTTATTTCCAGTGTAAATAACCAATTATACTCTTCGATAATTAAGTCAAAAGCATAAATTTAACTTATTGATAAAATCATTTAGACCTCGATGATTAAAGGTTTTGACCTTGACTATTACAGTGGACGCTCGTTAATTCGAACTCAAAGGTTCTCAGAAAAAAGTTCGAATTATCCGATGTTAAGAGAAAATATATAACTTTAAATGTGTATCACTGAAGAAGAAACTCTCCTAGTATGTATAACCCCAGAAAATATATTATACTATGCTATCTAAAGTTAAACATATTAAAAAGCAATACAGACTTACCTTAATCATAAAATGAAGCAGAAGATATGCAGTATAAAGTAAACTTTTATTAAAAATATGAATTGCACTTTGGGGAAAAACTGTAAAATGGATGTTTGGTGCTGTTTATGATGCTTACATTAATCAGCCAGCTCCTCGATTTGAAGTAAACATTTCAATTCATTTTCAGAGGAAGGTTCCATCTGAATAAATGCTTTCAGAGTTTTAATAGAGTCCATTATGGCTTTGTCCATTATGGCCGCATTAAAAATATCTTTCGGCAGGTAAGTAAAGAAAAGCCCTGGCCGTTTCCTACCGATATTAGTGCATACGTCTTCGTTTACACCAGAGCTTTGGCCACATACAGTTTGATAAGAAATATTTTGCCTTGACTTAAATCGAGAAAGCCATCCATCACTGCATTTAAAATCTTCAATACCCATTTGACTTGCCAATTCATCAGCCTGCGTCAGCACTAGGGGTCCATTTATAGGAAAATTTCGAGATCTAACATCTTGGAACCAAAGCAGTAGAGCTTTTTCTAGAACTTCTTGGGACGCATTTCCCATGCGTTTCCTTCCTCTAGCAAATTTTGATTTTTCCCATGAATCTACAACTGACTCCTTGTTTTTCAAATTAGTTGACAAGGCATTTTTTTTAATTCCATAGTAAGCTGCTAACTTTGTTTTACATTCGCCATTCTCTACTTTCTTTAAAATTTCTACCTTTGTCTCCAAAGTTAGGGTTTTGTACTTTCCACGTGTAGACATCCTGAGTTTTTACACGTTCACACCACACAATGAGGAAGAAAAACTAGACCACATTAACTTGTCTGCACTGCAGTTATAACTGACGCAGCTCCCTAGAATCTGTAGTAAAGACTAGCTTTTCTGAAATTCTAAGAAAATCGATCCAAATAAAGGAAAATTGCTTTTTCCGTTTAGCACTAATAAAAAGGACAATATCTACTAACGTTTAGCGGACATGCAATAGTCTAGGAATGCAGGCATGTGCCTCTTTACACAGAAAAGAAATTTTGCCACACAAAATAATAAATGCAGTGTGTATTTTCTCCATTAAACTAGGAAAAAGAATTTTTTTTGTCAAATTTTTAGTTCGAATTAACCGAAGTGATAAAAATTTAGTTCGAATTAATGAGATATTTTTAACATTAACTCCAATAAAAGTTTTTTGGGGCCTTTGGATTAGTTCGAATTAACCGAGTTTGAATTAACGAGCGTCCACTGTATTATTAGACTTAGGGGATATACATGACAAAAATTACATTATACTCATTGTTTTTTTTCAAATAAGAACTAAATATTAAAATTTCTGAAACACGTACTTATTTCGCAATATCCCTGAATCTGTATTAAATTAATATCACGCCCGAACAGAAGTCATGAAAACCACAACTATAGAGTCCTTGTGAGGCACTTACTTTTAGAGAGATTTACTCCCTCATGAAGATCAAACAAAACCATCTTTGGAGAACTCCTCCTTGTCGCCCATGGTACTTTGGAAGAAGTCCGGGTGGGTCTTTTCAGATCAAGCCCAGAAAGTACCAAACGGCCTTCTCGCGCTTCATGAGTGGTCATATAAAAGCACTCACTTTTCGGCAGGGACAGAAGATCTTCCCGGAGTGCCACTGGTGCTCTGCCGACATGGCCTCCCCTGCCCATATTTTAAATTGTTTGGGTTTTACTAAGGACGAGGTCCTTCTGGACCCTCTACTGATTTTAGACTTTTTGGAAATTTTTGGTTTTATGGAGATTGTCTAGCCTTGCTAGACAATCTGGGATTAGTAAAAAAAAAAAAAAACTATAGAGTCATCAAAAGAAAATTTTTTGAGAAAATATGATTTAATTTGAGTGAGGAAAGAGCAAATATATCATAACAGTTTAATTCATGGTACATTACCGATTAATTTTGATTTATCCCTAACTTACACTTTTAATTTTACATGAAATATTTAAATACATTTCCATAGATAAAATTCGGCATCAAATTTATGATCACTTTACAAACTGAAAAAACCCATCTAAATACATTGGAAGTGATAATTATTTATAAAGAAAGTACGTTCAATTTGTTACTTCAAAATCAGAATTTACTTATTACTTCTTTCTTTTCATTTAAAGGAACAATTTTCATTTTCACTCGTATCTGGAACATAATCAAATTTCTAGAGAGTTTGGAAACTACAAAAACAGAAATTTGGGAATTTAAAGTAAAATATTTTGCTGAATTAAACTTTAATCAGACTGTCTCCGGAAATTTAAAGCAGAAGCATGATAATTAATACGACATCTTTATTAATTAGAATCTTTCCTTGCATCCCAAAGGACATAGAGATAAAGATTTTCTAGGGTGATACAGAGGATAGGGTTGAATAAATTGGAAATTTTAACTGAAGTTTATTTAATTTATATAAATGCCGCACTTTCAAATGAATACTGTGGAACTGTCGCGAGAATATTTCCGGTTTTCAATTTCTCATGTAAGTTATTAGAAAGTTTACTTCTAAATGTAAATGTCTAGTACAACCGGTTCAACCTTTAACGTAAACTTGCAACAACTGGATTAGTATTTAAAATATTTAGGATGCACCCACCGTAATGTTTCTTAATGTTACATGACATTGACACATTCCACAGGTCAGTAATAATATAGAGATATGCTAATCTGTTATTACTCAAACTTCTGATATATACACAAGCAAACAAACACACACACACACACATATATATATATATATATATATATATATATATATATATATATGAATATATATATACATATATATATATATATATATATATATATATATATATATATATATATATATATGAATATATATATATACATATATATATATATATATATGAATATATATATATATACATATATATATATATATATATGAATATATATATATATACATATATATATATGCATGCATATATATATATATATATATATATATATATATATATGTGTGTGTGTGTGTCTGTAACATGATGGGACCCCAACCCGAGAAGACCGAGGAGATTATGGTCCCACCATGTCACAACGAAGACCTAGAAGAATTATAGTAGTCAAGGCCGGCAGCATTGAAGACAATCTGTACGTTTTAGTTACGTTTTTACTAAGCGGAAACGACACATCTTCTCGAGGCAACTACAAAATTAAGAGCTCTTAAATTTTTTGACCGCAAGATCTTATATAAACTTTTGAGGCCGCTCGTCATGTGATCACGAAAAAGAGTAATGATTGGCTATCCATGACTCTGGTGTTAGAGGCCACGTGATACCTTATGTAAGATGCGCGAGAAATTGGGATTTTAGAGGGGACGCTACGAAAATTGTCGTTGTTCTTTAAATCGGAAATGAAATTAATCCATGTCCAAGGAAATTTAGAAGAATTTAGAATCTCGAAAGGGATTTTTATGTTATATATATATATATATATATATATGAGAGATGTGTGAGTTAATCATGCATGCATACGTATATGAATATGTACGTTAAATTCCCATTCAACCTGAATATTTACATTTTAATCAATGTACACGAAGATCGTAACATTACTGTAAATCTTGAAATAGTTAAAAAAACCAAACTAAATTTTTTTAAGAATTATAGCTTGAAATTTAGAATAGAATTATACTATAGGTATTTGAAAGAATTTAAATCACATGACGACATTT
The DNA here is from genome assembly GCA_907164885.2 of Dolomedes plantarius. NCBI lineage: Eukaryota > Metazoa > Arthropoda > Arachnida > Araneae > Dolomedidae > Dolomedes > Dolomedes plantarius. The sequence continues at coordinate 146,044,363 of OU015493.1, forward strand.
ATAAATTTAATTATAAACTAGAATAAAATTTTTCTTTGAAGTTTAATCTCTATGAAGAATTTACCAAATAAACAAATCACTGATATAGAATTTTATAAGAAAATTCAGGATTTTAAAGAATTAAAATATGCAATAAAAAAATCACAGACAAACTTGGCTTTGGCAAACTTGGTATAACTTCTTTGCACTGCTTACAGAATTGTTATAGGAAACGTTTTGTCACAGTGACATAGCCACCATAAGATGAAAGTCAGGAAACTTCAAAAAATTTATTGAATATTTTGATTGTTGAATGACCCAGGTTTTTTTTTTTGGGGGGGAGAGGAAGGGGGGGAGAGATGGTTCAGGATTTCCGCTTCATTGTCTACATTCTTATCTCGTCGATATTTGAACGCTTTTCATTTTCTTGGAGGACACCAAAATATTTAAGCTGAATTTTAATTCCTACAAGTGTCACTATAAATTGATCGACTTTATTAATGTTTTCTCCTATTATCAATAGTAGGAGCTCACATTCATTTGTACATATGAACTCTACATATGGCTCAATTCCCTGTTTATTTGACATGCAGTAAAACCTCGTTTATCCGGACAAACTGGGACCATAGGCAATCCGGATAATCGAAAATCTGGATTTTCTGGGTAATATGGGTAATAAGAAAAACAAAATCTTCAACGAAGCAGACTTAATGTTTATAACAATAAAAAATATGTTTTGTAACGGAATTACTTATTGCTCACAAGACATTCAAATATATAAAAATAACTATTCACATCATTTCTCAACAAAGAATTGGTAAGTCTAGTAAAGCTTTCTTAACAAAAAGCATTTTATTACCATAATTTATTGTACAATCTATGCAGGAACTATACACTGAATAAAACTAAAAAGGGAATATTTGGCGCACCTGTAGTTACGTTCTTGCTATGACAGTTAATAATTATTATCTAATGTGAATATCAAATAATGTCTGATCCAGATTATCTGGAGATCTGGATAAACGAGGGCCGGATAAACGATGTTTTACTGTATGTTGAAACATTAGTGAAGAGTATTAATGGCCTATCTTTGTTGAGGTATTCTCATGAAATGCTCTTTTACCAAAAGAGCGGGGATAAATCTTTGCAAAATTAGAAACATCTGTATACTACATCATTGTGTAATAGTTTCCCTATTAAATTGGAACTGTTATCTATGGACCATATGGTAGGTTTTTACTTTCATTTCTTATGTCGTGAAAATGTAACAATTGTACTTTTTCCGTGAGACGCGAATTTACATCAAATGATCCCTCCAAGGGCGTGCTAAAGAGTCACGCGTTGACCCAAAACACGTTTCCCTAATTATAAATTATATATATTGGATTTGCGGAACTCTGATTTTATACTCATATGTGCTTAATATCTTGCAAATCTTCTTGGCAGATTTATGTCATCACTAAATTTTTCTAACTTCTAGTATATGCGGATACAAATGATTTTACATCTTATAGCCTAAAAATTTATTTTTTATCGTTATTAATTTCCATTTTATAATATAAACACGTGTGTTCATATATCATATTCTCTATATCATGCGTCATGTTTATACTTACTTATTTATGTATTAATCTATATATATAAAACAGTTCCGTAACTGACTCACTGACATACAACGCACACACCAAACCGCTGGACCTAAAGGGCTGAAATTTTGTATGGCAATTCTTCTTATGGTATAGGGGTGCACTAAGAAAGATTTTTGAAAAATTCTTCTTAGACTTTTTTAAATTAAATTTTTAAGTTGTTTTTGTAACTTCTTTTTAAGTTTGCATGTAAAATAATAATTTGAGGGTTATAAAATTTATATCACAAGAAAAATCATAAAAATTCCTTTAAAATGAAATCTTTTTCGAACCTTTACCTTGATTTTCTGATTTTTGGTTAAATTTTAAAGATTAATATTTAGAATTTAATTTATTAAATGCTGATCACGTGATTTCTTTTTCTGGTACTTTAAATAAATTTATCGTCACGTGCATAACAACTAAATACACAAAAAAGTTTTTTTTTCTTTCTAATGCGGCAGATGATTGGATATTACCCAAAAAAATATCCCTTGCGATTTTTTTCTAAATATATATATTTTTTTTACATCAATTGTATACATTGAGCGTCGCATTTATTATAAATATATATATTTATTTTTTTTTGACATAATTACATACATTGACCGTTGTATTTAATTTGAATGTACTTCGTAGCGAAGCGCGGGTTTTCAGCTAGTCCTACAATAAAATCCAAAATTTGGACTTAAGTTACATAAAAATTATTTAAAATGTTTTATGTACGTTTTGTATGTTAAAGTAAGGAACCGGGAGATAAAATTTGGAATGAAGTTTTTATTTCAATAGATATTTGTTAATTACATGTTCTTATATGTACAGCTTTGAAACAGTGTTCTGTTTCAGTTTAAATACTGTCCTCATTCTTCCAATAAATTCATTTGTCTTCCTTTCCGTAAAACAATTCCCCAATAACTGAATCTAAATTCAGAAGGTCCGCATACCTCTGATTTCCATTAACGAATTATCTGTGACAATACTGCACTTACTAGGCACCGTAAATGTAATAGAATCCCCTGGTGTCATTAGGATTTATCATATTATTATCCTATTGCAAATGCGTTTAGTGCATTTAAATGTTAGATTGGAGTATAGGTTATAAAACCGTAAAAGCTATTACGATCCTTTTCATTATATAACTCTAAACACAATGAGAAGACATGATACAGCTGTATCATTGTCACACTGTAGCTTTTCTAGAATAGTAGAAGTTATTTTTAGCTGAAATAATGGTAACTATATATCTGAACAAAAGAAACTTTCTATACTGTTTTTTTATTTTATTTTCTTCATTGGAAGTTATATATACATATACATTTCCCCCAAAATACAACCTCATAGGTATATGTTCAAATGTCTTTTAGATCGGCTATTTTCTGTATTACTTCAATTTTTTACTTTTTTAAATCATTCATTTCTCCTTAAAGTAAGAGCTTTCTTTTTTCTCCTATTATTTGACTCTAAATCTTTTGTATATGCGTGTAATGCAAGTTCATTATATAGCTTATTCATTACTTCATTTTTTTTTCCACTTAAATTTTACGTTTGTCACCACCGCTAATTAAACATTTTGACATATCGACATACAGACGATGTTAGTTTTAGAGCACAAAATATAATAATTGACACAGAGTACTACTCAATATAATAAAAAATCCCTACTACTGAAAAAAATAAAAACTTTTGCTCTCAGTTTGCATAAGACAAGGGGCCATGGTGATTATAAGATAAATATTTATTGAAGGACACTGAGTTAAATGTCAAAGTTAAAACAATGAACCCAGAATTGTCATTCAGTCACGTATAGTCGTTATGAGCAAATAAAACAGAAACACAGTGTTTTCGAAAATATATTAAATTTCCCTATATAACGGTTAATGCCCACCTTTTCATCTGCATCCAAGACATCAAGTTTAGCGTGGTAGATGTTTCACTTTTGTTAATATGTTTATATTGTTACGACCTAGACTGGAAAAAATATACCCTTTTCTTAACAAGTTTTTTTTTTCTGTAAACAATAAAAGTTGTTCAGTGTATGAACATCAATGATCATTTTCATGTATCACTGATGACGTGAAATAATGTGTTATTACAGGGTTTTGACGAAGGCAATCAAAAAATCTTTTTATTATCTTTTTCAGGGTTGTGTAATTTTGAATCGTAGTATGACATCTAGCTTGAAAAAAAACATAACTAAACGAACGAACACGAACACACACACACACACACACACACACACACACACACACACATATATATATATATATGTGTGTGTGTGTGTATGTGTGTGTGTGTGTGTGTGCGTGTGTGTGTGTGTGTGTGCGCGCGCGTGTGTGTGTGTGTGTGTATGTGTGTGTGTGTGTGCGTGTGTGTGTGCGCGTGCGTGTGTGTGTGTGTGTGTGCGTGTGTGTGACGAATTCTGAATCGCGGAGAGATTTTGGTGACTGTTTTTATTCCAGAGATTACAGATAGTATCAGTGATAATTTATTGGAAGTACAGCCTTCCTTTAAGTAAGGAAGACGAGGAAATCAGTAATGAGTGTTGCCTCCACGTCTGTCAATAACCTCTGCGACACGCCGCGGCATTGACTGAAAGAGGCTTTGGATGTGCTGTTGGGGAAGGGCAGCCCGTTCTGCCTCCACACGTAGACAAAGTTCATCTGTTTTACCCGCGGTTGCGGCATGCCGGGGTAGGCATTCTCTAATCATTGACCGAGCATGTTCGATGGGTGATAGGTCTGGATAACAGGCAGGCTAGGGTATCTGGTGGTCTTAAAGGAAATCTTCAACAATGCGTGCAATATGTGGCCCCCAGGCAAGTCCTGAAGGTAAGGAAGGAGAACAGGTTGGAAAAACTCTGAGATATAGCGCCGGCTGATAAGTGTACCGGTTATGCGTACTAGAGGGATGCGGGAGTGGAATCCAATACCACCCCGCACTATAGCACCGATTTCAAGACCAGTTTGACGATGCACAACACAACAGTTGAGAAGCCTCTTTCACGGTGTCTCCAAACTCTAATCCGACCACCGTGGTTTTGCACACAGAAGCGTGATTCGTCCGAAAACTCAATGTCATGCCATTCGGATTTCCATCTCCACCGTTCAGTGCACCATCGCAAACGCAAATGCCTGTGGTTTAAAGTCAAGAGTAAGTGAATCAATGGACGCTTAGCTGACAGTCCAAAGCAAACGATGTCGTATTGTTCGTGCGGACACCGATTGTTGTGTTACACACTGTATTCGTTGTGTTATGGTTGCAGATGTGACACTCAGCTCCATCAGTGTCATGCGCACTATATGCCGTTTTCCCATGGAGTGATGCAATGAGGCGGTTGCAATCGCTTATGTCGATCAGTCGTTCCCTCCTGCATCTACTGATTCCATATTCGCATGACTGTGACTTGGCTACATCCGACACGATGACCGATTTCTCAGAAGGATAATCTCTGTATGCAACGATTCTGCCTCGTTCGAACTTCGAAACGTGCTCGAATGATGCTCGTGTTTTTTGTAATTGTATACGTGGTTATTAGTTAGTTACAGTAATTGTATAAGTGGTTATTTGTTATCTATATAAATGAAAATGAGAATTGTTGTGACCTTAAAGACTGAGACAATGCTGGTTCGACAGACTCATTTCTTGAACATGAAAACAAATAACAAATACAATTATGTCGTATATCACTTGATCAATTACAATTTATAAATAGCTGTTATCAATACCCTCATACTACAATTATTCCCATCTTACTTATTTCATTAGTGTTGCCTTAATACACATATTCAAATCATACTACATTAATTCTACATAATCTTCTTTCATAATATTAACTCTCCACCACGGTCTATATATTTTAATTATAATTAAATCTCATCATTATTGGGAAGCAATGACTATTATACAACAGTGAGAAAAAGGAATGATACCTCCAGTGACGATCATTAGTTGCACCTCGTTTATTCAGTATACTTTTAGGGCTTTGCTCTGCGGGTGCTCACGTAAGACGACAAATGACGGCACTGGTAGTGGGCATCAGTCGTCCTTCAGGTATCATTTAAACAGTTTATAACTTTCATGGGTTTGTCATGGGCATCTATCAATCATCGGAAGTTATAGACGCATGGAACTGAGAAGCAGGGCTCATCAATCATTGGTAGTTCCAGACGAATGGAACTGGGACTCGGGGCTCATTAGTTATAGACGCATGGAACTGGGTCACAGGGCTCATCAATCAATTAGCGCTTAACATCAGTAGTGTGGCCGTTGTGGCATCTACGCATAGCAGCTTCATCTCCATTCAATTCGGATTGGACAGTTCCATCGGGATTAGAGTACTTCTAATACTTATATTACAGTCAATGCCTCTTCTCCATATTCTTTACAATCAGGGATCCTGAATTCATCATGTATGTTGTTTCATACATCTAGGCTATGATTCGGCATCAACCATTATTTCTAAATTTTTGCAGTCGCTCTTGCTATCTCTACAATTTATTCATTGCGACTGACTTCTTACAGACTAAATTTCGAACTGTCTGTTATTTCTAGACTCCCACTCTCATTTCTTTTCTCTTCTATATATCATATCTTCATTATTAATTCCTAGTCACACCTCATCCAATCTCTCATTGGCTATATTTTCCCTCATCTCATCTCCTCTATTGGTTTGTGGTCTTTTACTCTATATCTATTCCACCAATCTGTAGAATGGGCATAAACTTTTATAAATTTCCTTCTTCCTTAATTTTCACACGCTCGACTAATTTTCGTCTCTGCGTCGAACACTTATTTATGATCACCATAAATTCTCTTTTCCTTTTCTTTACTTTGCCCTTCCATTGCAGAACTTATTCTTTATTTCACCGCCTCTTTTACTTCTCTTATATCAATTTTCATCTTCTCCCTTATTTTCTACACACCTGGCCTTTTAATATGCCGCAGTCTCGATTTATTGTTAGTTCTCCTCCCGTTTACCTTTTTTATTCTTAGTATTTTTGTTCCTTTATCCGTTATCTTATTTCTTATCTTCTGCAATTACTTTAATTTGCCTTGTAACTTTTCAACTTTCCTGAACCTAGTCTGAATCCTTGTGGGCATAATGAAGCTCCTCTCTCAAAAAATCGCACAAGTGTAAAATTTACATTCTTCAAAACGGCTATATTTCCTCTCTTAATATACAATTTCTCAGGAGCGCTGCAATCGCGATCATTTGCATATTCCATCACCGTATACGCATTATGTAAATTTCATGCTGTTTCGTTGCTTCCTTCTTGGTGTTGCATTTTGGATGACCAACATTGTATATACAGGGAAGTTTTTTGATGACACTTAAGTGTATTTTTGTTTCTCATATTGTAATCTTAGCCTAAAAATCCATCTATATGATTTATTTAATTCAGCGTACTTGCCTTTCGACAACTTTTACATCTGCTTTCAGTTTTTTCTGAACAGGACCTATGACGTTATAGCACAGATTTATTGTGTGTTCGTTTCTGTTGCTATTCGTATTGTGTTGCTACCTTGTAGAGACAATCAAAGGCCACATAATCGATGCCATGCTGTTTATAACTCTTGAAGAAAAGCATATACTTCATTTCTAAATCATCAAATCAAATCAAATTTAGTATAATACAATAAAATATCTCTAAAGTTATCTAAATTAATAGTTTTCAATAATACTGTGATAAGTTGATTTCTGTGTTGAGAAGATTAGCCGCTTTGCATTTTTGCTATAGATCCTCTTGAAGTTATTAAATTATGTTATGTAATAAAAAAAGAACAATGTGATGAATGCTGCTTCGTTTAGTTTTAAAATTTTATAATTCATGTATTCAGTTAAAATTGCTCAGTGGTTTATACATTTTACGTTAGATATTATTCAAGATTTCTCCTTTTTTGCAGAGAAGTACAAAACATTAATTATTGAATCGGTCCACATTTATAAATTAGAAATTTTATTAACAACATAAATGTAAAAATTCTAATATATAAAAATTTATATATTATTAATTCAATTTTCACTGTAATCTCATTTTTCAAAAAAGCCTTTTATAACGAAATTTCATTGATATAAAAGGCTTTTATGAAAAGTTACAGTACGTTCAAAATTGAATTTATAGTATAGAAATTTATAATATGTTTGAATTGTTATACAAAGAAATATGCAGCCTGCTAAATAATAGCCATACTGGACTCCCCCAGCTCATTGTTAACGTATGAAGAAACTTTTGCAAGTTAATGCCGTCTTGGGTTAAAATAATTTATTAAATTGTACCCCAGAATAGAGAAAGAATTTTTTTATTAAAATTTCCTGTATTTGAAATTATAGAAGTAAGAATTTTCCAATAAAATATCAAAGGTGTGTATATATATATATATACATACAGGTGGTTATCAAAATAATGGAAGCACCAAGGAATAGCATGAAATGTTTTATTAGTATGGAGTAGGAACGTTTTTGGCATGTAATACAACCTGAATTCGCCTAGGAACAGATTTGTACAAGACATGAATAGTGATTATGGGAGTATTATACCACCCGTCATGGGGAAATTGTGAAAGTTAATGTATAGTTGGTTTTGGTGGATATCGATACTTGGATCTATTCTCTAAAACAATTCATAGTGTTTCGATGATATTGAACTCGGGGGACTGTGGGGGTTAGGTAACATGTTTGCCTTTGTTTTCATGCTCCTCAAGTCACAATATGACAGGTCTGACTGTATGGACAGGAGCTTTATCATCCTGGGAAGCACTCTCTGCAACGGGAAGCAAAGTTTACATCATAGGATGAACCTGGTTGCCAAAAAGTTCGACTTATTCCTTCCCAGTGTATCTCCCTTTTAGGGTTACAATGCGACTTGCTGAAAACCATGAGATAGCAGCCCAAACCTTGTCAGATATGTCTCCATTATTGATAGTTTGCACGAGACAATCAGGATCATATATTTTTTGGTTGTTTTCCAGTAGTGCGCACACGTCCTCTTTGGGGAACAATGGAACCGATGATTATTCTGACCACACGACATTCTTTTACATATCACTTGACCAGGATTTGTGCTCGTGGCACTATCGTGGACGACATTTGTATTCACATCTGTTACAAGTGGCTTGGAAATTGTTATTCATCCGTAAATGTTTTGTTTGTGAAGTTCCCTCCTACTTATAATGGCTGATATGGGAACCTATAGATGCAGATCGAGCTCTATGGTCAATTTGGCTGCAGTTGTTTTATTTTTACAAGTCACAATCCGATTCAATACTCGACTGTCTCTTTCACTCAGGTCTTCCTTTCTTCCACTATTCTGTTTCGCATTCAATGTTTCACGCTATTCTGTTTCGCAGACAATGTTTATAAGTGCATTCTGTATGCTGTCATGACATTTGATGCCATAGTTCTAGAAACACCCCAAACCCAGCTGGTTGCCACAAGAGATATTCCCATTTGACGCGCTAAAACAATTTGCCATATTTGCAAGGTCTTCAAGGTTTAACAACTTACATTATCCCCCTAAAACCACGATGCCCATAGCTTCATTACTGCTATCTGATGGTAGAATAATATATATATGCTATATTGTATAGAAAATACCGGGGGCCATACTTGTACTTTAAGGAATATGAAGTACTTTCCTGAACACCACTAATATTTATAGGTGTTTCCATTATTTTGATAACCACCTGTATATATATGTGTGTGTTAAGCATTAACTGAGAATTCACAGGGGGCTTTAAATTAGTAAGAAAGTAACAATCTTTTTACAAAGCGCGAGTATTTTTCTGAAGGAAATTTCCCTCTTGAGGTGAGTTTGGTCGAAAGCGCGGGATATTCTATCGAGGTACGGGTTTTTGGCTTGAAGCAAAAGTGAAAAGTCAGCAGAAGAGAGTTCCAGATGCCCAATGGGACGGATCTGCACATGCGCTAGACGGCAGGAGCTCGAAGAAAGTTAAGTTTTGGCGGTAAATTGAATGGGAATTTCGTTGAGAGCGGAAGCTCGTGGTAGTCGTGCCGGGCAGGTCGAGAAATTGGAGGAGCGAATTGCTTAATCTGGAGCGTTGGTAAAATTATGCAGTTCAATAAATAAGAAGTTTATAGGAGTTTGGACTACTTCCTTGATGGCCTACCACTCGCCTAATTAATTAGCGTATCTATTGACTGCATAAAATCGATGTGAACATGGGAGTAAAACAAGTCCCATGTCATATATATATATATATATATATGTGTGTGTGTGCGTGTGTGTGTGTGTGTGTGCGTGTGTTGTGTGTCTATTTCAACCCGTTATTGATGTCAGCAGCAATATCTTTCGTATTTAGTTTCAAACACAGGAAACATATTTCTCGAATATGAAACATTTTTAATAAAACGGAATAGATTCCTTTTAAGTTAAAATGTAGACAAAAGAATCCATAAGTTTAATTTTTTTTCTCCTTACTTCTTTGGTTTTCATGAAGAAACTTCCCCGATCCACTTACCCTGCTTAAGCAACAAATTTTTAACTGACAGATACTGGCCCTATTTTTTATCTTATTTTTATTTATTTATTTTTTGTTGTGGTTGTTGTTGAAGGATTTGCTCGGATTAGCCTTACTTAAGTACGCAAAAATTCGTTTTTGTTATAGTATAATAGTTTAATTATAGTTTAGAGCTAATAAGGAAAACTGAGAAGTGTAAAATGATTAAAGTTATTGTTCTTAAACAATGCCCCAAAGTACGATGGTTTATCTGCTTTCTGTTGAAAAGCCTCGAAATCTCTGTTCCGGTAATTATTTCTTTATATATTTTACTCTTACTAACACATAGATAATAAAGATACTCAGTAATCACAACAGGAAACATGTTACGAATAGGGCTTTATAGATTACCAGAAATGCAGTTCGATTTATTTTCTTGCTATCCTTACAATGCAGTATCCTGTGCAGCAGAGTTTCTGCCGAGGATCCTCGACCTAAGTAGCGCAGTATGAGTTCTGAAGATGTACATGTATTTTATTGTGAAAAAAAATGAAAAAATATAACTAATTAAATTATTCAAGAAATTCTTTGAAGTTTCTGATATTACAGGAAACATTTCTTTTTCCCTACGTCTTGACAGTGATGTCTTAAAATTATTGCCAATATCCTACAAGTTTGAAATAAAATTTTGTATCATATGGTTTTATTATATCTATTTTAATCTTATCATTCATTTATAATTTTCCTATTTAAATGTTATCCAATCCCTTTTAAAGTATTTAATTGTCAGTTTTCCTCTGAATATCCAACTATGATTTTTTCCTAAATACGCGTTTGCGAGTTTAGATTGTGTCTTTTCGAGATGATTTCTATTTTTTTAACATATTCGAAAATATAAATATATAAAGATATTATAAAATTAATATTATAAAAATATAAATAAATAGATATAGTTTATTATATCTATTTTAATGTGGTCCAAGTCACAAAATTGTTCAAATTTTCGAAAACATTTTTAGTGCATTAAATTTTTTCTTGCTCTTTTACGCTTAAAATGACGTCTAAATCATGTTTCTATCTTAATTAGAACAGGATAAATTATTATTTTTTTTTTCAGTTTTCCTCTGAATATGCAACTATGATTTTTCACTAAATACGCGTTTGCGAGTTTAGATTGTATCTTTCAGAGATGATTTCTATTTTTTTTTAACATATTACAAAATAGAAATATATAAATATATTGTAAAACTAATATTATAAAAATAGAAATAAATAGATATGATTTATTATATCTATTTTAATGTTATCATTTATTTATAATTTTCCTATTTAAATGCTATCAAATTCCTTTTAAAACATTTAATCGTTAGTTTTCCTCTGAATACCCAACTATGATGTTTCACTAAATAAGCGTTTGCGAGTTTAGATTGTGTCTATCCGAGATGATTTCTATTTTTTTACACAACTCCACCACTCTTTCCCGCATAGGACCCTAATATTCAGTTTAAACAATGAGATTCTATGAAGGTGCAAACAATTGAATAGTTTTATTTACCTCGAATATAACAAATCTTTGAGAAATTGACATCTGCCACAGCCTTGAACCACCATTATTTTATTTCCGATTTATGTTAATTACTTACAACTTCTTTTTTCGTTTACTTCTAAATTAGATTTTCTTTTCAAGTTTTAAGCAATGCAGATCACGCCCTAAAAATTTCGGCACGCGCCGCAAATTTTGGGAAAATGATTTCGCATTCTCCGCGTACTCATTTCTATTCGGAAACTTACGAGTAAATGCCATTTTTTGAAATTTGCCCTTAAGCCCTAGAAGTGTTTATTTTTTTTACAACACACAGGTTAAAGAGAAGTAATTTTAAATTCAGAAATGAAATAAATTTATTGCCATATTACCTAAATTCGTAATGGATCATGCTGAATTCCTTGTTAGAGACATCGATTGTTTTCAGATTCTCTTATCTAATCTTACAAATTTGAGTTTTACTGTCTTCATTTCGATTAAAATCTGTGTATTTCAAAGCCAAGTAAGTTTTATTTTTGTCTTGTTTTTTAATTATAAATTCTAATCATCATGTAAACACACTTCATAAGCGCAGAATGTTTAAACCAGTTCAGAACTGTTGATAAGTTTTTGGATATATCATTCAAAGCCATGCAGCAATGAGATACCATAGATTCCCTCAGATCCAATACATTCTGCTTTTTTTTTTCAGAAGTATCAAAATTAACATCATGGAGACCTTCGCAAAAAACAAAAAACAATTTTAAACTTTGCTTCATAGATCGAATAGTCGAAACTGGAAAAAAGTAACTCCTAATCGTATCATCATTATCATAATCTCTCTTGCATTTCTTACCGCAAACAACGTTAGAAAACGTCCTATGCAATTCAGTATATTTTTTTAATTTAAAACCTTCCTTCTGACATAATGGGTCTAACACTGAAATAATTTAAAAATAATTTTTAAAAAAATATTCCCTCCATTTTGTACTTTCAGTAATAAAGGGTGTCTGGGAGACCAAGTCGGTTTTCTTAGTTGTGCACGACCAAATACATTTATCTTACACAACTGGACCCAAAACCCAGTGCAAGTTGAATCTCTTGCATCTTAAATATATTTTGCAAAATTTTTATACTTTTATGTATTAGGTGAAGGATTCTCCTTTGTCCAGAGTCAGGAAACACAAATTGTGTACCGAACAAAAATTCATGTCTAGCAATAATGAATTCCTTGAGTTGCATCCACATATTCATTAATTTTTAGCACGATTTTAGTGTCTTAAAACATTTTTATGGACTAAAACTCGACAGCTTAGTCCCCATGTTATACAGGGTGTGTCACGATTCCCTCTGGGGTTTGGAAGGCTTATAAAAAACATATTTCCAATACAGTAACAAAGTTGACTTTACTGGAGAAAGAAACATTACAAGTTTTGTTTCACAAATGTTCAATATGTGAACCTTTCGTGATACGGCAGATATCAAGTCTAAAGCCAAATTCTTCTTTCACTCGCTTTTTCCCGGGATCTGTAATTCTGCAATCTCTTGACGAATTGACTTCTCGGGCTTCGCACAAACGCATCTCGTACACGAGTAACCTTTTCCGCCGAAGGGTCTGGACGACCAGTTCGTTTTCCATCACACAAGCAACCACTTTCCTGAAATTTCCGAAACCCCGCATGAATTGTTTTATCCGTTGGTGGTTGAAATCCGTATTTTGTACGAAATTGTCTTTGAACTGCCACAACAGATTCACTTTTCGCAAATTCTAACACGCAGTAAGCTTTCATTAACGCCATTGTCGTAATTGTCATTTTTGTAAACGCCATTGTCTGATGTGCAAAATTAAGTCTGTGCTTCCGTTTATTGCTACTGCTATCAGACCTAGTGGCGCCATCTACTAACACATTTGTGAAACAAAACTTGTAATGTTTCTTTCTCCAGTAAAGTCAACCTTGTTGCTGTATTGGTAATATGTTTTTATAAGCTTTCCAAACCCCTGAGGGAATTGTGACACACCCTGTATTCGAAGGTAAACTGTTCAATTTTCCTAAGCTAGTCTTTTGAGTAGCCACTCAATAGTATTGCATTCAGAAGGACAAGTTTCTTGGATTAGCATCCCTTAACTAATTTTCAAATGACACGAGCGATTGTATTCAAGCGTTGTAATGACAAGTGGGCATGATCAAATTATAAACATCCTCGCCTTTCAGGGAATATGGAGTTTGGCGAAGGAACTTTTTCCTCTTAGCGTCATCGATAATAAAACATTATCTAAATGGGCACGACGAGCTATTTATTTCTTTTCCCCTCGAGTGTACCAGTCGGAGAAATTGAAAAAAAACCTCAGATTCAAATGTAAAAAAGAAAATGATAGGCATAATCAGTAGCTATGAGTCTGTATTCACACATATTATAAACTCATAACTAAAGCAGGAGGGTAAAAGAATTCCAACGGCGGTAATTCCAAAAGTGAATTTTACAGGCGACTGAGAAATATTGCACCCAAGCTAGATCACATGGGAAAAAAATACCTAGTATTGTATACGGGCTCTGGTGCAAAATTCAAAATACTTGGAGAGCCAGAAAAAGCATGAAACAAACTCCAGATAGGAAGGTGACATGCAAAAAAAAAAAAAGAGTCATCATCGGCATACCATACACCCCTGACCCCTATATGTCCAATATACCATTCTAAAACGGATTTTTCCAAGGATAGATTTTAGGTTAATGGGTGTTGCGTACGCTAGAGATGCCTGAAAAAATGTAGAAAAAACTCGGCTAGCATATTTGCGGTTAAATAAAGTGCTGAACAAGCTTTTAATGCGGCTGAAAGGCTTTTGATATCACTTTTTCCACATGGACAAAACATATCTAAAGACACTCATAGATATAAAAAAAACTTGGTCCAGGATTAAATTTGGAATCCATAGGAATGGAAAAAAAGCAATTTACCAGAATTACAGAGTGGAGTCACGTTTAAAATGGAAAGGTATAAATATAGGGTACATTTAAAAATGATCCTTCAAACCCATTCATTTTATGTTCATGCTCTGCTCACATCCAATCCACCACTACTGAACGCTGTATTTCAATCTAAACTGTAATGTTTTTAAAAATCTTAAACTATTTAAATTATTTCCTACATATCTGATTGTATTAAAAATGACTATTTATGCAATTTTTTAACATCACTAGATAAAAAATATCTTTAGATTTTCTCTTTCATAGAATTCAAACTTCGCTCATTCTTTGTATTATACAGAGACATCACTTTTCTGTGAGGATAGCCCAAACTTTTACGATTAAAATAAAGTTCCTATAAAATTGATTACAACCCAAATTTTTATCCTGCTTTTATTATCTTTCGGCTAGCGGCTAAAATATCTCAAAAGAATTAATTCTTCCGCTTCATATTTCAAAGTATGTGGAGGATGATATTTATCGTCTCAGCTTTTTAACATAATAAATATCACTTGCCTGTACGTCAAGGGACAAGAAACGTGTCGAAAGAAAATAAAAAATGCTCGAACTTGACAAGAGTGATAAAGGCGTTGAAGCAAGAAAGATAATATGTCACATGATTTAGAATATGATCATTTTTCGAAGTCAAATTAATATTAATTTTGCCTCTCGTACAGTGTCGTGTTTGATTTCAGACTCTATAGAGTCCTGATATTTTTTCTAGATATGTATGCGTATCTTCATACGTGTTTAGGAACATTTGGAAGAATACATGAGTAGCACCCCATTAAACATAATATAGAATCAAAGACTATTAAAATTATCAGTTTTAATTACATAAAATCAAAAGGTCTGTTCCGAAACAATTTTATAATTCGAGATGTCTAGTCACTTTTTAATAATGTTCTGTTTTATATATTTGGGTTTTCTCCTATCATTTATAAATTGTAGAAATCATTTTGTAAGGTTGACTAACTAAAGAGAATTGCAATTTAGCGTTTTAGAATATCAACAAAAAACTCTGAGGATGGTGAAACTTTCCTAATTGTGAGTTCCAGTCCTGAACTTGCAATGATTCGCTTTTATTAATAAAAACTGCTATTTAAGGCAACGTGAAGGAGGTATTACCTAAGTACAAACATAACTTTAAAGCTTCTATAACTTACATTCTAATAACAGATGGCAGCACAGCATTTGAAAGACAGTTAATGATTACGATAAACGAAAGAAATATCTAAATTGAAACCTAGAAAATAATCCCCACACTTATCAGGCTAAAAATTAACTTTCTAATTTATTTTACTATTTTATCTATGAGTTATTAATTTTCCCATTTTGTTAATATCTGGGTTTTCCCTAGGTATTGGACAAACCATATTGATACCGAGACACGGTGTATTCTTAATATTTTTTAAATAGACGATGTCAAGAAGTTTTAGTACATAAGAAACCTTTAAAGACCTACTTCCATAAAAAAGCCATCAGATGAAAAGTATCCGGATATCTCAGTTTCTCTTTATTTCTTAAGCTGAGAAGGAAATATAGTTCCTCTATCCAGTTTTTTTCTGTTCTGACACCTACACTCAGCTAGGAAATCTATCCACGAAAAAGCGACTAAGGGAGTCACTGTTGTTGGAATATCTCTATCCTTTCTTTTGAAGCATTTTCAAATTCATTTACACATTAATTTTAGGCGTTGTTGCCTTGCTTCAAGTCATCGTTCAATTTCATCTTTACGTTTATCTATGAAATTAATGCATGTGATTATAAAACCAATCTAGTGCTGAGTATTCATGCTGTAGAACCAGTGTTGCATTATATGTGGACGACTGTTTTGTCGTGCTGGAAAATTTATAGGTCCTCGCCAAATTATTACAACTGCATTGGAAGAGCGGTATTATCTACACTATCTACCAATAAGTATTTGGGCACCCATTCAAATGACGATATCTGCAGTACTGGCATACGCCACGCCCTCTGCTGTTAAATATCGTGTAGGAAACAACATTGGTATTAGTCGCATCCAAGATACCACGAAGTGCAGGGTTATCTGATTTCGAGATAGGTGTAATCGTTGGGTATCACAGAAATGGTTTATCCTTAAGGGACATATCTAGCGAGCTGAATTATCCAAAATCGACAGTGGCCTATGTGATCCAGAAGTGGACAGTGAGCGGGGATTGTCGGAATGTGCCCCAAGTCGGCAGACCCACGAAACTGGGAGATAGACATCGACGGCTGCTGTCCAGAAAAATTCAGAAGAACCGCACCCAATCGATGGCCCACATACTCCAGGAGTTTCAACAGGCATCTGGGAGTGATTTTTCTATGAATAGCATCCGTAAGGAGCACATCTGCTTGGTTCTCATGGTCGTGCTGCCTACCATAAGCCTTTGATCACAAAGTTCAACCGCGCTCTTCTGTTAATGTGCTGCAAAGCACGTCGAAAGTGAACCGTAGATCAGTGGAAAGGGGTTCTCTGGAGCGATGGATCAAGGTTCAGCTTCTACCGTTTTATGACAGAGTATATACTCCAAGCAGTCTGGCGTCTGCTTGGAGAACGTCTCCTGACAGAATGTATTGTACCAATAGTAAAGTTCGGCGGGATGGAATTATGGTCTGAAGGTGTTTCTCTTGGTATGGACTGAGACCCTTGGTCCTAATTCATGGTAAGCTCAACGCCAACGCTTACTGCCCTATTTTGGAAGCTCTTTACAGTGTGCTTCCTACGTTGTGGCAGTTTTACCGGTTGGACCCATGTTACTACCCGGACGACAACGCCAGCAATCATGTTGCGAGGTCCACAATGGATTGGTATGGTGATAATGGGGTTAACCGAATGAACTGGCCTGCCTAGAGCCAATACCTGAACCCTATCGAGAACCTCTGAGATGAGTTGGATCGCCGAATTAAGTGGTGCAACAACCGTCCATAAACGGTGAAGAAACTTACATGTCTTCTCCAAGCCGAGTGGAAGAAAATGCCACTAGCCGTCATACAAGGACTTGTGGAAACTCTGCCCCGGAAGGATGAGGCTGTAATTGCCTCATCCTTCAGTGGAGGCTCTACCAACTATTGAATATGAATAAATTTTGTTTTTCGTTTCTATCACAGGTGTCCAAATACTTATTGGTAGATAGTGTAGCATAAATGTACGCTTCAGTATTTAGTTTTTCATGTGAACTAAAAGGTCGAAACATAACCATGAAAACCTTCTTATGTCTATAAGCCTCATCCTATAAATTTTAGCAGTTGGCATAATATAGTTGGGTACCTGACATTACTCAGACAAAAACAGTCTATTTGACTTGCACCGAAATTCGTCACTCCATAAAACACTCCACCATTTGCTGAGGAGTCCATTTACGACAAGCTTTGCTCCAATTTTTTTAAACGCTTGGCATTAATTGAGCTCGTGTCCGGCTTGTGCGTATATTATTGATCGTCGCTTTCCCCTATTTTTCGTATGTATAGTTATAGGAGAAAAGTTATATCTATAGGTGATTTATAGGTCCGTCCGAATCGTTTTCACATGTGATTTACATGTACCACTCTTTCAGACCTCAGTGACCCTTTCTATACTTTGCCTTAATTTTTCTCACTACAGGCATCATTTTTTGATAAGGGACATTTCACAGTCGTTAAAAATCGAGTAATAACTCGTTACAGTTTTAAAAGAGACATTTTTTCAAAGAAAATTCCAAAATTATGTGAAAAGCGCCATTAAGTAAAAAATATCTCTATACTTATTGTATGTTTATAACGAGGAAAAACTTTTAAGCTATGAATCCATCACAGAAATTTTACTTATAGAATCTCTCGAAAGTCAAATCAAAACGAATGTGTTTATTAATTGCAAATAAATCTAATTTTACTAAATTTAAAATATTCATTTTGAGCTATTATTTTCTCGCATAGAACTGAAACATCTTACTATTCATTCATTCATAATTACTTATCGTCTATTGCTAGGTCAGATACTTTCATTCCGTATTCAGATTAATTCCAATTTGCGTACTTATTCAAGAAAGATATATCGTCATTTTAGAGACATTGAACGGCTTACTTTATTAAACAATTTAATCAATACTGTGTTCGTTTATCTCTTTGAAGTGGATTGCTGAAAGTCGAGCTTTAAATAACTTAAATCCTATTTAATCGAATTTAAGTTATCGTTATAAAAGTTTCAGAGTTAGTAGTTTATCAAACTTAAGTAAGAAATGTATAGGCCACTGAGCACAGTTAAATAATTACATCATTTGTATGTTAGCGCAGCATGTGTTCCTACTCTGACAACGTCCTGATAAGTCATTTTTTGCCTTCCAATAACATTATGTATTACTATTTCTGCAGGTTCCAGGTAGCCTTGTGGTCACGCGCTGGCTTTCGGTTCTGAGGGTGATCGGATCGAATCCCGACAAACGCCATTAAATACTTCCGTGTCTAGACCGGATATGGGCACGTTAAATCCGGGGACCGAAAAGTCCCTCTATGAGGTCAGAGAACGTGGGAGAGGGTACGATCTACCCAGATGTCGCACCTGGAGTTGCTCGGTCAAAATTGAGGTGGCAACTATCTAAGACGGACTCGGACCCTTGTGGTGCTATACACACCGGATTCGCACACTAGTCCAAAGCCTATGTGAACTAGGTCTGGAACTGCTGGCCAGGGGGTATTAGGGACAACAGGAACAACTACTTTTTCTTAGAATGAAGAAACCCATATTAAGAACATCGGATGGCACTGCTCAGATGGAATAGTGTCATCCGTCGATACGATTTGATGACACTATTGGTGTCAACTGCGTTTATACCATGTCCTAGAAAATTTAATTTGGTGAATTTAATTAGGTGAGGCAAAGAAGGCGAAGATACATCGATACCCTTCATTTGCGCTGTTAGCATTAACTGAATTATCTACATGGGAATAAAAAAACACATATTCATTAAGTTTCATAGTTAAACTATCCATATAACCATGGTGACGTGAGAAAAGGTAACCGAAACACTCGAGGAAGCTGACCCAGATTTCTCAGTCTGATTTGTGGCGCTTGATATGGTGTCTACGTAGCAAACATTCAGTAGAATTCCTTTCACCAACACTACAGCATTCATACTGAGTTAATTCATTTGATCCCAGAAATTGCATTCCAAAATACCATTTTCACTTCACTACTGGTTATAGTCTATTGGGTCGTACTCTCTTTAGACAGCACAGAGCAGAAGGAACTGTGATTTGGCAGTTAATGTTATTAATCTTTTGCTACGGATAATTATTAATGGTTTATCAATCTTTCTGAACCGCTTTATGTAATGTGTTTCAATGACATGTTTTTAATATAATTTCGTGTGCGATTAATTCCAAGTCTGTTTATAGCGTCCCTCATTCGCCTTTCCTTGAAGCCTTTTATAAAACAGCCTATTAAAAAGCAAGGAGTGTTTATGGCAAATTATCACTAGATCACTTAATTTTAAAATCACCACTATGTGATAACTTCCTAGGAAGAATATCAGTAAGAAAAGTATTTTTTTATCTCCGTATACTAAATTTCTTTGATATTCTATATTTCTTACGAAGTTTCCGAACTATGAATCTTATGGGTTGCGTCCAATATACCCCCAAATCTTAAACCAAATGAAGAATTTAATGACTGGTGATAATACATACATTTTGTCATTTAGACTGAAAGAAAAAAGAACTTTTGTTAATTGCATCTAAACAAAGTAGAATACTAATTTTATCAATCTTAAGTCAGTATAATAGACGCATCAACACATTTAAAGTAATGAACCCTCAAAATATTTTTTCAGAGAAAACACCGTAAGAAAGGTAATTAAGTGCCCAGGATATAATGAGAATAACAGAACTTTTTTTCTACATTCAAACTGATAATGATTCTTTAGGAAATTAGTGGTACATATACTTATAAGAAATACTTTTTTAACTTAATAGGTGTAAAAGAATTTCCATTATCTGAATTTTATCTGACAAGTATAACGGATAAAATTCAGTCTTTTCTCTCTAGATTTTTTTTACCTATTCTAACAGAAATTATTCGCCTGTTTCATATTAATATATTAATACACCTTATGAATGTTATAAAGCTGGAAAATATCCCAAAGAGTTGAGATTTAAAATGGGGTGATTAATAGAAATTTTATTCACTTAATGGACTTACAAACAAATGGAAAAACGTACGGTTTTTTTTAAATTTAATATTTCAGGTCCTATATATATATATATATATATATATATCAGTTCCGTGACTGACTGGCTGACATACAACGCACAGACCAAACTGCTGGACCTAAACGGCTGGACCTAAACGGCTGAAATTTTGCATGGCGATTCTTCTTATAGTGTAGGGGTGCATTAAGAGAGATTTTAAAAAATTCTTCTTAGATTTTTTTAAATTAATTTTGTAACCTGTTTTTGTAACATTCTTTAAAGTTTGCGTTTAAAATAATAGTTCGAGGGTTATAAAATTTATATCACGAGAAAGATCATACAAATTCCTTTAAACGGAAATCTTTTTCGAATCGTTACCTCCATTTTCTCCCTTTTGGTGAATTTTTAAAGTTTAAATTTTAGAATTCAATTTATTAAATGCTTATCACGTGGTTTCATTTCTTTTTGTGATACTTTAAACTAATTTAGTGTCACGTGCATAACACCAAAATAGACAAAAAAAAATTTTTCTTGCTAATGCGGCAGACGATTGACATTGTCCAAAAATATATTACAATACGGTAAAAGAAATGTTCCAAACTGTACTATATTCTTTTGTATGTTCTATCATATTTAATTTGAATATTTTCTACTTCATTATTTTGTCTATGAAAATATCTGTTACGATTTTTTAATAAACACATTTTTTCGTTTTTTGTTACATCAATTGCATACATTGATCGTTGTATTTATTATAAATATACATTGGCTCCTGCAATTGTTCGTACAATTACGATTTTCAATGAAATAGGGTTCTATCCATTAATTAAAATGAATATTTCACAATGGGTATTTAATAATAAGATCTATAATCTATTCTTAATGAAACTACAGGGAATATTTTGAAAACACAGTAAAACTTTATTTTTAAGAAACCAGTCATCAAAACGTAACGAAAACTTTATCTCACAAAAGTCATCGTACACTGAAATATTTTCGCACAAATTCATAATTAAAATTATCGTCTGGCACTTTATTTTTATTTTTGAATTGCGGGGGCATTTAAAATATCGCTTGGCTTTAATATTTTTTGCCTACTCCGTAATATTCTATTTATTATTTTAAAATGGCTCGTAGTCGTAAAAAAACAACAAACAGCATTCGAAAATTTATTATTTTTCATCATAGTAGTGATAAATCAGTTCGAAATATTGCTAAATTACTTAATTTATCCCATTCTACTTTGCAGTATGTGATAAAACGCTTTAAAGAAGAAAATCGGATCAAAACGAGGTAAGAAAAGGTCGTCCGGCAAAGTTAACAAAACGTGATCAGAGATTTATAATTAGAAAATTTGTGAAAAATCCACGTTTGAGTGATGTAAAAGTTTCTGCAGAATTTAATGAAACATTTTCTACTTCAATTTCACCTGAAACTGTTCGACGAGTTCTCAGAGTAGCTTGATTACATGGGCGTTCTGCCCATAGAAAATTATTTGTGAGTGAGAAAAATAGAAAGCTTAGGCTTTCTTTCACACTATCAATGATAAATAAGCACCAAACGTATTGGAATAATGTCTTATTTGACGATGAAAGCAAGTTTAACATTTTTGGTTCCGATGGGTGTATAATAGTATGGAGAAGAAAAATGAGGAACTTAATCCCAAGAACTTAGTAGGAACAGTTAAGCATGGCGGTGGATGTGTCCTTGTGTGGGGGTGCATGTAAGTATCAGGACTAGGTAATTTGGTATTTATTGATGGAATAATGAATCATGTTATTTATATAAATATTTTTAGAGACAATTTAAAATTATCAGCCCAAAATTTGGGTATTGGAAACAACTTCGTTTTTTATCAAGATAACGATCCTAAGCACACGGCTCTCAACGTTCGCCTCTGGTGTCTCTATAATTGTCCACAAGGTTTGAAAACACCACCTCAATTGCCAGATTTAAATCCAATAGAACATATTTGGAGAGAAGTGGAGGTTCGAGTACGAAAACACGACATTCACATGAAAAGTGAACTAAAAAGAATTATGGTGTAAGAATGGATGAAAATTGATACAGAAATTACAAAAGAACTAGTGCAGTCTATTCCCAGACGTTTAAAAGCTGTTGTGGATGCTAAAGGATATCATACTAAATATTAATTTAACGAAAAATTAGAATATTTACTAATATGTAGAGATTTTTTACAAGTCTAAGATGAGTTTTGTGAAATAAAGTTTTTGTTACTTTTTGATTATTGGTTTCTTAAAAATAAAGTTTTACTTTAATTTTAAAATATTTCATGTAGTTTTGTTAAGAATAGTTATAGATCTTATTATTAAATACCCATTCTGAAATATTCATTTTATTTAATGGATAGACCCCTATTTCATGGAAAATCGTAAGTGTACGAACACTTTTGAGAGTCACTGTATATATATTTGGCATTAATTGCATACGTTGACCATTGTATTTAATTTGAATGTACTCGGTAGCGAAGTACGTGTTTTCACCTAGTATTTATATATTTTTATGTACATTACTTTGGGTCACGCTCGTTTATATTTGGTTTCTCATCATATAGTCCGATTTTTTTTAGACATTTCCACGTATATTAGGTTTTACTGTTTACCGAATGATTTGGGGAGCCAAAACTTCCTTTTATTCATTTCCTATATTAATCTCTAAACTTATATCAATTTAACTCTTATAAAAACTTATTAAATAAACTTAGTAGGTGTGTCACCACTTTTGGATCCTTTTTCATCTGTTTTCAGACTTGGTATGGTGTTAACGTCTTCGAAGAAAGTGATAAGCAGCGTTAACGTCTTCGAAGAAACTGCTAAGCATTTATTCAGCCTCTCTTAGAAAGAAGCTCAGATAATATTTAGGGCAAATTTTAATACCATAAAATATTAGACAGACAAGCATAATAACTTGTCCATGGAATGCACACACTTTTATAAACTTTTGGCGTAATAAAATATTACCAACCAATTACAGTGATATTTAAGATCAAGTTCAAGTTATAAATTAAAGCACAACACGATAAATGTTTTTGTTACACACTCCGAAAAAACAATTGTTACATATTCCATTTGCTACATCCGATTTCTTAACGTTGATTTGAATTTAATGAGTAAAAAATTAAATAATGATACTTAATGAACTTAAATTACAACACTATATGTAAATTTAATTATACACCTGCTTTTCAAGCGGTGCTTAAAAGCCTAAAGTTATCTAAAAGTAAGCGTTTGATCATAATATGTTATCGGCTCTAAATAAAAACGTGTTCTCACAGCCATTTGTAATTTAAACCAAAATATTAAGCACATTTACAAATAATATTTAAAGTCACATTATCTGCAAAGTCAGAACATGATCCAATGGAATTCGAAATCTCATTAGTATATAATTCGAAGGGTATAATCGCGTAAAATCTGTTGTCCTAAGCATCTCATTACCTTCAGAAATCAATTCATTCTGTTGTAAATCGGCAATATTGACCTCAGTGCATGCCGTGTTTATACACTGCTAGTTTGAAACTTGCTTTAACGCGTTTAGACCAAATTCCTTGTTAATTTACACTAACCACAAAATAAGCAATGTTACCACACAATGCAATTCACATGTTCAAATATTTTAAAAATAATCAAAATCATGTAAGGAGTTTTAACGCTCACTTAATAAACTAAATTGAATTTCTGATGCTGATATATATATATATATATATATATATATATATATATATATATATATATATATATATGATTTTAAAAATAGCAGAGCTAATGCAAAAATAATTACCTGAGAAAATTCAGTTCAATTAATTTATTATCAATACATGAGTATCTGAATATACAAGTTATCTAAATAAATGTAGGATACAATATAAACTGAAAAAAAATCTTTTGTCGTTTGGATGTTAATGTTCGGTGATCTAAATAAGATTGTTTAGTAATTTTTTTCTGATTTTTTAGAACAATTCCTCTAAGTGATTTGTTCGTAAATTTTCTACTTTTCCTGTTTATAACAAATGAATGCGTTCTCGTAATATAATGTAATACAAATTTTCCCGACTTATGTACTGAATCTGTAACAGTGTTTTGATATTTTTTCTTATTCCCTGTTGCCTCTAAGAACATATATCATGGGAAATTATTCTCTCGTGCTTCTCACATGCTCATCTATTGACTTTTATTCATTTTCCTGTTATCTTCTTTGAAATAAAGTTGGCTCTCTGTTTAACGACGCTCTACTTAACGGCGATCTCTATTTAAAGACGATATTTCCCAGTCCCGGCCCCTCCGATGTAAAAAAATTATTTTTAAAGACGACGTTGTTCCTGTTTAACGACGAATTTTGTTAGGAGTTTCTTCATCTACAATAAAAAACTGCGTTTGCGTTGCTGGAATTCACAAAGAACTTGTAGTGGAACTGCAAAGTACGGATGTAGAAATCAACAAAGATGACATTACCCCTGAAGAATGGAGAAGTCTTGTTGAAGATGAGGTTGTTTCAATTCAAGATTTCTACAACTGTGATGAATCTGTTTTAACAACAGATTACAGAAATGTAGAACATATTTATGAAGATATTTTAAACGAAAACACGGTATCAATCGAAGAAGGTGAAGACACGAAAAACAAGACACTGCCACCGTCTTACACAGATGCAACTTCTTCTCTAGATGTTCTCCGACGCTATATTACATCGAATATGGAAGATGACATATTCGATGACATTTTAGAGAATTTTACATAGCATTTTATATGACATTTTAGAAAATCTGGAAAAGAGAATAACAAAAACAAGGCGAAAAAGGAACCCATCAACACTTTTTGACTTTTTTAAAAACCTAATTTACTGTATTGTTTGGGCTCTTCTTTCAATGTAATTTAAAATAACTTTTTGCGAATAAAATAATAATAATAAAATAACACTTATAAACACGCCCATATATTAAGAAACATATTGACAGTCCTAAACCTGTAAAGTGTGAAGGGAAATGTTATTTTTTCACAAATTCTGTTTAAGGACGATCTCTAATTTAGGGCGATTTTTCACGTCCCTTGAAAGTCGTTAAACAGACAGCCAACTGTATTAAATATGTTGCGTTTACATTCCCTGTATTAGAAAAAGGGAAATTTTACATCTGGATACCTACCCTACTATTAAACATATAGAGGATTATCCGATACAGGGCTCTGCCAGTTCGTAAACGTTTAAATATTTATTCGCCTCTTTCATTCCCCTGCGCTCAATTAATTTGCAAAAATTACTACAGTTTATTTCGCTTGCTCAATAAAGGCAGAAAAATAGCAGAAATTCATTATAAATGTACCTTTCTTTGTATAGTTTTCACAAAATTAGATCCCAAATAATTATTTCTAGGAAGGAAATACAGCACTCTCACTTCAGCAGATTTTTAATCTGCTGCGTTGAAATCCTGCTAACTGAAAATCAATATTTGCATCCTGTTGAAACATCATTCTTTATTATTTATCCTTTTATCACCATGAACTCGTGTGTTACCTAAGTGAAACAAATAGCTGTTCTTCAAAATACGTTTGTTTTTTTTTATTATTAAATTATGAACTAGGTGAGTCTTTGCTTTTCACGAATTTTTTGGAACCTTCGGTTTGTTTGCTTCCCACATTTTAATTATAATGCACGCGAACCGTATATGAGAATTAATACAAAAAAGTGCACCGTAAAAATCTTGACTATAATACGCACACGTGTATAATACGCATGCTTTACGCGAAATTTTCGGAAAAAAATTAAAATTCGACTATAATACGCACCCATAAATTTTCAATATTTTAATTAATCACAAAATTTATATTTATAATAAATATAATTATAAATATGAATTTATATTTATAATTAATAAAATATTTAGTAATTAATTTTAAATATAAATTTATATTTATAATTCATATTATATTTTATAATTAATCACAAAAATTACTTAAAATTGTTAAAAATACCAGTTTAATCATATTTTATCATTTGAAAAATTCGATATAGTCGTAATCAATTGCTCCGGTAATGATAATCAACATGAAGCATTTAAATTTATATTCCAATACATGAAATACACTTTCGGGGTCGGTTCCACTGGTGAGGCGACAAGGCGACCGCCTCAGGCGCCAAATTGAGACATAGTAAGAATACGAATTTTTTTTTACTGATAACGAAAGATTATTACAGTAAAATCTTGACTATAATACGCACACGAGTATAATACGCATGCTTGATTTTGAGTGAAATTTTCGAAAAAAATTAAAATTCGACTATAATACGCACCTATAACTTTTCAATATTTTTTTAAAAATTGCACAAATGTTTATTAACATAAATACATTTTGTAATAAAAATAAACAAAAACTTTGAATTCGGTAGAATAAAAACTTAAAATTTTAATTCAAAACAAACAATACTGTCATATTATTATCACTGTCTTAATCACTTTCACTAGAATACAGCTCATCAATTGTTTGTTGTTTATTCAATGTTTAAAACTACGTTTTTTTTTTACCCCAGTATAATACGCACCCTCATTTTTGCGGACTAAAATGTAAAAAAAATAAATGCGTATTATACTCAAGATTTTACGGTACTCTATATCTATATATATAAAACAATTCCGTAACTGACTGACTAACTGACATACAACGCATAGACCAAACCGCTGGACCTAAAGGGCTGAAATTTTGCATGACGATTCTTCTTATAGTGTAGGGGTGCACTAAGAAAGATTTTTGAAAAATTCTTATTAGATTTTTTTAAATTAAATTTTTAAGCGGTTTTAGTAACTTTTTTTAAGTTTGCATTTAAAATAATAATTTGAGGGTTATAAAATTTATATCACAAGAAAGATCATAAAAATTCCTTTAAAATGAAATCTTTTTCGAATCTTTACCTCCATTTTCTGGTTTTTGGTGAATTTTTAACGATTAATTTTTGGAATTTAATTTATTAAATGATGATCACGTGATTGCTTTTTCTGATACTTTAAATTAATTTATCGTCACGTGCGCAACATCGCAATAGACAAAAAAAAATTTTTTCTTGCTAATGCGCCAGACGATTGGACATTATCCAAAAAAATATCAAAATTCAGTAAAAGAGATGTTCCTTAAACTGTAATATATTAACTGTACTATATTCTTTATTATGTTCTATCAGATTTAATTTTAATATTTTTCTACATTATTTTGTCTATAAAAATATCCCTAACGATTTTTATGAACATATTTTATTTTGTTTTTTTTAATTAATGACATACATTGATCGTTGTATTTATTATATATATATAGATGTACTCCGTAGCGAAGTGTGGGTTTTCAGCTAGTTTAATGCATATATGATGCACGTTTTAAAAATCTACACAAAAAGAATTCGTACGTAAAGCTATAATTCTTAGAGTATAATAACACGTGCTAAGCTTTAAAAACTGATTGCTAGCGATAAAGAAATCGATGAATCAAAAGAATCTACAACTCAGACAAAAAGCAAAATATAAAAATTTACTCAATGCATTGATAAAAAGCAAATCACAATAGAACTCAGATATCAAGAAATACATACAAAATTGGTAAACATAAACAGCCAAGGTGTAAAATTCAAATCATCATAAAATTTGGTAAACTGAATCAAATAATCCTAAAAAAAAATACTTGATCTTAGACTAGGGTATGACAGAACATGTTTCGGAGACGAAACGTTTGCCTCTGTTTTCTTTTACGGAAATGAAATTCTCGTCATAAATTTGTGTAATGCGTAGAGGCTGCGTTTTCATTTTGCCATAGAGTTTGGAAATGTCTCAATTTTGGTGACGCACTTTTAAACAATAGCAACTGTGCATTCAGTCTATCTCTGCATTCTTTGTTTGTGTCTATCACCTTGTATAATGCATTGTATTTATTAATTTATAATATTAAAGAGTGTATATTTTGCTTTAAAACGCTAATGCAGTGGTTCCCAACCGGTGGTCCGAAAGAACCCAAAAAGTGGTCCACGAGGTCAAGAGTAGTAAAAAAAAATGGATTTATCGTTTTAAAACGACCGTAAATCTAAACAATTTTTTAAAACTGGAAGAAGAAAAATAATTTTTTTTTGTTCTCAATTTTTTATTCAGATTCTGAAAATTTCTGTGTTTCTTCCGCTCTCCGACGTTTTGAGTATGAAAAAATTCTTGTTATCCTTAAAAATTCTTAATATACGGGGGATGGAATTTTAACAGTGGCAGCAGTGTTGTAGAGCCCCCACATAGCAGAACCCAGGAAAGCAGCTTACACCACACGTACGTACCATACCTGCCTTACCTCACAGAGAATGCGCTCTGCCCACAAACATCACACGCCTGCACAGTGATAGGATGAACGCAGCCATGTTTTAGTTACCAGTCTATTGTACGAAATAATCTGTTGCATCGTTCTGATGGAAGGAAAAGGCTTGTGCGCACACTGTGGCTGATGTGTTTTCTCGCTGGAGCTGGGACCATCCCCCATATTCCCCGAACTGAAGTCCCTGTGACTTTGATCTCATCCCCAAGAGGAAGGAGCCGCTCCGTGGATTCCACCAGAGATTCTGCAGACTGTATACCGCTCCATTCGAAGGATCGAGGTGCTGCCAACGGCATCCTGCAGCTTCCAGAACGTTAGCAACTGGTGCTAAACAATGATGGTAACTACTTTGAAGGGCTATAAAAGTTTCATCCCTCTATCTCTTCTGTATACTTTGTGCGTACCTAGTTGCCATTATTAAAGTTCCATCCTATATATTTTCTGTTACGCGGGCATGCAGCCTCACAACCGTTTTGCAGCATTACGGCAATTTTGCAGCTTGTAAAACAAATGCGAGCTGAAAAATCTCATTCATTTTTAAGTTTTCGTAGGTCTTTATGTTTGCTCCATTAAGTTTTCTTTTACCTTATATTTGAGGGACTGGGGGTGCCTTGGGTGGATTGCAGATCTGTACTGTATATCCGGCAGCCTTCAGCCCCACAGCAATTGAAAATGCATCCGAACTTGGGAAATTAACCCTCTACTGCGTATTCAGGCTCTTGCTACGTAGTGACCGACCTTCAGGTGTATCATGGACGATAGACCTTAATGGTCTGGGGGTCCGAGGTGTCAAACTCAAAGATTACCTTATATTTGCTAATTTTATGAAGTTTATTCGTAACTTTTTGTTAAAGTTGTTTATTTTTAATAAAGTTGTTTTGACGAATTTTCCCTTTTGACAAGTTGTCCCTTATCAACAAAAGGTTAGGAATCACTGTTCTAATGCGACGGAGATTTTATACATTCCTACGCCTGTTAAACTACAAAGGACTATACGAGGCTATTAAGATATTCACTAAATTATTTTTCGACATTACTTACACATAGTCATCCATCAGAATGACTGAAAAATTTGATGATGCGTTGAATGGCTTTTTACAGATGAATGCTCAAAACAGTTGAGAATTAATTAAAGATCGAGGCCAAAAGTCGGTGGAATTGAATTATAATAATTAAGTGCGTAAGGACTCGCTGTCAGAGAATTTACCATGTCTGAACAACCGGAAGACGATCTCTGGAACTGACTGATTAAAATTGTCTCAAAACCTTAAAATTTTCTCTCAAACTTCAGAGCCACCGCTCGCAGTACCAGTACAGCCTGGAAATTTTCTTTCTTGTCAAAACCTATCATCATCCACTATGAATGCATAACAAATTAAAATATTCCCGTCGTTTGAGACGACGAAGGTCATTAGTATGCTAGGTCAGTAAGATTTCAGTTGACGTGACCCCCTCCCCATTTTGATCCTTACGTGTGCGAGAACCTACCGAAATTATGTATGTGTGATGAGTACACGAATGCTTAATATCGAAATTCATCCTAGGAAAACAGGGCTGAATAAGTATATAATAGCTAGATCATGGGTGTCCAAACTTTTAGCTTGCCTGCACAGCAATGAGACAAGGGAAATGGTCTTGGGCCACATGTAAAATATAAAATATACTTTATGTATTGAAGTAACAAAAGTTTTTTAATACTCTTTTTTAGTTTTTACTCTAATATTAAAAAAGAAGGCAACGTAAAAACAAAATGAGGGCCTGAACTAGCCTAGTGGTAGCGCGCTGGGCCTCTGACTGTGCTCAGTTCGAATCCAGACAACGCCATTAAATACATTCGCGTCTGGGCCGGATATGAGCATGTTAAATCTGTAGACTGGAAAGACCTTCCATGAGGTCAGAGAGGGTAAGAGAAGTTACGATCCCCCAGATTCTCGCCCATGGGGGTGCTAGATGTAAATTGTTTTGACAGCATCAGAGATTCAACCCTGAAAGGTCTTAGTTGCTATGTCTATGCCCTGTCTGGTGTGTTGGAATTCGGAAACATAGAATTAGAGGGATATTTGGCGTTGTTTTTGAGAAACTAATGCATGAATGTCTGATTCGAGTGAAGTGGTTGGAGTTTTTAGTAAATTCTGAAAATGCTCTTAAAAATGTTTGATCTACTTTTCCTTTTCGTGTGCTTCATATTTAAAAATCTTCGTTCTAAAATGTACTGTGTGCCAAACACCGATGACATCAATAATGCATGGTTATGTGGCTTTAAAAAAATACTCTGGGAAGATAGGTCGTTTAAAGTTTAGAATCTTCATGCGCCACACAACTAGCTATCCAAATTAATCAGAATATTTCCTCCATATATTAATAATTTTTAAGCTCGTAGAATACTTTACTTACTTATATTTTATGTGTCTGAAAATTTCACATTAAGATAACTATACAAATATTAATTTAAAAAAACTATTCATGAAATTTACTCATTCAAATAAGAAAATTTTTAATTTGTAATACAATCATTACTACAAATATCTATTAATAGAAAATTTTTGTTAAGTCATTTTAACGCCATACATCTGTACCCCAGGGGCATAATCAACAATAAACAATAACAACAAGACTCGTATACATTGAACAATACAGATATGTGTCTTATGCTATTTCGAAATAAAATAATTCTGCAATATTTTACATTAATGTATAAAATATGGGGCCAAACCGGAAAAAATATTTTATATTTGTAAATATGTATTATACAGAAACTCAAACACAAATTCATATTTCTTTCTTGAACTGTATAATCAAAAATATATGCACTGATGTACCACAGCCTCAAAATGCTTTCAGAAATTTTAAATAAGACAAAACTGACTTCTTTTGAATTTATGAATATATATAAGAAAAGCTATCTGATTAAATAATGTCGCAGACTTCAATTTTTTGAATAATCCTACGAGAATAAATATAATAGAATTAGTTTCTGGTAGACAGAAAATGTACTCATTTAAGATATGTGTATATTTTATTTCATAATTTTCTTTTATAATAGCATTTAACTTTGCTTCCTTTAAATACATTCATTTTTAATTTTTATTGAAAACTGTTCACAAATTAAGATATATCCACAGTAAAAACTGAAAACTGTGACTAGTATAAATTATAAATTTTTGTTAATAATTGTTCATGTAATGCTTTTTTATATTTTTCAATTTAGGACATTTTGCTTGGTAGGGGTGGAGTGAAGATTGGGTTGTATTCTTTGTTCATAAAAAAGTATTTTAAAAAGTTGTATTTGAACCTTCAAGAGTACAAGTTATTGTTTTTCAATTGCCAGTGTATTTAGAATAATTAAAATATTTGATTACCGAAGTTAGATGGCAATGAACGCTTTTTTTTTTCAGCCTGAAACTAAATTTGGTAAAACACTTCATGCTAAGAGATACACATAGAAAACCAGTATTCTAATCTTTCCTTCAATTTTTATGGACAATTTTGAGAAAATGGGTTTTCCCAGAGGAAAGAAAGCAGCAATATGAAAGTTAAAGAAGGCATTGTCTGATTTGAAATCGATGAGTAATTAAGTCAGGTATTATGGGATTTGAGAAAAGTGAACGATTGTTCTGTAGATCAAAGAGGTGGTTTTAAAATTACAAATTTATGCATATAATTCTAAAAATTCTGTCTGTCTCTCTGACTCTTCTAAATACGTACCACAATCTTTTGACCAAGATTTTTTTCTGCAAGGAACCTCCTAGTACTTGGATATCTCCCTTGGTCCATGAATAGTACTTTGCTGTCTGCCCTGGTAGAGCTTTTATCTTCAAGGATGACAAAGCTGAGCAAGTTGCAATTTCTAGATTTGTCAGTGGCCACTTGAGGTTTTGGAGGCTCAGAGCTGAAGTGAAGTGATTGATTGGAGTTGATGAGCGGGGTTCCAGTTCGAACATGCGCTGCCCTAAGCTGTCTCTCGTGTACTCGGCGGGCAGGAGTTCGTCTCACGGGATCTCTCTCTCTCGATCTCACTCACTATGATATCACCAGAGTGATTAGCAAATTCTGCAGGAGTTCTTATAAGTGCTAACGATGTTTTAAGTTGTTTTAATAAATGTTAAGTTTGATTTTAAACTAAATTTACGGCTCTTTCATTTTTGCCATGTTCAGAGACACCCTGCTGTTGAACTACTTCCAGAAGTGTGTACGTTGGGTTGGTGATCTACACATCACGACCTAGACATGCCCGTCGGTACAAGGAGCTCAAAATTTGATCGACAAAACACAACTTTTTCCACTTGTAAAAAGTGTAATACTTAGCAGGCCACTCTTGGCCACATCCTAACTTGCTTAAATTTATCTAGGGAGTACTTTATTACCGATCCTCGCCTATTAATAGACCTCCTGATGATTTATGGACTCATGGACGGGGTCTAGCGCCGCTATACCAGGAGGAATAAGAAACAACAACATCTTTTGACTAATTCGCCCCAATTGTTTCTCTCTAGAAACCTTCTCAAAATATAAGTCTGAGGAGTCTGTCAATCTTCCTTTGATGGGCTGGCTTCTAAAGATCGCCAGATGATTGTGACGGTGAAAGTTGTGGGTAATTAGTAATTTTATTTATATTTTAATATTTATCCTTTAATAAGTCAATGATTTTCTGAATATAATTAATTTGTACATTTCATTGCATTGTGATTCCCAAATGAAGGAAACAACTCTGGTTTTATATGACCAATTAATTTATTGATTAACATAAATGATATGATATAATACATTCCTACAAAACAGGTCATACTTCATCTATACATACATTTAATTCATTCACTACCAAATCATTATTCGAATTAATTCATTATACGAATTATCATTTATTTTTCGCTAACTTCCATTATCTGATTACTTCACTACCGCGCTCTATATTATTAAGTTAAAGAAGGCTACGCTATGAGAAGCAATGACGGTATCATATGAAGAGGAAATAAAGGGACCGTACCTTTACAGATGATAATTGGCTCGTCGTTGTGGACATCGGGCACGGAGCTGTAACGGACTTCGTTTCATACACACATCACTGGTACTGGATACACACACGGTAGAGTACAGGGCTCCTTTAGCCATTCTAGGCACTGGATACACACACGGTAGAGTACAGGGCTCCTTTAGCCATTCTAGGCACTGGATACACACACGGTAGAGTACAGGGCTCCTTTAATCATTCTAGGCGCACGGCATTGGGCAATGGGGAGCATTCGTCTTACAGCTCTGCTGGCATCGGTCACGGCTTATATCATCACCATCGGGCGCACTTCGTACCTTTTACTAGCTAGGTTTTTACTACTTCTGACTCTAACTTCTGACTCTCTCTGTGTCCTGTCTGTCTTTTTGCTTCCTCATATTATTTCATATTATTTTTCTCTAATTTATGCCGGCTCCGCCTCTTCTCCATTCCATTGGCCATATTATTATATGTCATCACAATTCGTCCCTGGCTGCCTTTTCTGCATCCCCTTTTCACCAATACGCAATGAGGGCGGGATTTATAAAATTCTCCTCTTTTTTTTCATGCACTTTTTCCCATGCTCCGACACCATGAAACACGTGTTCTGTTTTATAGCCCTCATAAATTTTCAGTCTTCCTTTCTTCTTTTCTTCTCTTCGTTGCCATTCATTCTACAGCACTTTTATCTTATAGTTTTATCTTTAGTAGCTTAGATTTATTGTTGGCCATTTGATTCTTAGCCCTGCTTCTTTCTTACATTTCGCAATTATGTTACTTTGTCAGGTATTTTTGGCTGCCCCTGGCAGTGACATTATTGTCATATCCCTATGACAATGATTTCATATCTAAAGGTTAACAGTGTTGCCTGCTCTAGGGAGGCAGGTAAAACATTTATACATTTTCACGCGGGAATAAAAAGCAAAAATATTTTGTACCGTAAAGCAGTAGAATGGTATATTAATCGTTGTTCTGATTATGTTCTTTGTATACATCAAAACAAGATAGTACAAATATGAATTTGTATATTATGTATCATTATAAATTGATTTCTATGCGTTAGTTTTTTTCCCATTTCCCCAAATGCTGACATTCGAGATATGAGAATCTTGGGCAGTGCTATGTTATAAAAGGTAATATCTTATAAATTGATGTTAACAGGCTTATAAATGAGGATTATGTAATAGCTGAGTTTTGTTACGTTTATACGTAATAGCATATCTTTGAAGCCCGGTATGAAGGGCTTCAGTCCAAAACAGCTATTTTACATATTTTTTAGGAATGATAAAAGAAACAAAAATCTTTTGACTGGTATAAAAGGCTTATGTCTATCAATTTTGCATAAAGAATTACATTTCTTTGTACAAAAGACAAGTCGAAATTATAGTTCAGTGATTGGTATAAAAGCCATTAACTTGGTATCTTTAAATCACTGTTTTGACTTAAGCCCTTTTATACCGGGCTTCAAAGATATATTAACGACCACTCCACTCACATTCGTTGACTTTTTGTTAATTGAAACTAAACTCGCTAATCCGGAAGTCCAACCACAAACCCTCTGCTTTCCAAACAGATCTGCTGACTATCACGCCTCTAAGCCCTATTAAGCCTCACGTCCATGAAACATGACAAACATTTATGCAGATCAGGTTTCTTTCTCAAGCTATATACTCGTTTCAGATTAATACCTTTACATTACAATTGCAATTTGATAGTGAAATAATCCAATTCTACTGTTCAATTAATGTACACTAACTGTAGCTTCACATGCTTACAGAAAAAAGTATTTTCATTGAAATAATAAAACTATTTTTCGCCGAATTGAAAGTAATTGAAAAGTAGTAAAAAATATATTAGATAAGGGAACATTTTTCATTATAAACACTGCGATTAGCATAAAGGAAAACCAGAAACTTGTTCAGGAAAGTTACTCCATCATAAAATTTCTGAATTTTCTAGCGCAAAACTAGTTGCAGGTGAAATGTAAATTTTATCTCATAATTCATTAAACTATTAAAGGCCAAAAAATTTTAATTGAATTCAGTGTTAAGTAAGCTTGTTAATTTTAAATACAAAAATTGAATCTCAGCCTAATTAGCACTTTCCCCGAATTAGATATATCCAGGAGATTGAAATACAAGATAAATTATTGAATAAAGCTCTTTTAATCTCTGAATAAGAATTTTTGACAAGGGATTACTAAGGTTTCAAAAGTTAAAGTTTCAAAAACTGAAAGGAATTGCCATTCGATGTCTTATCTTCGAATCTTCAAAGATTTTTAGCAAAGTGGTACAAGTAATTTTCTATTAAAGTACATAGTGAAATGTATCTATAAAGCAGATTTTTCAAGCAGAAAAAATACTTAATATAAAGCTGGAAATTCCCCTGGACAGTTTTATCTACATAGAATAATTTCGTCAGTGTCAAAATTGAGAAATAAATGTTGAATGCAAAAAGGAGAAAATTAGCTTCCTTGTGCAATCATTTTAAATTATTTTGTAAAATATAATTACCTCATTCTTTGTATTTTTATTTTCTTTTAACTTTAATTACAGAAAAGGTTCCTGTAAATGACGTTTTATCAATACTTAATTAGAGTTTTACTTAACTAGTTTTTTTATCTTAGTTTTCATACAAAAAATTAATGGGTTTTAAAAAAACTAGTTGATATCAGTCAAAACATGACGGCTAGATAGTAAATAAATTTACTAATACACAAAT
This sequence comes from Dolomedes plantarius, assembly GCA_907164885.2. NCBI lineage: Eukaryota > Metazoa > Arthropoda > Arachnida > Araneae > Dolomedidae > Dolomedes > Dolomedes plantarius. The sequence continues at coordinate 146,081,134 of OU015493.1, forward strand.
TATACTCACACATCATTGCCAAATGTTGAAAATCATAATAATGCGAAGAAACAAATTAGTGTGTTTAAGCGGCCTTGCGCTTAGTGAATATCTAAAGCCAGATTTAAAAATCTCACTAAGCATGCTCAGAAAGCAATTTTTTTTAAAATTGTATATTATCACTGATTAAACGGCGCAAAATAAACAATTTCCATGAGGTTTAATCTTATATTTCCCAAACATAATTATCATAAAAATAAAAATGTGGCAGAGAGAGATCTAGAGAGACTCCTCAGAATAAAGGTGTTTAATCATTAAAACATGTCACTGAGCATGCGCAGAAACAGTGAGTTTCTAAAGACAGATTTAAACATGCCACTAAGCATGCGCAGAAATAAATTTTTAATTGTAAATTATCGCTAATTAATAGAAATTGCGGTTACAAAAACAAAATTTGACAAATCTACAGATTACAATCTTTCGTTTAAGACCAAAATGAAGTAAATTGATGCAGTAGTTTTCTCTCACGGACTGCCCAAAAAAGTCGGCTTAGCAACTTAAATATATACAGATGGAGTACAAAATAATACGAACACCTGTGAAAAAGTATGACATATTTCACACCTGCAGTACAGCCGCGCCACCTGCAGCAGAAGTCTGCCACTTAGTGAGCGTGAAGAGGAAGGTATTAGTCTCTCAACAGCAGTCACCTACGTTGCATGCTTCTATCGAACTGTCTGTGATAAGTTGAAATGTCAGACCTGTCACAGTTCCAAAGAGGAATGATAGTGGGAGCGCGTTTAAGTGGAGTATCGGTTACGGAAACAGCTAACCTCTTTTGGTTTGCAAGGAGTACTGTATCAGCCGTTATGACAGCGTACACGAAAGAGCGTAAGACGACGTCTTCAAAGCACAACAGTGGCCGAAAGTCCAAGCTTGGTGATAGGGATAGACGGGTCTTGAAGCGCATAGTAGCCCGAAAGCACAAGCAATCGTTATTCGAGGCTGGTCCCCACAGCAGTGGCAACAGGTAATATGGTCAGATGAATCGTCATTCACCCTATTTCAGATGACCAGACACGTTTATGTCTGGAGAACCCCCAAAGAAGCGTTTCATCCTGAATGCGTCTTGCCGACTGTGAAGCATGGGGGTGGCTCCATTATGGTATGGGGTGTGATATCTTGGCGCGGTCTTGGGCCACTTGTTATTCTGCATGGGAGGATCAAATCCAATCACCATCTAAGCGTTCTAGGGGATCATGTCCATCCTTTTGTCCAGACTGTATTCCCTGGAGAGCGACCGCTTTTTCAAGACGACAACGCCCCTATCCACACTGCTAGGTGTGTTCAAGAATGGTTCGAAGAGCATGACGATGCAGTTGAACATCTCGCCTGGCCCCCTCAGTCTCCGGACTTGAATATTATTGAACATTTATGGCAATATTTGGAGTCCCAACTTCGTTCCCGATTTCCACCTCCATCCGGACTTTTGGAATTAGAGACCGCTCTGCAGGAGGAATGGCTTAATATTCCTTTAAATATTGTCCATCACCTTTATGCCTCTATCCCACGTCGCATTAAATCTGTACTTCAGTCAAAGGGTGGTCCAACCCCCTATTAATAAAGATTTTCCATTATTTCACAGGTGTTCGTATTATTTTGTCCACCATCTGTATATTTAGAAACTCACTTTTGTTACCTTTACATTCAAGAGGAATTTCTATAATTTCTTGTTCAGTTCTATTTTTTTCCTATTCTTGGCATTTTTTATTACAATATAATATCAAAGAAACATTGCATCAACTGTTTTTCATTTTAATATGCTTCTACTGTAATGTGTACGGTAGTGTGTATGTGTGGAAAGTTATATTTTCACCTTTACATCCTTATATACGCAATAGAAAACTAAAGAATAAGAACTTCAAAACACTTTGGACAAGTTTCTTTTCAAATTTTGACTGTATTTACGTCTTATACTTTCATAAAAGTTCTGTGAACATTTTTATGTATATTACTTTTTATGTATCCTAGCTAAATATAGTTCATTAAATTAAACAGTACACAAAAATACTGTACTACAATGCTTTCTCTCAATAGAGGGAAATAGAATTCATTGAATAGTTTACACGATTAACCTTGTTTTCTAAATAGTGCATGCTGAATATATACTACAACTAATATGCACTGTTTATAGAAAATTTGGTAATCGGATACAACATACTAACTAAAAAAAAAACATGCCAGCCTGTTCACAAGTAATAGTAAACAAATATAAAAGCTTCAGTCAATTTACCGAGAGAGTAAGACCCGGAGAGAAACAAGAAGGAAACAAGAAAATCCAAAATAATATGAAATATTTCCTTTTACATACAAAACGTATTTTAATAATATTATTAAAATTTGATAACTTCAATTTTCCCGAGGGAAGGTACTAATGACTTGTTTTCAGTCACATAAGACAAACATTTATTTTTTTCTATGAATTTCTAGTTTTATATTTTCTTCAGTTTTTCCATATTTATTTAATAATGCATTGAATGTCCTCTTTCGTAACAACTAATAGTGGAGTAAATAATGACTAACAAGAATCATGTAAGCTTCCAACTCTTATGCATAAATTTTTCCATTTACTGTTATACGCCCACGTACATTTGTTATATATATATATATATATATATATATATATATATATATGTATATACAGTGCTATATTTCTAGAAACAGAGGTGCCGGAACGGTAACCTTCCGGGGTGTGGGGGGGGGGGTATTCCAAATTATTGGCCTGAAAAAAAGAAATCGTTGGTTAAACAAAAACTTGAACATTATATTTAATTCCAAATTTTATCTTGCAAGACAAGTTCAAGAAAAGTTGATGAATTTAAATACCATGGCACTATAATTAATGACAAAAATAAACTAAGAACAGAAATTGGTGACAGAATCAAAATGGCTAATAAAGGCTTCTTTGCGCTGAGAAGTCAATTGAGATCTAATCTCGCAAAACTAAATAAAGAATTTATAAGACACTAATACTACCTTTCTTACTTTACGCAAGTGAAACATGGACCTTGAGCATAGACAAGCAGCGCTCACTGGACATGTTTGAGAGAAAAATCTTCAGGGCTACCTTTGGCCTAGTGCAGGAAGAAGGACGTTGGAGCACCAGATATAATTTTGAACTGTATAGGCTTTATAGGCAATCACAAATAACACAAGTCTTCCGTAATAATAGATTAAGATGGCTTGGCCATGTTTGGAGAAGCTCGGAAGATAATCCCTCTAAGATATTGACATTTAAAACACCTGAGGGATCACGAGCTAGAGGTAGACCATCGACTGGATGATTAAATGACACTGAAAAAGACTTAAAAACTTTGAAAATTAAAAATTGGATAGGAGTCGTCGCAGATAGAAGACGCTGGAAGGGGCGCATGGTTGAGGCAGCCAGGGCCTGTAAGGGGCTGTTGTGGTTGTGCTTGTGAAGAAGAATAAGTAGACAAGTCCAAGAATGTGTTGTAGAAAAGTAATAAAAGCAGTACAAAAACACAGTTTCATGATTGTTTAAGTTTTGTGCCCATTCTAAAAGATTTTCCAAAACTTCAACATGTTTTCATCATACTTCTTGTCTCTTGACCTCTCCTTTCACTTGACGGCTAATGCTGAATGGTGTCCAGACACAAGCCAAGAGTCAAATACTCAGTTGGGTTAAAGAGCCGAAGAGGAGGTCTATTGATCTTTACAAACAACAGGCTAGAAACTTTTGCAATATTCAGTGATGATCTCAATGGAGTGATAATGATGTTCATCTGTAAGAAACCTCTTTCACATTCACTCGATGATATGGCTAGTGAATTGACTGGCTGTTTCATCGGGTTGAGACTTTCCGGGAACACTTTGAAGTGGAGACACTCTCGGAATCCTGTAATTAGTTACCTTTCATTAAGTTTGAACTTGGATGCAAGTTTCCGCATTTCATTTTCCCCAAACGTTATTGGGACATTTTGTGGCCAGTTATTTTCATCCATTAATTTCATGGTGTCAGCAAGCTCAAAGTCTTTTTCACTGAGCAGTCTTGTTTCAATAGACTTTTTAAGTGCCTCGTAAACCTTTTCGGAGTTCAAAGGCTGGTTGTTTTTCCTACCTTCTTTTTCGTGGAGAGGAAGTCCGACAAAAGACAAGTTGTTTACTGCTTCTTGAGCCATCGATGATTAAAATCCTGTAACTGATTTTCTTACCTCAAACAAAGAAGCTGTAATTTTTAATTTTTTGTTAGCATAGCTTAGATCAACGTTGCGATGTTGCAAAGCTTCACTTAACTCTGAGAGCTTTTGCAATGCATCAGCCATCAAGCCCAGGTCTAAAATGAAATTAGTGTCAGTAATCTTTTGAGGAAGCCTTCAAACGTACTTTTTTCTTTGCTGTCTCTGGTTGGGTCATTTGAAGCTTCTTTAAAGTGATGGACTAGTGCATCATAAGACCTCTAAACGGCTGACACAGATCTGAAACTATACGCAACCCAACGTGTGCTCAAAACTCATTCGATTTGTAAAAGTTCTTTCTCTAGTAAATTTCCACAGGTTCGCAGTTCCCTGCTCTTCTTTGGTGAAGCATGATACACAACATACAGTTTGTCGATGAAGTGTTTAAATCTATCAACTCCTGAAACAGACTGAACTACAACAGACACTGAGAGCTCAAGCCTGTGGTTAGCACAGTGCCAAACAATAACAGAAGGGAATTTTACACAAAATAATGCTCCAACACCTTTGTTTTTACCAATCATAGTAGCAGCCCCGTCACATGTTAAACTTCTTAAGTTTTTACTTAAAAACTTGTCAGTTATTCCATTAGAGTGAAGAATACAGTTAATCAAAGACTCAAATACCGCCTTAGCAGTAAAACCATCAAGTTCTACTAAATCTAAAAAGACGTTGGTGGAACCACACATACCAGTTTTAGGCAAAGAACAACGAACGTAAACAATCAAACTTGACTTGTTGCTAAGGGAAGTTGACTCATCAATTATCAGGTCAATTCTCGTGTCATTCTTCACTATGCAATGTTAGTACAGGCTTTGTATGATTGTAAAATGCGATCCATGTCAACCCCATTAAGTTCTTGCAAATCAATTTCTGTTTCAAAATTGTTAAAGGACTGATTTTTTTTAACAATCTTATATGCAGTACGAAATATATTTTCAGTAGTTTGTATTTCGTGAGAACGCTGATTCAAAACAACTTTCTCCAATACTTCATTTTTAACTTCACATAAAATTTTAACAGCTGCTCTATGACCATAACTTTCTTTGTGCTCATACATTTTTTTCTTAACGAAGTTTGCTTTTTTTTCTTTAGTGTCGCCGTAGCTACTCATCTCGCCACTTGCCCACACTTTTGAAATTTTCATATCTGTTTTCTTATGGACAGAAAAACCCCAACCTTTACACAAGCACTGCATCCTAACGTTCCATTTTTAACAAACAACCAGTCATATTTTTGGCAAAACTCGTTTTTTGGGAGTTGTCCAGCAATCTGGCAAGACATTGTCGCACTAAACAGGTGTATCTTTTTCTTTGGGGTATTCTACATTACAGTCAAGCTTTTCAGAAGCTTTTTTTCATTAGTGTCGCCGTAGCTACTCATCTCACCACTTGCCCACGCTTTTGAAATTTTCATACCTGTTTTCTTATGGACAGATAAAACCCCAACCTTTTCACAACCACTGCATCCTAACGTTCCATTTTTAGCAAACAACAAGTCATATTTTTGGCAAAGCTCGTTTTTAGGGAGTTGTCCAGCATTATGGCAAGACATTGTCGCACTCAACAGGTGTATCTTTTTCTTAAGGGAATTCTACATTGCAGTCAAGCTTTTCAGAAGCCATTGTTTCGCTTGCAGTGTTAGAGGGCGGTTGCGAACTTAGACTTTTCATTTCGCCGTCATAGTCATTAACCACTTTGTCATCACTGGTATCATCACAGCTAATGCTGTGTTTGTGTCTTTTACTGCCACACGAAAGTGAGAAAAAATAGGTTAGTTTTTTGCACATTTCACTTCACAATCTATCACACTCACACTGACTTGACACTGCTCAAATGTAACTAACCTCAACAACACAACATAGAAGAAAGGTAGCTGTCTCGGGGAGGTCGATTCTTGAAATGAGGGGTCAGGGCTAATCAATACCTCATTTGCAAACCCGCGAAAAGTCAGTGCAGTCCGCAAAAAATGAGTCAGACTACCGTCCCCTCAGCCGGCCAAGGTCAAGCCACAATTCCACCCGCTTCAGTGAAATAGTCGCAGTTCGCTGTACTCAATAGTAACGCTCAACAAACTACCCCAGCCTCACATCATAATCGATCGTTACGACCTGCGAATGGTTCTTTTGCGTGAACTGTTAAGAGTAGTAGGTCAGGCTCACTCACTAACAAAAGAGTAATTTGTGATTAAATAAATGTTTTAAACTATCTTAACTTTTCTTTTTCTAAAGAGAGGTACCGGAATGAAGTTCCGGCGCGTTCCGCCTCAAATCTAGCCCTGTATATATATATATATATATATATACACAAACGGCCACCCCTCTAAAAGTCCATATTTTTTTCAGAATCGTGTAACGACACCATAGATTCAATGCTATGGAAGAAATCTCTTTTCCCCGTCCACCCCCCTAAACAGCAACTTTTCTTTCGGAACCATTACTGGCCGCCATAGACATGTATATATATGTGTGTGCGTGTATGTATATGTACGTATATATATATATATATATATGTATATATATATGTGTGTATATATATATGTATATATAATGTATATATATATATATATGTATGTATATATATATATGTATATGCAGGGCTAGATTTGAGGCGGAACGCGCTGGAACGGCGTTCCGGTACCTGTCTTTAGTTACCTCTCTTTAACAATAATTTGGAATATCCCCCACACACCCCGGAAGGTTATCGTTCCGGCACCTCTATTTCTAGAAATATAGCACTGTGTACACGTATATGTATAAGTGTGTGTGTGTGTGTGTGTGTGTGTATACACTCTGTCACAAAAAAATATATGCACCAAGAAGGAAACGAGCTACTATCACGAAACTTAACATGTATGTAATGTATGAGGAGATAAGCAAATGATTATAAATTCAGAAGAACAGACCGTTTCATTAAGAAGATATGGCATGAAAAAGGTTGCAAATCAGTAAGTACTAAATCCACCTCTGGCAGCTATACAAGCCGAAACACGGCGCGGGATCGAATCAATGATGTCACCTATAACCTCCTGCGGTAGATCATGCCGTAATCTTTGCAACTGGTCAGTTAATTCACCAGTATTCCGGGACGACTGCAGTTGTCTTCCAAGCATGTCCCAGACGTGCTCTATTGGCGAGAGGTCTGGTGACCTGGTAGGCCATGGGAGTACGTCATATCCTTGAAGACATTGTTGGGAGAGTCGCGCAGTATGTTGACGAGCGTTGTCTTTCTGATAAATGGCACCTGGGCGACTTGATAGCACAGGCAGTACAACTGGCGTTAAAATCTCGTCCACGTAACTGCGTACCATCAAAGTGCGTTGAAGGACGACTAGAGGTGATCGTGTGCCCAAACAAATCGCTCCCGACATTGTCACACCTTGTGTAATCACCGTATGCTTCTCGACAACAAATGCCGGATCGGACCAGTCGCCTGGCCGCCTCCACACTCGTATGCGCTGATCATCAGCATTGAGACTGAATCGGGATTCTTCGCTGAAGATCACGCTCCAGTCGGTCATACTCCAACTTCCCCGAGGTCGGCAAAAATCCAATCGACATTGCCTATCATGTGGGGTCAATGGTAAGCGTCTTAATGGACTTCGGCTCATTATACCTGCGTCGGCCAGTCGTCTCCGAATGGTTTCCCTTGATACCACCGGATGTCTGGAAGGTGAAAATGGCGTCGAACCGATTCTAGCGACGTTATTTGTGCGGACGTGGCCTCTCTTATGATTTTGCGATCCTTTCGCGCATTTGTGTTCCTGGGACGCTCTGACCCTCCGCGACGGTAGACTATCCCTACCGTGATCCATTGTTGCCAACACCGAGCAACTACCAAATCGCTCCGACCGAGGTGACGGTCGATACGCCTGTTAGACAAACCTTCTTCTCTGAGGTCTACTATACTCCCCATCTCAAGGTCCGACATTTGTTCGTACTGTCGCCGGTTACGCCTCAGAGGCATCTCTACTCACAATACCGTCCATCCAAGTCGACAGATTTGTTGGAATAACCCTATGGCACAATCATGCTTTTAAACTCTCCCAGCTGCGCATCTCATATGCGCATAGCACGCTTACTCATTGGCCTTGTCTCATTGGCGCGCCTTGTCTCATTGGCGTCGAAATTTTTATCATTTACTTATCTCTTACCAGACTTTATTCCAAGTTTCATGATAGTAGCTCAATTTCTTCTGGGTGCATATATTTTTTGTGACAGAGTGTATATATATATATATATATATATATATCCTTCTTAAGGGGACTCGGCACCTCAAACAATAAAAATTTTATTATTCAATTTAAAAAAATAAATTTTGGTTATAATTAAAAGAATCTCAAATACAATTAATTAAATGCAAAAAAAAATTTATTTAGATATATATTTTTTTTTAAATTTAAAAAAAATTTAAATTTTTACTACTTATTTTAAAATGCTACTTCTATTTTATTTTTTAAATTTTTGAATTGATTTTTTTATATTTTGTCAATAGTAATATACTCGACAAATTAACATGTCGGATTTCATTTAATGTTATTAGTTTCCGAGAAAAAAAATTAAAACCACAATCATATGCAAAAAAGCAGAAAAAATCACGAATGATCACACATTTGAAATTTTTTTAAAAAAAGTATTCAAAATATTAAAAATCCGATCTGTGAATTTCTTACATATGATATAATGTTCATTTTAAAAAAAATTCAAGCAATTTCATAAAGATTTGACAAAGCCTTATCATTTTGAAGACATCAAAAATCCGAAAAACCACGAACTGAGATAAATGAGTTTAAAGATTTCATTCAGTTGTAACTTTTTTTAATTATAATCAAAGTGCATTTTTATTTTTTATGTACACTTACTCACCTCTACACTACTAAAAAATATGTTCAATAACATAAATATCATTATTTAGGTATAGATAAACCACTAATTAATAAATGTGATAAAAACTAAAATGCAGAAAAAAATCACGAATGATCACACATTTGAAATTTTTTTAAAAAAAGTATTCAAAATATTGAAAATCCGACCTGTGAATTTCTTATATATGATATAATGTTCATTTAAAAAAAATTTCAAGCAATTTCATAAACATTTGACAAAGCCTTATCATTTTGAAGACATCAAAAATCCGAAAAACCACGAACTGAGATAAATGAGTTTAAGATTTCATCCAGTTGTAACTTTTTTTAATTATAATCAAAGTGCATTTTTATTTTTTATGTACACTTACTCACCTCTACACTACTAAAAAATATGTTCAATAACATAAATATCATTATTTAGGAATAGATAAACCACTAATTAATAAATGTGATATAAACTAAAATTCTTAAAAATTGTAATTTCTGGTATTTAGGTGAAATAGTAATGCAAAAAATATTATAATTGAGTAAAAACACTTTCTGAAGTTTAATATAACTTAAATAATATCAATACAATTACTAAATCATATGAAAAATTTTGTAAACAGATATTTAAATGAATAATGATAAAGCTTTCTTACTGCTTTTTAAGTATTCAGAATAAATATAAAGCATTTTAAAAACATCCTGAACCATAAGTGAGACCTTCTTTTCTTTTTGTTAGAATATTCCTTTTAAGTACAGCTTTTTTAATAGCTTGTCTCATATGTTTATGTTTAATATTGTTTCTTCTGAGTCGGAATTTATTTTTTCTCAATTGAAATATTTTCCCCAACCGTTGTGTTACACTCCCTCGATAAATACCCAATGAATTCTGAATATGTGCTATAGTATAATCTACACCCTTATTATACTCGCATACTGCCTCCATAACTGAACGCTGAACTCGTTTTTTGTGCACAAAAACATCTTTTGGACATTTTGACCATATCATATTATGGAGACTCTCGTTAGCATTCTGAGTTTTACACTTTAAGCATCTTTCCAACAGTTCGTTTGATGCTAACCTCTGATATATTGGCATTATTTGTGGCAAATATTTTTCATTAACTGGAGTGCCAATATTTAATTTATGAGGTCTAGGTGTCTCCCCTTTAGCTATAGCTGATTGGTAGAAACACCACGAATCTACACCAACTGGACACTTAAAATGTTGCGGCTTTTTGTCGGTGGAAATGCTATGATACAGAGTAGCATATATATCATTCTTCATGTTGTTAGCATTGCCTTTATTCCTTAAAATTGCCTTCTGGTAGTATACCGTGAGTTTTTTTATGGTGCTTTCTTTTAAACTACCATAACTTTTCCCCCCTAAAGTAACACCACGAGTTTTCCACTCTTTTACAGCATTCCTTAGTCCTGTTCCTAATCTTTTGCTCACGTGGTTTACACATTCTTCTTTTTTTAGCACTACATCTTTTCCATAGATCTGCTTTTCTGATAAATAATTAAAAGTTTTGGCATCTCCGTCTGATAATAAAGTCGTGTACCGAAATCCACACTGTAATGAACGCCTCCACATATTTAACGCAGCTTCCATTTCCATTGAAGCTGAAGATCCAGTGTGATTTAAATCACAAGCAGAATTATGGCCTTCATACCAAATCTGAAATTCAGCGGTTTGGTCTCCAAGATCCTTTTTTGCATTATCACACATTCGACATACTTTGCTCATAACCTCAAAGTCTAAGACATAACCCGTTAAAACATCAATCACACAGCTTACTCCTAACAGAGACGTATGCCCACGAGTAAGCCATGTGCCGTCAAATGAGACAGCTATGTCACAAACATCGTGTTCTGAAAGCATGGAATTATTTGCTTTTTTTACTTCTTTATGTACACTTGCTAAAGTATTTTTCATGGCAACTAATTGTGCGTCATATAATTGCTTTGTACACCTTGCATATGTTGACGAAGAAAATGAATCAATATTCATTATCATGCAGAACTTTTCTATGGCAGAGTACACCTTACCAATATGAGAAAAGGCATGGGTAATTCGAAGATTAATATCAGGATAATTGTTTTTTGTATTAACAGAAGTATTTATTGAAGAAGTTTCTTCATTGCAGATATGGCAAGACAGTTTTAAATTGGTTGAAAAACCAATTTTGCCACTAGAGCTCAAAACCAAACTTTGATTTTCACATGTTTGGCATTTTACTGTTGCAAACAATTTCTGAAGATTTTCAAAGTCAACAATAATATATTCAGTTTTAATATCACTATCATAATTAGGAATAAATGAAAGATTATTTACTCTGGTTGAATTCATAACATCAGCTAAATCAGCTGTAATACATTCCTTCTTTTGATCATCACACCAACGTTTTTTGCTCAAGGCAACGCCTTTCAAAAATTTTTTACTTCTTCGAGGCATATTTCAGATAAATATAATGCCAAAAACTCTTAACACGTAGTATTATACACGTAGTATATTTAACACGTACTTTAAGTGTAGATTAGTCTTTAAAAAGACTGTTTTTTTATCATAAAACTTCGAAATTTGATAGAAAAAGAACACGCCAAACGCTAATAAGTAACCACAACAAACTGATATCAGTAACAGTTAAACACAAAGTCATGATTTCGCTTTCTTGCTTCATTTTTAAACCATAGAGTCAAAGCAGGAGGCAATGCAATCTGAATTGAGCTGTGAGAAAAAATGTAAACATTGGAGTGGGTGGGGCATTTAAAGGGAAAATCGAAGACAGATGTTTTTTAAGACAGCTGTAGCAGGCGTTCTAATAGGCAAATGACTCTGAAATTTTGACAGAATGTACTTGAACGTATAAGGTTGGTTTTTGTATAAAAATCTCAAAATCGGTAATTTCGTCAAATTTCGACATTTCAGAGGCGCCGAGTCCCCAAAAAGGCTTTGTGAAGTATAGCTTCAATACATGCAAATGGAAATAAAATTTCTTGACACTTGTGTATGACCCTATATATTATATTGTTCGCAAAGCATGTCTGATAAAAATGAATTAGAGCTCAAGGCACTATTTTTTAAACGTCTTCTGTTCTTCGTTTTAAATTATTTATGGTAGTATTAAAGTAGAAGTTCTTCTTTAAAAGTGCACTTGAACTATGTCTAAATTGATATTACATAAATTTAAAACAGTAGTTCTCTGAGACATCCTAGTAAGCTGGCATTTCCGAGTCTTGGTTATGCAATTTCGGCATCTTTCTTAACGTAATGCGAAAGGATGTTTTTTTCTTTCGACATTCTTATTCTATCATTATTAAATTCTTTATGGGGTAACGTTATCAGCATTTAAAATAATAGCGCTACTTATTAGCATGGTATGATATCAGAAATGTCATGATATTTATTCCGCTTTTGTCACATGAGCAGGTGTAAAACATATAACTAGTTTCCACGTTATTTTAATTTTTTAATGCGATATTGCCTTTTAAGCTGCAATACGAAATACGACAAATCTTTAAATTAATGAAGCATGCACAAAAGCAAACAGAAAAATTGTGATATGAGTTGAGTTTCGAGAAGTTAAGCCTAACGATGAGTTCGAGAATATTCCAAAAACCAATTGTTGGAATTGCAGGAAACTTAGAATTTTTCTGTCATACAGAATAAATTTTTTAGATCAATTATACAGATTAAAAGAATCAATTCTGATGGATGCTGACAGGCATCCATGTGTGAGGACGGGAATTACAGCCCATGGCTATAAAATCTGGATTTCCCCCTATCTTATTGAGATTTCGAAAAGAAAAAATATGTGTTGTGTCCGATATAAAAAGAGCATTTCTTCAGATATCGGTGTTCAATCATGATTGTGAATTCTTAAGATTCCTTTGGAGAAATGATTTCGAGAAGAAAAATGTCAAAGTTTTAAGACACAAGCGTGTAGTATTTGGCTTAAATTGTAGCTCTTTCCTACTAGGAGCTGTGCTGAATCATCATCTAGAGAAGAACTTCGTGGACTTTCAAGAAACTGTCACTAGATTAATGAAAGCCTTCTATGTTGACAATTTTGTCACTTCGGTTCAAAAAGAAAATACATTACATCGATTCATTGAAGAGTCTGAGCACATATTAACCGCTGCCTGCTTTGACCTAAGAGGGTGGGAGCACGTTGTTAAACATTAATCCTGATCCCTCTGAACCCATACCTGTTTTAGTAGTATTATGGAATAAGGACGAAGATAATATTTTCTGTGATGCAATGAAAGTGAGAAGCTTATCCATCAGTTTGACAAGAAGAAGCGTCTTAAGTATTAGTGTTCATAAGATTTTTGATCCACTTGTAATTTTGTGCCCCGCAACATTGATTTCCAAGTTACTTAGCCAGAAAAGTTGGAACTTGAAAATTGGTTGGGACACAGTTCTGCCCGAAGGCTATCAAAAATAATTCGCTTCCTGGCTTCGTGATTTGCCCCTTTTATCAGAAATGAAAATTCTCAGGTGCCTAAATATAGATGAAATTGATGAACTGAGTTTGCATATCTTTTACGATGCTAGCAAGTGCGCTTACAGTGCTATGATATTTCTTAGAAAAGCTGACAGTGATGATATTTCAGTGACGTTTGTTTCTGCAAAGAGTCGAGTGGCTCCCCTTCGTAAAACCACAATTCCAAGATTAGAGTTATTAGCTTGTTGCCTATGAGCACGCCTTTCCTCTGTTGTGATAAAATCATTGGATCTTGAAGGAATTCCTATTTTCTACTGGTCTGACTTTTCAACAGCATTGTTTTGTATAGAAAAGGATGAAAATTGGGGTGTGTTTTTGAAGAATCGAGTTAAAAAAATTAGATCATCAACATCGAAAAGAACTTGGAGGCACGTCCCTGGAAACTTTAATGCTCCAGACTTGCCATCCCGTGGTTCTTCAATAAGTGCATTAGTTGAATCCAGATGGTTTAAGGGGCCAGAATGATTGAAGAAAGGAGAAGAGGAGTGGCCCACATCAGAAGTTGTCCTGATCTACGAAGAGCTTCAGAAAAAAAAAAGAAAAACTGTTGCTTCAAATTTGACTGCAACCAAAGAAAAATGGTACTTGAAATATTTTTCAAGCTATTTTAAGATAGTAAAAATGATTTCATGGATTCTTCGAGATTTGTGAGGAACTGTTGTCAACGCAAGGAAAGTTTAAGGGAAGTTTGACAGTTCAAGAAATCGACCTAGCTGAAAAGAAGCTATTGAAAATAATTCAAGATGAATCATTTAGTGAAGAAAACAGTTTGAAAGGTCTTCTAACATTTACCGACCAAGATGAACTCTATAGATTGAAAACCAAAATCATTAGAAGATATGATTGTGAAGATTTTAGATGTGCCATTGTCTTACCATCTGACAATAAACTTGTACATAGATTAATATTTGACCATCATTTGCTGCTTAGCCATGCTGGTACCCAATTTGTGCTTTCAAATCTACGGCAAAAATATTGGATTCTAAGAGGAAGGGAAACTGTTCAGAGAATCTTGTCAAAATGCGGTCCATGCAAGAGACATACAGCAAAGGCAGTTGAGACTTTACCATCTAGTATTCCTGGTGATAGAGTGCGAGACGCATCCGCCTTTGAAGTGACAGGGGTAGATGCCGCAGACCCACTTCATTTGAAAACTGCCAAGAAAGCGTGGGTCTTGATTTTTACATTTAGAGCTTATTGAGAGTTTATCTACGAAGGATTTCCTATTGGGACTACGAAGATTTGTTGCCCGAAGAGGTCGTCGATCTGTGATCTACAGCGATAACGGTACCAACTTTGTTGGAGCTGAACGGTTATTAAAATCTATCAACTGGGACCAGATTTCGAATTTTTCTTCTGTAATGAGAATGCAATGGAAATTCAACCCTCCAACTGCCAGTTGGTGGGAAAGATCGATACAAACCGTGAAGAAGTTATTAAGGAGAGTGCTTGGAAGAGCATGTTTGACGTTTGAAGAAATGTCAACGATTCTTTGTGATGTAGAGTAAGTCATAAATTCTCGACCGCTGACATATTTTTTGGAGGATCCTAGTGATCTTAAACCTTTAACTCCCTCGTTGTTTATCCAGGATGTTAAAACTGTTGGAGTTCCAGATGTTGACATGTTAGATCAAATAAACCTTTCGAAGAGATGGAGATATCACCAGCGATTAAGACAACAATTTCAGAAAAAATTTCGTGACGACTGTTGGTGCAAAAGCCTTTGAAAGCAAAATTCGTGAGACCAATCGAAATCAACGATATAGTTCTCGTTGGACAGGACAATCAAAAGAGATCAGATTGGCCAATTGGTCGTGTGATTGCTACTTATCCAGGAAAAGACAATCAAGTACGAGTTGTAAAAGTTATATAGAATATGCACTTCTACCCTAACTTTGGGTATGTGTATCTTGAAGTGGCACTCTAAATAATTTCATTCAAACACAGTTCTAATTTTCAATAACAATGTTTATTCAAATATTTGGCATATGTGAATTTTGCTTTTCAACATAAAGCATACGTACTACTAGTACCAGATATATAATGCATTTATGCAAGGGAAATACAATTCAATATATTCACTTGTATAACTACTCATTCAAGAAAAATACACTTTGCAATATTCATAGATACTTTTAAATCAACTAGCAGTGCTGCCACGTACATTTTGGGCCTAACAAGAACTCGCGTAGGTTTGAAGCAACCTAGCTATGCCTCCAGCGGCTGCTCGCAAAACTCGACTATTATTAAACCAGACTTTAAGCCTAGCTCTAACTCGATACTTCGGTTAGCCAACACTACTCCTCCTTTCACTTCCTCTCACTTCGTTTTTTTAATCTAGCTGCTTGGTATTTATACCAACCGCGTATGCCGCAATTAGCATATCTTAAGCAGCTTCTTTAACTTTATTCACTTAAAAGCTCGATTATTATGAATCGAATCTTATGTAAACCTTACAAAGTAATAACCAAAACTGCGGAATTGACCAGGCCAGTAAAAAGACTTTACCCTCTTGAACTTTCTTCATTAACTTGAACTCAATGTAGATATTTTATGTTCATTTTAGTATTAGTGATATTTGCATTTTGAAACTGAATTTTAAGTTCGTTCCATTGTATTGTTTTCACTGTTTCGTAATTGTTTTCTTTCTTCATTTTTTTCTTGTTAATTGAACCTTTGAGTTTCATTACTCTGTTTCTTTATTTCCTTTTACATACTCAGCCAATTAATTTTGATTTATTGTTAGATTTAAACTTGGAGACACTTAGTTAGTAGAGTTAGTCTAGATTTGTGATAATTTCTAAAGTGATTGTTTTGATTTTCTTTGTAAAACTTAAAAATCAAAAGGTGGGAGGATGTCGCCGGCACGAGATCAGCAGTTTAGTTGAGTGGAGTGGCAACGCCGGTTTTTTGGCTTCGAGACATTGACAGTTGAGCGCCGAGAGTCACAATGAGCAGACGTGTGTCTCGGTTTGAGATTTACGATCACCCCACCATCTGATTTGAGTATATATACATGTTTTGTTTGTGATTCATGTGAGTTCGTCTACGTGTGAAATAAAGTGTATTAAATGATTACAAAAGACTAATCTTTCAAAGCTCTCCCATGAACTATTTTAGATATCGAAATTTGAGTAGATAGAACAATAAAGTTCATATTAAAAGTTTTTTAAATTGTATTTCCCTTTACTACTGAAGGCTGTTTTCTATCGTTGTCTTGAAAAATAAGAGAATTCTCTTTTTTGTATTGCACCCTTGTATCCCCTGACTAAGAAAAAGATAGCATTTGTTTTAGTAGCGAAACCTTTTATATAATTGACTAATCCATGCCTCGTACTCTCCGAGTACCTCCTCTTCATTCCTATTGACCATCATAAAATTGAGTAAATTTTTCCACTTATATCATAAAACAGTTTTTTAAAGTGGTGTTTTTCCAAACGCCATTGATTTTTGAAATTTTCATATTTGAGCACTCCGACTTTTCTGACTGTTGTGAAGGATCCACAATTTGACATTTTGAACTCCTTCCAACGTTATAGCCATTTTGTTCTTCCAACACGATTACGGGGCATAAAACGGCCAAATGGGAACTGCACCAATTTTCCAAGAAACATCACCCCCCCCCCCTGAATTCCTCAGGACGCGGGAAAGAAATTCCAGGAAATTCAACGGACTTCCAATTTTCTTGGAAATAAGCGTACCACGTGGGTCAACCATGGGAATGTCAGAGCATCCTGCCCTCGAATAAAAAACTGGAAGAGGCAATAAATTTACGTGAATAACTAACCTGGGGAGGGGTTATAATAAAGATTGGGGGAGCCCCGAGTGTGGGAGAAACGAGGTTCGGAGGGAGAGCGAGGGAGCGATTGGAGGTAGCGAGCTGCGAAGAGAGCCTGGGAAGAAAAGACGCCCCCGTAAAAATGGCGAGATGTCCGTCTTCAACCGCCAGCGCCGAATCCTGTTGCCTCCGCCTGTGAAGGGCCACTTGAATTTCAGCCTGATCCCTAAAGCCTCCTCCTGTAGAAGTGCCTCAACGATGCCATGCTCTGCTGTTTCATCAAAACTCCCCAGGTTGGTCATAAATTCCCCCTTTAAATAGCGCTCATGCCTTTTGAGAGATTACGAGACTTTTATTTCACTCGACCCGTAATGGTTATGCCGCAGGAAGCGGATGAAGTATGGTTAAAAATATGTATTCGGTTAAAAATATGTATAGCCAAGATCTTAAATATAATATGTAAACCCGACCTTTTCTTGTAAAATGTTGTATAATAAATGTTGTTATTTTAATTTATAAACGCATAGTTCCCTTTGGAGTTCACCTCCCTATATTTACACAACGCAAAGGGGTATCTCTGGTACCCCTCATAACATATATTGGTGCCTCGTGACGAGGATTTCCCTGGGTATGTTATAATATTTTTACTTTAGTCCAAAACCTGGGCATACTAAAAAAAAATTTTTTTTGTGTATCTTGGCAAAAAGCTTTTTAATGTCGCGCAAGGTTCTTATGGTTCATATATATATCTGTAAATTGTTATGCATACATTTTTTTTAAATATCTCTCTTTTCTTTCCCTTGTACCTGCCATGCCTACATGTTGTGTGAACAAATTGTATTGAAATGTTAGAATTTATGTGTTCGCGGCTAGTATATATATAATTCTAGGATAATGATTTTTACTTTATTTTGATTATTATATGTTTCGCATGTATATGTTAGAACAAAAATTGTTTAAAAGGGTTTGTCTTGAAGCACAATAGCAGTATCTCGGATTACCTTTCCTTACTTTATAGTATTATGGCGACCGATTCAGCCGTTAGCGGGAAAACTCCCGGCTTTACGCATTTAGTGTCCACGTTCGATGGTGCCCCTGATTCAGACTGCAATGCGTTTTTCATACAATTCGAGGCTTTAGCAACATTGGGACAATGATCGCCCGTAGAGAAGATCGCAATTCTTAAGTCGCGGTTAAGAGGTAATGCGCTGAAATTCATAACATGTTCTCCCCAACTACGCGAAGAACAATCGTACGACATAATAAAAGATCAATTGATAAATTTTTTTTCTGAGAAACCGAACGCACAGACGTTACACACAGCGTTTAACAATCTACGTCAGCAGGAGAACGAGCTAGTTAAAACTTTAGCGTATAGGGTTGCAACCGCCACCCAAAATTATCTAGAGGTAGATTTCGCGTCAGCCGAGGGGGTTAAAATACTCGAAAAGTTAAAATTATCTAAATTTCTGGACGCCCTAAATAATAACTTGAAGCGTGAAGTTTTAAAACTAAACCCTTCTACGTTTGCCGACGCAGTCAAATATGCGCAAAGCGTTGAAATAGCAATGCAAACGACGCCCGAGCCCAATAATTCGAGTTCTCAAATTGACCCCAACACTGCCGCCTTGCTCGAGATGCAAAGAATACAGCAGGAACAAAATACAAAAATTATTGAGTCTCTAACGCAAGAAATAAATACTTTGCACCTAGAAAACCACCGTCCGCAAAATAAAGAATCGCGATTTAGTGAGGACTCTTATTCAACTCCACAGCCCGTAAACGATGTCCGAATTTGCCTCTATTGTGGTCAAACGAGCCACTTTCTACGTAATTGCATACACTATAGTAGGGAACACACCGGCCAAAATTACCAACCCCATAATACAACCTTTTACTCCCCAGGACAAAGGACTGACTCTCGCCGTTACGATCGAACACAGGACGTTAGAAGGGGGGGAAAGAATCCCTATCATCAAAACAGGGTCACACGAACGAGGGGTCCTCGTTATTATCACTCCAGACAGGACAGAAGTCATTTTTTATAGAAAGGAGGGTAATTTCAAGTCAACACTATGTTATTCCCCGGGTATTTGAAAGCTTCACGGAGGAACAAGAATTAAGGACTTCGAACAACCATGTAGGCGGTAAAACGGAACGGATTTTCTCTAACGCGAATTTAGGGGGTAACCTTCAACTCCCTACGGTTTTCGTGAATTTTAATACCCAGACAGGGGCCACCTTTCTGATTGATTCAGGGGCTTCGGTCAGCGTCGTGACATACGAAACGTTCAACGAAATACGACATATAATTAAGTGTAAATTCATATCTCGATCAGTCGCAATCAAAACACTAACTGGCAACGATTTAAAGTACTCGAATTGTATGGAAAATCGTTCCATTTAAAATCGGTAACAACCATTTTAGGCAAATATTTTACGTCACGACCGCGCCTTTCACTCAGGAGTTCTCTGGAATCTTGGGTTTTGATTTCCTGAAGAAAAATCAGGCCATTTTGGACACTCATGATAACACACTTAGGATACGGGATATACAAATACCGCTAAATAATTCCTTAGCCTCGGTGCCGTCAAATCAAGTTCACTCCATTCGAATATCCGAAAAGGCAATCATAGAACCTAATAATTCCATTTTGGTACACAGTAACTGCTCGAATAACTACTATAATGACCAGTCATTAAGTTTTCGCCCTCGGGAGTTTAAACATGAAATTTATGTTCACCCAAATTTTATCAATTGTGGAGGCGAAGATAATAACCTAGTATTAATTTCTAATTACACAAAAATAGGATAGTACTCAACAAAAAAACAACCGTCGGGGAATTTGACCCCAAATCGCAGTATGATAACCCATCGAATCTAAGAAATCGGGAAGTACAACACATGAACTCTATATCCACGGTAGCCGAGATTCGGCGAAAGGAACTGCAAGTCACCGATTTTAATCTAAATCATTTGCCGCACGAACAAAAAGAGGATTTGCAGGAAACTCTTCTGAAATACGCGGACGTATTTTCAAAGAATATGAATACACTGGGAGCGTCTCAAATTATCAAACCCGAAATTCACCTGAACCACCCTTATCCTATTAATGCGCGCCCATACGAAATCCCTTACGCACTGAGGTCCGTAGCAGAAAAGGAATTAGATACCCTACTTAATGCAGGAATTATTTCTCGAACCACGTCACAGTATGCCTCACCTATATTACTTGTAAAAAAGAACCAACCAAACAAATTTCGCCTAGTATGCGACTTGAGGCTAATTAACCAAATCTCAGAGCAATACCAATACCCGCTGCCAAATATCCAAGACATACTCACAAAAATTTCAGGATACAAATATTTCTCGAAATTAGATTTTCATAGCGCATTCAACCAAATTATTTTGCCCGAGTCGGAACGCCCCAAAATGGCTTTTACGTCAGAGTTTGGAAATTTTCATTACAACAGATTAGTTTTCGGGCACAAAAATAGCGCCGCATACTTCCAGCAAGCAATTGATTTATGTTTGAATGGCTTAAATAGTGAGGATATCTACGCATATATAGACGATATAGTCCTGGCGGCCAATTCCTATTCCGAAATGAAAAGAAAACTACTTTTAGTGTTCGATCGGTTGAGAAAATACAACCTCACTTTGTCCCCAGATAAGTGCGAATTTTTTTTAACGAAAATGGAATACCTAGGATTCACCATATCAAACAAAGGCCTTAGCCCTTCGATTCAAAATACAGAAAAAATTTTGTCATTTCAAAGACCTCGCACCCTTAAAAAACTAAAGAAGTTTTTGGGACTCTGTAATTTCTATCGGTCACTCATACCGGATTATGCCGAGCTGTCAGCAACATTAAATAAATTAACTCAGAAAGGGGTAAGATTTAAATGGAGTGTAGAGTGCAACGAAGCTTTCAAAAGCATCCAACGACGGTTCTTTGAAAAACCCTTTATTTTACAGCCGGATTTTAATCAGCCATTTTATCTAAATACAGACGCGTCCAAAACAAGCATCTCCGCCGTCCTTATGCAGAAAGGCGAAAGTACACTACAGCCCATACTTTACTATAGTAAAATTCTGAACTCCGCCGAACAGAAATACGCAGCAATAAAATCGGAGTTAATGGCGATCTACTACGGCGTTAAACATTTCAAAAATTTCCTTTACGGATCAAAATTTTTTATACTGTCTGACCACAAACCTTTACAATACCATCTTAGTCTCACTAACCCAGCGAATATGATTTCAAGGTGGTTGTTGGAACTGGCCGAGTTTAACTTCGAGTTCATACATGTCCCAGGTAGTGAAAACCTGCTCGCGGATTATATCTCGAGAGATCCTCTGTTAGCGGATCCTGATGACGATGAAGAGCCAAAACGCCCGCTGATCAATACGCTCACGTCTTCCCAAGCGGCCGTTACGACAGGACAAATTCTGCAAGAACAACTAAAAGATACTACATTAGGGGCAGTACGCAAAGCTTTAATAATGCGGGATCCCACGATCTCCAAGAATTTGCACAATTATTACATCGACCCGCACACAAATTTATTAATGTTTCGTGCCCAACACATCTATTCCTCGAGGGAATGTAGCATCCCAAATCGAATCGTCATTCCCCGCTCACTTCAGGCTGAGGCACTTAAATTGTCGCACATCACGCATCAGGGAGTCCAGAAAACTTATGACATCCTGTCAAAACATTATTTTTGGATAGGCGCATACGCTGACACTCAAAATTACGTAGCTTCCTGCGAAATATGCCGTTCATTCAAAGGAGTCCATCCTGCGGTCCCACTAGGAAGAGTCCCGTTACCTTCAATTCCCGGTGAATTCATCTCGCTGGATATTGTCGGGCCGTTTCCGATTACAAAAAAACAAAATAATTACATCCTCACAGTGTTAGACCACTTCAGTAAGCATATTGAACTTTTCCCCCTTAGTGATATTTCGGCGGAAACGGTCGCTCAAAAATTAATATGGTATATCACCGCTTACGGTAAACCGAAACGAATACTTACTGACCGCAGAACTCAGTTTACATCAACACTTTTTAAAATTCTAGCTCAAAAATTAAATGTATCCGCCATGTTATCTTCAGCTTTTAATCCACAATGTAATGGGGCCTCCGAGCGCAGAAACATTCAACTTAAACACGCCATGCGGTGTGCGGCGAAAAATAACAATTCTTGGGAAGAGGCGATGATCATGCACAAATGTATTTATAATGCCACTCAGCATTCCGCAACAAAGGAGACGCCAAATTTCCTCTTTTTTGGAAGAGATCTTCCTTTATTTCTAGACACGGACAATTTAAATATCGATCCACCGCCTTTATTCGGTGATTACGCAGCAGAAAAAATTAGAGCTATGACAAAGGCATATGAAAACGCGCTGAGAAATATGACAACCGCACAGGAAAAGCAAGAAGAAAGACAATTACTCAAAGCGAAACCCCGAACCCTAATTATCGGGCAAAAAGTCTTTGTGCGTAACCATCAATCGGCTATCGGTAAGAAAACCTTCAGGGGACCTTATAGAATTACGAATCGCCTTACGCCCCACACTTACAAATTACGGCTAATCGCGGACCCATACGCTAAGGAAATAAATTGTAATATCAATCGAATATACGAATTGCCTGAGCGACGAGAGCACTTGCGTCCAAAGGACACGATAACCGGTAACATTCGCGAGGACCCGCAGAATACATTTTCCCCGTTCTCGGAAATGACCCCCCAAAATGAGGAAGAGAATTTTTTCCCCTATGACGAAGATTTCGAACCTTGCCAACAGTCGCGGGGAGCGCAGTTGACACAGGAACAGGTCGCTAATGTTCCGCCAAAGGAGAATCAGGACAATGAGCAGACGGTCTCGCAGCCATCAAATCTTCGGGGGGCAACCCATCAGTCAAAAACGCCTTTTATTCAAACTAGATATTTTCTTCGACAGCGAACCCCAAAAACCTAAACTACAAAATTTTTTTTCTCCCGCCTCGCGGGTTAGAGTCACGGAAAGACCGTTTTGGGAACTGGCCATTCTCAAAAAATTGTCTGACCAGTGGCTGCGTACATGGGTAGGCTCAGTTTGACGAACTCATTCGTTTTTCACATATAATCTGATCAACTATATGGTATTAACGATGGGCTTCTGAAAACCGAGTTGTAACAAATAAATTTTTTTTTCTCCTTTCGGTTAAGTTTTATTTTGACAAAAATAAGTTTTTTTTTCTCTCTCTCTTAACTCTTCGTCTTCTGTTATATTGCTATGTGATATCTATATAATTTTTTTTTAGGAAACTTAGCAGACTTTAGAATTTTCGTCGTGGGTTCATTTGTGCGCATAGTTTAAATTCAATTTGACGATGTTTCAGTGTACAAATCTGATGATAGAGCAAAATTTGGTCAATTTCGTTGGGGAATGGATAAATAAATAAAAAATAAAAAAAGGAAAATTTAAAATTAAAAATATATATATATATATATTTATATATTATTAAAAGATTAGCGTGTATTGTGTTTTATTATTGTGTTTTATTATTATTATTATCATTATTAATACTATTATTATTGAATGCATGGATAGCACATTATATGTTTCACAAATGGCAGCGCAAGGAAAAGAGAACATTTTTACTCTTTCCGCGAGTTAAACACATAATGGCGATTATGCACATTTGCCAACGTTTTTGAAAATTTCATCTTCGCTGTACGATTTTAGCGTAGAGATTTCTATTTCTGTAAGATAACCTTTTCTTTACATTTTAATCTCTGATCACATGTGTTGATCGAGCCACTATTTTGTTATTATTTGTTTTACAGGGTATGCATACCATTTTCTATGATGTTAGTTAATGTTGGTCAGAGTTAATGTAAGCTTAAAGAAAACTTTATAAATTTTGAATTTTTTTTTTAAATCAGTAAAACTTGCAGCACTATAAGGGGAGATTTTGACCTCCTGAACTTTTACACGTGATGTCATTCATGTTTTTTTTTTACTGCCAGTGTGACTTTTGTGCAGTTGGAGTCTATTTTGCTGAAGCGAATGGAGCCAATCCGTTCTTCAACCCCTACAGACTGTGGCGTGCCAGCACGCCTAGAAAAGGGGGGAAGTGATTGTTGTGAAGGATCCACAATTTGGACATTTTGAACTCCTTCCAACGTTATAGCCATTTTGTTCTTCCAACACGATTACGGGGCATAAAACGGCCATATTGGAACTGCACCAATTTTCCAAGAAACATCACCCCCCCCCTGAATTCCTCAGGACGCGGGAAAGAAATTCCTGGAAATTCAACGGACTTCCAATTTTCTTGGAAATAAGCGTACCACGTGGGTCAACCATGGGAATGTCAGAGCATCCTGCCCTCGAATAAAAAACTCGAAGAGGCAATAAATTTACGTGAATAACTAACCTGGGGAGGTGTTATAATAAAGATTGGGGGAGCCCCGAGTGTGGGAGAAACGAGGTTCGGAGGGAGAGCGAGGGAGCGATTGGAGGTAGCGAGCTGCGAAGAGAGCCTGGGAAGAAAAGACGCCCCCGTAAAAATGGCGAGATGTCCGTCTTCAACCGCCAGCGCCGAATCCTGTTGCCTCCGCCAGTGAAAGGCCACTTGAATTTCAGCCTGATCCCTAAAGCCTCCTCCTGTAGAAGTGCCTCAACGATGCCATGCTCTGCTGTTTCATCAAAACTCCCCAGGTTGGTCATAAATTCCCCCTTTAAATAGTGCTCATGCCTTTTGAGAGATTACGAGACTTTTATTTCACTCGACCCGTAATGGTTATGCCGCAGGAAGCGGATGAAGTATGCCCTAATTCGGTTAAAAATATGTATAGCCAAGATCTTAAATATAATATGTAAACCCGACCTTTTCTTGTAAAATATTGTATAATAAATGTTGTTATTTTTATTTATAAACGCATAGTTCCCATTGGAGTTCACCTCCCTATATTTACACAACGCAAAGGGGTATCTCTGGTACCCCTCATAACACTGACCTTCTCGCGTTTTTACATCTACTTTTTCCCTCCAATTCTTAGTGAAAACTACTTATTAAAAATCTCCTGTATATGTTGAATGTCTACAAGGAAATTCACATGGAAATTTCTTTTTGTTTGATGATAACGAGTTGAATTCTTCAAACCCATTTTGGGTTAGCATTATTTTGGATATTCCAACAGAATTTGACTTTACAATAGCTCATAGTCAGAGAAATTAATAGTTTATCGAGTTTATTGTCCCGTTAATTAATTCCCATCCTTTTCTCTGACCAATAAATTGATATTTAATAGTATTTTTAACATAACAGCAGCTCGTTTAGTTTGTATGACTGCTCTTCCTTTCGCCACATATTTTGAGTTCCTCCACTTCAAATTTGGGACGTTGATTTGTAATTCTGCAGGTCGAAACTAGTGTCAAAAATCATAATTATTGCACAGTTCACTTGGCGGTTTTTAAACGAAATAAATTTGGAAAATTAAGTGATTTATTTATTGTGTATAGTTAGAGCAAATTTTGCCATCGTTGTTGTTGTCACTAACGCCCCCTGGCGAGATAAATCCTTACCAGTCCCACTGAAGTCCCACTGAAGTCTTCAAGGCGAATAGAGACTGGCACCAAAACAGTAGGAGGCGACTTTTTGCCTAGCGTCACCACAATTTTGACCGAGCACTCCCAGACTCGAAATTTGATGGGTTCGTGACTTCCTTCCACCATTACAAGCCACACGAAAAGACTATCAAAGCTTCAAATTTAACGTGCCTATACCCATTTTAGGCACTAAAATATTTATTGACGCTTATCGAGATTCTAACCAAGAACCCTCAGTGTCGCATTCCTACGCGCTAACCACTAGCTACCCAGGTCCAGATGAAATTTTTATGTTCATTGATGAGGAGTGCAATGTAGTTCCACCTCCTTGTGGTGCACCCCGGGCAATGTCTTTGACGGCAAAGTGAACTACAGTTTTGGCATGCGAACTTTTACTGCTTCTCATAGATCTTTGGATCTCAGTATTCTGCAGTGGAATGCAGGTGGATTTTTCCGGGCTAAGAAGGCTGATCTTCAAGAGTGTTTCTAGATATTGGGAGGCGAGAAGACTCTTGGGGCGATAACTTTTGGTTATCTCTTGAACTTTTTGATGTTATCGTTGCTGGTAATTCTTTTTTTTTTTTTGTATTTACTACTTGTCTGCATAACATGTTCATGTGCTCCAGCCATTGGAAATTTAAAAAAAAATGTTCATTTGGGATTCACTCTGTGTACTGGAACAGGAAAACATGTATTAAAAATTCATTTCTGTAAGGCAAAAAGAAAAATAGTTTTAGTTTGGACTCTTTAACCACGCAGTTTTCTTCACGTTGATAATACTCTCCTGAATTAATTTTAGAACTCTGCCTTTTAAACTCAACATCTACCCCGGATCCTGTGACGGAATAATTTTTTCTCCTGAATGATCATCAAAGTATTTTTTTTATATTCGAAAAGTCACTGAAAGAAAAATTATGGGATTATAAGGAGATAGTAAAAAGTATTGAACGTTAACTATAACTAATCAAGGATTACTCCGAAGGATCTTTGCATTTGAATAGTATATCGCTTATTAAAATTATTCTGAATTTCCATTTCAGCTGCAGTTTTGGGGAATGATAAGCATTCATATTTTATTGAGTGAATGATAAACAACTTTTGGTATTTGACTTTCAAATGAGCATCTTTTAATATAAAATTTGATATCTAGATGTTCATAACTGCCAGTAAAATTAAAGTATCTCGTGTAAATGATATGAAGCCATATTGCGTTTTCATGTTTAAGTAGGAAAATGTCGAATGAAGCATCTGCATAAACTCTAAAAATTTGTTTATTCCTCAAGTGCTCTTTAATAAACAACTTGCAATTTCAGTATATACGAAGGTAGCAAACTTTTGAATTTTTACCCATTACAATGAATAGTTCAGAAACACATAACTCATTGCTGTTGATAAATATTTAAACTCATATATACATGCTTATATATGCCTCCCACGGGAGTTAATTAGGAGTACATTCGTGTAAACAAAAGAATGATAGCTTGATTTGAAAGCCTCATTAACTTGTATATTTTCAATTATCGTTTATCCACACTAGAAAATAAAAAGACACTTTATTTTTCTGTTACAAAATAATCGGAAAGGAAAGATAAACATGGAAGAGATAATTATTCTTCGTTTCGGAATAATTAAGATAAAATTGTCTCATAAAGTTGTGAACAGTAAGTAAACCAAAAACTTAACATCTAATTAAAAATGAATATAAGAAAAAAGGTCAGTTCTGTAGCTTTTCGCCAAATCCCAGTCATTTCACAAATCTTAAATTTTTCACAAGATATCACATTTTTTAAACTATTTTAGTTAAAATTAAATTCATCTCTTCTCTAAGTAATTTTAAATGTAATCATACTTTCTTTTTCCCAGTAAAACTAATTTTTTATGCTTTTCAAAACTCAAATTACTTTTTCCAATAAAACTCGGAAAATTTGGAATGAATTTAACATAAATGCGATTTTACTGTTTTCGACTCAAGTTGTTTTTATCTTAAAATTATTTTCATCTTAATTTCTTTTCCAAATAAGCCCAAAATTTACGATTGAGCTTAAAATTATTCAGCGCCACAGAGTTATCATCGAGCTTTAAAATTGTTAAACTCCTACGTTTTTCGACTAAACCAAAAAGTTTCAAACTACAGCTAAATTTTAACGTATGATTACGTTCCTCAATAACGGTCCTTCGGAGCGAATAAAATTGTCCGGCGTCGCGAGTTATAATTTTGGCAGCGCGCCAAACCCAGTAGCAGTAATGAAGTAAATTTGTGGTGGTAAAGAGGTAAAACAAAATTAGTTCATAGATTATTAAAGAGAGGTATAGTGGTTTTTACATGTGTACATTGCAATAAGACGTTGTGTATGTTCTGACAGTATTAACAAATTGAAAGTTAAATAACTTCATTTTTTATCAACTCACTTGACATGCAGATAACCCGGAAAATGTTACTTTGTTGGAATTCTTGACTCTTGTGTCTCTCCCACTTGAGCATTGGAGGTGGGAAACCGAAAGACTGAAACAGTTCTGTAAACTGGAGCAACGTTGAACAGATGAAGCCCACGATGTCGAGGTTTTCAGTTCAGCTACCGTAAATGATGGATCGATTTCTGCCACGTGGAGACCGGTTTCTTATCGGTACGTTGTTTACTGGAACTGCATCAAACTCGCAGATAAAACTGGAATCACACACCAAGCACGAAACGCAGGGGGTAATTTGCAAGAAGACACTGTATCATTTGAACTTGAAAAAATTTAGACTGTGTACCCTTTAGCACTGTAGATGACGAATAGCAGAATCACGCATACTGAAGTGAAAGAAATTGGCACAGACAAGATCTCCTCGAGAAACACTTGTTTATTATTTTCCTTATAAAATTTCCATTCTACACCTTCAGCCAGCCAGTATCACAAAAAATAATGTCCGAATATAAAAATTTGGGGAGACACGCTCCAAAATTCCAATCCCTATCCATGTCGCTAACAAATCGAGCTCCCTCTTTTATGGAGGGGAAGCAAACCTTTTGTACCCAAAACCTGTTCACACAAGCCTAGGTTAAAGTGCTTACTCTGATAAAGAGATCCCATCTCCTTTTAGAATAAACAACAAAATAATGTCTGTAGAAAGGGGATAAATATTTAATAATAGCTGTATCAAAGGACTAAATTAGCAGAGAAATTAAACTGCGATTATATTGTTATTATCTTTAGGAAACATCGGCGTATGAATACATGTAAGCTATTGCACACGTGGGAAGTAGTTATTTTTGCAGTTAAGTTGAGAAATCGAATCGCGATGCGAAATTCGAATGAGGTAATCGATTCTATTATTGGAAAATGTAAACATATTTAGCTATTGTAGATATTAACAGTATAATCGCTTTAAGCATACAATATGTATCTGGAAAATAGTTATCAAAATACGTTAAAAAAAGAGGTAAACAACTATGAGCAATCCTATGTTAATAACCCACGGTAGTTTCTTTAGAAGAGACTACCTGAATTTTTTTTTTTCTGTCAAAATACATTATTTCTCAATATTAGAAATGAATCAACCTCTAAAATATCCAATCCGTTAATCTTATCGTTAACAAACTAATTGAAACGTCATAAAACATTCCTACGGTGCTATTCGTCAAAAAAAAAATTTCAATCGAAACTCGAAATTTCAAACAAAAGCTGAAATTCTTCGGAAAATCCTCAATGTTTTCACCTGGACCTAATATTTTACGACAAGCAGTCTCACATATCTTACAATATCCCAAATGCCTGACTTAACCTAAAATTTTCCAAGAAAACCCTTCAAATTTCCCAATCTAACTTAAAATTTGAGAAAAGCCAGAAATTTTCCTATTGAACCCAATTTTTTTCAGAAAGAAACCACCAACTTCTCGACTAAACCAAAACTTTCCCTCAAGTTTTCCGACTAAACCCGTAAAATCTAAGGGCCTGTTCACATAGGAGTCCGGTAGCGAAAATAAAGCATTAAAGTATTGAAATATATTTAACCAATGACAAACCTCCAAACGATTAGCAACGAAATTTTCAACGCCTATGATTTGTTTATTTCCGTCACAGCGCCATCTTTCCTTTTACGCTTCCGCTACCGGACTCCTATGTGAACAGGCCCTTAGACCAGTGGTTTCCGATCTTTATGCTACTACGCCTCCCTAAAAAAATTTTTTTTCTGAGCCTTCCTATCTTTAAATAGATATAATAATATAGACACGTTTTAAATAATAATAACTTTATTACAAAAAAAAATGTAAACTACAATTAACAGAATAATAACAAGATTTTGCTATAACAATACGAACATGCATATTTATTTTTAAATTAAATTACTAATTAAACTACATCTAACGCATCAAAATTCAATGCTAGGGTTATTGTTGTTTATTGGCACAAAATTTATTAAATCTTGGGGGCAATGTGGAGAGCGCCGCTCGTAACTCTTTTTTTGACTATTTACCTGGTTCGATATTTGGTTTTCATTGCAGCCAGTGCCAAAAACCCGTTTCGCATAAATAACACGTTACAAACTGTAGAAGCACTTGCATTGCTTTGCAATACAAATATTCATACTCTCCACTAAGATTCATCCAAAACTGAATTATGATTTCATTTTGAAACTTTTGTTTTTAGTGAGCTATCGCATGACAATTCTATCAATTTTTCTTTTTCGATGGTTGTCAACTCAAATTTGTCTATTTATAGATATTACGGTTTATTCGTTTATTTATAGATATAATGGTATGAACATTGATTTTTTATTAAAAAGTTTTGGCACCTCCCCTGGCAATAGTCCGGGCCTCCCAGGTTGGAAACCGAGGCCTTAGATTGAAGCTAAAACTTTTCGTCTCATCAAGCTAAAATTTTCCTACTGGCTTTTTTTCCAGGGGTTAGTGTCGCAACCCACCACCTGGTAATGGTGGACCTGACTTCCTATAGATCGTGAGTTGTTTCACGACTAAGAATTTTATTCTTAGATCATCCTCTAAACGCATTTAAATAAGTATGTCTTAAAATATTTCAGTAACGAGGGTGATACTATCTCCCATTTTTTCACTTAATCTATTCTATTTTGTTATTGTAATTTCGGAGATTAAAGTCATGTGAACACGACATTTTTCTTTCCTATCGAAGACAGCTAATTAAAACATAAAGGATTACTTTCAAGCTTCTTAAGTATCGATTTATGTAATCCAAACTTATTTTATTATTGAAATTTAATGCATGTAAATCCATGTATCTAGCTAATTAATGGTTTTATTTTCCAAATATTAATTTCTTTCTTGCAAGCATAGCTATAGATAGAATTAATTATTAATTTTGTATCGATAGTTTTACAAACACAATTTTTTAAACTGCATTTTATTGACATTAATTAAAACGTTACTTAAGGACATCCAAAGCTAAATTTCTTAAAGTTTCATGTAAAATGTATAAGTTTTTAGCCGCTTATATTTTTCTGTACAGCACATGGAAAGATTCATAAGGGTCCATCTATGTATAATGAAACGCAATATTAAACATTCATCGCACAGAAATCGTTCTTTATTAGTTTCTAAAAAAATTAAAGTTTTTTCCACGTTTGAGTGCAGAATCTGTAAATCTGTGAAAGTAAGTTTAGTTTCCTACAAATCAACGTTCAATTAATGGTGACTACGAAACAGCTTTCTTCGCTAGTGAAAAAGCTGTTGATGAAAAGAAGTTATGTTCTCATGTTATCACAGATATGCATAAGATTGTTTTATAATATACGAAGAATATATAAATGAACTATTTTGAAAACACTTAACTTTTATACGTTGATTTTTCTGTGATAAAAATTTGAAACATGAATAATATTGTGAATTGCTGAATGTGTGATCGAAAAGAACCCACTGATTAACTGACCAGTGTATAAAATTTCATCTATAATGCTGAGTAATAATAGAAAAATATGTTGGGTAAAAATAAAATTCAATAATTAAAAAATAATTTTCTACACAGTAGGCACATTTATTTTCCACTTTTGTCCATTGAATACTGCGAAAGTTGTTGGTTTTTTGTAATGGGAGGTTGGTCTCTTGGAACGAACATTACCTATTGGTGCCACCTCACTTTAGACCGCGCATCCCAAAGGGCGAAATCGATAACTATCAATTGTAATATTTGAGGTAAATTGTTAGAACTTTTGCCATGATCGTGAGGATTTACAGATAATTTATATGGTATCGTTACAGTAAAAACCCAAATATACCTGTTTACAATGAAGATGACTCTTAAAATGTTATTTTGCTTGTTAATCCTGGCTTACAACTGGTCCACAAACAGAGCTGCGAAACTACTTGATGAAGAGTTTGGTATATTTGGTCTTATATAAAGATCTATCCTGACATTTGAATAAAATCTCCTGTTTTCTTGCCCACTAAACAATGTGGTATTTTTTTTCCAAAACGTTGTTATTTTCGGTTCAATCCTTGAACTTTTTGAAATTTAAAAAGAAAGAACCTTTCCCCATTCAATGCTAGGAATTTCTATTTAAGATCAAAATGTCGTTGTAAACACAGAGATTTTAGGAAAGATCAAGCACTTGCACGATTTTTTAGCTCAATCTATTGCCTACTTTCGCAATCAGTGCCACTGAAAATCTTTGTCCGGTTATCAAGTGTTTGTTAAGGAAGTTTAGTCTTCCCTTTTCAGCCATATTTGATCGACTCATACAATCGTTTGATTCTTCCTTAATCAGCTGCTGCTCTTGTGGTAGATTAATGTGCATTTTCGATCCCGAATCGTAGGCCCAAAGCGTTAGAGAAAGTGACGGAATCAGTTAGGGTGGCAGAAGGTGAAGGGGACAGGGTTACCAATTCCCCCTTGCTGTAGTGGACAAAAGGACAACGAGGCTGCGACCACTGCAACATAAGAGCCGATTTCCATAATCTTCAGATGAACAGATGTAATTTTGAACTACGTGATCATCGTTTGCTAAACATGTATACTAAACAGGCTGGAATCTACAGTTCAAAGCCGATTCCGAACGACTACGAATATCCATGCCAACTTTATGACTCTCACTCGCAGACTTTCGTTGTCCTTGGGAGTTTTCTTTTCTTTATGAGGGATCTTTTAAAAGAGCATGTTAAAATTTATTAAGAATTGTCAGAAATAAATTATTTAGTCAAGAGGACTTCTGCATGTTACTGGTTTGAAAGATGCGTTTCAGGAGGTATATGAATATTTAATTGTAGAATATTATAAAACTGGGTAAGAGCCCTGGGCTTGATAATTTCCACCCTGAATTTCTAAAACATCTTGTCAACAATACGCTTTCTGTGCTATTGGCTCCAGCTGTATTTATAACTTTAAAATTACAGATGGAATTCTGGTGTCCCTGCGGTTTGGAAAAAGGCAATTATTGTCCCTATTCATAAGAAGTATAAACCCCCAGATGACTTAAAC
Organism: Dolomedes plantarius; assembly: GCA_907164885.2. Classification (NCBI taxonomy): domain Eukaryota; kingdom Metazoa; phylum Arthropoda; class Arachnida; order Araneae; family Dolomedidae; genus Dolomedes; species Dolomedes plantarius. The sequence goes on from OU015493.1 coordinate 146,114,551, forward strand.
AGCTATTGCCCTATCCCGTTGACAAGTATTTTATCTAATGTCATGGAAAGAGTGATCACGTCTCGCCTAAACTGATATCTTGAATCCAATAACCTTTTGACTCCAACACAAACTAGATTTAGAAAATATCAGTCGACAAACCAACATTTTACTTATCTAATCCAACCTATAAAAGATGTTCTTGATCAAAGAGGCTCTGTTCTAGCCGTTTCTGGGGACTTTGAGGCTGCTTTTGATAGTGTTTGGCGACTCAGGTGGATCTAACAATTGCAGACTCTGGTCGTGTGCAACAATATGCTTTCATGGGTAATGAACTTTCTTTCACAGTGTTTCTGTGCCACTCGTTTTGGTGATTCCATGTCCAGCTTTAAACAAAGTGAAACTGGCTTACCCCAGGGTACTGTAATTAGCTCTACTTTACTCAATGTGTTTATTAATGGCCTACCCTATATCGTTACTTCTGGTGGACTGACTAATACAGCTCTTTTTGTGGATGACCTCGTTATTTGTTGCTACGCTTTGAAAAAGGACCAGTCCAAGCTAAATGCCACCCTGAATTCGACTCTTGAAAGACAGGATAGCTAGTGTACGGAAAATAATATGACTATAAACCTAAGGAAGACTACTAGTCAATTCTTTATTTTAAATAGGCAACCCTTCTTCCTTGTCTTTAGAGGTAATGTTTTTTAACATAATGATATTTCAGCTTATCAGGGTTGCATCTTTGCTAGAAAATTAAATTGGACCAAGCATGCTGAGCATATCGTTTTAAAGGCAAGGAAAAGATTCCACATTCTTAAAAGAGTGACAGGAGTTAAATGGGGGTGCAACAGAAGTACTATGAATACAACCTACAAGATCTATATCGAACCTGTTCTTAATTATTGCAATGAAGTGTTGATCTCTGCCTCGGATAAATTCTTGAAGATCCTTGATACTTTCCAAAACCAGGTGCTTCGTATGATCTCCGGAAGAGTAAAGACTACTCCCGTGCTTGCTATGCAAATACTACAGTCGTTGACTAATGCAAATACTACAGCCTGTGACCAACAGCCGTTGACTAATTTTATTTAGCTATTCTTAATAACATAATAATTAGACTCCCAAATAATTTCTTCTGGCGAGATTACAACTGTGTCAAAGCACGTAATTTAAGGACTCAGAAGGGCTTCATCCATTGATAATGCCCATTATAAAGTCATTAATGATGTGCCCTATGACCTAGTGTCTTTTGTGAATCCATTGGGATATTTGGTACTCGATGTCAGACTGGACTTGGTTCTGAATGTGAGAAAACGTTACCTTAGTCCTATTGCACTTCGCGCTATTGCCTTAGAAACTATTAACACTCGTTACCTTCAGGCTAGTGGTTTTACATCTACACTGATGGGTCCCTGTAGGATTTTTCCCAGCGTGTTGGCGCTGGTGTTTCTAGTGACCCTTTTTCCTTTTATCTACATGTTGGCTCTTTTGCAACTCATTTCGATGGTGAATTAGAAGCTATCCTTTTTGCCCTCCAACAACTTTCTCTTCGTCTTTCCCCTCTTGATAAGGCTGTAATATTTTCAGATTCTCTCTCTGCCCTTCAGGCTTTATCAAGCAACCAGGAGAATAGGAGTTCCCGAGTACTGAGCTGCAAGGAGCTCCTGAAGGGGATTCAGGGAAAATTTGTCTTCCAATTGGTACCATCCCATTGTGGTCTTTGGGGACAAGAGTGGGCGGACTTTTTGGCAAAAAAGGGAACTGACATTCTTCAAATGTCTTGTAGAAACCTGCCACTCCATTCTGCTAAATTAGAGATAAAGAGAATCTTCAAACAATCGTTTCGTAGTGTGGCTTTGCATGGTGCTAGAGATAGGTCATGGAGTGAGCTTTGTGGATCTCACTGTGTCCGGGATTCCCCTCGTGCGGCTGCAATGGCCGAGTTTCGACTTTTTACCGGACACGATTATCTTAGTGCCCATATGTTTCGTTTTGATTTGACTAATTCACCTGATTATGTCTTGTGTAACTCTGGACAAGACATGACTGCTGCTCATCTGGACGAGTGTTCTGCATTAAAAAATTAGGACTGTATTGTTAAAAAAATATTTGAGAGCTCGTTGCCTGATGTCCTGATGGTCAAGGGTCTGTCATTTGTTTAATATTATGAAACTGATTTAATATTATGGAACGATATATTCGAACACCATCGTTTCTTAGCTAGAGAATCTGGCTTGGTTTACTATAATTAATTTCAGTGACAACGAAGTTGATAATTGCTAATAGATTCAAGATATGGACGAAGAATTACATCGAGACGCTGATTTTGTTAAACCCAGAATTCATGATTTCCACTTCCCACAAAAATGTTTCTAATACAGATATGTTCCCTATCTACATATTTTCGTCAGTTTAAATGCTTATAGACTTTGTTATCAGTTATGGGAAATCTGTGTTTAAAAGAACTTATGAAACATAGGTGCCCATTGTGTGCAGAAATCGCGATTTGAGTGACTATCAGTTGGGTGTTAATGAAGGACTATCTGCTGTGAAACTCTTGCATCTAACTATGCTTAACACTAAACAAATTAATAAAAATCATTGCCTCTTTGCTTCCGTTGATATACCCGAAGAAATTTTCATTAGCAAAAAAATTTAATATATTCTCCGTGAAAACAATATTAATATCAGTATTCCCAAGTACCAAAAAAAAGTTCCTTAATTATGTATATAACATAAAAATAAGTTTAAATCCTTGTTTCACTAGAGAGAAATATTATAGTTATTACTAGTTTTATTTTTATAACAATAAGTGTGTTTCTAAGGTTCGATCATTTGAAATCAAGTCACCAATATGGTGGTGATGGACTTTAAATACTAAGCTCTGAATTGCAGCTGTTTTTAATACAATTGCATACCTACATCAGGACAATTTATAAAATCATATAAATCAAAGGTCTGCCAGAAAAAGAAATTAAAGAAAAATATAAACAAGAGGTAACATTTAAAATGACTTGATCTTAATCATTTAACTCTGACTTTTACCATTCGCATTTAGTGGGCTGGAAACTAATTTCACCCAAAAAATGCAAGAGGTTTGTCTTTATTAGCGCCCTTTACACTTACGCTCTTTCCCGCATGAAACCACGATCCCGCGCGATTGAGTGCACGTGTGAAGGTGTCGGAGAGGAAGGGAAAGCAGCTTTTGAGCGTTCTGCAAGTTTTCCCTCACGCAATACCGTACGCTCTTTCCCGAGTGCTTGGAATGTGCGCGCAATCCCGTAAGCTCCAAGCACTCGCGAAAGAACGTACGTCTAAAGGGCGCTATTGTCGTAGTTTAGGTTTATTTTGAACGTGTGAATAGTTTTTTTTCCCTCACTCTCAAAATTTTTTCATTAAAATATCTAATTATTCAAAGAGCAATTAAATATTTAATTATTCAAAAAAATAATTTATATATCTAAAGTACAATGAATCTCTCGATCAGGAGTATCACTATCGTAAAAACACCTAAATTCTAACACAAAATAACAGTCTGTTATGAGAAACCTCTTAATAGTTAGCTTGCAGCATAATCCTCGTTGATATCATATGCAATATGCGTCTTCCGTTTAATAAACAAACAACTCGGAGCTCTCACGTATACAAACTCTCCCATAATTTACTTACGCAAACTCCGGAGATATTCGGTGTCTGATATTAAATCACGTTGACAAGATACAATGCTTGGTATTTAGTGAGTAGGGTAGTGAATAATATTTGCGTTTTACTTATTACCCACACAAACATGATATATTTACGCAGGATTTCGTGGCACCCAATACTGATGCACGCACTCGTTCGTGCCATTAATTCTTTTGCAAAACCTACAAATTTATCTTTGTGTTTGAGTACGTGTATTTACGCTAAAAGAAATATTGCAATATATTAAAAGTCTTCATCATCGGGAAGTATTATGTTCTGCATTAGGTCACAGTAGTTAATTGATTTAGGAAAAATCCTTTGTAATGGTTTACTAGAAACTAGGAACATAATAATGAAACTTCTTAAAAGGAAAGATATAAAAGCATCTTAATAAATCTCATAGGAATGTTTAAAAGCAGGCAAGATACTTATTTAGATAGTTTCCTACTTTTTCCCACCAAAACCAAAGCATAAAATATAGATACAATAAAACCTCGTTTATCCGGATCTCTGGATAATATGGATCAGATTTGTAGACATTACTTTTATTTAACGTTCACATTAGATAATAATTTTTAACTATGATAGCAAGAACGTAACCACAAGTACGTCAAATATTCGTTTTTTAGTTTGATTTACTGTATAGTTCCTGCATAGATTGTACAATTAATTATGGCAATAAAATGCTTTTTGTTGAGTTTAAGAAAGCTCTGCTAGACTTACCAATTCTTTGTTAAGAAATGGTGTGAAAAGTTATTTTCATACTTTTTAATGTCTTGTAAACTATACTATTCAATTTTGTTACAAAACATAGTTTTTTATCGCAACAAACATTAAGTCTGCTTAGTTAAGGATTTTGTTTTGCTTATTACCCATATTACCCGGATTATCCAGATTTTCGATTATTCGGATTGCCTATGGTCCCAGTCAGTCCGGATAAACGAGGTTTTACTGTATCAAAATTTTTATTAATGTCTGAAATTTAAAAGTATAAAATTGAAAAATTTACGTACTCAGAATATACAACGTCCACGATTACCGTGATGGGTAAATGCTTGTACAAAAGCTACTCTCAAGATACGATAAATGCCCCAATAAATATGGCGACTACATAGCAAAGTAGTGTAATATACGTTTTAACATTTGACAATAAAATCCTTCAGAATTTTTTCCTAAATGTTTTTACATCCAATCGGTTCTCACTTATATACATATATATATATATATATATATATATATATATATATATATATATATATATATATATATATATATATATATATATATATATATATATATATATATATATATATATAATATGTGTGTGTGTGTGTGTGTGTGTGTGTAGATGCGCCTCGTAAAAACCGAAGATGTTAGTACCTCACCTTTGAGGCTTTCTCTCTCTCTTTAAATATATTTAATAACGCCCCATCAATTATTAATCCTATTCCTTTAATTTTGTTTATTCATTTCCGTACTCTTCCCCTACCCCTTTGCATTTCAATTTGTGCCTGTCCCGACCATGCCTGTACTTGTGGTTCCTAGCTGTCGCTGGGCATATTGCACCATACATGATGACGTGTCAAAAATAAACTAACTTTCCTTTCTCCTGGTGTGGGAGTCTAACTGTGCAGAGCTTAGCATCATCTGTTGGCTTGACTAGTCGAACAATCTCTCCTCTCTTTAATGCATATATCTGTTGTAAATATTCTTCTACTCTTTATAGCCTTTGTAAATGTTGATATTAACTAAATGTCATTACTGCCCGTAATGTGTTCGAGTAAATAAAATTGCTCGTTCCATCAACTGGACTATATTGACTGGATTTGCTAACCACTTAGGCCAACGATTACAAGAATACACTGCCTTCCGTAATGATATCAATCTGTTTCCGAATCCATTACATATAATATGTCCAACTGTTGCAAGTATGTGTATTCTCTCTATATTGTTTCAAATGAATAATCCAGCACGTATGCACACATACATACGTAATATGCACATATTGTCAATTGATAGGCGTATATTTTTTTCCATATAAATTTATTTTATACGTGATATTCATAATAATGACAAATATAAATAATGCGGACTACATCAATAAAAAATAACAACTTAGTTAACTACGCCTCAAAGTTTAATTTCCCATGTTATAAACATTTTCCTAACTTAATGCAGTACTAATCCATTGCAAGATAACTTATTGTGGCCTGGTACAGGGATTATATAAGACGTTAAGTTATCATTGACCGCTATTTGGGGAAACAGTTTCTTCTCAGATACTTTTGATAGGGTAAACAAAACATGTTTATCATGCTTGATGAAGTGTGTAAACTATTATCCTATCATATAATAGGAAAAAGGACTGTAGTATTTAATCCATCTATGTTTGTTAAAAGAATTTCCCTCTGCGGTCTGGCAGTCAAATTTGTCAGAAGGATTAATGCTTTTGCGCTTATATATACTACATATACATATATGTGTGTGCGTGTCTATAAATTTATTTATTTATGTTAGGATGAAATATTATTTCTTACATTACTATATATTATTTTTTTGCAGTTGTTGGACTCGTGTAAATGAAGTTTCAATAGTAATTACACCATTTTTATAACTGACAACACATTTATTCAGACATTTTGAGAGAGAGAGAGATGAATTCTTCCCTAAAGGGATCCCCTCGTTCATCTGACAACTGTAAATCTAAAAAGGCAGTTATACGTCACTTCTTAGCCCAAATTCCTGAAATGGAACATCCTTGTGGTCAGGATTCCATTAATCAGCAAATATCAGACTATACTATGCGATTGCCTAGTATAGGTATTGCTCTTTAGTCTAAAACGGCAAGCTGGCTGATTTCTCACGGTTATTTTTAGCTTAGAGAGCGCCCGATAGTAGATGTAAAAATTACGAAAAATTTAAAAATTTCATTTAAATTTAAATTTAAATGAAATTAGAAATTTATCGGCCCAATTAAGTTAAGGAATGAGTTTAATTACGTAACTGATAAATAATTTTTTGGCATATATATATATATATATATATATATATATATATATATATATATATATATATATAGAGAGAGAGAGAGAGAGAGAGAGAGAGAGAGTGGATGTAGAGTGTGTGTGTACACACACACACACACTCTGCATCCTATAAACTGCGTCATACAAATATATTTCAATAAAAGAAGTGTACTGAATATTGTAACTGCTGGGAATTTGCATGCGAGCGTTACTTTACATTTATTTGACTTGCCTATATCAAGTACTTTTATGTGACAGTTTTTATGATACCTCTAAAGCAATGAGTGGTGCACAAACTTTTTTCGACTGCGACCTACTTTCTTTAAATAAAAAGTAATTCCACCCCGAGTTAAAAAATGTTTGGCAGTAACAAAAAAATTTTTCAAATTACGTAATTGTTAACAAATAAATGGGAAATAAAACAAATAAAAAATTTTTGAAATTCAATAAGCTGTAGATTTTGGTTATATCTTTACTTTGCATAATAACAATTAAAAATATCTCGCTTACCTTCTACACTTGCTTTTACCAAATTCCATGTGCCTAGAACTTCATATTTAAGAATTAATACATACTCGTATTTGTATTTCCCTTAGGTAAAAATTAACGAATATTAAAAAAGGCATGATTTTAAAAGCTTCGTATTAAAACCTTAAAAACTATAAACATCATTTATTCATATAAAACCAAAATAGGAAAAATTAATGAGAAGGGTGAGTTATTAAGGGGTTAATATTTGCTTAATATTTGGTAAAATATTTTAAAGTACTACTCTCATATCACCTTCCTGTCTTGATAGTTGTTTGACTTTTGTAGCTACTCGTTTTGAAAACCTAGTCTTAAACACACAGGTAGAAGCGAATGGAAGCAATGTAAGTATAGTCTTCTGACTGACACCATATTTGGCAACATTATATCATATTCTTTTCCATATAAAGAATATGAATAAAAATGTTAAAAATATGTAACTACAGAAAATTTAAAACATATTTTTAATAAAATAATTCAATATAGTATGAGTTACTCTTTAAGCTATCGACTCCTGCGGTGTCCCCAAGTCATCTGAAGTATATAGGTGACAATTACTATTGGACAAACTCCACAACAACGATAGGGAGATTGCCCTGCAGTGGATACCAGGCCACTGCGGAATCCGGGGCAACGAGCTGGCCGAATCCCTGGCAAAAAAAGGTGCATCTGTACTACAAACTTCCAATAATGAGGTCTCTTACAACTCTTTAAAGTTGCTTGTAAGAGAGACTTTTAGGAACTCCCTCTCATAAGAACTGCTGTCGAGGAGTTCGAATAAGATATGGTGGAACAAAATTGCTGAAGTCCCAGAATGATCAAGGCAGAAACCAGTCGCCTTGTTTCGACTACTGACAGGCCAAGATTTCCTATTGAAACATCTCTGACATATAAATATCGTTTCAGAATCCTTTTGCAAGCTCTGTAATCGACGAGAGGACATGGACACTTTACCCATATACTGTCTTCCCCCGCTCTACGTCCAGTTCCAGTGTGGGAAAGATATTGGACAGCTAAAAGTCTTTTGTGTTCACGGACGTTTTAGTTCACTTTTGTTGGTTTGTTCTTGTTATATATATATATATATATATATAATCTTGTAACCCACCACTGGAAATTTAAAAAATATATGGTATGAATTTACTTCAAATTAACCCTACTAACAGTATTCCTACTATTACTATTATCATTTCTATTGTTACTATTAAACTATTTACTTCGACCCCCCCTCCAATGTTTTTAGCGACCCACAGCTTCCGCACTGCTAATTTAAGGCATAGTTTAATCGAATTTCCGATAATGATCTGCCTTTTGTAACGTTTTTCTTTCAAACGACTAGGGAGCAAAAGAAACAAATCCAAGTTTAAAACGATCTATTCCCCATATAAATATTTTTAGATAAAAACAGGTACTGAGAATTGTAACAGCTCGGAATTACTATGCAAAAATTCTTTTACAATTATTTGGCTTATCAATACAGGGATCTTATTAGTGACAGTTTTTTTCCTACGTCTATGGTATAATTTAATAGCATTTGAAAGTTTTTAAATGTTTTCATAATGTATATGATATGTTTAACTGTTTAATGTACAATTTATGTATATCAATGTCTATTGCCATAAACTTTATAATTGTACTTTTAAGGTTTAGTCAAGAAGAAAACTAAATGACCGTTTTTGAGATAATCTAAACTTGTTTCGCTGTTTTCGGAAAGAACGTTAAAATGTTTTGTATATTTCAGATACTTTTTTCGATACTACTTGTAAATGAAATAGTTTTTATACTGTTTTTTTACACGTGGTTCAATGGCTGTACTATGTTCGAGTTAATCAGTTAGCGTTACCTAAACAATATGTTGTTATGCAAAAACACCACTAGTAATGTATGACTGATTATCCCATTCTGACTTACGTAGGCAAATGGATTATTAATTTGTAGTATGTTCTGCTTTTCGAGATCTCTTAACTTATACTATCAACATCAATAAACACATAATATTACCAAGTTTTAAAATGTTCAAGATATTGTTTCTGTTGTATTTCTAGTATGTCCCTGGGCTCGCACTACGAGACCCTATTCAGGTCCTTTCGTAATGTGGCAAAAAATCTTCTGGGGGTGTTTAAATAACCTAATCTGATGTGCATTTTTTATTAATAAAATCACAATATCCTTTACTGCACTGATTTATAGATTAGTGATATTACTCAACTGTCAGCAATATCGTAGTTTGAGCTATGAGTAATGACAGTAGTTTGTCATCAGGTATATACCCAACGTGATATCTCAACAAATCACCTACGATTTAGCAAAAGCTAATTAGAAATCTGTTGGGTGATACCTGGAGAAAGGATTACAGCAAACAATACAGAACGAGCATAATTCCTCGACCACCCATATTAGGAATGATAGACGACTATCATTAATATACTACGGCATCATTAATGCTTTGTTAAGCGGTATAACGACTCTTATACACAACATGGATTGGAAAAATGGGAAGCTCAAAGAACAAAAGCACGTTCTGTTAGCGACAAAGTTATACTATGTGACTGGAATAATATAAGATGGAACTAATAAAATCGGCTCAAATGTATTTGTGAAAAATTATAAGTATGTAAAAGGGAAAGCATATCTTATTCAAAAGTGACAACTCCTCGTGTAAGCACAATAAAAACATTACAAAGTCCACGACAAAACTGTTGTACATGGCATGGATAAAATAAGATAAAACACATGTACATTCAATGAACTACCAATTACAGAATAGAGCATATCTGACATATTTTTTAGACTAATCTATATACATTTGTCTCTTTTTTTAAAAAAAATCTTAATTTCATTTTTCTCCACTGCAGGTTTTTTTTGTAAAAAAATTGTGCATACTGCTTATAGCTAAATGCACAGCAAGGAAAGTATTTTCCTTTTCTAATTTTATGTAATTTATTTATTTCCTTTATGTGTACGGAAGTCTGCAATTTTATTCCAATTTGCATGTGCCTGGCTGTAAATTAATTTCTGTGTGCATATAAAGATAATTTCCTCTTATGCGTAAATATAAAGTGAATTTTACTAATAACTCTCGACTCAGTTTTGATGTAAGCTTGAAGGCAAAGCCTTGTGAATTTAAATCAGCAATAAAAGCTTTCTGCATTTAATGACTAGAGCAGTCACTGGGTATCAAACTTCTTAAATAAATATCTATACGTCCCCTTAGTTTACTTGTATCTCACGTTGCACTGTATGACAATAATTGCCAATCATTTTCATTAAAAAGTATAAATTATCAGAAAAATCTGTTTGCGCTCTTGCATATCATCAAATTACTGTTTTTAGCGTATTTTATAGACATGTAAACTTATAATATATATATATATATATATATATATATATATATATATATATATATATATATATATATATATATATATATATATATATATATATATATATATATATATATATATATATATATGAAGCTCTTTTATCGATGGAAAATGAGCTTTCAGAACATAGGTGCGAATTTCTTTCTAATGACGTATAATTCGGTAACGATGATATAATTCATATAAACCGGAATCGTATCAGTTACATACTACGACAAACTATAACATTATCGATAAACAGATTAGAATTCTTAATCAAAATATCCCCGAAAGTTGTTACTCAAATTTACAACCAATATTTTAAATGGCATGTTGTCGATTGAACTAAAGGAGAACATGGGTTTATATTAATTGACCTAGCGACATTAGTAATTATTTCTAAATCAACAATGCTTTCTGCTAGACCTGTTAAATTTACATGCTTTTACGTCGAAAGTTTGTCATTAATTTCAGGCGGAATTCTCATAATTAATTCAACTTTAATGCCGAAACTGAAGAAATATCTTTGACAGATGGAGCCATTGGTAAAATTTGGAATATTTAAACAGACAGAAAGAAAATGCCTAAGTGACACATATTCTATACAATGTACTGATTTAGATTTCTATATGGGCAAATATATGTAAATACGCAATATATATATATAACATATGCAATACAGTGGAATCTCGATCTATTGTTCTCTGAATCATCGTTTTTCCGTATGTGTCGTTTATTTCACCCAGACCCGACTATCATATTGCTTTATTATGTTCCCGTATTTACCGTTCAGTTCAATCGGTCAATTGAAAAACGATAGATCGAGATTCCACTGTATATGTATTTAGAGTAATATATGTATAACATATATTACGCAATATACGTTACATATATTACGCTAATGCATGTATAACATATATTGCATTGTTATATTAGCGTAATATATGTATTTAGCAATATATGTATTTAATAAATAAGCAATATATGTATTTTAGAAAACTTGTAACCTCCATAAGGAGGCTACAATTTTTCTAAAATTTTGTCTAAATAGTTTGAAATAAAAAATATACCTGATGTATGTAATTTAGCTAAAATTTCAGTAATTCAATAGACTGGGAGTTATTTAAAGCTGTAGGATTATTTATCTGAAATCCCAGAAAGTTGTGTTTTGATACACATGAAAATACTTTTTCAAAAACTTTTATCATAAGACATCATCTTGTTATTCATTAATAACACACCAAAGTTAAAGAAAAATTGAAATTATCAAAAAGTGTTACGTAAATATTAGCTCCGACCAGCTTTCCTCTTCTACTAGACAGAACAATAGGTAACAAAAAATGTATACCTTATACTTGCAGGACTATAATGAAACTCATTTGAATCCTCGTGCAAGAATGTTGTCATTGTCTCGTTAGGACCTGATCACATAGAATCCGCCCAGCTTCAGCGTTACTCGTACTGACATATATTAAACCAATCACAGACCTTAACAATTTCGTGGCTAATAGTTTGGAGGTTTGTAATTGGTTAAATATATTTCAACACGAGTAACGCGGACGCTGACGGATTCTATGTGAACAGGACCCAATTCTACAGAAGTAGTTTTCCTGGGGGAGGTGAAGTTGGACTTCTGCTCCCCTACTGGATGATTATCCCCTGATGGATCGGCTAAGGAGACTAGACAGCTAAATAACAACTCCCTCATTCCCATTTACTTAAAAGACGTAAATGCGGTGACGAGATTCAGACTAAAGAAAAAATCAATCCCAGCATGTAATCAAGATTGTGAAATCAATGCCAATAGTTGTATCACCAAAATAATTCCAAGATTAAAAACTCAACTTCTCATAGGAATAAAACTCAATCAGGTTGTTTCAAAAACTTACCTTTATTGTAGATATTATCCTGTAATGGAAGTGAAACCAAAACATTATTTTCACTTACGTAGAGATATTGGCAGCATTGAAAAATATTGATGAAAATCCAAGGGAAAATTTGTACTACAAAAAAATTCTCCTAATTGCCAGATGTGCCTTGGTGGCTCATGGATCAATCTGACTCCTGAGCGGACACAACACTAACCAACAGCACTGCAATTTATAAGTGACAGAATTGTTATGAATTATACTATTTCTGCAACAACAGTATGTAGATATTTATTACGAGCATTTAAGCGGGATTGCTCGGATTAAATATATCATCGTCAAGCGTATGAGAAAGATTCCGTGCGCTTCAAAATACCACGTTTTATGAAAAAAAGTATGAAAAAACTTAATCCGTTACCCACCTTCATATTTCTTTAAGAAAACCATTTTTCATTTACGTTTTCAGGTCAGAGGTAAACTAAATTCTTTTATAGTCTGCATTTTAGAAATGCCTACCTTTTCGTTTGTTTCTTGTTCAACTGTTTTGTCTTATTATTTTGATGACTTTGTCATGACTTAATAATTCGATAAAACCATTCGTAATATAGGGAATTATTATATATGTATGCCTGTTAAGTTAGAGTACTTATTGTGATGTAATAGTAAAACGTAATATTAAAAGATATTGTCAAAATTAATAAAGTAGCGAACGTCACAACCTAGAATTTTTTTATAAATACCTAAAAATACATAACCAAAGAGAAGGAACAAAAAATACATATAATCATTATGTGACATTATAAACTCAATTTTGTATCTTACTTACCCTTTGAACAATAATTATGTTCTTAATTTCTCACATTAATTCCATTCCGTCTTATGACTTGCAGGTCCGGGAGATGACCGAATGGCTAGAGCGCTGGCAAATCTGTGCATTCGAGTCCCTTTATTAGCATTCATGTTTGTAGCCTTTCGGAATCGGCTTTAAGTGGTAGGTCCCGGTCAAATTAGCCCTCGTGTAGCAAAAAAAGGACTTTCACGCTCCAAACCAACGAACATATGACTTGCAGGAAATCTGAGGGAAAATGCAATTAGTAAACACATTTCCTTACCTTTGCCGGTCGATGGCCGAATGGCTAGGCGCTGGCTTTCGGTACCAGAGTCTGTGGGTTCGAATCCCACTCTTAGTATGGACGTTTGTAAACTCTTAGTATGGTCGTTAAAAAATCGACTAAAATTGGGGTGCGTCTTATGGTCAGCAGGTATAATTAAAATAAAATGAATATTTTATTATATATTTTACATATTTATTATATATATATACTATACACATTTTATATATGTATTGTTTATTATATTTATTATATACATTGTTTATCTTTATTAAGTAAGAAGTTGAAAATATCTTTATTCAGCTAACAAAATACAAAATATTCTTTTCTAAAAATCCTTACATAAATTTGAGGTGCGTCTTAGTGTCCGGTGCGTCTTATAGTCCGAAAAATATGGAAATAGTTCATCGTGAGTCCCAGAAACATTAGGTGGGATTGTCACTATGAACAATTCACAAATGCGAATATCACCGCAACTATTTCATATAAATAGGAGAAACAATCCAAAATTCTAGAAGAAACAGCGTGGCACATTTATATATGTATGCCTGTTAAGTTTCTGGTAAAATTCCATTTTCATATGGTAAAATACCATTGTGCGTTCGATCCCTTGTCGTTGAGAGCGGCCATTAACCTTATGATACCCTATTTCTTCTTCGGAAAAGAATAGTTACGTAATAATTAGTATCAATAAGTCATTTTTACTCCAGGGAGGAGTCCCAATTCTTGGTCGCTGCTGCGTAGTTTTTTTAATCTGATCAAAAATAACTTTTAACTTTGAACTTTTTATTCTCTAGATGAACTTCTAGCTTATTTTATTTTCATCTTTTAACCAGGATAATAAATTTAGCCGATACAACTGGAATCATGCTGCGAGAAAACTAGAAAGAAATTAAATATTTCGCGGAATAAAATTCGAATAACCCATTTATTATGAAAAAAGGAAGATATAACTGGGCAAATTATGATAAATTACGGCAAGAAAGTAACAACGTTTGCGTTGTCAGAACAATATATCTCATTCATGATGAGTAACTGCAAGGAAGAGGAAAGTAATTTACGCGTGTGATAAAACATTCTTGCGGAATCCATTAATTTTCTAACTTCTTCCGATCAAAAATAATTTTCGTTTAACTTTTAGTTGATAAATGCATAACGGCAACTTATTATTTACATGTGAAATTCATTGATCCACACACATTTCCAGCTAGAGGTTCGCTGGAACCATTTGTATTTCCTAAATAAATATTCATATTTGTATTTGTAATTCAGTTTTCAATTATTCTCATCGCATGGAGTGATGTTGTAATTTTGAAGCGGGTGATAAAGAAGAAATTTTGATTCCATGATCTTCATTTTTACTTATAGGTAAGAATTAAATAAGTGCAAATAATTATTCTTATCACCAGATATGTAATTATTATAACCCTTTTTTGCCCTTCTCTTTCAAGATTATTTTTACTGTAAAATTATAACGAAAAAGTAAATAATTCAGCAGGGAAAGAGAAAGAATTGAGACTAACAGGAAGACACTAACAGGAATAATGCAGACAAAATAAACAGAAATCACGCACTTAGAGTTAAACGCACCATAAATGCAAGACTCTTTAGCAGCAAAACAACTAAACCATATATCGAGGCAACCGACTGGTCTCTTCATCAAAAGGCCTAACCAAATCAGTTACCTCAAGGGGGAACTTTCTGAATAGGATGCAAGACTAACCAAAAGACATCCCAAGGCCCAGTGATCCCCATTGAAACAGACAGTCAAATAAAATGAAAATAAACAGAAATCCTGCACTTAGAGCTAAACGCACCATAAATTCAGTAAAAAGTAAACATACAATCCTTTTCGGTCATAGTTTCTGTAACTCATCTACTTAGAAAGGTACTTGTGTAGGCTCCTCAAAAAATGTTTTATCCAGTAGACGGCAGAGTCTCTCATAATATACCACAAACAACTGCTCTCGTCATCTCAATTCAAAGCCACCGTCTTATTTATAATCAGCATCCCCATCCTCGGGGGGAGGGGGGTTACTATTGTAGAAAGTGTAGTTATAGCTTTCCATCTATTTATGCTATACTTTCAAGTAATAAATAGTATGCATTTTAATTCCACAGATCCTCTTTCGTATATGATTTTCAAGGGAAGCTACTAAATTACCAGAACGAAAGGATTTTTGATAACCACAGTCTAATAGTTATGGCTACTGTTATAAAAACATTCATGGAGTATATCGGTCTAAATTCAGGTCTTTATAACTATTTTTGTAACCGTAATATGTAAGCATAAAGAGTAGAAAGAATTATTGCCACGAAAGGCGATCTACGCCAAATCTAGTGGCTAGGGCCCTTCCTGCGCATGTGCGAGATCCAGCTTGGCGCAGTTGAAGGCGAGCTATCGGTTCTTCTCAAAAACCAGTTAGCAGTTGGACGTGCACTCGAGAGGTGACCCATTCAAGAGTCCGGCGTGGTGCGAGTGTGGAGCGAGGCATGGCAATGCAATTTAGGCCTGAGTATATTTTTTCATGACCATTTTGTAACTGTTAATTCATGATTCATTTTAAATAAATAATTTATTGTTGCTCCTTAACTAAATGGTCTATGCTTTCACTTATCTTAGTGTGTATTTTAATTTTCCTATTTTGAGGGAACTATGTACATAGAACTCTTCTTAGCACGTGGGTCAAGCAGTCTGTTGGTTAACTAGGTTATTGTATTTATTCTCTAACTTAACTGCTAAGCTTTAAGTAGGTGTTGCCGAGATCTTCCTGTGTTATTGCCAAAGTCAATATATTAATATAAGTTAAAAAAGTAGCTTTATCTTCACACAACGCATTTGTTACGTATCGCCATTTTCTGCCAGCTTAGCAATTCCTTAACATAACAGCTACATGCTTCGAACTCATTATTTCATCTTCAGGCCGAGGAGAATTAGGTGTGATTGTCACTATGAACAATTCACAAATGCGAGGATCTTCCAAACTCTTAAAAGATATAAATAGGTAATAATAAAAACCTTATTACGATTAAATAGGAGGCGACATTACTAAGGGACGTGTTTGGGTAATTCCTTGCGATTAATATTTTTTTTCTTATTTCTAACACGGCAATCGATACTGGCAGAGTTCTTTTGGCAGGAACATACATGCTTAAGTAAATGAAAAGGTTTGCAAATGAACAGAAAAACTCGACACACAAAACAAGTACAGAAAACATTCAAAAATGCAAATAAAAATGTTTTAAAAAATCTATAACGGACAGTAATGTGTAGCACTAATTAGGATAATTTTTTTGGAGTCCAGCATGTCTTTCGCAGTCTAATAGTTCTTAGCGCGCATTGCTTCTGAAAGGGCAGAACAATGAACCAAGTGCCAATGAACACTAGATCAAGCATTCATCTCTGCGCCGCCAAGACACAGTGGTCAAATTGAGGTGCCGACAATTCCAATACAAGCCTAGTGAGCAAGGAGACAGTCATAACTGGGGGCCATCCTAAATGCAGCAACCACCACGTCTCTCGAGTGATCTGGTAATTGAGAGAGGTTTCTTTCCATGGCTTATCTTTATATCTTTCTAACAGTCGATAAGGGAACTAACTCTCAGCGTAACGTACATCGTATGAGCTAGGAAATCTCTTTTATAAACCCGTCATTAAGTGTAATTAATGTACTAAGCCCTTAATTTCGAGCCTTCTTTCAGGGTATCCTTTAATCTTCTGCGTCCTATGTCCCGGCTACTGTGTAAGAACTGTTATTGAACCCTATTTGCAATGGAACAACACCGCTCGGAAAAAAATATCGAGAGTTTTTCCGAATACAAAACCTTTCCAACCAGTTGCTTGATAGTAACTACATCCAAATTACATTAATCAGACGCAT
The DNA here is from genome assembly GCA_907164885.2 of Dolomedes plantarius. NCBI lineage: Eukaryota > Metazoa > Arthropoda > Arachnida > Araneae > Dolomedidae > Dolomedes > Dolomedes plantarius. The sequence continues at coordinate 146,131,994 of OU015493.1, forward strand.
TATAATTAGTACTTCATACCATGATAAGTGTTTTTGTCGAGCTTTCGAAGGTCCTTCTTTAAACAAGGACAATTTTCTGATTTATCTCTTTATAACGATTTTCTAAGTCTTATTAATTTTGCATATTGACTGGTAAGTAACAAGATCTGTCATACCACCCACTGTTTTTTGCCGTTATATATGGTGACATTCAAACGCATATAACTGTGATAAAATACTCTAAAACAGTTAAGACTTGTCTGTATGAGTAGCAGTTTAGATTTTATGTTTTGGAAGAATCCAACACTAGATTCTATATTTTGATCCAAAGAGGCCATATCAGTGAATTCAAAACCTAACATGTAAACTGAACCACCGTATAAAATCTCGCGATAGTTTTTAAACTCTCATACAAACCCTCTTTGAAACGAGACTGAAAATAAAATATTTTTGATATTGAACATTTTTAATACATAGAGCTTTTAAAAAGCCCTGGGCGTTTTTTTTTGTAATTTTAATGAAATAGAAGTATGTTATTTTTTTTCATTCATATCATATCATCCATAAGGATATATAAATTCCACCCGTTTTCCTTTCAATTTAACAGGGATGGGCAAAAGCGTGATAAAATCCGGATTTTATTTTCGGATAAATAATTCTCTAAGCGATCACTCGAAAATGTCTCCTGGACCTTCATCTTCCAAACTGAGTATAGCATGCTTCGTGAAGGGAATTTTATGGAGCTAATAAAGGATTTAACGGTATCCAGAGATTAAATTTTTAGGTATCTTCTTGAAATATTTAATCTCTGGTTAGTAGCCACTCATTAAATATTTCAATATTTTGCAGCTATTTCATGCACTGTTCCCCACTCCTTTTCTTGGCCCACACTCTCAAGATTATTTTGACTGAAAAATATATTTTTCAGCCACACTTTGTATAATTTATCTGCTCAAAACTTTACCTGCATAGGCTCCTCTAGCTATTTTTTAAGCGATAGTCTTCAGAGTCTCTCGTGAATATACAGCAAATATATAAATATATATATATATACAGTGGCTCCCAAAAGTGTTCGTACACTTACGAATTTCAATGAAATAGGAGTCTATCCATTAATTAAAATGAATATTTCAGAATGGGTATTTAATAATAAGATCTATAATCTATTCTTGACAAAACTACATGAAATATTTTGAAAACATAGTAAAACTTTATTTTTAAGAAACCAGTAATCAAAAAGTAACAAAAACTTTATCTCACAAAAGTCATCGTACACTGAAATATTTTCGGATAAATTCATAATTAAAATTATCCTCTGGCGCTTTATTTTTATTTTTGAATTGTGGTGGCATTTAAAATATAGTTTGGCTTTAATTTTTGCTTGCCTACTCCGTAATATTCTATTTATTATTTAAAAATGGCTCGTAGTCGTAAAGAAACAACAAACAGCATTCGAAAATTGATTATTTTTCATCATAGTAGTGGTAAATCAGTTTGGAATATTGCTGAATTACTTAATCTATCCCATTCTACTGTGCAGTATGTGAAAAAACGCTTTAAAGAAGAAAATTGGATCGAAAACAAGGTAAGAAAAGGCCGTCCGGCAAAGTTAACAAAACGTGATCAGAGATTTATAATTAGAAAATTTGTGAAAAATTCACGTTTGAGTGCTGTAAAAGTTTCTGCAGAATTCAATGAAACATTTTCTACTTCAATTTCACCTGAAATTTTTTGACGAGTTCTCAGAACAGCTGGATTACACGGGCGTTCTGCCCATAGAAAATATTTTGTGAGTGAGAAAAACAGAAAGTTAGGCTTCCCTTCGCACTATCAATGATAAATAAGCCCCAAACCTATTGGAATAATGTCTTATTTGCCGATGAACATTTTTGGTGCTGATGGGCGTATAATTGTATGGAGAAGAAAAAAATGAGGAACTTAATCCCAAGAACTTAGTAGGAACAGTTAAGCATGCCGGTGGAGGTATCCTTGTGTGGGGGTGCATGGTCAGCATCAGGACTAGGAATTTTGGTATTTATTGATGGCATAATGAATCATGCTGTTGTTATAAATATTTTAAGAGACAATTTAAAATTATCAGCTCAAAATTTGGGTATTGGAAACAACTTGTTTTTTATCAAGATAATGATCCTAAGCACACGGCTCTCAACGTTCGCCTCTTGTGTCTCTATAATTGTCCACAAGTTTTGAAAATACTACCTCAATCGCCAGATTTAAACCCAATAGAACATATTTGGAGAGAACTGGAGGTTCGAGTACGAAAACACGACATTCACACGAAAAGCGAACTAAAAACAATTATGATGGAAGAATGGATGAACATTGATGCAAAAATTACAAAAGAACTAAAGCAATCTATTCCCAGAAGTTTAAAAGCTGTTGTGGATGCTAAAGGATATCCTACTAAATATTAATTTAACGAAAAATTAGAATATTTACTAATATGTAGAGATTTTTTACAAGTGTACGATGACTTTTGTGAGATAAAGTTTTTGTTACTTTTGGATTATTGGTTTCTTAAAAATAAAGTTTTTCTATGTTTTCAAAATATTTCATGTAGTTTTGTTAAGAATAGATTATAGATTTTATTATTAAATACCCATTCTGAAATATTCATTTTAATCAATGGATAGATCCCTATTTCATTGAAAATCGTAAGTGTACGAACACTTTTGGGAGCCACTGTATATATATATATATATATATATATATATATATATATATATATACTAGCTGAAAACCCGCTCTTCGCTACGGAGTACATAAAAAAGTCGTAACGGATATTTTTATAGACAAAATAATGTAGAAGAAAATATTCAAATTAAATCTAATAGGATATACTAAAGAATATAGTACAGTCAATATAGTACAGTTTCAGGAACATAACTTTTACTGTATTTTAATATTTTTTTGGATAATGTAAAATCATCTACTGCATTAGCAAGGGAACAAATATTTTTTGTCTATGCCGTTGTTATGCACGTGACGATAAATTTATTTAAAGTACCAGAAAAGGAAATCACGTGATCAGCATTTAATAAATTAAATTCTAAAAATTAATCTTTAAAAATGGAATGAATTAATCAGAAAATGGAGGTAAAGGTTCGAAAAAGATTTCATTTTAAAGGAATTTTTATGATCTTTCTCGTGGTGTAAATTTTATAACCCTCAAATTATTATTTTAAATGCAAAAAAATTTACTAAAACAGCTTAGAAATTTAATTTTAAAAAATCTAATAACTTTTCAAAAATCTTTCTTAGTGCACCCCTACACTATAAGAATAATCGCCATGCAAACTTTCAGCCCTTTACGTCCAGCGGTTTGGTCTGTGCGTTGTATGTCAGTCACTTAATTAGTCAGTCAGTTACGGAACTGTTATATAGGGTGTATATTTCACCCCCTTTGTGAAACTGCCGCACCTGCTTTACAACCTTAAAACATATTTCCTTCCTTCAAAAGACCCATGCGAATATGCTATCATTTCATGCATCGTACTACATAATAGGGTGGAGTGAAAGTGTCGATTTTGACTTTTTTGTAAATTACTCTTAGCTTGGGTGCAGGAAAGTTGTTACTCTGGATCAATAACAACATGCTAAAAGGAATTTGAAATCTGATATTTTGAAGTGCCACAATGACCTTGAAGAACTGAAAAATCAGAGAAAAAACAGATATGCGTCAAAAATTGCCATTCGTTAAAATCTTTAGAAATATTTTAGCTTGGGTTTAAAAGAGTTGCCCATTTCTATCAATATGAGCATAAAAAAATTATTAGCATACATAAATATCTAGAGGTATCACAATGAGACTGAAAATCCAGAATTTCAAGGAAAATCAGATTTTTTACAAAACATTTAATTTTTACATAAGGAAAGCGCAATTCAAATGACAATGATAATTCGCATTATTTATGGTTTGAATAACATTTAAGTGGAAGAACAGATAAGATTCTATGAAACTATTTGAAAAAATTATTATCATAATCAGCCTTTGTGTTATACTTTTTCATTATGGATCGTGATTTCAGTCTTGATCGAATGTATCCATCCCTTTCATTTTCAAAAACAGCTGCAGAAGCTTCTGTTACTAATCGAACAGACCGTTCCACATGTTGAGTGTGACATGGTAATTTCGGAAATGTTAGAACTTTATCTTCATTAATACACATCATGATCTCTTCTCGGCTAAACGATCTTGTCAAAGGCGGTTCAACATTAACGTAGTTCTCGTGACTTATCATTTCATAATAATCTTTGGCTTCAAAGTTCAATTTGGGGACCATGAAGTATCGAATGCCTTCCATTGACCTCTGCTGATTCTTGGCTTTCAGCACACGTCTAAGAGCTAGTTGTCTAACAGTAGCATTTTCATCAGTCATCATGGCTAATAACATGTTCTCTGGGTGAGCGAAAAATGCATTCCTCTGTATTACAATATCAACTACTTTCTTTATATTCTGAGGAAGATATCTGCTGAATGCTACCATTTTCTATAAATGTCGAGGACCTTCACAGCAATCTGATTTGGTTTTGATTGCAAACCAAACTGGTACATAAACATTAATTATGTATGTGGCCAGAGTTACAAGATTTACAGACGGATCAATTGATGAAATGTACAAACGGAGTATTCGGCTTGCAGTAGTCAGCCACCTTGAATGGGACAGGTTGAAATATTGGCTAACTCTTGGCTGCAACAACCCGACATAACAGCTGTGGCGATGTTATATAAATATTTTTGATCATTACTTAATTCTTTTACATCAACTTCTGGCAATATACTACCCTCAATCCTGTTATATTTTTGAACTGGTAAAACACAATTTTTCAGAGCCTTTCCAATTGGTCCCGAGAAAGAGTTTGGACCATGGGTTTCGCCATCAAGGTTGATTAACAGGTGCCTCAGTGGAAGTTCATTTGTGTGGAGGAGGCACACAAACCAATGAAGAGGCTTATTATAATGTACCTCTAATAAACGAATTACACCTCTTTCACAACCAGTATTTACATTTGTTCCATCACATCCTACTGCATCTAAATCATCTGTCATAAACGTATCTTTAGACAAAAAGGTTATAATACTGTTTTCAATATTCAAAGAAGTCCCTGATAAAGGTGTGATATGACCCAGATATTCAGAATTTGGCTCTTTTAACAAAACCACATGTTCTTCCAGGACATTGATAGGATGGGGTTTTCCCCCTTTTAGCACTGTTTTTCTGGTTCTGTCCTTTCTACCATCAAAATAAATTGCTTGCAGCATCATTTTATTTTGCTGTACATTAAATTGAAGTTCCTGTCGAAGCTTTTGCCTCTCTCTTCGCAGTTTACTGCGATCTATAACTAAGGATGTGTCACCTTCACTCACAAGGCCCATATCTTGGAGTAAAGCCGATGAAACAGCTGCAGCACTGCGATCTGATAGCCCCCATCTATCGCATTCACGAGCCAATGTTGGGAGAGACTCACGCATTTGACTACTAGAGGGCAGTTCTCCGACCTTCGTTTCTGCTGAATCGACTACGCATAAGCATTCTGAAGTATACTTTGTTTCTCTTAAAGAGGGTATAAAATTGCAATTACCTTGTTGTACCAACACTTGATCATCGTAAACATTTGTGCTACGTTTATCAGTACAATCATCTGATCTTGATAATTTAGAAATTTTCGATACTGCTTCCTGTTTCTGCTTTCGTTTCTCCCTTTGTTGTATCAGCTTTGTAACCTTCTTATCAATACTACCAATCATCATTTTCCTGTTAGTCCGCTGGTCAGTAAGAAAGTCTCTCTCCTTCACGGGCACTTTTCTCGACTTTTCACATGAACAATACTCAAATGACTTACACTTGCAAGCTGCAATATCAAATAACTTTTTTTCAGTTTCCTTAAATGCTTTTACCTGACTTTTATAACTCTCACAACTAGATCTTTGTTTATAAGGTTTAAGAAGCTTACGATATTTGCTATGATATTCATGAATCTTAGTATAAATTCGAGAGTTTGAAATAGTTGGTATAGATGCTCTCTTCCAAATTTCTTCAATATCCTCTATAACGATTTCAGAAATTTCAGAAAAAGTAGGTTCCTTAGCTTGACCTCCTATTTTAATCTCTAAACGAACGAACAAATAATGTTTCATAACATCCTCGTATGTGGGCAGAGCACTTTTATTAAATGCAGCATAAGCTCCAAACACTGGGCAATTATTAAAGCTAGTACGTGTTGTTCGTGATAACGTAGACTTGTAATCTGACATTCTAATAAATAACAATAAATCCGCTTACCTCTTCTTCATTAAAATAGTCCACAACACTGAATAGAAAGAAATTTTCACTAACGAGTCTCTAATACACACGTTAAAAAATATATTTTGCTTTAGAGCTAGAGATTTTGATAACGTTGGGAAAATGGCGCCTTTCTTACTTGCTTTCACCCTCCCTGAATGCTTGCAGAAAGGAAGGGAAAAAAAGTTAAATTTCCCACTGAATGGTGCTGCCATCTCTTGCCAATCTTGGCATTTACAGTGCGTTAAGTTATAATAGATACTTAAATTCAATGATTTTCCAATTTTAGTTCAAATTTTTAGATTTTCAAGGGCGTTGTGGCACTTGAAGATATTATTGGAATTAAAAACTTTTTTGAACAGGTGTTACTGTCAATTAGTAGCATCTTTCCCACACCCAAGCTTTTTGATCCAAGAAAAAAAAAATTTCGCTCCACCCTACTACATAAGCTACCCATCTTTTTTATTATCAGTATACACTACCTAGGAAACTTTTTACGAGAATTAGTGTTACACAGACTGAAGTAATAACTTCTATTTATTTATGGTATATATTCCCGAAATAAAATGTTTTTTAAACCAAGAAATGCTTCATATTTTTCTTCAAAGTATTGTCAAACCTTTAAACTTGTTTTTGTTGTTGTTGCTGCTGTCACTAATGCCCCCTATCCGAATAAATCCTAATGAGGTTCATTGAAGGCTGTAGGGAGAAATATGCAGCCTCTATTTAGCTCACAGCCATCGGTCATCACAAAGGTCGGAGGTCTATTTCTATTTTTATGGGTCTAATTAGCCCTACTGCAGCAAAAGTTGACCGCAGTGCTCTCGGCCAACCAACCGACCAATTTTTAAAAACACATTACATGACTATATTAAAAAGTAAACACTTACTAACTCCCAAATTAAAATCTTGCAGTATTTTTCCCCGCTGTATTAATAAAGATATAAACTTTACTTATAAAATGTTTCCTCTGATAATACTTTATCAGAACCCGAATACCCTTTTTTATAATATTTTATAATTTTCAAGCATACAATTTTTTAAACTCACTGTTTGATAGTTTATTCTAATTTTTCTGATGACTGGATCTTTTTTCCAATGCGATAGACACTCACCTATGAACCGTCAATTTGTTAGCCTCTTCATTAGTGCTGCTGTGTACTAACCCTATTGGATTCGCTCACCTCAATGTCTACGTATGGAGAAAATTTGTCTACTATTTACAGCTACATAAATGCTGATAATCCAATAAAAATGGTATTTTCAGATAGCCTGAACTTTTCTGCACATTGCAACAGGATTCATTTTATAAATTTCGTCCACCGAACGAATTTAGGAGCGTTTAAAACACATTATACCTGATTTGTTTCCCTAATAATTTGAATTTTAAAATATTACTTGCATTTTTTTTTTAGTGACGCAAGTTGTAAAATTTCTTCTCCATTACGGAGTACGATTTTTTTAAAAAAATCTTTAAACCCATGTCAGCAATCCTTGGACAAATTTTCTCCATAGGTTAACATTGAGGTGAGTGAATCCAATAGAGTTAGTGCACAGCAGCCTTAAGGGAGCACAATTTTAGGTGAGCGAACATAATCCCTATGAGAGTGCCACCATATTTTAAACCAAGTACCCTCAGAGGACATATATCTACGAGGTTCGTAGCCTCTTCCCACCCCTACGAACCCCACGGAGGGACTTTTCAACCTACATATTTATTGTGACTATATCTGGCATAGACACGTGAGTATTCAGTGACGCTTCTCACGACTCCAACCGAGCTCCCTCCGTAGCAAATCCCGATGCGCTAATCACTAGACAGTTCCAAATCCTCAGGACTGGAATTTGTATTCGAAGTTCCAAAGATCAAATCACCTAATCACCTTTCCTCGTCACGAAAACTCCAATAATTATACTTGTATAAATAGCTTCTATTTAGATCTCTGTAATATCTGCATTGCTAACTCCTTATAAACAGGTATTAGGTAAATATTATAGAGTCAGTCATACCGAAAAACCTAGTAATAATACTGGTATAAACAGCTCCTGTTAAATGCACTGTAATAACTTCATTACTAGCTTCTTATAATCAGTTGCTAGCTACAAATGAAACTTATTTTTTTCTTTAAAAATTTGCATGCAAAATTGTTATAATTGCAGTCTACTAATATCGGTCTTTATTGTTTAGATTTTCCACCCCCGTCTCGTGGTTGTAATTTTCCTGTCCCCTAAACATCAAGAGGCATCATAATCACAGACGAAATGACGGGAAAAAAATATGGGGACCATAATTATTACGGCACGAATTCAACTTCGAGCAAACACTTTAATTAATGAGAATTCATAATGTTTTTATATTTGGTGTTAATGAGTAAAGCAAAAGTCTAACTAAAACGTTAAAATTCTTCCATTTATGAAATTGTTTTCCTCGAGCATGATCTAAGAGCTTATTACAGATAAACTGGTCCCCATTTTATGAAACAAAAATGCTCGTAGTTCATGGCGGTTATTCATTAATATCATCAGATACAGTTTTGAATGAGAATTTAATTAGCGCGAAAACAAAGAGTTATAAACATTTCCAAAGTATTTATGATGATCTTACAAATGGCCGTATGAATTATTCGCGCCAGTGAACGAAGCAAAAGGAAGTAATTTTTCTCATGAAGTATGTTACAAATTCAAAGGTGTCTGCAGACAAATGTTGAAAATTATATTAAGGATTTTATAAAAATATATTTGGAACCAACACAACATTTTTATCTTCCTAGATAGGAACTTTTTTATTCATATTTAAATTTAATTAGCATCATAAACACAGATTATGGGAAAATGCAGTTAACATGGCAAAACATATGCAGCCCAAGACTGCTTCTAACTGAAGAACTTAACAAACATGGAGACATTATAACGTCGTAAAGACAGTCATCAGTTGATAAATATCACATCTTATATATCAATAGTACAACTGATAAATTAGCATACATGAACGAAAACAGTTATCTCACAGTTGGAGTTATGTCAAATAATAGGATACGCCATGTGTGTCTTACGCCAGATGTATAACAGTCACTTTGAAAACAGCTTTAGTGTTTTGAAAGCACACACGCAATTCGTCAATAAGGTAGTTTCATGTTACGTTACCGAGGGCACGAAAGGCAGAAAACTGATGTCATGCGCTTTACAAGTGGAGCTCTGCTATGCGTTTCTCTAACTCTATCCATTTAACAGCAAACATTTTGCTCTTCGAATTTGCCCGAATCGAGATGTGGTCATTGCGTGCAACTGCTTTATGGTCTGAGATTTGACTATAAGTTTGGGTTTCGTTACCCTAGGAGATCTCACGAAAGCTTGACGCCTCCGAATGAAGCCGAAAAGAAACTGGCTGGCTGGTCCGAAGTTGCATCTGTCCTTTCGTGCGGTTTGTTGTCACTACAAATTTGATCCCGGATTTCCTAATCTCGAAACGGATGCCTTCCCTTTTGAGATATCCAGGCTGGGGGAGGAAGTCCTTTTTTTTCATCTTTCTCACAAGCATAAATTGAATATCCGTATACTACTCTTTGATTTACATCAGGATACAACAGATAAAATTACCGTAATTTTCTTCATATATTTATAATTTTAAATAAATCTTTTTAAGCCATTTTTCTTAAATATTAGAAAAATGCATTCATTTTATCTAATAATTTCGCCAGATAATGTGCAGTTAAACAGGAATGAAGCCTCCCTTTCCTTATTTTGTACAATGGCAAGTTAATAAGCGTATTACGTATATTCAGATACATAAAATTGAAGGCAAAGAATATTGGAAAACTATCGGGTTACAGAGATTAATGTTTTGGCATCTGAAATTGTAGTGTCTCTCTTTCCAATAAAAAGATATCTCCTATTCATAAGATGTCAAAAATAGAAAGATAAGTGCAATTTATGGGTTTAATAAACAATGCTGCTTCCTGTTTAACGAATTATTCTGCCTAACAAAAAGGAAATTGCATTGATTTTCTTTACTCCTTATTATGAGTTATAAAAATTACATCACTTTAATCTCGTGATGAATAAAACCCAGCAAACTTTTACACTTTTATGACAGAAAAAATAATTTATTCTATTCTACATCCTTAAATTGTATATAAACATCTCGAAGTATATGTTAAATGAACTCTATTATAATAATTATTCTGATAAATATTTACTGCAATTAATATTTTGCTCGCCTGTATCTAATCGTCTTTTCAATATCACTACTAACTCATTTCATACAATTTAATCAACGTTTAATTGTTTTCCTAGAAAAGTGATTCGGTAAGATTTAAGTTTTCATTAAATATGATATTTTACTCTATAATAACATAAAGAGAAAATTTAAGGAAAATAAAACAAAAATTTTCTCAACCAACGAGATGATATTTCACAACGATACAAAAACTATACTGAACAAAAATTCAAAACCACGTTTTAAATTGTTTGGCAATCATTACTGATTAATAATCTGCAAATCAGGGAAAGTTTGTTTACACACGCATGAGCTCATACGAATTAAAAAACGTTATAATTTCTAAACTCTTCTATTCTGCTGAATATACAGGAACAATAACCAGTTCTTTTGAAAATATAACATAAAATACTGAAAAGATTCAACCTAAAATGATCGTGATTTACTTTTCTAAAAGTTTATTACCTTCAAAAACATTAGATTTTTTTTAGATATTTTTAAATAGAAACACTTAAACATATTCTCAAGTAATCTTTTGAAGCCAAGAAATTTGGTAATATGAAAATATTCGCCTCGCATAATATTTCAATGGTGACTAACAAATATAAAAACTTCTATTCTACATTTAAATTCATAGTCATAATTATAATCTATTTAACTATTCATCTAAAACAAAGCGCGCCAATGAAAGAGAAAATTCTTCTAATTAAAGCATTTCTATAACAAAAATGCATAAATAGCGCAATCTGTTACTAACAACACATATATAAATAACACAACTGTATATATCTTTCTTTATTTCGATTATATCTCGACCACATTAGTGCCATCTGAGATTAGTTTAAAGATTATTCTTTTGTGGTTGAGTAAAAAATAACTACCTAATGACCAATTCAAAATGTCTATTAAGATAATCTGTAGCGTTAAAATTAACGTCCGCATTACTTCTATCGCAAATTTAATATTGGCAACGTAGTTAATACTCTTTATGTTTTCTGCTTACGATTTTCGCTTACCCTTTATATTTTTTCCTGTTAATAAGCTTTAATGTTTTTCTAGTCATTCTCAATAAATAGAGCTACATTGCAAAATAGTATATATAGTTTTAACTTTAAAAAAAAATTAACGAAATTTCTGTGCTATATAATTTACCTGTCGGCTATGATGGGGATTAAGTATACCCTACTTTCGTAACGTTTTGTACCGCTCTTTAAAACTATCTTTTTCTTTTGGAATTTTTTCCTTAACAACTGCGCGTACCACATAAATGTGGATACTGCCCCTTCACTGCCCAGGTTTATTCAACGAAAACCTACTTTTAATGCTAAGAACGCACCCCGCTTTCTTATCAGTGAAATTCATCGTGAGTGGAAGAAAGGGTTGGTATATTAAGCTACAAATTTGGCTACTTGTCGCCTCCCTGAGATATACAGGCATAATCGCTTCTCTTTGTATCGCTTTGTTTTCGCAGTTTTTCTCGCCGGTTGGCGAGCGATCTTCGCCAAATTTGGCGGACTGATGGACAGATGCGAACCTCATCAACCACCTGCAACAGAGATCTCTCCCGACCCGTTGGACGAGAGACTCAATAGAAGAGCTTAACAGGATGCCTAAGATGAGAGAAAAAAGTTGGACTTCGAAAACGGTGCTGTTCGCATGGGGACTCAAGACTCATCCACCGGTCTTTATAATTGAATAGAATGACAAACATTCTGTATTTTTGAGGCCTTAAGCCACTTTCTTAATATTCCCTCAAAATAAATATGCTCCATGGTTCATAATTTTTGGCTCATCATTCCTCATTTATCTTTTTTATTGATGTCATTTTTCTATTCCAGATGAGGAATTCCCAGTTACTAGTCTGCAATATTCATCTCAACCTTTTTTTAATACTACACCAACTGAATACAATTTTCTTTTTATGCATTGTTTCATTTATTTACGTTTCTTTTTACCTCGTTTTATAACATTCAAGGCACATGAATATCCATTCGTGTATTCTAAAAAAAAATTAAATGAATATCATACGAGAATGAAGACAGGTAAGTTCAACTCTTCTCGTTTAAAAGTCTTATTTTTCTTGTTACAACTGTATTTAACAGACTGATAATCTGCAAGGAAATCAGGAATATTTCACGAGGGCTTATCAGGTAAAGCAGGTTGTGTGTTACCTCTTAGGTATGCCTTAATTAGGACCTTGGGTATTCAGTTAAAGACACACCGCAATCACCTTGGTTACGGATTAAGCACAGGGTTATTCAATATGAAGAAGTTGTCCCTGAAGTCCTGGTACTAATTAAGTGAGATGACATACTCGACAGCTATCCCGTCTTAGGTAGAGTACAATTGAATGAAGTATATGGATCAGACATAATTCCGCAAATATTATGCCAAACAAGAAGAAAAGGGAATGGCGTAAAGAAATGTCTAATGTATGTAACACATTCCAATTTTACGCCTCAGAAATGAAATATTATATCGAAATATTATATCTTATTTTCGCTCATAAATAAATTTTGAGACATTCATATAATTTAATGTTTTTTTTGTAAATGTTGAATGAATATGTGATGTTTTGTATAATGTTGTAAAAGTAATCAATCAAGCCCTCACTATTCTTTTATGTTTTTATGCTATTTAAATTAGTTCTAAAATTTTAAAGTACATAAATACTTACAGCATTTATATAAATTCCTCTACAGATGATAAAAAATTAATTTGTCCCTCTATGAGGTCAGAGAGGATTGGAGAGGGTACTATCCCCCGGATGCTATATATACCAGAGCCGCACATTTCTACCCGAAGCCTATATGGACCTGATTTGGAACTTCCAGCCAGGGGGGGGCATTAGAAACAACCACAACAGTACTTTATTTTAAGGAAACTTGAATAAGTTATTTTATTATATTACATTAATTCACGTCTGTTCTACTGCAATAATAATTATTATCATTATTTACTGAATATTTATCTGTAAGTATAAAATACCTTATCTGTTTTATTTGGTGCGCTGTGAGCAAATTTTTAGTATAAATATGAACCGTGCAAGATTTATTCTGAGTCAGCGATATTAAATTATTTAAAGATCTTATGTGGCGAAAAAAAATAATCTTTCTTTCCAGAATCTAAAAAATATCGAACTAATCTGTTTATTTTTGTTCTTTGGAATAAAATCGATTGCGCTTTTCTTTATCTATTAACACAAGTCTGCCATACCACATCATTGGCCTTTTTATCTAGGAATACACGAATTTCATTTTCTTTCGCGAAGCTTTTAAAAACACATTATATGACACTAGAAAACCGCTTTCTCTTATGGATTTTTTTCCTTTCTCTAAACTGCTGGGTTCTAATATTTTATGCAAATATTGCGGGGAGTACAAAAAGGGGGGAGGGAGAAAAAGATTTTATCGATTCCTCCATAAAAAGGCTGGCACTGTGTATGGATAATCGATATGTTTGTAAACATACAGATCAGTAAAAATTTATTTTTCTGAGTGAATGAATATTCGAAGGTATATTAAAAAGTTCTCAGTGCGTGATTTCATAGATAAATTATAGATGTTAAAAAGAAAAAAAGGGTGGTGGTGTAATATAATCCATTTATTTTTAGCATTAATATGTGGTAATGGTTCTCGGGCTTTTATACCTCGAGTACACCTTCGAAATGTCTATGACACAGGCGTATCCCTTGTATAGTATAACTATGTCAACAAAATTAAACATACATACAATATATATATATATATATATATATATATATATATATATATATATATATACAGACCGACAGGCAGATTCTTTTCATAAATTACTTATCAGTTACAAACATTTCACATGGTAATCAGCGAGATAGTTGAGTATTGCACTGTTGACTAATGTTCAAGTTTAGGGAGCGGGGATGGGAAGTGACGCAAATCAACTCATTAACTTTGCACTGTTATTCAGTTTATATTGATTCGTTTATAGAACGTTCTACTCGACTGGAGTACTGTGATAATTTTTAAAAAAGGAATATTTTTATAATTTTATTTATTACAAGAAGCTGGTTTCCCCACTATTACAAAAAATTTTCCCAGTACCCCTGGTTAGTCCACTAAGGATTATGCGTAAACTAAGGATTATACGAGCCATATGTTGAGAACTACTGGTATATGACATTTGTTTTCGATTCTCGGATCAAAAGTATAAGGGTGGCCCCCAAATGAAAGCGAGACTTTTATATTAGCGATTGTGCTTAAATACTCAAGAGCTTTGAGTTTGCGCCGGTAGAGGACGCTGTTGTGTGACGAAGCACAACTGCTATCGCCGAAAAGTCCCATTGTGCTGTTTGTTTCGTGCTTTAAGCAAGTAGACTACGTAAAGTCGTGACATGGATTCATCCAAACATGCCCAGAGAGCAGTAATTGAACTTTTGAAAGCAAAAGGTGTTAGTGAGGTAGAAATTTTTACTTATATGAATGATGTGTGTTGGCATAACTGTCTCTCACGGTTTATAGCGTTTAGACAGTATAGTGGATTTTGTAAAAGACGTGTGAGCACGGGACTTGCTGATGCACAACTGACCACCGCCATAGAATCGATTGTTGCCATGGGCAAGATTTGTTGAGGCGCTTGCTTTGGAACGTCTTCAACGATCTCCCCTATAGCTCCAACCTGTCACCCTGCGACTACCATATTTCTGGCCCTCTGAAAACGCACAAACCGTCAGTTTGCTAATGATGCAGAGGTCCGGATGTTCAGACAACTACGCACGTTCCGCAGACAACTACGAACTTCCGCAGACGACTACGAACGGTTTTCGCTCAGGGTATCCAAAATCTAATGAAGCCCTAGGACACTTGCTTTGAACAGACAAGGCGACTATGAGTAGGTGATATGTAGACCAATGTATCACTATTACTTCCTGTATGTTCACATATTCAAACCAATAAACTAACACAGAAAAAAAATTCAAAAGTCACCTTTCATTGCGGCCATCTTTATATTCAATTTAATATATATTAATTATAAAAGGAAACTTTTATTTTAGTTAACTGTCGACTGTCTTCTTGTATTCTTTACACCGTAATTTCATTAAAAGTTGCTGGATGTATCAATCAATGATTCGACAAGAAAATCATATATGTTTTGAGGTATTTGTAGCGGGTAATATATTAATCTTAGAAATATTAAAAGAAAATAGTTGTTTCATTAAGAACGAGATGAACAGAGATAGTAGACGATTAAGCGTTAAAAGTTAAAATTATCGATTAATCAATGATCACTCTTTATGAATTAGAATTACAGGGGAAATATTTAGGAAACGAATACCTGAACATTTTAAATACCTGGATTTCCCAACTTAATCTGCATTTTATCTACGTACAGTGTAGACGTCATTTATAAGTTGTTGTTTAGACCAGATAAAAAATATTAAATTTTAGTTGGACTGACGAAATTCATTTTAAAAATGATTTCTTTGTAGAATAATACAGGTGTAAAATTGAAAACGCCATAAAAAGAACTACTCATCACTTAGTTCAGTCAAATTTAACTCTTTTACTATCCAAATTTATCAAATTTTTGGCTATATGATATGAATTCATTTCTCTTTAAACTGTAGCAAAAATTTCATATAAGTTTGAAATATAGTTAACATCTCTTTAATACAATATTTTAAAAGACTGATTTTTTTTAAACTCTCTGCAAAACAATTTGTTATTTTGGTTTCTTGGGATTTCAAATATTCCGAGTTACTTGACTTATTTTCTTATTAATTTTTATTAACTTTTTTCAAATCCTTTTGAATATGTGTATTGTTAAGAGAGGAGTTTCTAAAAGTCTTAAAACATTTTTCTGTTTTGATACACGATATAAAAAGACACAAAACCTATTTTTTTTCTTCATAAAGATATTCAAAGAATTCTTTAGATGCGGATTTCACTTCAATTTTTTGACAAAGAATTTCATTGTATTATTTATGAAAACTTATCCCAGTGATATAGCAAAGAAAATATTCTGATTTTAGAATTAAATACTTTTCAATAGGGCACATTTTTCAAAAAGGAGGATAAAATGGATTATATCAAGTTTGAAATGACCCTATCTCCTGCTAAAGATTGATTTTACTTTAATTTACCTCTGACACAATCTTTCAGTAAATATTCTAATTGTTAAAATTACCAAAAATGAAATATATTTTACTTGATAAAAACTAATAATTATAAATATATGATTTTTCTTCCCTAAGTTTTAAAATTATTTGAACACAACAAAAAATTTAAGAAAGTACTAATTCAATTTCTCTATTAGTTATCAGAAATCCCATTGTGAATCTAAAAAAAGTTTGTCAGTAACTTTTCAGTCCTAAATGTTCTGCTCGTAACTTCCAAATAAGTAGAGACGAAGGAAAATTGCAAGAAAAAACTTTCAGATTGATTTCCTTCAGTTAGATATTGGAGAAAATAAATCTAACACTTTGTGGTCATAAAACTTTTTTTATCGTACTGTAGGTTATTTCAATTTTCTTCCAATATCTAAAATTTGAGAATTTAATAGTAGTTCCCAGAAAACTCTTTTAACTGTACTAATTCCAACAAAAATATTGAAGAACCACTATAAATTAATGTATAACCCTTTGTATACAAGTCAATCCTTAAACTGCATTGCAGCATTTTCCTGACATAATTGGTGGGTATGATATAAATAACTTTATTACAGTAATTCGAAGAGATTATGGTGGATGAATTAGCACATTTATCCGAAAATAACTCTGGTTAAATTCCAGGCCAGCTAAATTCTTTCATAAGCGAGTAAAACTTTCGAAAGTTTATTGCTGAGTAAACATTATTATAAGAGCTTCCGAACAGTAATATTTAATGATTTCGACTTGAAGCCAGAGCTTCCTCTGTCTATCTAGGGCAGAGATTATGGGGCTAACACCAAGAAATTAAGACGGGACGTAATTCTGCAGAAGTTAGTATATCGGCCCCGTAAAGAGAAAATGTCGGCGTTATCCAAGTGTTTTTTTTAATCGTAAAAAAGTCTGTATGTCTATGGTTTAGTCACCTTGACAGTATAAACTATATAAACGACTTTCATAAACTGTATTATTATCTGTAAGGAAAAAGGGACTTCAAGCTGGTGGAATCAATGTTTGGGGGATGTTTTCCTGGCATTGCTTGGGCCCTTTAAGTCATGTGGAAGAACGTCTAACTGACAAAGGGTATTTCGATATTGTCCAAGTACATTCTAGTTCTGTTAATGGTTTACCCCGTTGGAAGTGCATACTTCCGGCAGGAATACACAGTGCGTCAAAAAGTTTTGGGAATAAGGAGTAGTCACAGGTTGCTAAATCAGGTGAATACGGTGGATGGTTCAACACACAGACATTATTTTTTGCCAAAATTCGACTAACAATAAGGCAGGTGTGACTGGGTGCATTGTCGTGTAACAAACACCAACTGCTTTCAGTCCTATAGTCTGGACGAATGCGACGATTTCTGGCCATCAAACGCTTTCAAACAGCTAAGTAGTATTGACCTGTAATTGTTTGTCCAGTTGGAACAATTTCTTTGGGGATAATACCTTTACTACCGAAGAATGTAATGAGCATTGTTTTGATTTTGGATGGAACTTTTCTTGTTCTTTTGGCTTGTGGTAAATTTGGTGACTTCCATTCCGCACTTTTTCATTTTATTTCAGGATCATATTGGAAACACCAGGTTTCATCACCTGTAACAATGGACTTCAAGAAGTTTGGATCATTTTCAGTGGCTGAAATAATGTCTCCGCAATGTGCACTTCTCATTGCTTTTTGTTCAGGGGTTAAGGTGTGTGTAACAAATTTAGCACACACTTTTGTTTTGCCAAATCTTCATGCAGGATGGTTCGAATTGTATCTTTGATGTTCAAAGAGTTTTCCATCATTTTTAGTGATGCACAGCGATTGTTTATTACTAAATTCCGTACTTTCTCAATAACTTCAGGTGTCATAGATGAAATTGGTCTTCCACTACGCTGATCATCTTCTACCGTATCTCTTCCGTCCAAAAAACATTTGTGCCACACAAAAACATTTCATCTACTTAAACAACAGTCACCGTAAACTTGTTTCATGAGTTGGTATTTTTCCGAAGTACTTTTACCGAGTTTTGCGTTAAATTTAATTACAGCTCTTTGCTCCATCTTAAAAAATCAACATGAAAAATATTCACTTCTGCAATAAACGCTCGCCTTCTCTCAACTACTTAACGAAATGCGCACAACTTGTTAGCAGTGTGCCAGCAGACAATGGACGTTATGACGCATGCGGATTTACACTCACAGCGCCTTTACAACATGAGCTCTGGGACGAGTCTTAAAACTTATTTGACGCACTGTGTATGTTCCATGCCATAGAACTCACAATATCCACAGTTGGCTTGAACGGCATGAAGGGGATTTCACCTTGCTTCGTTGGTCTCCACAAACTTCAGATCTCTCCCCAATTGAGCATTAGTGGTATGCGGTCAAAAGAGGCATCAGGCAGCTGTATCCAGAACCATCTAATCTGAACTGGGAAAAGCAGTTCATCGGATGTGGCCTCAGATTCCTCAAGCCACCTACCAACATCTCATATCGGTACCTAAACTCCAAAACCTCTCAACTGAAAAATTACAAATTTTACAAGAGGGCCAAAAAGCATTTTAACAAATAAGTCACAGCTGTAGATAAATAAGTCAAATAAGTCACATCTCGTCATTAAAATGCATTTAGAATGCACTTAACACTATTTATTGAGTTTTCTTATGAATCAATATATGGAAATAGCTGTGGGTTATCGTATACCCACAAAATGAAAATAGCAAAATATAGTAGTTGAGGGGTTTTGGAGTTTAGGTATCGATATCTTATCTGTGCCGAAAAGAATAGCAGCAATATTGAGAGAAAAGGTAGCCTTACGATGTACTGAGTAGGTGGTCGTAATAAATTCGCCACTCAGTGTATATTTTCAGTTATAACTATTCAATATAGTGCCACCTAAGGTTAGTAGGGTTAAATCAGTGGATACTAAAGCTTTCTTGAAAGGTTATGGAACTGAGTGGAAAGGCGACTTCGAGGTAGTTACTCTCAAGAAAAATATGGTCAAGTCAAAGTAGCTATTCAGACAGCTTTGTGATGAATTGAAAATTAACATGAAACGAAAGAACCCGTCATGTGATAAATGCTAAATGAAATTTAAGTTTATCCACATATTGCGAAGAACTGATCCGTAGATCTTAGGTACTCCTTAAACGGACTGTTTGAAAGCTAAATATCACCTATAACAATAAAAAAGTGTTGCAAATATCCTGATAAATACCATATTCAACATATTTCCATTACATTTAATTAAGTGAAATGAAGTTAGGAAAAAATAAATAAAAGATAAAAATTATCATTTAATAAAATGCTTTTAATTGATCATTTTTCTATTGAATTCAGTGCATCTTTTATTATATAATCGTTGCCAAGAATAATGATAAATATATCGATCTTAGTAACTTTCGTTTTTATGAAAACATCATAATTTATGCATTTATCTGACAGTTCAATGAAAATCCCATCAACGGATATCAAAGATATAAAACCATTCAGCAAATTTCGAAAACGATATCTGCAATCTGAGCAAATATAAATAAAGGCAGTATCCATTTACAAATGAATACCCCTGAAACATCCTGAAGATAGAGAAAATAAATTAACCACAGTATAAAAGAAATTTGTCAAATAAAATGCAACAAAGAGAAATAAAATATTTTGTTATAATTTTGAATCACCTTATAAATATTACACGTCAGTGATTAAAAGTTCCAAGCAAGAATAAATAAGTATATATTCATAAATATGTCAATAATAAATTCACAAACTACTTAACATAACAAACTGCAGATATGTGACCTTAGTCCGACTTCATTCGAGCTTCTGTCTATCCTTACCTCAACTAGTCCCCTCAATAAATGACAGTGCCCCGGCTTTAGGTTTTTCGAACATAGGAGAACTTCATCGGCCCAGTCAGTTTCCTTGGATTAGCTTCATCGTCACCCTTCTAAGCTTCAATGTCAACGGATGCTCTTCTCATCATCTCTAATAAACGTAATCCAGTTTCCTTTAGACTGCACACGGATGTTGGCTAAATGAGGATTTTTTCACGGAGAAATTTAATGGTTATTGGCAAAATTTAATGAAAATAGTCAAAAACTAAAAACAACAATGTAGTTCCTAACAATCAAAATATACATTATATATATATGTGTGTGTGTGTGTGTAAAGCAAGTTATACTGCATTACACACACACTACGGTCCATTATATAATTCCAGGCCCAAAAATGCTGACGTTCAAAAATTTCTGTCAGTGACATAGAATTATGTAATGAGAAACATGAATGTTTGTATGTATTCAAGAACCATATTATTCATATTGGAAAATAAATGCCGCTCTAGTGTAAAACGAAATGGAGTTTTAATAGAGTCTCGATATAGATGATTGAAAAACCCAATCAAGCAGAATTAATTGCGCTGTGGTGCTGAGCACGGTAATGGCTCAGACATTAAACTTAACATCAAAACAATTAAAGTTGAGCCAAATAAATTTAAGATAAAAAATTAAAGTAGTTTATTTAAATTAAAACCTAAAAAAGGAAATACATCAACCGGTTACATTTCCGATAAAAAAAAAAAAAGAAACAAGTAATAAAATACTATACAAGACTATAATATGTCAAGTATCACAAAAATAACTTGTTACAGCGATACACCACCGCTAAACTACAGTCAGACTCGTTATATATATAGTGCTTAAACAAGGTTAACAGGCTGCAGTTAGATTTCTGGCAGCCAATCACAAAACAATGAAAATATTTGAATAATGACAGAAAATTTGCATTTAGCGAATCAAAATGCAATGAGAGTTTATCTTTCGCCGGAAAATGACGGTGACGTCATTTTCCAACATGGCGTTGTTTACAAATAAAAGTTCGCCTCGCACGGCGCACCCCGGGGCAAAGCCAACATGAGGACACATAAATTAAAAGGAAATAATAGGTGTTTTTTATATGTTTAGGTGCCTTTATTTGCGCATAGTTGCCGGGATAAAATCAAAGTTAGGGATAGCTATCTTTATAAGTAAAATATGCCGATAAATGGCGCTTACTTCTAACAAGTTTTAATACTTCCATTGCTTTTATATGATCTTTAGTTGTAAATACAATTTCTCATATAAACTGAAATACCTACATTGATCAATCTGTGATATATAGTCCAAACAGGCTTCGTCTGGAAACGTTTAAATGATGAATTGTGTATTTTAGACTATTAAAAATTGTCCTCGTATATTTCTAAGCTATTGACCAAAAAGACTAGAAACACGAATGCAGACCAAATCAAGGTTTGTAGACTTCCAGAGAAGCACTTATTAATCTTCAGAGAAAGTTAGAGTTGATCTGAAATTTCTGTTGGGGAGTTTTCAGATAAAAATTCAGATTTGGATGACAGGACAGGCTAATACAGTATACATACTGCACCAAGTCAGTTTCATTATGACTGACAACTTAAAGCATTGTAATGATACGTCCCTCCTTAAAATCTGAGGCATGTCCTCCTCAACTTGAACAATATGATGCACTCCATGGATTTTTCTAACATGTTCCTATGAAGCATTCATACTTTGTTGTAACATGACCATTTGTACGTTCGTAAGTAATTGAATGCTCACAAATGTATATGATTGCTTAAAAAGTGTGTGTCAGTCTTCAAAATAGACTCGCAAAATTATCAGTTTCGGGAAAAATTTTGTCAAACATTTTGATTTAAACTAAAAAATTTGGCTTCCATAATCTATGTCTCAACTATTCTTATGCTACACACAGGCTGAATTTTTTTTTTTTTTTGTATAACTGCAGATAAATCTGGTTCGTGTAATAAATCAGTTTAACAGTGCCTGAGATTGGCTTTTTTTCTGAGTGAGGACAATATGTTCAACACTCAAGAATTCCAGTTATTCACAAACATTTTTCACTGAATGAGTGAAAAGGAAGGGAAAGACTGACTGAACCCTTACTGTAAGGGTTAATCTTTGTTTACATTGCATCCGGAGCGTTGTATTGCGTTACTCCGTTGGCTCCAATATTGTCGACATTTCCTGTGATTGGTTTGACATATGACGTTGGCAATGAATTGAGCTCTGTGATTGGTTAAAATTAATCTCACTGACGCAACGTTACGCTCCGTATTCAATGTGAACAGGCCGTTAGTCATGCTCAGCATTACGAAGATTAACGCGTTTTGACTTGTTGAAGGTGCATCGTCCACTCTGTCAGTTTAAGGATGCAGCTGCATGTTAAACGAGAGGAGCATGGGAAATTTCCCTATCCTGGAAAATTTGAAAGTATTCATATTATTTTAACGTGCGTCTTCCATTTAGTATCACAGTATTCAAAAACAGAAATATCGTTAGTCCTATTATGACCAGAGAATAATAAAAAGGGGAATTTTTTTTTTTGTTTTTATGAAATGTTCCATAACCATGATAACTATTTTAAAAATACGAATACTTCTAAGATTCAAAATATATTAGAATTTTTAGTTATCAATTTTTATTTTAATGGCCAATAATTAAAAATAATTATATGCATTAATTGAATCAAACATTTTGAATTTTACATACAAACAATTTAAAATCTATATCGCCTTTATCATCCTCCGTCGCAAAATGCTATCAACAAAATTCGGGAAAAGTTTAACAGCGAATTTCAAAAACCCTGAAAGAAGCGTATTTTCCTTAAATAGTGAAAGACAGTAGAAATGCGGGAAATATTTTCATCGGTATTGGGGGAAGAATGTAACGTTTGAATAAACAAGAACCGAACTTGCACCAGTTTTATGAAATTTATTTTCTGAAAGGCGCAGCAACATTTTCTTCTTTTTTTATTATTTCTGCTTTTTGTGCTTGCATTTTATTTTAAATTTTTGAAGTGTTTCTGTGCATTGCTTAAAAAGAATGGGACAAAAACATCCCAAAATAAAAAAAGAGACGCACAAAATAGATGGGAGGCTCATGACGCTGCATTACTGAAGTTTCGAATAACAGACTGGCGAAAGCGTGTTGATATTTTTGCTGTCGATTTATTTTGGTGAAAATATAATTCGGTTTAGCGAATAAAACATCGACACCGTAAAGTTTGTATATTATTATAAACCAGAAGTAAAGTAATATCGTTCAAGTAAGAAGTAATAGTAAAGGTAAGAAGTAAACGTTGCCATTAAAATTACACAAAAATGTTCATTAGCATGTCAGTCACCGAACATGAAGTAGGAACGATTTATGATTAAGGACATGAGCACATGTCCTTTTTTTATAATAGGGGTGGCGAAGATAATGTTGAGGGCCATTTGGGATTGTCTACGCAATTAGAAGAGCCAAATACAGAAAAAAGGTTATATTTTATAGAAAAGAAATTTTAAGCGTTGGTTTTTTCTAATGTTTGTATTAAATACTAGTTGGTACCCGTAAAAACATGACGTCTAGATAGTAAATAAATGTACTTATACACAAATTATACTCAACACATCATTGACAAATGTTGAAAATCACAATAGTGAGCAGAAATAAATTACTGTGTTTAAGTTTCTTGCCTAGTGAGTATCTAAAGCCAGATTTTAAAATGTCACTGAGCATGCGCAGAAAGCAATTTTTTATTGTAAATTATCGCTAATTAAACAGTGCGAAATAAACAATTATCATCAGGTTTAATCTTATATTTCACAAATATAATTATCATAAAAATAAAAATGGCTGAGAAAGATCTAGAGAGACTCCTTGGAATAAACGTGTTTATCATTAAAACATATCACTAAGCATGGGCAGAAACAGTGAGTTTCTAAAGCCAGATTTAAACATGCCACTGAGCATGCGCAGAAATCAATTTTCAATTGTAAATTTTCACTAATTAATAGAAATTGCGGTTTCATAAACCAAATTTGAAAAATCTACAGATTACAATCGTTCGTTTAAGACCAATATTATGTAAATTGATGCAGTAGTTTTCTCTCACGGACTGACCAAAAAGTTGGCTTAGCAACTTAAATATATAGATATTTTTCTCCAATTGTTATTATAATTAACACATTGTTGGCCGGTACCGTATAAAATTGTGCTTTAACACTCAAATATTGAGAAAATAATTTAGGAGTTAAATCCATAGATTAATCTATGAAATTCCTGATGTAAATAATTATTATAGTACCTATGACCTTTCCTATGACCGGACTGAGTTTCAGGCAAATCCTCATACTTTATCAACTGAGAATCTCACTCCCATATAAAGAAAACAGATATCAGAAAATAAAAATGCCTTACTTTATTCCAAAATTTCAGTCTTTACCGGTGACTTGCGCGTTTTTAAATAAAATTGCCGGTTAACAATGTGTTAATATTTCAAAATTCTTATATAAATTTAATAACATTAATAATTATTTTTTTTTAATTCTCTGGAAAACTTGTTCAAATCTGTCATATTTTGAGTTGTTGCATATCGTAGCAATTCAGTTTAATGCTGATTTTAGAACACTGAGCGTTGTTTGTTTTATCAGGCTAAATGTAAGGATTCACAACTGTAAGTTATAGCAAAAATGGAGGTTTCAGAATATCTGTATCTTGTACGTAAACAGTGATTTGCACAGCGGCATTTTAATTCTTCTGTATAAGGAAAGTGACAAAACTCTGTATTTAAGCTATAATATCATTTTCATACAGATAGGGGTCATAAATGGGTTTTTTTCAAACCTGAAACACAAAACTTTTTTAGCAATTTCACTATTTACTTTTTAAAATTTTTTTACGCTTTCGTATCATATTACAATTATTTTACGTTTTCGTTTCCAAGTGAATATTAGAATATAAATTTCAAGTTCAGCATTTATGTCAATTATGGATCACAAATAATATATTCATAACACACAAGTATTTTCTAAATTGTCCTTCCATTAATTGAAAGTTTTGTTTTCTAGCTGATAATAAAAAAAAACCGAAGTTATATATGTATACCGTATGCTTATCGTACTGCATGCATACCGGAGAAGTCAAAGCGGTTATTTATTAACAAACATTTTATAATAATTTACTTGTGTTACTAAATTTAAACATGTAAATGATACACCTAAGTGTTACACCAAAATTTTCTTTTCACAGTAGAACAAATAATATTATATGATTCATAATCAACCTCCATTCTCAAATTTATTAAAATAAACTCTTTCACTTTTAAAATATATCGGAGCAAAAATATCAATTAACGGAATGACAATTCGGAAAACACTTTAGTGTTATAAATATATTTATGCTCCATGCAAAAAAAAAATAAATAAGTTAATCGGGAACCTCGTAGAAAAATTTTGTGTTCAAGGATTCAAAAAAAAGATGATTTAAGACCCCTATCTGTATAGAAATGATATTCTCGCTTGAATAAAGGGTTTCGTTATTTTAATATCTGCCCTTTGCAATAACATCCAATTACGCTATCTTCTGCTAGCACTTGTGAACAATTTTAAACGGATGAGCTGGAAACGGATCAATCTCTAGGATTAATAATTTGATTTAATTGCTGCCTCCAGGCATTAGCCGTAATTCCGTTCGATCGGATGAACATAATATTCCAATACAAGATTTCTTAAAATCATGCCCCGTTTAGAAAGAAAAATAAAATTATAAATTTGTTTTAAAATCTGATTTAATGATAATTTTTACTATAATCTTATTTTTTATGTCTAAAGCAATATTTTTCTAGGGCATTCGGTAAAATTAAGTAATATCTTTTCTTATTGGTAGATATACTACTGCCGTGACGCAGCCACATTCCCACACTCTATGGATTACTACATATGAGGGTGCATTCTTTTACAAGCCCCCTTTAGTTTTGGTTTGGTTTGGAGCACTACGGTCATTTTTTTGGCAAGTCTGGTTATCTGCGTACGCGTGAGACGTCACATGACGCTTTGCACAACTGCTAAGGCGCGCAGCTCACCATTTGGCTGCAGACTGTCAGACTATGATGTCGATGTAGCAAAATGTCCTTTTTGGAGCAACGTTCCAACATTAAATTCTGCTACAAATTAGGAACAACCACTGCAGAAACGTTACGGTTCCTGCAAAAAGCGTATCGAGACGAAGCTATGTGCAGATCGAAAGTTTTCAAATCGTACAGCTTGTTTAAAAATGGGAGAGACGCTGTTGCAGATGATCCGCGAAGTGGGTGGCCAGTGAACCCACAAATGGAGGCGAACATCCGACGGGTAGGAGCAGTGACTGTTTGGTTGGTTGAAGTTTATTGGCACAATGTCCAGAAAGGACAAGCTACGCCAAACACAGACAACATCGTCAACAAATGGTATGCACAGGTTCTTCGTCGTCTCCGGAAGGCAATCCGTGGTATAAGTCCACACGTTTGGAAATCCAACATGTGGATGTTGTTGCATGACAATGTCCCAGCGCACCGATCCCTGATGGTGCAACCAGCCCTTGCTAAACATGGCACCACAGTTCTGCCACATCCCCCGTATTCCCCAGACCTCGCTCCTTGCGATTTCTACCTGTTCCCGAAACGGAAAGATCGCATCAAGGGCAAGCGGTTTGCAAATGCCGAGGAAATGATGGCAACAGCGACAACCGCTTTACGACAGCTCACACGCAACGGTTTCCAGGACTGTTTCCAGAAGCTGTATCAACGCTGGCAGAAGTGTATAGTTGCGGAAGGACATTATTTTGAAGGTGATTGTGTTCAGAAGACTTTGTAAGTGTATTCGTTGTTGTAGTAAATAAAGTCCCCGAATTTATTGACTGTACGAGTATATATATATATATATATATATATATATATATATATATATATATATATATATATATATATATATATATATATATATATATATATATTGTTACGAATTTTACGAGTATATGGTAATCTAGCCAAATAGGAGGGTTTTCATAAATTGGCGATGGATTTGGTGACTTATTTTGGTCACCAAATTTGGTGATATTTCGCCATATTTGGAGATATGGAGCCAAATGGTCGCCAACTTGACATCTAGACCTATCTAGAAGCTTCTAGCGATATCTAGCTGGCTGACCGATAGGGGGCGCTTTGGAAGTCTATAAATATTCCTGACATTGACATTGGAACTGAGTCCTTTTCTGCTGTTTTAAAAGTGCGTTAGGAATGTATTGTATTGAAGACTCTGGTATCCCACTTCTGACACCGGAAAAAATTGGCCCTTTTGAGGGGTAGCCGTGGAAAGGGGTTTCTCCCATTATATTGGCTGTATGGAGTCTTTGATCATTTCTGAACAAAATATGGCCATTTTGAGACGTGGCTGGTTAGAGAATTTTCACTATATATACAGCTCCGATTCAAAAAATTAGAATAAGGAAAGAAAATATGTTCAAGGGAATTGCAAATCATATTTATCAAATAAATAATCAAGGATATCAAATATAAATTATCTTAATATAAGTCTGCATATTTTGTAGATTATAAAAATATGAACATATTACAATGAAATAGAAAATATATTTAAAACAGCAAGTGAAAAAAAAATTCAAAATATTAGAATACTTTATAACATGGTTCATAAAATTAGAATAATGTAAATATATTGTACACAATTTAAACTCGAAGGGTTTTTACATGCTAATCAGTACTTTGTTGTATCACCCAAAGCTTTAATGAAAGCTCTTAAACGGTTTGGAACATTATTGACTAAAGGTTCACCAATATTTTTATCAATATTCGCCCATATGTTCTTCAAACTAAAAATAAGATCTTTTTTGTCGCTTGGTGCAACTTCTTGAAGTAGTTTTTTCATAATTCCCCAGAAATTCTCGATGAGGTTTAGATCGGGTGAATTCGCAGGCCAAGGGAGTACATTTATTCCCTTCTCTTGGAGCCATTTAGTTGTCGATTTGGAAGTGTGGGAAGAATCTGAATCTTGCTGAAACAGGAAATCGTCATCACATAAATCCTCAGATGAAGGAATCATGAAGTGTTCAAGAATTTCTTGATACACTTCTGAATTTTGTGTAGATAATACACAACTTACCTGGGCCTTCTGCAGTCATGCAGCTCCATCCCATGACAGAGGTCGCAAATTTAATCGAACGTTTTAAACACTCTTTGTCAAAAGCTTCTTGTTTAAGTCTCCAAACACGTATACCTTGATTCCCATGGGACACACACAACATACTTTCATCGCTGAAGAGTACCTTTTTCCAGTCATCTTGACCCCAAAATAACCTTTGTTTACACCATTTAACTCTAGCAGCCATTTGCTTAGATGATAAGCGTGGCTTTGTCTTAGGCACACGTGATCTAAAACCTAATTTGTGAAGTCGTCGTAATGTTGTAGATTTAGAGGTATTTACACCCACTTCCTGCCATTTTCTCTGCAAATATCTCACACTTCGAAAGCAATGTTTCTTCACAATCTTTTTCAATTGCCTTTCGTCTCTTACTGAAGTTACTGGCTTTAAACCACTTTTAAAGTGTTTATTTTGAAAACACTTATTATTACAATATTCTCCCAAAACTTTACTCAGACTTGCTTGAAAACATTTCACTTCCTTTTCTATAAAGAGTTGTGTTTTTCCTCCTTTGTGCAAGTGCACAATACGAAATTTCACAGCCTCAGATAAGTCGCTCTTTCGTCCCATATTAAGCAAATACTCAACTAAAATCAAATGCCAAACTACTTTTCATTTTCCGCGGAACACATTTTATAGTCCCGCACATATTAGTCCCGCAGCTGTTCTCTAAACCAATAGGAAAATAGTTGCATATTCTAAATTTTTTAACCATGTTATACATATATTCTAAATTTTTAAATAATTCTAATATTTTTTAAATAGTTAATTATTAGTATAGCAAAAAAAATAAATATTTATGTTATATTTATAAATGTTCTGAAGATATTTAGACATTTTTAATAATTTTTTTATGAACACAGTATGCAAATCGACACTTTAGCAACATTAAATCCATTCTTTTTTACATTATTCTAATTTTTTGAATCGTGACTGTATATAGTAAAAATTTTGTTTCGAAGGCAACCCTTCAAAACGGCCAATTTTTTTCGGAACCATTACTATTATATATATATATATATATATATATATATATATATATATATATATATATATATATATATATATATGCATGTACATTGTTAAAGAGTCTTGAAACTTGAGTTAAATCCAATTAACTTTTGCTAATTGGGTTTAATTAAAGTTTTGTGATAACACTAATTTTTGTTTGAAAAATAATTCTCGCAAACAGTTAAATATATTAAACTCAGTTAGCATATTATTATATTACATGTTAAGGCTACAAAAGAGTTGCAGGGATTTAGTTATTTCATTAGTTTCTTTGATCAATCGTCATTTATTTTTGCTCATTTTTCCCCGTTGTTCCGCTAAAATTTGCATAATATCAATTTGATTGCAGTATGTTTTTTCCAACGAATTTAAATAAATTTACTTCTCGATGCAGATTACGTAAATCTTCTTTGAAATTTTAAATTTTTGTATAATAAATTTTGTATAATTTTTTACATATACCTAATTTCAACTTCCGTTTCCTTTTAAATTTGATTATATTCATACAAAGTGTTATAATTAATCCTTCCCATTCGTGTATACATTTAGGCAGTAAATTTCCCCAAATTAGACATCATGAGATGACACTTAACATGTATTTATTCTATTATATAACAAATATCACCACGCAGTAGATTCAGTCGCAAAAACAAGGCAAGTCACATGTGTCTCCTGGTCCAAGTCACATGTGTCTCCTAGCATCAAAACTGATTCCTTTACTTAGCGGTTTTTCTAGTGTCATGAAGTCTACCTCCCTGCGGAAACCAGTGGTCATATAATCACCTTATATGTAAATTATTCACCTCACTACCTAGAATAAATAGGCTTTACTCTCCTCTCTCTCTCTTTCTACTCGATAAATTATTAATACTTAACTACTGCGATGGCATAAGCAGAAATGGTAAAGCGACATTCAAATAACAACACTTCATCAACACAAAATATTAAAGTATAAATACAAGATGTAAGTAAGGAAATGTGCTCATGTCGTTGTTGAGTTGCACACTGGATGTTTGTATTTATGAGTTCACCAGTAGTAAAGAAAGGCAACTACACTCATATCCATAAATTAAGGATAATTCAGAATCACACGGAAATCGAACTCTAAAGTAAAAATTTCACCTGTAGAATTATCACACACATCTTCAAGAATAATATGCAAATTACAGGAAGCCACCAGATGACGCCGATAGTACGTCACAATGACGAGAGTGTAAGAGAGGGGTATATAAGGAATGGTGGCAAAGAAGTAAAATTGTTCACAAGAGTTCTGTAAGCCTCTCAGTGTCATAACCGAATAGTTATGACACAGGGGACGCATTTGGATGATTGTTTATGTGGTAGAATTATCGACCGCCTGGAATGTGGTCGTTCTCAGATGGAAGTATCCGAGGAACTTGGAATTGCCCAAAGTGTCATCTCTAGGCTTTGGCAACGATTCCAAGATGATGGAAATGTCAGTAGACATTACAGTACAGGTCGCTACCGAGTTACAACGCCGAATGAAGACCGATTTTTGGCAGTAACTGCCAAAAGAAGCAGACGGAGCACAGCATCTGACCTGTCTCGTCAGGTATCATCAGCCACGGGTACCACAGTTTCAAGGCAAACCGTGTACAGACGTTTGGGAAATATTGGTCTATATGCTCGCAGACCTGTCAGATATGTTCCGCTCACAGCAACTCACTGACGGCAGCGATTAGCCTGGAGTAGAGAACATGCAATGTGGGATCGTCACAGTAGGCTTGTGTGATGTTTTCCGACGAGTTCGGGTTTAACTTGCAGTCTGATTCACGTCGGACTTTCATATGGAGAACGCCAGGTACCCGTTACCACCAAGACAACATCATTGAACGACACCGTAACGGTGGTGCAGGATTGCTCGTTTGGGGTGGAATTATACTGGGCTCCAGAACAGATATGCATGTTCAAATCGGAACCATGAACGGCCACATTTATCAGGACATCATTCTGGAACAACGTGTACGTTTGTTTAGGGGTGCCATGGGCGCAGAATTTGTGTTTATGGATGACAACGCCCGTCCTCACCGAGCAAACATCGTAAACGAATGCCTTCAATCTGAGGATATCTGTCATATGGAATGGCCAGCATTCTCACCTGACTTAAATCCGATAAAGCATGTGTTGGACATGCTTGGCCGACAAGTTGAAGCCCGTCAACCACCTCCTACATGTGTACCGGAACTTGAGAGAGCACTGCTTGCTGAGTGGAGTAATCTTCCCCAAGATCAGCTCGATAATTTGATACTCAGCATGCCTAGGAGTTGTACGGGCTGTATTTCATCACATGGGAGACATACAATGTATCAACCATCATACCAACCATATAATATTAAGTTTTTCTAAATTAGATATTTTTTACAATTGCTCCAGGGAGCAAAAATCGTAGTTTTTATGAATGGTATCATACATACATAGTTTTGTTCTTTATCTTTTGTTTAATAATGGGCTTTATGAATAAATCTCGTTTGTTTTGTTTCTGAACCTTTATTTGCCGGAGCTGGCATTATCCTTAATTTATGGACATGAGTGTATATTCTCTTTTTTATTTTAAAACAAAATTAAAACGTATAAAATGGTATTTTTAATTTGATTTTTAGAGGTAAGAAAACGTTCGTAGCATCAAATTCAAACGGATGTAGAATTCTTTTTTGACACAAAGTTGAAAAAACTAGATGTTCTTCCTCAGTTGTGAAACAGTTGTCAGCCATCTGAAACACGGTAACGCGCTGAGGTTAATTTTACTGTTAAACGTTTGACAAGTTAAGACACTTCGTAATAATTTTCTGTTGTTCAGTTCTGTATCAGCTCTTCACGCAACAGAAGTATTTTCATACTTGCAAGTCTTGCGATTATGTATGGTTCCTACATCTTGCTGACAGTCTTCAGAGAAATTTGGGAAGAGGATATTGGGAAGGTTAAAAAATCATTACGATCTTTTAACTGCTATGTTATCACTATCATTCTCTTTCATTTCAACTTTCACTGCCACCAGTTTATCTGTAATTTACATTAACACCCGATTCAGTGTGCTAAAAATATTTTAAAGTTTGGTGGTACTTTATTTGGTTTGTTGCGTTGAGAGTATTCTAATGCTGTCGAAACAAAATACTTACGCACATACGTCTTTGGACCAGCTACGGTACCAAACACGCGAGAAATACTTCAATCTACTTAAAATTCCCCTCTAACACAACTATTAAATTGTGTCTTTTTCTTACAATTTTACGAATAGTTTAAATAAAAATTTGGATGTTTAATTAAAAGCTTATATTATTTCTCCTGTAATATTTTTCTAATGATGGACAGAACTTATTTTTTCATGTATTTGAAGCTTTCTCCAGATCTCTTTTTAGAGCAATCCGAAATCATCTTTGTTAATGCACTTACGACATCTACGTATATACGCATTTATTTTGAATTAGCTTTACAAATTAAAAAAAGATAACATTAGTATATAAAAATCTTTTATCGCACAGAATCACTAGGCTCTAAACATAAAATAAGAGCAATTGACTTCTGTTTCATTAATTATTTAAATAATGCAAAAGCCTGGCGTACCAAACATTTCTATTTCCTGCTGCTGAAAGGAAATATAAGATGGAAAATATCTTATAAGCGTCTTGACATCATCGCTTAACTTTCTAAATTTGGCATTAATATTAGTTAAGCCTTTAAAATCAAAAAACGAGACTCCGAAAGGTAATTGATGTGCATAAAGTGAATGAATCTTTAAAAGATAAAGTTTTATATTCAATATAAACTCCACCATCTTTAAGTTTTATGAGCTGTCTCAACAGTTCGAAATCTTCATGTCAGTCATTTAAACATACATTTTTTTATAAATATTTTTCCTGCCTAGCATAATTTAGGAGATAAGTTGTGTAAAATAAATAGTTTCAAGAGCAACATATTTAAAATTTATTACACTAAGTTTAGGGGTTCGATAATATTTTTTTGGGGGAGGGGATATGGAAGATTACGTATAATGTCTGAAATGTGGGATTTTTGCCGATAGAGCATAATTTACTGAACATGATCTCATTTATAAGTTATGAAAATTCTTTTAATCTACAAGGAATGCAAATTCAAGAGGCGATAGTCTTGAAGAAGTAGACAAGCACTAGAGTAAAACTACCATTGATATTATCATTATTTTTTGTTAATGATATATAAACAAAACTTCCTTTGGTGCTTATTCGTAGCTAACATACATACAAAAAATATAACTTAAAGTAAATAATTCAACAGAGAAAAATAATTACTAACAGGATGAATGCAGATAAAATAAACCGAAACCACACCCTTAGGGCTCAACGCACTATAAATGTAAGATTCTGTAGCAATAAAAGAACTAAACCATATAACGGGGCAACCGACTGGTCTCTTCCTCAGGTGGCCTAACTAAATCAGTTACCTCAATGGATAATTTTCTGAATAGGATGCAGATCTAACCAAAAGACATCCCAGGGCCCCGAGATCCCCATTGAAACAGATAGTCAAATCAAATGAAACTAAACAGAAATCCTGCACTTAGGGCTCAACACATCATAAATGCAAGTAAACATACAATACTAAAAGAACTCAAATGAAAATACAGAAGTGCAAAAGGTGCTCTCACCCTTCAAACACTCACCAAACAAAACTTTCTTTAGTACTTATTCGTAGTTAACATACATACACTACATTAACAAAAGTATTTGAAAGATTTCCAATGATTTAAGGTAAGGTTTTGGTTTTTTATGTAACTAATAAAGCATTTAATTAGCAATTATAGACTTCCTTTGGTGGCATAATTTCTGGTAAGGGAATACCCGCTAGTTTTGACTGGAAATGCTCTCTGGCAGTTCTTTGAAGCTACAGCCAGATATAAATGCGAAGACGCTCCCGAAGTTCGAGTTCGAGTTCGCCGTTCCAGTTCCTTTACAAGGGTAATCATTCGGATAAAGATCAGGACTTTGAGGCTGCATTAATATATTCTTTCAAGTCCATGGTGTGTTTCCCCTATGTTTAAAAGGTTCATTTTTTCTGTGGCAACAACGATTTTGTATTCTTTATGAAAATAAATTTAAATTTAGACATGACATTTACAGTCCATGATATGCTGCTAGCATAATTATTCCCTTTTTCATAAAATTAATGTGATAGATTCCAGCTTATTTTCTAGAAACTAGATCTCTACTGTGGCAGATGCTCAATCGTACTGACAGACACTAAAACCATTTCTATGATATTTCTGATAAGGTCACAGAAAATAGATGTTTACTTTAAAATTGATGGATTATTATGATGACAAACTACCCGTTTAATAGTAAGGAGCATAACTGTTGCTGCTACCAAATCATTATTTTAAATTTGCTTAATAAAAGCAGTTTTTGGAACTCCTTTCCCAAAAAGGATGGGAAAAAAAAATTTTATCACCCCATCCTTTTTGGGATGGGGTGATAAAAATTTCTGTAAAGTCACACCCTTTTTATCCTATACCTGACAGCAAATATGATGATCTTAAAATTTTCTTAAGCACCGTCTGGTAGGCCTCTCTCACACATCCTGCAAAAAGCTACA
Source organism: Dolomedes plantarius (assembly GCA_907164885.2). Lineage (NCBI taxonomy): Eukaryota > Metazoa > Arthropoda > Arachnida > Araneae > Dolomedidae > Dolomedes > Dolomedes plantarius. The sequence continues at coordinate 146,167,225 of OU015493.1, forward strand.
AATAGAAGTCACACTGGTCCTTATATTTTTGCACCTCATTAAAATCTACACTGCTCAAAACAATTTGGGGAGCACATGGTTTTAACGAAATTACGCAAATGCTTACACCGATAAGTAACATAAAATAAATCATCCCTAATTTAAAGCCTAGAAGGAAACAGAAGAACAAAACTTCATATGCAAATCCAAGTTCATGACGTCAAAAACCAGTAAAAGAACATAAGGGCGGAAATCGGGATGTTGCAGAAACGTCTGTTTCACTGCCTGTGAAATTCGATTGCTCAGTTATTCTTTTTGAGAAAAGGTGACTTGAAAATGTCTCAACAACGTGATTTACCGGAATCCATGGCATGGCGTATTATAGGCAGACTTGAATCCGGACAAACACAACGTAGTGTCGTGGACGCTGTTGGAGTCGCTAGAAGTGTCGTTGCAAGGCTGTGGAATCGATTCCAAGAAACAGGGAATGTTAGACGTCGACCAAGGCAAGGTCGGCCACGTGCCACTACAGCAACTGATGACCAGTATATACTGTTAACAGCTCGTCGAAACAGAACAGACAATGCTACTCAGCTGCAAAGACAGTTGTTCTTGGCAACAGGACGAAGGGTGTCCAGCCAAACAGTACGTAATAGGCTTCATCAGGGAGGTCTCTATGCACGTAGGCCAATGGTCTGCATTCCGTTGACCTCACGCCACCGTGCGGCCCGAAGAAGATGGGCTGCTGAACATCGAGATAGGAACAACATGATTGGAGCCAATTGCTGTTTACAGACGAGTCCTGATTCAGTCTGGAGTGTGACACCCGACGTGTTTTGGTATGGAGGGAAAGAGGCACTCGAAATAACCCCACATTCGTTCGTGAAAGGTCACAATACAGACGATTTGGTTTTATGGTATGGGGTGTAATCAGCATAGGTGGACGTACGGACCTGCATATCATTCGGAATAGTACTTTAACGGCCCAACGGTATGCAGACGAGATACTGAGACCACATGTCATACCTTACGCTGCAGCCATTGGAGATTCCTTTGTTTTCCAGCATGATAATGTCAGACTGCATACAGCTCGTCTTGTGGAGAACATGCTTGAAGCTGAAACAATACAGTGTATGGAATGGCCATCATGCTCTCCTGACCTGAATCCATTCGAGCATGTTTGGGACATGCTCGGACTATGCATTGCTGCGAGACCAAGGCATCCTTTTACTCTCAGAGTCTTGGAGATTGCACTTCTTGAGGAGTGGATTCCCCAGTATTCCCCAAAGTCTTATCGATAACATCATCGCATCCATGGAAAACAGGTGTGCAGTAGTCTTAGCTGTTCGAGGATACCACACGCCATATTAAAAATCATGCATCATTTCTAAACAATACTTTTTTTTATCGTTTACATGTAACCAAATTGTTGCCCTAAATCATCTTTTCGTGTTTTTGTCATACTTTCAAAGAATTAAAGCTTAATTACAAATTTTTTTACATCTTTTTTTCTCTATTGCACATTGATAATATACACTTTATGCCAATATACATTTTATTTTGTAATATACATTTTATGCCAATACGTGGCTGTCTCGCACGGTTTTCTTAGCTTCTTTGCTTGCTCCCCTAATTTTTTGGAGCAGTGTATATACATTGTTCAAATACTGTACAAATAGTCCGTTTTAAATATGTGTTGTTCCTTTTCGTATATCCTCTGTTAACCCTCAAACAGTGTGGTGGTGGTCGGATCCGACCCAAGGGTGTGTCATCCCCCTCCCGTACTCTCCCCTCTAATTGCAAGAGATTGAGTTGACAAGGATTGTACCAGCCAGTCTTGCAAGAGTTGTTGGAGCGTTTGCAGTTATACTTTTGCAGTAAATACGAGTGTTTTTGATGAAAAACTTTATTCATGATCACTAGTCATTTTTATTTAAGATTTTTTAATTTTTTATTTCGATTTTGAAGGCCAAAAATGTCAGTTTGTATTATTTTTCACATTTTTGTGTTCGAAAAGTTGGTTTCACTAAATTTTTAAACTAGGTAGACTAAATTACATGTTACACCTAATATATACAACATTCTATATAAATGCCAATCAGATTTTGTTTATTTAGCAAAATTACAATTCGCTGGTCTTTTTTTCTACAAAAAGGGTTTTAATTCATGTAAAATATTATCAATAGATGTTATTATACAACAAAAATGTTTATTGTGCACATATTTCTACCAAAACCCTCATAAAAAAAAAGAGATCGGGTCGGATCCGACCCGACAATACCATCTATTTCATTTCAAACCACTGTAGCGTTTGAGGGTTAAATATCCTTTCATTAAAAAATATGTCATGCTTTTATATGTATTCGCCAAAAGGATTTTCAGAATCAAGGCATACTTTTATAAACTCTTATGTTCCTGTAACGGAATGGGAAAGAGCATAAAGTGCATTTTACTTTTTCTATCAACTTTAAAAAAAAATAAGAAGCAGATACACTGAAATTTAAAAAAGGAAAGGAACGGTACTATCCCAGTGCGCTCCCAAAAATATTTCTAGGGTTTCTCAAATAATAAATGGTGGTCCGGAATGCGTTTTTGAGTATGCAGAAAACATTCAATAAAAGGTATAGATATTTTGACCAACAGTTTTAGCTTTATATATATATATATTTTGAGGTTATATTTTTAAATTTCAAAAAATATATTTTTGAGATAGAAATAATATTTAGTGGTAATGAACATTGCAGAAAAGTACTGAAATCTGGCAATGGGAATCGTACAAATATGAAAGCATTTCTATCACAACTCATATAAATATTCTAAATATTTATAGTCGTTCTTGTAGTACATTGAGATGTTTTATTCTGGCGTAATATCAAAATAGCTCGCATAGAATTCCTTCTGGCTTAAAAGATAAATTTCTCCCGTATTATATTACAATAAGAGTGTAGTTTTGATACGAAAAAAGAAAGACTGGGAACAATGGATAGCTTTTAGACTGATGAGAGTAAAACAACATTTTCATTGCAATAAGAGGAGAATGGGAACTTCAGAACTTCTACAAAAGTTTGTACCATGAGACAGTTAGATACTAAACTTTTTTTAAAAGGCCAAAACTTAATTGTCAAAATATCTTTATAACAATTTTAGTATTAATCTCTTTTGGCATTTATACCCGTAGCATACGTTTGTATACTTCAATTCATATTTCTAAATACTTATATTAAACAGTCTATTTCTCAATAGAACAATTATTTTGTTTTCAGAAATAAAAAAAAAATGGTATTTCAATGAATCTTTTAAGTCAACATTTTTCACTATTCGAGCACTGTTTAGCCAATTTTTACTGTCTTAATAGACTTTTGTGGTAAAAAATATCTAAAAATGATACATAATTTTTTAAATAATCTAAAAATAATACATAATAATATATAAAATAATATATAAAAAGTTCTACGAGGGTCGTTCGATAATTCCGTGTGAAATCCAAGAGAGGGCACCACTGCACTAAAACTTATGGCTCATTCACATTTAGTATGCTTTAAAAGCATGTATACCAGATTGCAGCGCTTAGTCTGTGATTGAAAGTCAATTAAGTCGGTCAATTCTTTTTACTGCGCACATAATGTATGTAGATAAACAAGTTCTACGTGTTAATAAAACATTTATTCTTACTGGGTAAAACGGTGTCAGAAACTAAACCCATGCTTGATAAATATTAAGACGAGTCTGCAACTTCGTCTGAAAGGATTTACAAGAGATCAGTTGATTTAAGTTGCCTCTGAATTAGCACGAGTGTCGCTGAACATTCTGGTAGCCCTGTTGAGGTCACTACACTAGAAATTATTTTTTAAATCCATGATATGGTGATGAAGGATAGATAATTAAAAAGGTGTGAAATTTCTGAGGCTGCTTGAATCTCATCACAATGCGCACAAAGCATTTTGAATGAATATTGGATATGAGAAGGCTGTCGCTAAAGTTGGTACTGCGTTTTCTACCATACGATCAAAAGCGTGTACGAATGAATTCTACGAAGCACAATTTGGGACTGGTTCAAAGAAACCCAGATGAATTTTTGCTTCATTTCGTAGTAGTTGATGAAACACGAATACATCACTTCCAGTCATGGAAGAAGGAACGGTCCAAATAGTAAGCTTAAGCAGACGAACTTGCATCAAATACAGCGGAAATGGTTCTATCAAAAGAAAGTAGGTTATAGCCACTGTTTGGGTGGAAGTGAATGGTATAATCTTTATCGACTAGATGTAAAATTGCAAAACAATCACCAGAAATTACCATGCATGTATACTGGTTCGTATAACTAGTGAAATTAAAACAAAAAGTGCCATAGCGAAAAAAATGTTTATTTTCCGTCATATCAAAGCTACGGCTCAGTCATCTGTGATGGCGGTGGCAAAACTACTAGAATTCCTACACGAAATTTGTTCGACACCCTTCATATTCTCCAGGTTAGGCCCTCTGGGACTACTATTTATATCTAAACGTGAAAATATTTCTTCAGACATTCCTATCAAATCCCGAATGGATTAGTGAGTGCACTTATTTTGTACAGCTGAACAATCCTTGTTTTATGGAGGAGATAAAAAATGTTAGAAAATCGTTGGACCCATTGTATCGACCTTAGGGAAGATTGTGCAGAAAACTAAATATAAATTTATTCGTAAACTTTGTCCGTGAAAACAAATAATAAAACCGCCATTTTTGTCATTTTTGTAGGGTCTTATCAAACGTCCTTCGTAAATAAATTTAAACTGCTTTACAGTCACCCGTCATACAACGCTTAACAATTTTCTTATATTTGTTGAATTTGCTATCCTTAAGTGTGTCAGTTTAAACTCTCTTCGTAACTCCATCATGCTTGGCTTTTGATTATTTAACAACTTTTTTCAGCTATTTCATACGAGTATACGACATCAGTAAGGTTCTAAAGTACATGCTAAAGTTTCTAGGATTCATACATTGTCCATATAAATTGTCTTCCAGAACATATAATATTTAAAACTGTTTGACATTTAATCTGTTTTTCATAAAAATTCAATCATTTTGATAATTAATTGTACCTTCATAATATTTTGATTGAATTTAAAGCTTCATCCATTTATTACAATGCATAAAAAATTACAATATGTTCATTTAAATGCTGCAAGTGTTACGCATTAATCTAAAATCTAAAATATCAAAACTTTTTCTATTTTTAGTTCGCAACAATTCAAGCCATTTAAATAAATCATAAAACACATTAGATTTTAAAATACTGTGAAAAATATTTTAAACACTTTTTTTATCATTTAAATTTAGTCCAACGAATGGGGAAAATAGCCCACTCAAATGAAAAAAAACATTCCTTCGTACTTTTAGATTTCAAATAAAACATTTTATCATCAGGTTGAACTTAAATTCTTAAGAATAAAACGGCTGAAAGCTGAATATGAGATATTTCTTCCAAGGATGTTAAGAATTCTGATCTCGCACGATATCTAAAATTTATTTCCAACTTATTCATTGGAATTTTTGAATTATGTATTCTGAGTACAGAACGGCTATCACACAGAACGTATGGGAATTTCGCAATTCTTTTTATAAAAAGCTTATTTAATTTGCTTGGATTTAAGCACATTACTTAGACTTTTCCCGAAAGTTTTATGTTATGTTAAAATGTCAGATATATTTTTACCGTTAGCTTTTCCCAGTCATAGTAAGTCATGAAAATACTAAATCATTTCTGCAAAGCTTTTGAAATATATACGACACTTTTATGCGCCAAAAGGTATACAAAATCTTTTAAAGATATACAAAATCTATTAATCACTAAATCTCCCTTGGGAAGAACACTGAATTCTTGTAATGACACTATATTCTAATCTAGGCTGCACAATTAAAACTACTATATAAGGATGTCACCAAATAAAAGTGAGATATCACTTTTAAATTTTGTGTGGGCTCAGGGCAGCCTAGTGAGTAGCGCGTTGAAATTCGGCACTACGGGTGCTCGGTTTGAATCCCGTCAAGGTCTACCAAATGATAAGCATCTACTCTAATTACGAGGACGTTAAATCTGCAGGCCGAAAAGTCCTTTCGTTTGGTTTGCAGGGGGGGGGGGAGGTAGTGAGGTTCGAGCCGACCATATGTCAACCCTGTGAGTGCTCGGTCTAAACTCTGGTGCTCTAGCCTCTGACCTTTGTGGTTCCCGATAGCTAAACAGAGGCCGCATCTCTTGTCCCTGCACCCTTAAGATGTACCTGATTAAGATTTATCCCACAAGGGTTTATTGATAGCAACAACAAAAAAATTAGTGCAGTACACCCCTAATATATATATATATATATATATATATATATACAGTGCCGTAACTAGGCAGGGTCAACAGGGGCCCCCGCCTAGGACCCACTTGGAAGGGGGGCCCAAAATGCTGCAGTTGTTTTATTATTTCCTAAAAATAATTAAGGGACACAAATGCAAATTCTTGCCCAGGGTACATGAATGGTTAGTTACGGCACTGTATTTATATATATATATATATATATATATATATATATATATATATATATGTGTGTGTGTGTGTGTGTGTGTGCGGGGACAAACATACAAATAAATAAAACATATAGATAAGTAGACAAATATCAAGACTAATCATATATATATGAACCAAAATAAATATGAATAATTAGAAAGAGGTCGTCATGAAGAGAAGTGAACAGTGAATTTTTTATTTGATTTTTAATTTGGTATCCTCAAAAACTATTTCTTTCCCATTACTCACAATATTCTGGGGATCCAGTGAAAGAAAAAAATGTTCAGATAAAGCACTTCACTGAAAAGAAGGTAATCCAAATCTCATAATGTTTTTACAAAAGTTGTAATGTAACAGCAACAAAAGATTCGACTAGAACTTCTAGCGAATCATCTGGGTGATTAAGAGAAACATTTATAAAAGGATTTTTCAAGTAATACTTCTTTTGGTCATTAGTTTATATTGAGTTTTCAAAGAATTCTGAGAAGTAAGAAAAAAATTTGCCATACATACAGCATAGGATTTTTCTCTTCAATGAGTATATATGCATGACATAATGCATGTGTGGGTGCACCTACTTCATATGTATGTGTGGGTGGGTAACAAAGGGAACAAAATATAAAATTATGCTATACGAAACATTTTCTAACGCAAAAAATTGTGCTATATATACAGAATGGGCCTTTTTCACTTGAATGATTCTGAGTGTGTATATATATATATATATATATATATATATATATATATATATATATATATATATATATATATGTATGTATGTATGTAGGTATGTATATATATATATATATATATATATATATATATATATATATGTGTGTGTGTGTGTGTATATATATATATATCATATATATATAAAAATGTATATATATATATAATGTATATATGTATATATATACAAAAATCACATAATAAAAGTAAAAAATATAAACAATTCAAATAAACAAAAGTTAAAAATCAAGCATAGACTGATAAATTTTTCATATCCCCATAATGAAAAAAATACAAATAAATAATCCAACAGAGATAGATAAAAATAATACGAATATAGACAAAATACAAACAGAAATCAAGCACTCTGGGCATCCACGTACCAACGGCAAGATTCTGTATAAGTGCCGGAACTGATCCATAAAACAACATAGAGGTAACCGACAGCTCTCGTCACCAGGGAGCCTAACCAAATCAGTTACCTCAAGGGGAACTTTCTGAATAGGATGCAGGTAAGCCCAAAAGACATCCCAAGACCCCGAGTCCCCCAAGGAAGCAATTAGTCAAAAGAAAATGAAAAGACAATCACAACTTACAGTATGGGCTCAAAGAACCGTACATGCAAGCACACAAATAATCCTAATACAAAGTAAAAGATGCATACACACCCCAACTCCGTAAGTGAGGGTTATGGCGAAACAGCAGCCAATTCTATCCTAGAAGTTACGTCATTGTAACATTACTACAGCACCACCCCCCATTACAGCTTAACCAAATGAAAACATAAATACTCTTCTAAACATCTTTAAAAATTCCTGAGTCTAAATGCCATTTTTTTTAAACTTTTAAATTGCCGAAATTTTTAGGGAAATTGTTTTTACTTAAGTTTTCCTCGAAAATGTTACATTCCTCCAAAAAATCCCCAGCGTTGTTACATATGTTTTTTATTCTGTAAAGTTGTGAGTAAAAAATATTATAATAAATTTTATAGTTTAAGTTGCTATGGAAATTGGTAAACGTGATAACCTCAAAGTTAAAATCTAACCTTTTATCATATATCCCTATTTTTATTTCTCTATTTTAAATTTTAATTTTTAAATCCAGGTAAGTCGCACAAAGATTATTATCGTTAGTCCGGTTTAAAGTTAATTCCTTTGGGTAGATTTGCTTAAGAAATTCCAAATCGTTGCAGTTAAAAATTATGAGGTCATCAATATATCTGAATCCGGTAACATTATTTGAGTTAAGAAATTTAGTTTCGTAAAAATGTAAGAATAGGTTTGCAAATGCACTAGAATAGCTATTTCCCATAGGTATACCCTTTATTTGTTTAAAGAAACATAAACCATTAAAGAGGTAGTTTTCAAAAATATTAAATTTACATAAATCAATCCAGACACATTTTAAGATTTAAGTACTATCTAGATAAGCATCATAAATTTCTGATCAGATAATCACTAAATTATCATGCGGAATACTGGTAAAAAGGTTTTCAAAATCAAACGTGTATATGCTATCTATATTCTTACTTTTTTAAAAATGTAGAACATCCTGGTTATTATTTATAATAAAGCTATTTTCGGTAACCTTAATTTTATTTAGAATAATTTTTAAATAGCTGAAGAACTTTTTGCTGAACAAAGTGTTATAACAATTTGTACTACATGTAACAAACCTAAATTTAGTAGGTACTTATGGAATTTTATGGTAGGAAACAGGTAAGGGTATTTTATGCTATTAATCTTAAACTTAAATTTTTTGCTAAAGGCTAAAATCCTATTATCTATTTCTTTTTTGGTAAGGTTAATTTTTTGATGGGTATTATTTGAGTTGTATTCCCTAGAAATTAACTGCTTAAAATAATCTTTACACATCAAACCGAAGTTATTGGCAGCCTTATCAAAAACCGTAATAATAAACTTATTTTTTAATCCTTTAATTTTACTGTATATATCTTTGTTTAGAAAAAAAAACCTCTTGTCCTCCATACCATACTCTTCATAATTCCTTTTTATATCCTGTAAAATATGCACCTTCCACTCCATAAAACCTTCGATAGGCCAATTGTACTTCCTTGCTAATTTTACTATACAATAATCCAAATCTTTAGTGATAGAACTTATAATTTGCTTTAAATTTACCTTATTTCTTACCCTAAATTTTGAGCCCTTACGTAGAACTTCCCTCAACCTAACATCTTTAACAATGTTAAGATCCCCTGTTACAATATGCCCCGAAGTTGGATTAACAAAGTTTTTAAACTCCTCAATATGACAATTAAAATCAGCATTAGAAATTTTGCTAAGTTATGACTATAAAAGTTATAGTTGCAGATTAGGTCCCTTAACGTTTTTTGATATTTAAAAGCAATAGCGATTTTCCCACAATCCTTGATTGGTAATAATTTAGAATTATTATGTACAATAGTAGGTAGTTTTAAATGCTCGAAATCTTTATCTAGAAAGTTAATGGTACAGTATTCTACCCCTACATCCCTTCCCCTCTTAGCATCCAAATTAGTCAGGTTAAGCTTGTATTTAATTAAATCTAAAATTATTAGTTTTGTAAACCTTGAAACAAATTTGATTGAAGATAAATGATGTTTAATTACCCACCTTAAACCAGAATTTTTTTGGTTGAACAAAAAATGTTTAATTATTTTAATGTTCTTAAAATCAATAACTAAATTACAAAGTTTTTGCAGATCATCCAGTTTCAATTTTGCTTTTAAAGGTAGCAATAGTTTGGATAGAATTGGCTGCTGTTTCGCCATAACCGTCACTTACGGAATTGGGGTGTGTATGCATCTTTTACTTTGCATTAGTATTATTTGTGAGCTTGCATGTACGGTGCGTTGAGCCCATTCTGTAAGTTGTGTTTATCTTTTCATTTTCTTTTGACTAATTGCTTCCTTGGGGGACTCGGGGCCTTGGGATGTCTTTTGGGCTTACCTGCATCCTATTCATAAAGTTTCCCTTGAGGTAACTGATTTGGTTAGGCTCCCTGATGACGAGACCTGTCGGTTACTTCTATGTTGTTTTATGGTTCAGTTCCGGCACTTATACAGAATCTTGCCGTTGGTTCGTGGATGCCCAGAGTACTTGATTTCTGTTTGTATTTTGTCTATATTCGTATTATTTTTATCTATCTCTGTTGGATTATTTATTTAAATCACATAATAGTCATAGTACGTGTACAAAATAGCATGGAGGTGTAGTTGGGTAAATAAAAGTGGATTGTAATACAAAATTAAGCAACAAGAAACATTTTATCAATGTATAAAATAACAGTATATAATATTTCTTAAAATATCCGAATACATTACCTATTTTTCACTCATAATAAATACAACTCTTCGCAATTGCAAAGCTTTGGAATTGATGGTTATTTGTTTATACTGACCAATCATATTCCGAGGGGAATTTTTTAAAGATATCATCTAATTTCCTTTATTTGTTTTTCCACTTCTTTTGTCGTTCTCTTCCTACTGGACGTCGTTTCCTCTTGTTCTTAATCGTTGAAACAATATCCAATTTATATACATAGCCCCATTTTACTATATTTATTCTATCTTAACCTCTTTTCCTTCCAGCACTCGCATTCCCTGCTCTTCTAACCCAATAATTTCTTATTAGGGCATATTTACCTTCAATTAGCTTTTATTTTTACTTATACATTGTCTTTATTTCGATCATTACTGAATTCTAGCTACGTTTCATATCTTCTGTAGTTTTGACCTAAGGAATTATGAAATACGATATTCCTTTACCACCCTTCCTTTAAAAATTGTACTCTGTATATATACATAATAAGCATTTTTCTTTTAAATGATTCTGTGTGTGTTGTGTGTGTGTATGTATACAGAGGCTGTTCACACATTTTTTAGACGATGTATATTGTATTCACAAAACTAAATTACATAAAATTCTCGTGTTTTAAATGTTCTATTTGACATCCCTTATTCTGAACTATCTTTTGACACTGCAATTTCCAGGATAATAATGCCTTTTGAAGTGTCAGAAGAGGTATTCTATCCCATTCCTCCTGAACAGCTTTCCAGAGTCCTGTAAGGGTTTTGGGACGACGCTTGGATAACGCAGATTTTAAAAGTCCGAAAGCACAAAAATCCATAGGTGATACATCGGGAGATTTAGTAGGGATATCAGTGAAGGGTATGGCCTTGATACCAGTTTTTTGTTCCATTTCTTTTAGGAAATTTACAGTGGATTTTGATTTGTGACTGCTAGCTTTGTCCTGGTGGAGTCTCACAGATTAATGGCACTGTGGGTAAAGCGATGGTATTTCATTCAGAAAAATTGGCGATAAAATATGTTCCTAATAGTATTTGGAGTTAATCTTGACATTTTTTTTCCTCTCTCTTTATTTTTAACTTGCCATTATAAGAAAAACACGCAACAATCATGAATCCCTTAGAAAAACTTTCTTTCGATTCTTTGAACCATGTACTTAAATTTTTTTCTCCCATTTTATGATAATAAATGGCTCTTTTTTTGTTTCAATCATTTAAATACACCCATGATTCATCTATTGTGACCAATTTTTTCCAATTTTCTTTGGATAAGTGTTTTTCATATAGAATTCTGCAGCGTGTCCTGCGTTCAGCGATATGATTTGGAAGAAGACGATGCACATTGCGCTTTTTCGCTTTCTTAAGATTTAAATCAACGTTTATTATTTTGTTTACAGTGGACACCGAGCATTTTAATGATTTTGCAACTGTCCTTTGACTAGGGGGATTTTCTTTTAACATTAAACAACGTACCTTTGCAATAGTCCAAGATGTCCATTTTTTCCTTGGATACTTGTTTGGAATTTTTGTTTCACTTGAGGCTCCATTTTGACGTTTTTTTTCCTTTCTTGTTGACGATATTACCTATCGACGCTTTAGATATCACAAAACCATGACTCTCACATCGTTTTTGGATAACGGAGTATGTATATTTCTCTTCGGAAAGAGCATAAATGTAGCCTTCGAACCACTGCTTTGTTAAAAACGCTATTTTGAATAAAAACAAAACTTTCAATCCGCAGACGATAATTTTTACTTTTAAAAACATAGTACAATTGCAATTATTTCTTTTGCAGCAAACGAATTTTTATTACCGCTTACCAAAATCGTCTAAAAAATGTGCGAACAACCTCTGTATATATATATATATATATATATATATATATATATATATATATATATATATATATATATATTGTAAGACTTATGACCAGCAACAAGTATTTAAACTAAAATTATACAAGGTGAATTCCACCGAATGTGGTGGCAAGTCGTTGTATTGTCGCCAAGATAGCGCGGATAGGGGGAGTGTACGAAAGGGGTCGTTGGCCTCGTAGAACAGAAGAGAGGGGGTTTGATGATGTAGCAGTGAGGTTCTAGCCCCGCTTATATCCTTGTAATGAATGCTATTTGTTAATATTTGTATGTTTTGTTAATTTGTATGTTGTGTTAATGTATGTATGTTGTGTTAATACATGTATATTATGTTAAATTACGTGTCTGTTTTTCTTTTGGAGTCTTCCTTAAAAATGTTCAGCACGAATAACGACGCTTCGAATATTCCACGGGTGACCGTTAGCCTTTGCACTCAGGCCTCGGCGGCAGATTCCGCTGATACGGCGAGAAGTTTTAGTTATATATATGTATATACAGTGAAACTTCTCTAGCCGGCCACCCTTCAAATGGGCCCCTTTTTTCGAAATCGTTACTGGCGAACTTAGAGAAGTTTCCATTTATATATATATAAGTAATTAACTGGGGAAAGGAATAATTAAGTTAAATTTAAAGGGGGCTTCGGGATTAATCATTTTCGTGGCGCGAAAAAGCCACTAGTTTTCATATTTCCAGACGCGTGCGGGTACAAAAAGTAGGTTATTCCCCGTTTCAGTAATTTACCTTCGATTCGCGGTGGAATGAAGCTCCATGCAGAGATATTATTTTTAGATACTGTACAGGTTTGGCGGGAAGATACTTCTAGAAAATTCTAAATTGGGCTCTGCGCATGTGCCAGGAGAGAAGACGCGCGATTTTTTATTTAGAACTACGCAGATTGATTTGGGAACTCGTTGAGTGCGGTCGCCCTACTCGGCGTCGCTGAATGTTAAAATGGCTAACTAGGGACAAAGACTTTGAGAGTGGTATTCCTAAGAAGAATTCTAAAAGTAATTTAACGTGTGTACTGAAATATTTTTCAATTCGTATTCCCACTCGCTACCAACGAATGAATCATGACTGCAACTTAAAGATGCTAGAACAGGCAAACCACACGCCTGTCATATATATATATATATATATATATATATATATATATATATATATATATATATATATATATATATATATATATATATATATATATATATATATATATATATATATATATATATATATATACATATGTATATATAAATGTATATATATGTATATATATATATATATATATATATATATATATATATATATATATATATATATATATATATATATATATATATATATATATATACATACATACACATATAATATATATATATATGACCAAAAATCATCTCATTAATACATTGTGCTTATCAATCGAATGACATTAATGCCTGGGCTGTTATAGCCCAAAGTAAATAAATGTGTCTCCTACCGATACATTTGTTCCTATGGAGTGGCGGTTTTTCTGAGATAAATATGTTAATTATTTGATTATCGTCGCATCTGCTGTTATTAAATTTGCCAAAAGTAGCAATGGAGGAAAGATTTAATTAAGTAAACACAGAGGAGCTTGAGTATAATGCAATATGTGTTAATCTAGGTTACAAATCTACTCATAGAAATTTTCTTTCTTTGTCCTCGAATGACGATGATGATTCAATCTCAACCCTTTTATATATTTAGGAGACAACCTATTTTCTATCCATGGATAATGGTGCAAAACAACGGTGATCTAATTGAACCTCTTGCCTTAATGTTCAATTAGATTACCTTTCGGGATACTTTTAAGACATGTGAATAACAAACGATAACTGAGAACAGTTTTCGTTCGCAGTAAAATTGTCTTTATGCGCTGGGTTAGAACATTGTATTGAAAGTTAATAGCGTTAAAGAGATGGGGGAAAATAAAAGGTCCGAAATAAAGGTTCAGAGAAAATTATATATATATATATATATATATATATATAGAGAGAGAGAGAGAGTGAGATATATATATATATATATATATATATATAGATATATATAGATATATATATATATATATGTAATAATAAAATAAATCGGTGGCAATGTAATATCAGTTAAGGATATTCTTGATATTCCATATTGTTTGTAGTCATGGCGGAGCAGTCGTCGGACCAGGACAGGAGAATAGAGAGAATAGAAAGCTGTCGCGGCCGGTTGGTGGGGAGAACTCATAAAGATAAAATGCAGTCGAGGAACAGAGGCAGGGAGTCCAGAGTGAATAACGTACTTCCATCGTCTTAAACTTATTTTATTCTTGGATCACTCACTGACAGCTTACAACATTGGTCGTGCCTTACACCTAGGCACACAAAACACATCGCGCGGTGCTGGACGGGGACGGAACCCCACCCGCAGTTTCGCAGCTCGAACTCCTATATCTTTCCTGGCTGAGAGTAAACATGCAAGACTACAGACGCGCGAAATTTCTCGCCCTCGTACGGGTCTATAAAACTTCTAATTCGCCAGAAACGGACACGTGATTAAGTCGCGTCATATGGGGTGATGGTTTTCGAAAGTTCCACGCCGTTCGCGCTATACAACTGTTATATAAGCTTTGGCCACACGTGCCTTACGGGAAAAACTAATAAATTACTTCTGGTTGTATTTAGGTAGAAATCAAGAAAGAGGTACGGTGTCCTATTGCGTTAGGTTGAAGAATTTGGAAAAAGCGTGTCAGTGATGGAAAGGATTTGAAATTTATTTCAATTCCCCCCCCCCCCAGAAAAGACTTGCGTGAGGGGCCGACTCCCTCAGCAAGGCTCTCCATCAGGCGAGAATCGCGTAACAAAAGAGTAATTTTGATAAAAACTTTGAAGAGTAATTTTTGAATAAAATTTTGATTCGGGGGTTGAGAAATTTAAATTTTGTGTTACTATCATCGTTGTTTGTCCGCTCTTAAGTAGTGAAACATGTGAGTTTTTCGTACCTGTCTAAAATGCGCGGACGGGGCCGCCCGTTCCCCGGCCAGCCGCGCGATGTATCCGTCCAACTTTAATGGAGGTTCCCCGGAAATTACTGAAAATAAATATTCATCAAATTGAAAGCGCCTCTTCCTTGATCCGGTCTACTTATTTTTTCCTCTCCATTTGCCTTCCTACCTTGTGCCATGACTACCGAACTGTGGAAAATCACGAGTTCCTAAACTGATGTTTCATCGCCACTGATACATTTTATTATATATATATATATATATATATATATATATATATATATATATATATATATATATATATATATATATATATATATATATATATATATATATATGTATATATATATTTATTTATTTATTTATTTATTTATTTATTTATTTATATATTTATTTATATTCATACTTGGGCCCGTATTCTTAAGATACATGCTATCCCACCCCATAAGGAAAATGTTAAAAAGCAACCTTACTCGTCAGGACAAAAACACATAACGGCCTCGTACGATAAAATGCAAATAGTATAAATAGTTGAATGGTTGGTTATATGGTTTGTTAAATTAAAAATGTAGTCAAATAGTAAAATCGTAACAGTATATGAAGATTAATCCAAATGATAACTGTAAAATCTGAAAATAATAAACAGCGAGAGATTTAAAAAAAATATTTTCTGTTCTGCTAACTTTAAAAAAAGTGCGAGTTATCTACTTTTTATAATCATTTTTCTAACTATTTCGAGTTTTCGAGTTTTTTACATTTTGTATTATTCTAGCTTTAACATTTTTTTTTTAGTGTCATCGAACTTTTTGTCGATGTTCGGACTATTTATTGGGACTATTATTACTATTTATTGGGTGTTTATGTCATTGGGTTTTCCTTTTAAATGTAAACCTGTATTTGATGATTTCTATCAAGTCGACTTTAATAAACTTTGTAATGGCTTGTCGATGGAAGAACTAATTTTTAAATCTATTATTCATTAATGTTCTTATCTCTTATATACTTTTAAAACTTTAAGAAAGACAAATGAAGTTTCATTGTCATCTTAATCGAAATGTTTATGCACCCATTTTCTGTAAAACCTGAATAGTTGAAGCAACGCCGCTGAGGAGAAATTGAATTGAATGCCCGTCCAACCGTTAAGGTATACTGGAAAACTGTTAACTAATCGTCCCGAGCGCAATCCTGCTCAACTGGGACACACTGGCCCAAGGACACCGGGGCCTTCAACCCCAGCCCCTAAGCCGAAGACCGTCTAATAATTTATTAACAAGATTGTTTTTAAAATTTAGCAGTTAGTGGCAACCATCAATCCTATGTTCACTTTTCCCTGTTTTTTTTCTTTCTTTTCCTTCGTCTTCCTATTATTCTTTGCTTACTTTTACAGATTGCATTATAATGCTTACAATATCATTACACAATTATTACTATTTCATATTATTATTTTTTCATAATTACATCAAATTTATATACATACATATCAACATGACAATACAATCTAACCTAACAATTACGTAAATACACCCACATAAAAGCAATTTACTCTAATACATTCACATACGTACAATAATACAAATTTCAATTGATACCAACTAAAATATTTAATCTTGACTTTCTATTAAAACATAACAATACAATTTAACCTAATTATTTACACAATTATACATTTGTTTACACTATAGCCTATACACTAACTTATGTAATTTCTAAAACATTCCCAAATGTATAAACATTTTTTCAGCTACAGTGATTAAATAAAATTACCAATACAATATATTGATTTTTTAACAAACTTATATTATTAACCATTATACTTCTTACATACATTTATTTACCTGCAATACTGTGTAACCTGCACCAAAAACTTGCACGTTATCTGCAAGCCTGCAACAGAAGAATACTGCTATGTGGCATGAGAGAAGGGGATACAAGTATCCATAAGAATACCGACCACCTTCCTAATAAAGCCACTACAGTAAAAGTCGCAATAAAACTTATGTTTCGTCCATGTTCTAACATCCGCTGGCAATTTATTTCTTAGGTCCCTTAACTGCTGGCAGTCAAATAAACAGTGGTCTGGCGTTTGGATATCTCCACAGGTACACATATCTGATTTTTGGTGAAATCTGCTCTGATATTCCCCAACGCATCCATGACACGTTATAAATTGATTAATCTTAAAGTCACCCATTAGCCTTTCTTCTGTTACTTCCTTGAATATTTCATAGACTCTTCTTCCTTTTAGACTTTCGTTCCATTCTTCTTGCCATAGTTTTTTTTCATACTTTTTCATTTTAATTTTGACTGATTTTCTAGTTTGTTTATACTGGACTCCTATTTCCTCCATTTCTGTAGCATTTTTGGCTACTTGGTCTACCTCCTCATTCTCTGCTATACCCACATGGGCCTTGACCCAATGCAGATATACCGTCATATTTTCTTGTATAATCATATTCTTTATCTCTTGTACTATGTCGCCTCTGTAGCTTATTGCTCTTAGCGCTTCCAAACCTCTCTTTGAGTCTGTAAATATATCAAACTCAGTGATTTTTTTCTCTTTCATTCTTTGAACTGCCAATTGTAACGCTCGTAGTTCCGCTACATAAGAGTTCCCACCTGCAATTCTCTCTTTTAATATTTCTTTATCCCCTTCTTCATCGTGAATCACCACACCTGCTACTACTCTACCATCTTTTTGGGATCCATCTGTATAAATACTCACCTTCGTTTGAGGGTGACGATCCATCGACCAATTCAGGCTCTTTAAATTTTTTATGCTAACTTTTCTAGTTACTCTGGTCTCACAATTATCCCTATTGAACACTTCTCTGTTTATATCATATTCTTTTCCTTCATCATAAATTCCATATATTATACTGTTAATTTTAGCTCTTATATTTAACGGAACACAGCCCGCCAATACATTTAGGGAATCAGTCGCCACTGTTCGATAACATTTAGTTATATTTAACAAAAACGGTCTCTGAATTTGTTTTAACTTGCAATTTAAAAATTTGACATCTCTATACCATACTTCTGAAGCGTAGAGTATTATTTTCTCTATTACCGTTTTATAAATTTCTTTAATAATATTTGGAGTAATTCCCCAAATCTTTTTACTAATTCTTGCTAGCTTGTAAATAAATTTGACTGCTTTTTCTCTAGCCATGTCAAAGTGTTTTAGAAAACTCAATGTACTATCAAATTCTTACTCCCAAATAAATAATTTCAGCATTGTACTTTAAGGAATTTTCTTTTAACTTAATTGGCGGCTTCCTTTTAATCTTCCCTTTACTGGGTATAATTGCATATTCGCATTTTTCAAAGCCGAAACTCAATTCGTTTCTATCAGCCCACTCGCTACATATTCTCAACGGCTCAGTTGCAAGTTCCG
The DNA here is from genome assembly GCA_907164885.2 of Dolomedes plantarius. NCBI lineage: Eukaryota > Metazoa > Arthropoda > Arachnida > Araneae > Dolomedidae > Dolomedes > Dolomedes plantarius. The sequence continues at coordinate 146,186,045 of OU015493.1, forward strand.
TAAATTTGTATACAACTTGACTTCGCACAATGATCATCAAATCATCCGCGAACGCCTGAATAAAATAGTAGTTCCTGTAAATTTTCTCATTCAGAATCACATTGATTATAATTTACCAAAGTATGGGCCCAAGAGAAGATCCCTGCGGGACCCCAATATTGTATTCATACTCACTGTGTTTTAACTTAATTTTTCTATCAGTTAAATAATTGACAATCATCTTGTACAGGTATTTATCTAGTTTAAGCTTTTTTAACTCTCTTATTATACAACTTTTCTTTATTGAGTTAAAGGCATTTCTTACGTCCAAAGAGATAAGACACGTATGTTCATTTCTTTCCTTGTTTTCTTTTATCTTATTCATAATATTACCCAGTGCGTGTAAAGTACTTTTCCCTCTACGGAATCCGTACTGTCCTTCTGAGAGTAAACTCTTATTTTCCAGATGCATTACCAATCTATTTGTCAGAATTTTGTCCAATATCTTACCCATTATGGGAAGAAGGCAGATTGGACGGTATGACCCTGCTTTTGCTCTATCTCTTCCCTCCTTTGGGAAATAGATCACACTTGAGATTTTCCATGCTCTTGGGAAGTAAGCCTCTTTTAGGCATTTGTTATAAAGATCGCACAGTATTGTTTTATCTGTTTCATGTAAAGCCATTATGATACCCAATGTTAGGCCATCGTAGCCTGGGGCTATATCTTTAGCCGTGGTTTCCATGGTTAAATCAATTTCTTCAACTGAAATTTCATCATCTTTATCCACCACAAATTCCTCTTCATCACTATCTTCTATGACTTGCTCTTTCCCAAAGTGATGCTTAGCTAACATCTCCTCAATCTCTTCCTCTGTTTCTCTCAATGTGCCATCACAATCCAGAACCGCATCTATTACATTATGTCTTTTATCTTGGATAATATTCTTAACCACCCCATGCGTATCCTTAACTGTTAATTTTTCGAGGAATTCTTTAAAATTGGTCCTCTTTGCATTTATAATCATTTTCTTGTATTTGCTTCTCTCCCGTTTATACTTTATCATCCACTTTTCTCGTTCATCTTTATCTGTTATCTTTTGGTATCTTCTTCTTAGCGCCCTAACTTGGCTCCTTTTCGCTGTTAATTTTTCATTCCACCATGGTGCTCTATATGTTGGGTCCTTTCTAACTTTCCTTTTATGTTTCTTACAAAGCTCTATTATTATCGCATTTAGCTTCTCAATACTCTCATCAATAGACATTTCAGAAATTACCACTTTCAGGCTCTCCAACTTTCTCCTAAGGTCAATTCTAAATTCGAACCAATTTAAGTCTTGGATTTTCCATCTAGTAACATAGCCACTAGTTCTATTTCCACTACTATCTACGATGTCAAATGTAATCGCATTATGATCTGTATTCTGATAATCATCTTTAACAGTCCAATTTAATATTTTGTCCTCATCAGTACCAAATGTAATTGTGACATCAGTCCAGCCTTGACCGAACGGTCCGTCGTATGTTGGCCTACTATATGGATTATTTCTTATTATTCCATCATTTCGAATCACCATATTTACAATATCCAATCCCCTATTGTTAGTAGGCCTTTCGCCCCACAGGTTAGATCTTGCATTTAGATCTCCCATTACCACTATCTTTTTGTTATTAAATTTCTCTATTATAGCGGTAAGCTGCCCCCACTGTGCTTCCATACGTTCAACTTCTCCGCCTGCCGGCGGTAAATAGATGGTAATAAATCTGTACTCTGTTTCATGACTAAAACATTTTATAGCTATAATATGGTCCGTGACTAATATATTCTGATATCTAATTCTTCTTTTAAGAGCCATTGCAACTCTCGGATCCGTTTCATATTGTACAATTTGATAACTACTAGGAAAGCCAATTACCTCATGTTTGTTGCCCTTTTTAACATATGGCTCATTAATAGATATTATGTCGTATTCAAGTTTGCTGGTTAACTCTCTTACTGCGTTAATTGAATTGTTCAAATTAATATGTAAACACTTATATAAAAAATTGAAGGCGTTAGCCATAGTCCGTTCTATTGGAGATCCGTTCTACCTCCGTGCAATAACACCGGCACGTACGATCGGTAGGCATATGATTTGTAGCAATTTTAACATTACTTTTTGTATTAAAATAAGCACAATTAACGCACCGTATTTCGCTCTGGCATTCTCCTTCGTGATCTTTACTCCCACATCCTCTACAGATTTTATCATTTTTGCAAAATTTTGCTATGTGTCCTTGTCTATAACAATTATAACATATTATTGGCCTGATATATTCTCTGATGTTATATCTCCTCCAGCCCATTTTTATTTTATTTTCTTTCATTATTTTACTAAATGCCAGTCCATTTATTTCCAATATAATATTCTCTCCTCCTCTAGCCTTGAAACTAGTTATGTATTGCACTTCTCCACCTTTTAATTCTTCATTTTGTTCTTGTACACATTCACATATCTCATCTCTTTCCATAATTTCAGTAACCCCATAAATCATGATTTGTGGGAAAATAGAGTTATTTAATAGAGTTATTTCTCTTACGTGGCTTTTCAATTTTATAATTTTTTACAATACTATCAGTGTTCTTAATCTCTTCAATTACCTTGTCTATTTCTTCTGCCGTGTCAGTCCCTATTAACACGCCACCTCTTCCAATCCGTCGAAAGGCTCTTATTCCTACCTTTATCGGGTCTATCTCTTTTTGGACATCAAGTCTTGTTGTTTCAGATTCCTGAATTTCCTTTGGGATAATCGTCACTACGTGCACCCTACCTTCTGTTCTTCTTTTAGATCGAGATCTACTCCTAGATCTGCTTCTCGCAACTTTTTGAGCATAGGTGTCTCCATCTATCCTCCTCTCCATACCCCTAAGAAATCCCCTAAGGTACTGTGTATGGGCTTGTTGCTTTTTAAACATTTGATATAGTGTTCCAACATCTTTCAATATTACCTCTCTTTCCTTTCCTGTAGGCTTAGATTTAAAAACATTCATTATTCTATCTAAACATTCTTTAGCTACTGTGTCTGTGTTACTATATATGCCCTCATAATCTTTGAATCCCATCCTCTTATCCTTTTCCTCCATTTCTCTAACTTCCTCTGTTGTCTCTGTTAGTGATTCTCTCGACGAAATAGACATCATAAAGGAGGTTATGGGAAAACAAACCAGTTTTCACATACCCATTAATCACATACATGTAACAGCACCGATATCTAATTCAGTTACCCGTTTACTATTACAGGTTTATTCGGCAGCACATATTGCCGCTGAGGAGAAAATAAGTACTCGCATAGAATTTGCAAGAGGGTGTGTACCTTTCCAGGCTTAAGCCCGGCCACACACTGAATGCAACAAAACATTGCGCAACGTATCTGTTGCTACACGTTGAGCAACCAAAATATTTTATCGTGGAAAATGGTGATACATTTTGACTCGCAACGCTAGGTTGTTTTGATATTTCAGCATTAGTAAATAAGAACACGGGAGTTGAAGAGGTCTGCAGTATTTTGTTCTTTATTGAGGGAAGTGTTCAATATTGGGAAAGTAATTTGGTCATAATTGTGGGTGATATGACAAGTGAGGAAGTAGAAGTAGCTATTACTTTGTGGCAATTTATACAATTTTTGGATGAAAAACCAGAAAGAAGGTGTTGGATTCATCCAATCAATAAAAAAAGAGACATTGGCAGTTTTATTAAAGAACTTAGAAATGACCCAGATAAGTTTTACAATTATTGTAGGTTAAGCATACCCAGTGGCGCACCCAGGATTTTTTGTTGGGGGGGGGGCAAGATGAACGGATAAAAATATTCATAATGCAAAATCCATATTCATAATGCAATTTCTATTACTTTGGAGGGGGCAGGGCCCCTTGGCAACCCCCCCCCCCCTGCGTGCGCCACTGAGCATAACCTACATTTGATTATCTCTTGGGATTTGTTGAAGACAAGATTCGGAAAAAGAACACCAACTACCGGAACAGTATACCTTCAGAAGAAAGGCTTTTAGTAACATTACGGAATAACTTTTAATAACATTGTTGAATAACAAAAACTTTTTGTTTTGTAAACGCATTACTATAAAAAGCAGTAAAATAAGAAAGACAAATATATAGCTAAGTATCTACTTTTAAATCTAAGAAAAACATAACTTATAAAATATTTTAAAAAATCAATAATAAAAAAATGTAACCGCAAATTTTTTTCTCCTTCTACCAATTTTGCCGCCCCTCAAATTCGCCGCTCTGGACAGATGCCCTGTTTGCGCCCCCCTAGATCTGGCTCTGATTGACGCAACCCTATTTTTCTTTCTTAACAATATCTGAAAAAATGGGGGTGTCTGGATTACTTGAGGGCAAGGTTTATTCGATTAAATGTGATAAATTGGTGTGGTACATACCTGGAATATTCAATTCTTCAGCTATATCTTGCCAAATTTTAGTTATCTTGGTTTTGGTGGTCTAAAATCATAAATGTCTATCCTTGCGTGGACAAGAACTATCAACTTGTCAGCATCAACCTCCATCTATTTTATTATAATAATGCAAAAATCCCCAACACGAAGCATTAATGAAAATAAAATGCGCGTGTTCCCGCACATGCGTAGATGAAATGTTTCACCAGCTGTGTGTCGAGAAACATCGGTCAAAGAAGCATACACTTTTGTTGCAACAACGTTTCCGAAATGACGCAACATGTTTCAAAATAATATTGCATCCGATGTGCAGCACTCCCCTTTGATTACATTGCAGACGATGCGTCAGATACAGAAAGCTTGAAACAGAAACGTTGCGCAATGTTTTGTTGCATTCGGTGTGTGGCCAGGCTTAAGGTGCACTCACACTACGCTGACGTGTCGTGTTGACACGTCAGTTGACGTGTTACGAAAAAAATTAAACCACTATTTTAAAAAGGAGTGTGCATACTACGCTGTCGTGTCGTGATGTGGGAAAACACGCTCTGGCGTGGGAACTGACGCGTCAGCTCCAAATATAAATTCCCAGATCTCGTCAGCAGGAGTCAGGCCGTCAGCTATGAATACGGAAGAAGAGCTCATCGAGCATGTGAAGAAATACCTTATTTTATTTGACCATTTCAACAAATATTGCAGAAATAAATATGCACGCAATGAAGCATGGGAAGAGATTGGAAGAATCCTGGAAATAGCTGGCAATATTTACATTTATTTACGAATTTATTGCAAACTTAGGCCGTTTGATAGATTTAACAAATATTTCAAACACTTTAAAAACACGTTTATAAAATCAGCTTTTTCTTAACATTGTCATAGCATAAAATTTAGTTTCTTTAATAACTGGCGGTAAAGTTGGTTACTGATCTTGTAAAATGTAAACAAAGAGGAAGGGGTGATTTAACAATATAAACAGGTGTTCGTTCCCTCGGTTTGTTTTCGATTTTCGTCTTTTAGATAGCAAAAAAAATTTATATGTGCTTATATTATTTGCATTTATAAATATAGTATTTTATTTAAATTTTTCATAGCAAAAAAATTTGTTTTTTTTATGAATTAGCGGCAACAGTTGCCTACTGATCTTGTCAAATGTAAACAAATGGAGTGTGCAACAATGCAATTTAAACAGGTGTTCGTCCCCTCTTGTTTTTAAACTTCCATCTTTTAAATATCAAAAATAATTTATATGAGCTTAGTTTATGTGTATTTATAAATTTATATATATATATTTTGATTGATAGTTACTTTCAATTAAATATTATAGGCAGACGACGGTTTTCGACCAAAAATTACCTACTTAGTATTTGAATTATTTCAATACTAGGCAGAAAAAAATTTCACTACAGGTTACTTATTTACATTCTGTAATAACTCAAAATTATAGCAACAAAAATGATAAATTTGTTTATAAAAAACAGTAATAAAAATGTTTACAAAAAATATTAATGGGCCATTCTGCCTTTATGAAAGCTCTCCCATTGATTGGAATAGCTTGCAGTTAAAAAAATACTTCAGGAGAAACGAAGTATTTTTTTAACTTCTCCCTCACTAATTTAGTTTCACGAACATTATTTCCATGAATCGCTTCCACATTTCGAAAACTTCTTATTTCTTCCTCTCTTACTTGCACTTGCTGTTCAAAAGGTGTAATTGTTTTACAACTTCTGAGCATGTTCTGAACAACATGCTGCTAAAACTATATAATCACAAGTTTCCGGTTGAGTTTCTATGGGTTTCAGAAACACTCTCCATCTTCCTGCTAATATGCAAAATGCATTTTCTACTGTGCGTCGTGCTCTTGAATACCTGTAGTTATAATTTTTTTCTTCATCGCTTTTCATTGAATTCTTGCTATAAAGATGCATTAAGTATGTTTTTAATGTGAAAGCCTCATCAGCGACAGTAAATCGATCGGCCACTACTTATAGGGTACACCCATATTATTTATAGGGTCCACCCGCAACGATATGCACCTTGTGGGAACCAAACAACAACGGACGTGAATTCGTCACGACACGACACGTCAGCGTAGTATGCACACACCGCCTGACTCTGACGTTTTCCCACGTCAGCTGACGTTGCGGTCAGCGCGTGTCAACACGTCACGTCAGCGTAGTCTGAATGCAGCTTAAGGCTGCTCTGTACTAACCTTATTGGATTCTCTCACCTCAGTGTTAACCTATGGAGAAAATTTGTCTACTGCTTTACAGCTACATAAATGCTGATAGCCAAATAGAAATGGTATTTTCGTATAGCCTGAACTTTTCTACACTTTGCACAGGATTCATTTTATATATTTAGTTCACCAAAGGAATTGATGAGCGTTTAAAACACACTATTCCTGATTTTTTTCAGCAAATAATTAAATTTAAAAAATTTATTTGCATTTTTAAAAAAACGAAATGTGCCCAGGGTGTAAAATTTCTTCCTCAGTTACGAAGTACACATTTTTTTAAATCTTTAAATCCATGTCGGCAATCCTTGGACATATTTTCTCCATAGGTTAGCATTGAGGAGAGTGAATTCAATAGAGTTAGTACACAGCACCCTTAACTAACGGCAGTTCCCATTTCAGGAATATTAGAATCTAGGTGGAGGTGATAGGCCAGGAAGTTAGACGGCTGGCCAATATCTGAACATTTCGGTCCCTCACTATGCTGTGTTTAAAGGTCAGTTTTTGTTAACTACTACGTGGCAGCAGCGCAGAATTCTTTGGAGTGAGAGTGCAACCCCCTTTAAAGAAAATTAAACTATTTTTAATTCTTAAACTGTTGATATTTATTTCCACCTGAACATAGTTTTAGAAGATTTTCAGGCTCAGCTTATATAGTAAACGTATCAGATAAATTTTTCTTAGGAATATCGTCCGCTCGATCAACTCGGAAATGGACTCAGTTAAAATTTCTAAAGTAAATTCAGCCTTTTTCGTCTGGAACAGCATGAGATGGCGCCCTACGCAGTCAGCCGATGCAAACAAATGGCGTCAAAGGAATATTATCAACATCAGCACGAAACCGATTTTTTTTTCTTTTCCTTGATTTGTTCTCTTGTTGGGGTTTATAAAAATTGCTATAAATAGCCATAGTTCAAAGTAGCTTTAGCATTTGAAATTGAGTATTTAAGCCGTAAAGTAATTAAGTACATTCAGATTTCTAATGTCTATCATGTAGTCTCCCAACCCTAACCACAAACTAGGAATTTATTCCAAATTAGAGGAAAAATAGGAATTTATTCTGACACCAGCTAGTAATAACAAACTAAAATATTTCAAACATGATAAAATTTAAAATTTAACATTAAAATTTTATGTTTCATTTTGACTCTATTTTAAATAGAATAAAAATTTAAATTAATGGGAAAACATTGTACATTTAAAACTTTTACATATACTGATAAATGTGCAATATTTATTTTATGTAATATTTTTATTTAGCACTGTAGGGATTTTGCCGGAAATTTAAAATATTGTTATCTTTAGGTTGCATATATGGTTAAAAAATGATAGAAAAAAATTATGACTGAAATCCCTGGAATACATACTACTCCTATATTGTCTTTAATACTAAAGCTAAATTAGTAGCCAAATTTCTGTTGTTAACTATTTTCCCCACCTTTTTTGATCGTGCCAATTGGCATGAACAAGATGGTTAACGAGGCTTGAAACGTAGTTGAGAACTAAACGAGATTCGTAAGTTGTTAACATTCATTCCCTTTGTTCACTAATTCTCTGACACAACTAAGAAAACAAGACTTGGCAAAGTCTTCCATCTGGTATGTTTCATAGAAGTAAGGAGAAAAAAATACGTTCCTCTCATGACTGTTAAGGCTGCTATGTACTAACCCTATTGGATTCGCTCACCTCAGTGTTAACCTACAGAGAAAATGTGTCTACTATTTACAGCTACATAAATGCTGATAATCTAATAAAAATGGTATTTTCAGATAGCCTGAACTTTTGTGCACCTTGCGACAGGATTTATTTTATAAACTTCGTCCACCAAAGGAATTAATAAGCATTTAAAACAAACTATACCAGATTTTTTTTACGAATAATTTAAATTTTGAAATATTATTTGCATTTTTAAGCGAAAACTGCCCCAAAGTGTAAAATTTCTTTCTCTATTACCGAGTACAATTTTTTAAAAAAATCTTTCAATCAAAGTCGGCAATCCTTAGTCAAATTTTCTCCATAGGTTAACTTTGAGGTGAGCGAATCCAACAGGGTTAAATCTCACCGTTAAGCTTGAGGAGATGTAAAAAGAATTACCGCAAAACAATTTCAAATGAGAACCTCTTCCCCTTACGTTATACAAGAAATATCCTAACTGAAAACTTAATTTATGAATTAAATCCTATCAGTTGTCATCAGTATCAAGAAAGATGTGAATGAGCTAAAAGAAAAAAGGTTATGCTTCGATTAAACTGCTGGACCTCTAGATTAAAAAGCATAAATAAAATGACGGAGGAAACACTGTGAGCGCAAAAATTCTGAGCGTTATCGTGATATTAAAAGAAAACTTTATTTCACCCTAAGAATGCATTAGAACCGACATTAATGCTCTGAAAATATGCTCCTGGCGTTGTCCTCCTTCTGAAAGTGGGTCACCCTCTCCTGTGGTGAGGTTACACGGATTAGACTGGCTGTACAGCGTTCAGTAAGTGATAAACAAGGGGATAAAAAATATTTACGGAACATAAAGGCTTACGTGAAATATTTCTTTGTAAAGTTTGTTATCTATTTCGGTCTTAGAGGGGAGGAATCGATAAAAACCAGACTGGTGAGAAAAAAGTAAGCGAGTGATTTCAAAGTGATATTTAAGCATGTAGTAGATCACGAAAAGTATTGGAATTTCGAGAAAACATTTTTAAATTTCTTGATTTTGATGAATTTATTTTACACTTGAGACATATTAATTGAAATTTACTATATGAAATTTTTAAAAGGTAAATGTTTTGGAGTCGTACTCAAGTGTAGCCCTACAGACTGTAGATAGATTGATACACTACAAACATTTGAAATTTTTTGATGTTAGAGATTTCTTCAGCTTTTAGAACTAAAACGATCTGTGCATTGCTGACGTTGTAGCAAATATTGAAATAAGCGAGTGGACTTCGTTTCCAAAAGCGGTGTTCGTTTGCCAGATCAAACGAGCATTAAACGTCTAACGGTACAGGGGTTTGAGACGAAATAGATGGTACGGTCGGGTCGGATCCAACCCGATGTCTTTTTTGATGAGGTTTTTGGTAGAAATAAGTACACAATAAGCATTTTTGTTGTATAATAACATTTATTGATAATATTTTGCATGAAATAAAAACCTTTTTGTAGAAAAAAAGACAAACGAACTGTAATTTTTCTAAACAAATAAAAGCTCTCTGGCATTTACATAGAATGTTGTATATATTAGGTCTAATATGCAATTTAGTATTGTACCTAGATTTAGAAGTTAGTGAAACCAACTTTTCGAGCACATAAATGTGAAAAATAATATATACTGACATTTTTGGCCTTCAACATCGAAATAAAAAATTTAAAATCTTTAAAAATATGACAAGTGATCATGAATAACGTTTTTCAACAAAGATACTCGTATTTACTGAAAACGTATAATTGCAAACGCTATAACACCTGTTGCAAGACTGACTGGTATGGTACCTTGTCAGCTTGATCTCTTGCAGTGAGAGGGGAGAAGAGTGCGGAAGGGGGAAGGCACACCCTTGGGTCGGATCCGACCGCCACTGTACCGTTAGAGGTTTAAGATGTTTAACAAAATTTTAGTCATAAATAAGCCAAAAAGTGGCTTTGAAATTGCATCTAAGGTTGCGAGAAAGAATAACAACAAAGATATGGAAAGGAAGTGATGTTGTCATTGTCCTTGATAAACCCCTCTATGAGGCACTTCTCTTCCAATTTGTAATAGGACATGATTGTCTGGAGCATCATCTACGTGAGATCAGTATTTTCGTATAAGCGTTTATACGTTATCGAATTCCAATAAACAAAGCTCATTCTCACCGGATTCTTCGAGACGGCTTATAGGCGTATCATCATTTGCAGACAAGAGAGGACTTGGGATGATACTTTCATTTATTCCTTTGCATTGTCAGTTTTTGTATTCTCTTGTGTCAGTATTGTGTATTATCTGTGTGTCATTGTTGTATTTTGTACCCCTGCGATTGAAATTTTTTTAATATATTCTGAATTTCAACTAACTTTTCATAGCTACGACGTCATCAGGAGATCACACGACTAATGGAATCATAGCTTCAAATACGTATATTATATAATATCTCCCTTAAGCTCATTCGTCAGACTTGTATCCCTAATCCGATTTAAGAAGTTTTAAGTTCTCTCCGCAATTCACAAATCTCGCCAAACACTTCCTCTGAGTCCCTTCAAGTAGGATTTAAATACGTAGAACGCCTCCTCTGCATGATCATTGCAAATATGCACATCATCACTCACAATTTGCATTTAAACAACACTGGTCCCTCACGGCACATTATCTAATGGCCACAACCTGGACTTTTTCGGTATAAATGTACCCACAGAAAATTGCTTGAGACGCCGTGAAGAAGTTTCGCCAAAATATGGTGATTGAAAAAAAAACTAGTAAAATGAATGAGAAACTAAAATTAGAAATGCAATACCTCATATTCAGGAGGCAAAAAATATATGTTATGCTGAGAAATTTGTTTCAGTGAAGCATTTGTTTAATTAACCGAGTAGCGCGGTTGGACTCTGTGATCAAATGCTTATGGGTGGCAGCATGACCATGAAAACCAAGCAGATGTGATTCCTTGCGGATGGTTTTCATTGAAACAACATTCCCGGATGCCTGTTAAAACTCTTGGAGTAACGAGCTCAGTGAAACATTAAATAAATGTTTTACTTTTAATATAGCTCATTTAATTCATAACGGTTACCAATATTTTTTTTGGAGGAAATTTCTTCCGTTCAAGAACTAGAATGAACATTCGCAGATATAAATAAACACCTATGCATCATTTTCTTGTGTTTACTATAAATGTACGAATTGACATCAGCTGTAAACAACCCGTATCACGCATACTTTCAGAATCGAGTTTGAAGAATTGTGTATTGCTGAGGATCGTGTCTGATGAATTGTCTACAGTCATCCTAAATCTTTTTTGCTTCATAAATGATAAGAAAATAAAGAAGTATTAAGAGTGTTACAAAGAGACAATATATGCTATATGGAAAAAATGCATAAAACTCAGACAAGAAGGTACGTAGAAACACAGTAATTAAACAATATAACTTACATATAAACTGAAGTGCCAGATAACTGGGATGGACGACCACTTTCGGAACATGTAGCAATACTCACTTTCTCGTAAATGCTTTCGTCCGGACAAAAGCGTCTCTGGGACCCGTGGTTGTGGTAGAGCAGACCATGAATGCTACAGGGTATCTGAACATCATTACAGACCAGTTATATAAAGCTTATATAAAGACATTTGTACATGCTTAAAAATCTAATTGAGCAGTGAGCATAGAAGGCGATCATGATTTAGGTGAATTTCAACGAAGTATGATAGTCGGTGCTCGGGTGATGGGCCATGGCATTTCAGAGACACAGGCAGAGTTTAGATTTTCCACCTCGACCATTTCAAGGGTGCACCTCGAACAGGAGAATTCCGGTAAAACATCGAACCTAATGCAATAGTGTGGCCGTCGAAAGACTTTGAATGACCGTGACCTGGGTCTTCTGTCGCCAATCATATCAAGCGAGAAGAGTGCAACATTGGCGCAAATAACATCGCTATTAAATACTGGAGCCTCACAACAGCGTGAGGACTGTACAACGTTCATTGCATGATATTGGCTTTAGTAGCTGATTCCCCACGACGTATTAGATGTATACTAGTTTTTCTTGTACTTCAGTGCATAGTACTTAAATAACACCTATTGTTCACAAAGTCCAGAAACAATGAATTGGTTTTCTCGTGATTTATAGACGTTTAACTGTTTTCGGTAGCAAACCAGGAAAAAAAACATGTTAAAAGATGCAAAACAAATTCAGGTAGTCTCTTCTAACGAAACTACAGCGGGTTATTAACGTAGGATTACTTATTGCTGCTTACCTCTTTTGTATGTATATATTTATGCATGTGTTATGTATATATGTATCTATACACTCAAGAGCCAAAACATTATGACCACCCTTACATTTTGCAATGAATTCGCCTGGATGACATGGAAGGCACGTGATCAGGTGGAAGTTGTATTTAACTGCTGGAGAGTCTGAAGAATCTTTCTATTACTTACTTCTGTGTGTGATGGGAAAGGCTGCGGATCTAAGCGACTTTGATAGAGGGCAGATTGTAATGGCTCGAAGGCTCGGAACAAGTATTTCCGAAACTGCACGACTCGTGGGTTGTTCGCGACCTACAGTTTTTAGTACTTATGCAAAATGGATGAATGGCGGTGAAACCAGCAGTAGACGACATGGTGTTGGACGTCCACACGCTATCAAAGAAAAAGGTCGTCGGAGATTGTCTCGCATGGTGAAGCAAAACCGGAGTCAGACAGTGGCTCAGCTGACAGCCCAATACAATGCAGGGCCAAGTAGAATAGTATCGCAGCACACTGTTCAGCGGACACTGTTGGATATGGGACTACGCAGCAAACGTCCCACTCGTGTGCCTTTGCTGACCAATCGTCATCGCCAACTGCGCCTGCGCTGGGCCCGGGAATATCGCGACTGGTCCATGGATCAGTGGGAGAGAGTTGCCTGGTCAGATGAATCACGGTTTGTCATTCATCACGCCGATGGCCGTGTCAGGATACGCCGTCTTCCAGGCGAACTGTTGCTCCCTCAATGTACAGTAGGTCATACACAGGCCGGTGGTGGCGGTATTATGCTTTGGGGGACGTTCTCTTGGGCGTCTCTGGGACCCGTGGTTGTGGTAGAGTAGACCATGAATGCTACAGGGTATCTGAACATCATTGCAGACCAGTTTCACTCTTACATGGCCTCTGTTTTTCCAGCTGGAAATGGAATGTTCCAACAGGACAACGCACTGTGTCACAAGGCTAAAATTGTGTTGGAGTCGTTCCAGGAACGTGATGCTGAATTCCAGTTAATGTCCTGGCCGCCTAACTCACCGGATCTCAATCCGATAGAACACATTTGGGATGTCATGGGACGACAGCTCAGAGTTCAAAGACCACCAATTCGCAATATCTCGGATTTGCGTGACCGTTGCTTAAACATCTGGTACAATCTGTCTCCGGCCATTTACCAAGGACTTGTGGCATCCATGCAAGGCGGGTTGAAGCTGTGTTGCGCGCCAAAGGTAGGCCAACTCGTTATTGACAGGTGGTCATAATGTTTTGGCTCTTGAGTGTATATATATGTACGTATGTATATTTATGCATATATATATATGTCAAACTTTTGACGCATTTTGCCACTTTTCTGTTTAACTGTTTACTACTTACCCAAGCAATGCAGACTGGGTTTAGTGCGCTGCCAAAATTAAAACTCGCGACTCAGGACATCTGAAATTTTGCTTTCCGGGGGACCGTTATGGAGGAACGTAATCCTACGTTAATCAGAAAAAATAGATAAAATATTCAATAAGGAAATAAAGTTATACGCTATATTAGAACAGTAAAAAACTTAATTTGATGATTATATAAACACTCATAACTGCAACATGCCACGTGTTTAACATCAGAAGGATATAAGATACCAAGTATATCCAGCGTAATGTAGAAATTATGAAGTAATAGCAACTCGAAAGAAAACTGTTGATACGATGCGGCGTAAACCAATGTGGCGTACAATTTAACAACGGAAGCGAAATATATATGCAATGACACAAGAACCATATAAGATATCTACCAGGAAATTTCTCTAAGAAAAACTACTTGTGACAAGGATGCAAATCAAATAACTGCATCTCCATACGAAGAAGGGAAAGAATAAGTAAAAAGCTAAATCCTTTAACGGAATATTTTATGGAAATTTAACATATTTACGTCTCTCTGTATCCAGTTGTTTTAAAAATACAGGGTTCAGTATGTTTTTTCTTGTATGTAAACTGATTACATAATCATGTGAGTTTTATTTTATAAAACAATTTAAACAAAATTTTACAGATTCTGGACATTTGACACAACTCATTTTTCCAATGTGCACATATTAAAACGAGTACAATTGTATTATTTCGAATAACTTTTTTAATTAGTAGAATAACTATAATTCAAATGCAGATGATATCTAGAATCTGAATTCAGATTCTAGAATCTGAATTCAAAGATTCATAAACTGAATATAGCAACATATATTTTTAGAGAACTTACTCAACATTCTCCAAAATAATATTATATGCTTTCATTTCTAAATATTTTATTCTTGTGTGTTGTATGCTTCTAAAATAATAGAATACCCATCTGAATGTTTTAGGGAGAATGAATTTTATAACCTAAATATTTTCGGAAACGTTTCTGCCTCGCTGTTGCTTTATTTCAAACTTGAAAGGGGACTGGATTCAAAAGGCCTGGGACTATATAGTATGCAAATTCATATTTGAAGAGCGAAATATATTTCGGGCACAAAGAAACAGAAGTTAAAAATATATAAAGTAAACAGAATAAAAGTACTTCTGCTTTCACTAAAAAGTGGTTTTTAAAAAAATTGGATTTTGAAAACTGTCATATGTATTTCGAGTTTCATCTCTCTTTCAGAATTTAGAAATATTTTATATTCAAGCACATTTGATGAAAGGAAACAGGAACCTGTTCTTTTATTCTTAGTTTACCTCTCTGAGTTCTTCAAGAACATTAATAGACCATAAGTATGCGTCACTACGAAAAAGTTGGTTTTTTTTTCTTTTTTACTCAACGTATACAACAACACTTATGAAAGAAAATATTCTACAACTAACTTTAAAATACCCATTTGGTAATATCTTCACGAAATAATGCAGGGTAAACGCTCTTCACTGTAGGCAAATTTAAGAAAACCATAAGTTAATGGGATGGTGGACTTTCAAATTACCAAAAATCGAACAAAAATTGGAATTTTTTTGGTGTATTAATATTTTAAAAATATGTAAATATTGGAATAAAATGAATTTAAAATATGTAGTAATAAATAAAAGGAAAATTTAGTGGCTTTAAAAGTAAGTATTAAAGGTCGGTGAAAAAACATCTTTTAAATGGCTTTTACCGCAAAATGAGTAATTTCCAGATTTGCAAGTCTTTGAAATGCTCTTTGCGTCATAATTTTTGACGAAATTTTATAAAATTTATAATAAAGACTTCTCTAATACATCAAAATAAAGTTATGTATTCATTTTACGTTTCGACATCGTTCAGATTATCAAAGTTTAACTTAAGTGTAGAAAAATACAAAAATTTCACGAAAATTCAGAGTACAAGCACAAAAATATTTCCTAAAAATTAACTATTCAACGAAAGCACAAAGTAATACGTAACTCTGTTCAAAATGTATTTATAAGCAATATAAATGCAAAATTAAGGGGGAAAGTTAAAAATTGGATCGCAAAGAACATTTTAAAAAAATTAATTTCAATTTTTGAAATATAATTTTTTTTTGAGTATTCATAAAATTTTATAAGGTCTTTAATAGAGTTATACTTTAATGAATATATACGCAAAATTTTTATATCTCTGGGGTAAAAATTTCAAAAATTGTTTTGTAATGTCCACCATCCATTTAACTAGGTGCTGACTGAAAGCAGGTAATTTTAGTCTGAAACTGTTCATAAAGATTATTGTCTCATGGTTTGAGTTGGTGAAAAGATCAATAAACCATCTTATAATATCATGCGTCCTTTTGAACACTCAAGTTGGAAATTTTAATATTAATATAGCATATTATACTATCTGAGAGATCATAGGAATTAAAACCTTTCACTTCCAATTAATAAAAAATGGGATAGTAATAAACTATCATTTCTATCTAATCAACACATTTTATGTTTTTGAAAAGGATTAAAGCTCTATTTTAACTGCGAACAAAGTAATATTTTATTTTCTTTCCATTTCATTTGAAAGTATTTTATAATTTAATTCATATGAAAACAAACAACAGCTTCATATCAATAATCGTGTTTGGTCAAAATCGAAATTAATCCAAACAAAATTGTGGCGTTATTCTACCTTCCGAAAAGTATGTATATCTACATATACATACATATATGTGTGTGTGTGTGTGTATATATACACTATCTAAGTTCGACGCCGACGAATACTGCGCTATTTTCTATGACAGTGTGTTTCCTACGTTGTGGAAGTTTTACATGTTGGACCCATGTTGCTTCCAGGACGACAACGCCAGCTGTCATGTTTCGAGGTCCACCATGGATTGGTATGGTGACAATGGGGTTAACCGAATGGGCTGGTCTGCCCAGAGCCCAGAACTGAACCTTATCGAGAACCTTTGGGACGAGTTGTATCGCCGAATTAAGGGGTGCAACAACCGTCCAAAATCGGTGAAGGAACTTACATGTCTTCTCTAAGCCGAGTGGAAGAAAATACCACTAGCCGTCATACAAGGGCTTGTGGAAAGCATTATCCGGAGGGTTGAGGCTATAATTGCCACTCGTGGAGGCTCTACCATCTATTGAATATGAATAATTTTTTTTCCTATTACAGGTGTCCAAATACATATGGGTAGATTGTGTATCATATATAAATATATATATATATATATATATATGGATATATATATATATATATATATATGGGAATTGTATTATCCCAGGGCTCCAGCTATAAGCAGTATGCCGCCGTGTACGTTGTGCGACGGCAGTGCTTCCAGGATTCCTAGAGATGAACTGGGAGAAAGTGTTTTGGGGGGGGGGGAGATAAGCTTTGGATGCAACGCAGGGCAGACGGTCTCGCGCGCTAGTGTTAAGGACGGAGCTCCTAAGAGAGATCGGGGAAAGAGACCCCGGAGATTGGGACTAGCTTGTAGCTACGGGCCGAAATAGTGGTGCCAGAAGTGCAATAAGTGACGCCCAAGTGCGATAAGTGATCCCATAAAGTGTAAAGGAGGATAAGTGATCCCACAAAGTGTGAAGGAGGATAAGTAATCCCACAAAGTGAGAAGTACGGTGAGTGACGCCCATTGAAGCGACGTAGTGTGAGTTAAAAGTTTTGTGAACGCGAGTGACAAACTTGTGAAAGCGTGAAGTGCCACGAACGGTACGAACTGTTAAGTGAGATATTTGTGACATTTGCGTAATTTAAAGTTGTGAAACCGAGTTGAAATTGTGCCCCGGATTGAACGGATAAGTCGCAGAATCTTACGTGTGAAAAATTTTCTAAGATGGCGTATCTGGAGCAAGCGAGAATAATAGACCTGGTGACTCTGGTCGACGAACTGTGCCTAGAGGTCCCAGATAACCCAGAGGTTGAGCAATTAATCACCCTGGCTAAAACATTGGATTGTGACGATGTCTACATTGAGAATCTTCTTAATTCGATTAAGGAAGAGAGAGATGAGCGAGAAGCTCAGAAACAGAGGCGGGAAAAAATTGCAAACGAGAAAGTTGAGTTTGAACGCAATATTGCAGCCGAGAAAATTGATTTTGAATGCAAGATGGATGAGATTGAACGTGAACTAGAAATGCTAAGATTAGAACGACAGTTAGCGCCTAAAGCAAACTCGGATAGTGTGTCTGTGCTTAGTATAGACAAAGTTGTAGAAAATTCTCCGTGCCACCAAAAGAGATATTTTCGTGCATCTGATGTTGTTTTCGCGAATGCGAATAGACAAAGTGAGGAAGAAGATCGTTCAAGCCAGCAGCGAGAATGTTTTCAAGCCGAAAAGACGAGCTTATCGGCAACCGCAAGGATCACTTCCCCGTCTTGGTTCGGAGAGGAAGAGGTCATCCACAAACCGAGTCCTGACACCCCAACGGCGACGGCAGAGTTCATCGAACTTCCAGAATCACCCCTCGCTAACCCAGCGAAGACAGCTATACTACTTCGCTGAAATGTGAAACCAGAAGAAACGGTGGAGTTACTCCCCCAAAAGTTGAGGGCGAAGAGAGCGTTGAGACGCAGAAAAGGCTTGCACATTTTCAACCGATGTGTATGACAGGTGTCATCGAACTTACAAAACCACCCCACGACGAAATAAGGGAAAGGTGCGTGTCTGAGGGAGCGGAAAAGATTTCCTTAGGGGGTGACGATAGTGGCTATGATTTGAAGAATGATGAGGAAAGAAAAATGTGTGTGACCGAGAAAATGGAAGGAATCTGTTTGAAGGAGAAAAGTGATTGTTGCGAACGTAGCTCAAAGGCTACAGATTTTGAATTACCACTAAATTTTAGTGGAAAAGTGATTCGTAGTGAATGGGAACGCCGTAGTGTGAACGCTACAGATTTAGAAATGGTTTTAAAATTTTGTGGTGAGTCTGCAAAATGTTTTCCAGAGTACAAAATAGTGATTGTGATAATTCGGCAAACTTCTTCAGACTTTGCTAACCCACCTGTAAAAGTGTGCTCTGCTTATCATCTTTTTTCAAATATGTTTGGTGATAGTCAAGTCCAAGTGTGCGAAAGGAAAGTGTCAGCGTAAAGAGCTGAGTATGCACAACAATTAAATTTCATAAAGGGCGATATGTGATTTCGAGGGTTGTGTTTGGCCCTTATGGTAGCCCTAAGTGTCACCGACATGGAAGACGAAGTGCTTTTTTTTCGTTAGTGTATGTTCGATAGCGTTATGATTAAGTGACGAAATACGCATTTAAACACAAACTTGGTGTGACCGAGTGTTTCATTGGTGTTTGGAACGACTTAAGTGTTACAGTTAAAGATGAATTGTGCATCGTAATTTAAACGTGGTGCACCTGTGTTTTTTTTTTAAATATTACAGTGAACTGTAGTCCACTGGCTCCGACTATACATTCAGAAAAGAACCATGACCGACTGTAAACAACGTATTACTTTCTTTTTTTCATTGTTTTGTTTCGCCTGTGCTATTCTGTGTGCAAAAACTGATGATGATAAGGCATAACGTTGCCGAGGACGTCAGCATTTGTCAGGACAGCCGAGTTATGGGAATTGTATTATCCCAGGGCTCCGGCTATAAGCAGTATGCCGCCGTGTACGTTGTGCGATGGCAGCGCTTCCAGGATTCCTAGAGATGAACTGGGAGAAAGTGTTTGGGGGGGGGGGGAGATAAGCTTTGGATGCGACACAGGGCAGATGGTCTCGCGCGCTAGTGTTAAAAGACGGAGCTCCTAAGAGAGAACGGGGAAAGAGACCCCGGAGATTGGGCCTAACTTGTAGCTACGGACCGACATATATACATATATATATATATATATATATATATATATATATATATATATATATATATATATATATATATATATATATATATATATATATATATATATATATATATATATATATATATATATATGTATATATATATACATATATATATATATATGTATATATATATATATATATGTATATATATATATATATATATATATATATGTATATATATATATATGTATATATATATATATATATATATATATGTATATATATATATATATATATATATATGTATATATATATATACATATATGTATATATATATACATATATATATATATATATATATGTATATATATATATATACATATATGTATATATATATATACATATATATATATATATATATATACATATATATATATATATATATGCATATATATATATATATATATATATATATATATATATATATATCTGGAAAGTTCCAGAAGGTTGGTGACCATTTGGCGCCATATCGCCAAATTTAGTGACCAAAATAAGTCACCAAATCCATCGCCAATATGACGATAACTCTCATATTTGGCAAAATTACCACAGACTCCTAAAATTCGTAACATTATTGTTTGCGTTTCTATTATAAAATGAAAAAGATACCCATGTAAAAAATCATTGAGAAAATTTTCTCCTTATGTTAAGATTGGGTTGAGCGAATTCAATATGGCTGCTCCCTTGCCTTAAATGTGACGAGTTTTCTTTTCCAAGACCTATTTGGAGATCTCACTGTGGCTGTGAAAGTTGTTTAATTAATTAATTAAATTAAAGATTGGGAGTTTATTATATTATTCTTATATTAATTATACTAATTATGATTTTGATTTAGTAATTTATTGGTTCATGATTGTGGCTAGTACATTGATGTGCTTCCCAAATAATGGAAATAACTCTGGTTCATATTGACAAATCGATTTATTGAATATTAACACACATAAATAATACACTCCAATATTACTCAATATTTCCTCCGGCATTTACACATTATTCACAACTTCATTCCTACTAAATTAATTCTTTACGACAGCTATATTTGACTCATTCACTTATTATAACAATATTTCGTACTTCATCTACACATATCACTTTCAACTTCATTCCTACTAAATTAATTTATATATATAAGCATAACATTATATTAAATTGTTTGTACGAATTATCGGCCAATTCCTCAACATCTTATATTCACACACTATACTCATCGCGCTCTATATTAATTATTATGGCTACACACTGAGAAGCAATGATAACAATATAAAAAGGAAACGCATACGGTATAAAAAGGAAACGCATTACGAGTCGGTACCTCGGAAGCTGACTGTGGAATCACTCTGGGCATCTGGCACTCGTAATGATTAACTACGCCGTGTTTATCATCACACAGAATTAGGGCACTTTCTTGTCTGGAATACGGTTCCGTCGTTCATGGCAAGCATTCTACACGGGACACTTGGGCACTGTCAGCATCGGTTCACTAACTTTTAATGCACTCTCCTCATACGTCTATATGCCTTGACACCACTTCTACATCTCCACAAAACTTCTGACTGACTCTCACTTCTTAGGTTCTATCTGCCTTCACACTATTTTTTATTTCATATATTTTCTTACTAATGTCTCCGCCTCTTATAATTTCCATTGGTCATATGGAAATTATCATGCCATCGCAATTCGTGCGTGGCTGCCTCTTCTCAATCCCCTTTTACCAATGCGCATCGAGGGCGGGATTTATAAATTCTCCCTCAAATTTAACTTTTTCCCATGCTTTGGCTTCAAGCAGGGTGGGCTGTTTTATAGCCATCATAAATTTTCTTTTATTCTCTTCTTGCAACTCACTCTCTTCAACTTTTATCTTCTATTTCTTGCTACAACACAATCTCTAAAATTCATTTCGGTCTATGGCTTTCTTCCCTTCTCTTTTATTGCCCTGTTTCTTTCTTGCATTTAACAATTATTGTACTTTGTCCTGTACTTTTCAATGCTCCTGCCCCTGGCCGTGACACTACTGTCATGTCCCTATGACACTCACCGTGGAGCAGATTTTAAATCCTTCTACCTAAGTACAATTCTGTATTTGCTGTGTAAAGGGTTTTAAGTCCAAAATGGGCTAAAATGAGTTATCGAACCAGGCATGTTTGAAAAATCAAGGGCTACTGCAGGGTACAGAAAGCTAAGTCCAATTCCACTCCTAAATATTTTTATTCATCAGGGAAAATTTTGGGTATGTGAAACAAAACACAAACATTTTAGTGTTAAAGGGGTTATGTCCCTATCAAGGACTTAACACTCTTTACTCAACAAAAATAAAATTATAAAAATTTACTTTAAAAAATTTACTTAAAAACATAATTAAAAATTAAACTTAAAAAACTGACTTTTAAAAAGCCGTTTTTTTTTCAATCCCGATTTTCTCAAAACTACGATTTTGGACTTGACATTCTTTACACTGCAATTACAGAAATATTCTCAGGCAGTATTGATCAATATTTAAACGTGTGGAAATAACAAGAGAAAAGGCACTTGAAATTACTGTTTATTAAAAAACATTATTTTTGTAATTAAAATCATATAAGTATAATTTGTTGATTTATTAACAGACCTTTGTTTCGTCCAAATAATCTCTGCTGTTACTTCATTTTACTCTTAATGGTTTTCTGTCAAGAAAAGTACTTAATTTTAATATGGAAAAACAGCAGTTTGTGGTGTTCGCTTGACAAAGAAATTCAAAATAACCCAAACTGAAGCCTTAAGTTCATTAGTGGTAGCACGTACAACGCCATTATGTTCAACGATCGTCCGTCACATACAGAAGACAAAAACATTCAACGTAAAACTTTCATTAACTAGCAATTTCCATTCAAAAGTTAGCCCTGAGAAATTTTTTCCTGCGATCCCAGGATGATTTCTCCAGTATATAAGAAAATGCTGCTGAATTTCAACAGTGCAAAAAAAAAAGCTCTTTTGAACTTTGTGAAATGTTATATGCATTTCTACGGTCAAATCAACAAAAGAAGGTGAAAGAAGTTTAAATTTTTTTGTTTAGCCTTTATCCAGATATGAAACACGCGAGAAAGAAAGATTTTATCCGATTGCCGAAACTTTTTTTAAAGGATATTTATGCCCTAGGCTGAAAGAATTTATTTATTCAGACCTTGCCAGAAAAGAAATTGTTGATAAAACTAAATAGTTCTCAAATCGACCATTCCTGTGTGCAGCTTATTTGTTGAAACATAAAATAAAAGAGTCATAGCATTTGAATAAAGTAAAAGTCTTAAAAGTCTTAAAATATTTCATAAATTATAAAATGTACTCTTCAATTCAGCTTTTTTTTCTTCCTTAAGTTGTGCTTTTGCTAAAAATCCTCTTTTATAATAAATATAGAACATCTTTTATAAAAACGTAATTAAATAAATGTTCAATGTATAAAAAATCAACAAATGCACTTTTATTAAAAGTAACCTTAAAATAAGTTAAAAACTGAAAGATTTCAGCGGCATCAAAATAATAACTGTGTTTGAAAAGGTGCTAGAGAAAAACTGTTTGTTATTCTCGTAAAATTCTGAGTTCTTAAAAGTATATTAAGAGACATTAAATCTTCATTATCCCGCAAACTTTATTTTCTTTCAAATTCAATATTTCGAGAATATTTTGCATTGTTTTTGAAAGAAATATTAATTCACAAAGTAGAAATTTATCATTGCAGTCCGTTTCAGTTTAAAAGGCAGCTTAATGGAAGGACTTCACTCATTTCTTTTTTTTTCTTTCTCGAATTAATTTATTACTTTTAATTTACTCCCTTTCATATGTCCTGTCACTTTGTCTTGGATTAAAGATAGTTCATTATTCATTTCTCATTTCTCTTTACGCAAGAATATTTTCAAATTTTTCTATTTTAAAAATTTGTATTCTTCAATTTAGTTTTTCTGTGCAGCAGTTCCTTGAAACTGAATTCGTAAATATTTCCTAACGATATACGACAATTGTCTTACTCACAGTTAGACGTGATGTGATCATACGTATGGTGCCTCGATATAACACTGTGTGTTTGTCCCCAGTGTGCACTTGCTTTCAAAAATCTTAGACTAATTAGATTCGACTAATTAGAGTCTGTTTTTAGGGAACCCACTTTAGCGGTTGGCTTATGCTTTTCTTGCAATCTGTTGCGACTAAAATATTTCATATACAATTTGATTATTTAGTTCGAGGTTGAAATGTGAGAAATCATGAGCAAATGAAATTATTTATAAATGAACATTATATAGTTTATGGATCATTAACCAAGGGATCACACAGCTTGGTGTGACTAAAAAATTGGAACTTAAACTTAGTCTAGTGTTATCGACTCCTTCAAACTGCACAGTGTAGCTAATACAAGATAGCAAATTGAGGCACATGAGGTTATATTGCCTTCAGGACATTTGATGGCTAAATCGTCCTTAGGATACCATGATGCTAAAATATTTTAGAGACGAACTTTTTTCTAAATTTAGGCAAATGTTAAATGCATTTAAAATATAGAGTTCATAATTTATAGACTTATACATTCTAATATTCTACTGACTCTCATGTAATATTCCTAATATTAATTTATTTGTATTTATTCGTACTATTAAATCATTATTATGTAGGAAAAATTTAATTAAATCCATCTATTAAATTATATAAAAATTGTATATAATCGTTACATTATATATTATTAGATATTATTTCAAATCAAATATATTTTTAAAGGAAATTATAAAAATATTTAAATCCTGGAAGACTACAAAAACAGAGGGTGCAACAGAACAGTTAACAAAACTTATACAACTGAAACAATAAAAATTATTTCCTTTGCATCTAAATTAAACCTTGAGGAATTGGACTGTGCACGACTATCACCGTAAAAAGAGAAAATTCATTATTCAAAACACACCTAAGAAAAACTTAATGCAAAAACTATTTTACAAAACCTTTGTGTCATTTCACTAACACAAAAAAAAATAACAGGGGGAAAATAAAAAAAAAATTGACGATTTAGACCACAATTATTTCAAGGGGAGACTCTTTCTCCTTCTCTTATAAAGTATGATGAAGCGAAACATTCTTGTTTTGTTTCTCTTTTATGTAATTACACTATTCATTTTTCCTTACTATGGGAGGAATCAGATTCATGATGTTTGTGAGATACATTGAAACAGCATTTTTTTCAATTATTTTTAGTTTATGAAGTAATTATTACGGACGTTTTCGTCAAGCATGAGGAATACTAAATATAATTTTTAATATCAATTTGATTAATAATCATCATTGATATAACATTACAATACAATAATATTGATTAACATGACACCACACATATCTATATATAAACATATGCATGAATACGCGGGAGCTTGTCACTTATGTATTAAGCTAAAACTGGTAGGACATTTCTTGCATGTGTCAAGTATTTTGAGAACGTTCTAACATTGTCTTTTCGCCATAGCAATAACTTCTTTTTCTTATGTCTGATTGCAAAACTGATTACCAATATCACCAGCTAAGTAATATTCCGTTCAAAGTTCTCATTAATAAAATAAGTAGACACGTATGTGACATCCATTAAAATTTTAGCCCATAGCTAAAAACTTTTAGATTCAAACATACGGCCTCATTGTAAAAAAATTTAACAATGGAGCTTATATATATATATATGAGGGTTGCCCAAATGAAAGGTGGACACGTGCGATTGCGTTATAATGACTACAGCTATAGCAGCACCACAAAACAGGGATATGAAGGGCGGTAGGAGGTGTGCACCGCATACGGCGTTCAACTGTAAAACTACCAATAAGAATTTGGACACCCATGCAAATGACGATATCTGCGGTCCTGATATACGTCACGACCTCCACCGTTAAATATCGTGTAGAAAACAACATTGGCATCAGTTACATGCAACATGCCACGAAGCACAGAGTTATTTGATTTCGAGAAAGGTGTAATCGTCGGGTAACACAGAAATGACCGATCCTTAAGGAACATATTATAGCTATCTGAATTACCCAAAATCGACAGTGGCCTATGGGATTCAGAAGTGGAAGGTAAGCAGTGATTCTCGGAATGTGCCCCGAGTCTGCAGACTCACGATACTTGGAAATAGAGACTGACGGGTGCTATCTAGAGAAATTCGGAAGAACCGCACCCAACCGATGGCTCACATACTCCAGGAGTTTCAACAAGCACTCAGGAGTGTTGTTTCGATGAATGACATCCATCAGATGCACAATCTTAGTAGATCCAAGTAGATGATGCACATCTACTTGGTTTTCATGGTCGTTCTGCCGCCCATAAGCCTTTGATCTCAAAGTCCAACCACGCTGCTTGGTTAATGTGGTGCAAAGCTCGTCGAAAGTGGACAGTAGATCAGTGGAAACGGATTCTCTGGAGCGACGAATCAAGGTTCACCCACTACTGTTCGGATGGCAGGGTCTGGGTCTGGTATCTATCTATCAATAGATAGATAGATAGATAGATAGATAAATATACATAAGTGTGTGTTGAATTGAAAATTTAAGCAAAGTACTTTCTTCTACCTGAACATGAAAAATTACACCCTTTTAAAATTATAATCAGATTTTGTGAAAAGCCACATTTTTACGAAATATAAAAGTGTTTTATTTTATTAATAAAAAGCCTAATTTTCAGCAATAAATAAAAGACAGTACTTATCATTACTCATCTTCCAACGAGAACATTAATTTCAAGAGAAAGTTTTTAATTTAATACCGAACATTTTTCCTGTTAGATGATGGCCATGAAAGATATTTACAGCGACGAAAAAGTCTCAACTTCCGACTAACATTCTTTAATTAGCTTTTCTAGTTCTAAAAGGCGGCTAAACTGAAAGAATGTGTGGGGTAAAAAAAAATCTAGCTTTTCTAGAAAACTGTTCGTGAAAGGATATTAAATGTTAACAGATACATTAAAGCTAGCATATTCAAATTCGTTCAAAAACTAATTAACAGCTAGTTTTATAACAGGAAGAATGTTACTAACGACGTGGTTCACGCAAAAACACAAACACTTTGCTTGTGTCTTAAAATATTTATGCTCTTCGGTTACGTTTGTGTAAATAAGTCATGACTACTGAAAAGTAAGAATGGAAATATTTAGAAAGTAAACTAATTTTACTTCGCTTTTCAAATAACAGTTAAGAAAACAAATAAGAAGGTATATATTTTATGTCAATGGTGAAAGTGATGCATTTAAAAGTATAAAATTAACTTTATTCATCTGTCAAGTGTTATACTACTTTTTCTCTTACTGACCGCAGATTTTGATTGCTATTTTATAGTGCAAGCACACAAATTGTGAACTACCGTAACTTCCAGAGCGAGGACAGCATAAAAATTGTTTCTTCTCCACTTTCGAACCCAAGGCAAACATAAATATTTATTTGGTTATTTGTACACACACACACACACCACACATACATGTGTATATATAAATATATATATATATATATATATATATATATATATATATATATATATATATATATATATATATATATATATATATATATATATATATATATATATATGTATATATATATATATATATGTATATATGTATATATATATATATATATATATATATATATATATATATATATATATATATATATATATATATATATATATATATATATATGTATATATGTATATATATATATATATATATATATATATATATGTATATATATATATATGTGTGCGTGTGTGTAACACATATTTTCCTAATGAATATTATTAACTTGGGAAGCTATGGAAATTGCGAATGGATAAAGCCAGCAAGTATGAATAAATTCATAAACATTTCTGACATGAAAATAATTCTATTAGATTTTAACATTTATCAGCTAATAGTTATCATTAATTGCAATAATTAGTTAGCTTACAAATGCCACTTACTTTCCTCAGATAAAAAATAAAAATGTCAACTCCATTAAAATTCTAATTCATTAAAATTTATTTAGTTAATTCCAATTAAAATTCTAATTGATAACTCCAGTATCTTGGAGTTGAGTAAGTACGAGCAAAAACCTTCTGAAATGCTTAGCATGCATAAACACTTGGATATTTTCTTGAAGTTCAATAAACAAATTAAATGTATTTTGCCTGCCCGTCTCTGAATGAATGCTACACACAGTTAAAAGGAAAACAAAATTATTGTTCTAGTTACAGAACTTTATAAGATAACAAATGGCATGTGTAATTGAACACATTTAGGGAATACCAGTACGAGAAATTTCTGAGAATATTTGTTCCACTTCTTATCTGAATCTTTTATTCAGCAGTAAATAATACCCCTATGTTCATATTACCATAAAACGGAATGAATAAGCTACAGAATAAGTCAATCAACTTAATAAGCTCCTGATAGAGAAATGGGAGAAATATGGATTAAGTTCTTATCTAAGAGTTGACTTACATACTACCTTTTTCGAAATGGAACTGGAGAAGCACTTATACAGAAGGTCGTTCGCACTTTATGGAAACGATTTTGTAATTTATTTTTGTTGTTTTCATTTTGAGATAAAAATTAACGTCAAAGAAACTTATACATTGATAAAGATTTGACGTTAAAAAAGATGTTTAAACCTAAAGTTCATCTGCTCTTGCCAAAGCGTATTGCTGAAAGAAAAACAAATTGTAGAAAATTGTATTAAAAACACTTAGCTGCTGAAAAATGGAAATTTGTGGTAACACTCGATGAGGCATAGGTGTATTTAAGTGACTGTAATAAAAAAATATCAATTTTCTATTGCTCAACTGACGGGAATGACCGTACGAAATGGCTCCGTCAGTGTACAGAAAAGTTCCCAGAGTAATTCAGGATAGTTGCAGGATTTTCTTACAACGGCAGATTAAAAATCAAAAAAGTCTCAAATAAAGCTAAAATTAATTCACGCTACTATCAGAAGAATATTTTAGAACCAATTTTTGAAGAAAAAATTCTAGCCTTATATGGAAAGGACATTGATAAAGTTGTGCTTTATATGGACAAAGCCTCTAGTCACACGTCTAAATCAACTGCCTCTTATTTAGCAAAGAAAGAATCAAAGACAGAAATAAAGTGTATCCCATTTAATGAAATACCTGTAAAATCACCTGTCGCTTCTCCCATAGACTTTCACGCTTTCGGTTTATTAAAACGAGCCTTAGGAAAACGGCATTCAAGAACACTGAACGGACTTTGGAAAACGATCCAAGAGGAATGGGGTAAAATTGACATGACACTACTAAGTCAAAGTTTACTTTAATGGAAAATTTGAGCTAGAGCTATTGTCAAGAACCATTGCTATCAGACAGAAGCAAATCGCCGCAAAAAATACGGCATTTATACGTAAAACTTAACTATCAAAATTGTTTCCATAAAGTGCGAAAGACCTTCTGTGTATATATATATATATATATGCCATAAAATCACAAAATGCCCTAAAAACACAAAAAACTCCCATAAATTTCTTAGGGACAATAGTTTAGATAGAAACTGCACTTCTCGAGGTGTATTAAAGGGTGTTACGAGAAGAAAAGATACTAAAATTTGAATATAAACCCTGTCGTACCGGTCACCCGAAAGCAGTATTTTAACCATTCTGGGATGTCAAAACATTTATTTTTTCGTACATTAATGTGCATAAGGGCTATACCCAAATATTTGATGTATATAAAGGCATGAGTATTACCAAGTTAAGTGCTACGCCGATTGAGCTCGCCTTTCTGTTCAGGCGGCGCGTAAGCGTACAAAGTATGAACAAGATAGCGAGATACGGGGACGAAGAAACTTATACAACTAATAATAGACCTCGGCATCAATTAATAAAAAAGAAACAAGGGGAAGGGAATAAAATCGGAAAATTCTGAAATAGGTGTAACAATACAAATTCAAAAATATTTGGTCGAAAAATTTAACGAAGAAAGTTGTAAATTTTTGTACTTGCATAGGGAAAATCCATCTTTTTTTATGTTGCTTTAATAAACCAATTTAATAAATCCCTTTAAGGATGTTGTGTACTAAGCCTATTGGTTTCGCTCACCTCAATGTTAACCTATGGAGAAAATTTGTCTACTATTTAAGGCTACATAAAGGCTCATAATCCAATAAAAATGGTATTTTCATATAGCCTGAACTTTTCTGCACCTCGCAACAGGATTCATTTTATAAACTTCGTCCACTAAAGGAATTGATGAGCGTTTAAAACACACTATATCAGGTTTTTTCAAAGAATAATTTAAATTTTAAAATAGTATATTATTTGCTTTTTTTTAAAATGAAAAATGTCCAAAGGTGTAAAATTTCTTTAGCTATTACAGAGTAGAATTAAAAAAAATATATTTAAATCCAAGTCGGCTCGGACAAATTTTCTCCATAGGTTAACATTGAGGTGAGCGAATCTAATAGGGTTAGTACACAGCAACCTTAAGGGAATGATAAGGTGCTATTTTCTAAATTTGATACTGTTGGTCCTCAAGGACATACGCCGCCTAAACGATGAGTGCGATATTGATCTGCATGAACCGGCGTAGCCAAAACAGTCCGACGTCGGTACGCATGTACCGGCGTAGCCTAAATGAAATTGTTCAGTGCCGGTCCGAAGAGATTAGCGTAACGCTTAACGTGTTAAGAATTTATGAAGCATTTAATAAATTTATGTAGAACACCTGAATAATGTAGGTAAATAGAGTCTGAAAAAAGTTTTAAGCATATAATCCATTAGATTTTCTTAAATTTCAAGTATAAATATAAGCATGTAAAATAATAAAAATAATAATAATAATAAATGCAAGGTATAAACATTGTTAAGGATTTTTTTTTACTTAAAATTAAATCCTTCTAACGCTTAAAACAAAAAAAATACTCCTTTATACTTTTATTTACTTGTATTTTTCCCTCCATTTCCTTTAGCATGTTTTGTCACAAAGTCGATTTCTTCCGCTATATCAAGAAAAACCCTGGAGTAAACTTTTAGCATGCCATTCCCCCGAGTCGCCGCAAATTAACTGCCAATACAAAAGTTATTTTTCGAGTAACTTTGGAGGAACTCAATTAAGATTTTACTTTGCGCCACCGGACTAATAAAATTTGATTTGAGTCTGTTAAGTGCTAATGAGTGAAATATAAAGAGTGTTAAAAGTTTCCCGTAAGAAAAATTTCAAAACCGTGATCTAATATTTTGCAGTAAGTTCATACTTGACTATGGGCTTTTCTGGCGGCCTTTAACATTTAACTTTGTTTTAAAAAACGAAAAAAAATTAAATTTTAAGTAATCTGATTTAACAAACTGTCTTATCTAACATCTGTAGTCGTTCTATTAAGATGTAATAGGTACTTTAAATTATGCTAGTAAATACTATTTTTACACTCGAATCGTAATTCAATATCATAAAACCTTTAAGAATATCGTGAACCAATTCCGTAACATTTACTACGTACAAAAGACTTTTAAGTGGAAACAGAAGACTTTAAAAATCAATAAATAGCCCTACATTTAAAGAAAGGACAATTTATTAAAGACAAATAAATTTTTCATGACTGTAAATTTATTAAAAACAATTTATATTTTTCGCATAACCATCATTCTATTCAAGACAACTTTAATATTTCTCATACCGTAAAATCTCGAGTATAATACGCACATTTTAGTCCGCAAAACTGGGGATGCGTATTATACTAGCGTACAAAAAAAAACGTAGTTTTAAACATTGGATAAACGAACATACAGCAGCTGTAAGACATTGCCGCAACACGGGTGCGTGCGCATCTGCACTCTGCAATTCATTAACCCGTTTACTAAGCAGGTATTCCTTTTTTTAAGCAAACGGAACTCACAGTTCTTATCGTCACGTGAGGATGATTATGGAGATATATATTACAACGGCAACAATAATTGTGAAATGGACGCAACAACAATAGATGAGCTGTATTCTAGTGAAAGTAATTAAGACTGATAATTTGACAGTATTGTTTGTTTTGAATTAACAATATAAGTTTTTTTCTACTGAATTTGACGTTTTCGTTCATTTTTATTGCAAATTTTATTTATGTTAATAAATATTTGGGCAATTTTTAAATAAAATTTTGAAAAGTTATGGGTGCGTATTATAGACGAATTTTAATTTTTTCCGAAAATTTCGAGAGAAATCAAGCATGCGTATTTTACTCGGGTGCGTATTATAGTCGATATTTTACGGTAACTGTTAATGTACACTGCTGGCCACCCAAATTGCAACACCATGAAAGACAAGAGATATCACAACAAAATTTATTTTGTAGATAACATGTTGACCAAGTATCAAATGATTAAATTTATAGACTTCTGTGAAGTGTGGTTCCTGCCAAAACCAGTAGCCAGAGTAGCCGCCATTGTTGGAGATCACCGCTGCCACACGCCTCGGCATTGATTCAAAGAGACTTTGGATGAGTTCTTGCGGTACAGCAGACCAAGCAGCTTCCACACGTTGCCAAAGTTGATCTGCTGTGGCATCTGGGGATGGAATCTGGGTCAATCGTAGAGCAACCATGGACCACATGTTTTCTATCGGCGAAAGATCCGGAGAGCGAGGCGGCCAGTGAGGCAATTCAATCTGGCGATTGACGACGAACCGTTGGACAATGCGTGTCACGTGTGGTCGCGCATTATCCTGTTGAAATATGGCTGTGGGCAAGCCCTGAAGGTAAGGAAGGACAACTGGCTCCAACACCTCGGAGATGTAGCGCTGGCTGTTTAAAGTACCGGCAATGCGTACTAGAGGTATGCGAGAGTCATATCCAATACCGCCCCATACCATAATACCCCGTGCAGGACCAGTGTGGCGGTGCATAACGCAGCTGTTCAGCATCCTCTCTTCACGGTGTCTCCAGACTTGAATGCGACCATCGTGGTGTTGCAGACAGAAGCGTGACTCGTCAGTAAAGACAATTTCATTCCATTCTGCCGTCCACATCCTTCTGTCATCGCACCATTGGCGGCGGAGACGTCTGTGGTTCTGCGTCAAGGGTAGACAAAGCAATGGACGTCTTGCGGACAGACCACTCTGCTGTAAACGGCGTCGAATGGTACGTGCAGACACTGGATGATGCGTTACAGACTGCATGTGCTGTGCTATGGTTCGTGATGTGACTGAGCGATCCGTCACTGCCATACGCACAATTTGCCTGTCATCACGTGAAGTGGTGTGCTGAGGTGGATGCGATCGAACACGCCGGTCCGTCGTACCCTCCTGCATCCAACGATCACATATCCGCATTACAGTTGTTTGGTTTCGTCCAACACGACTACCGATTTCCTTGAAAGATAATCCATAATCTCGGTAGGCCACTATCCTTCCTCTGTCGAACTCGGATACTTGATCAAAAGATGATCGCTGTTTTCGACGAGGCATAATTGATCGTTTTTTTGGAAAAAATCACAAGAAAAACACAATTGCCGAACTTGAAATCGTCGAAATCTCCAAGCCTTAAATAGCGCTTTGAAGTGGCGCCACAGGCGCGCGTGATGTGCGTCTGAGCTGAAATTCTAATCATTTGCATATCTCACCTCCGCTAATGCATGTTGTAAATTTCATGTTATTTGCATGTTTCCTTCAGGGTGTTGCATTTACAGTGGCCAGCAGTGTATTAAACACAGCTAAGTTTGCATATGATCATCAATTTATTAAAGACAATTTACACATGACTATATTTACATAGATATATGAAAATAGAATTCGTGTCTATGGCGAATACGACTTTACACCTGAAATATTCCTTAACCAAACTTCTCAACTCCTGTAACTCACACTTCCTCCTGATCACCTTGGTACTGTCTTTGGCGTCAGGCTCAATGCATTCGATGTTATCTTTTCAAGTGCTTCAAAAGCTGTTTTCCTCTTGAAATTCTTTCTCTGCGTTGTCTACAACTCACGTCCAAATTCTTAACTTCTATAACTCGTTTCGTCCTCAGCTTTTTCTCTTCGAGACGAGGGTTGCATGACGTATTGCGAAAGATGAGCAAAAGTTGCAAGAAACTGGTGAGTTGAAAGAAAATAAAGCGTTATACTGCAAGTATTATGTCTTACTTTATCTTTATGTCTTTAAGTCTTTTTAATCTGCATAACATTAATTGCTTATCGATATTATATAATGAATATTAAACGCGTGATCTAAATTAGCGTATAATTACGCTTGGATGATGTTTGAAATCTTATAACAAAAATAGCATACAGAAATACAAAAAATATTTTGCATGTATCATCAGATGAGCATAAGGGAGGTTTCATAACAATCCCACCATTGGGGCATCTGACGCATGGGATAAATTCTTATTAGGAACACTTTTATATGTATCGAAAGGAGCATGATATTCACATAAGAAGCAGAAAAGACATATAGTCTCGGATTAATCAGGGGTTTTAGTAGTTCCGAGTAGGGAAATGAATTCTGAATACTCTTTGTTCTGTTGATATAGCATATTCCATTTCTAAACCTTGTCTTCTTGAACGAATGAGTATATCCTGTGTCAAATTTCATGCAATTAGTTCTAGTGTTTTAAAATAATACTGTATTATGTCATTTATTACCATGAACTATGTCATTTATTGATCGTTCAAAAATTTACGTTTCCTGTCTCCTACTAAAAACATAAGACATCTAAACTTCCTATTGGGGTGGATTTAGTATCAATGGTTTTATTATCAGTGGTTTTATTATCAGTGGTTTATTATCAGTGGTTTTAGTAGTTCCGAGTAGGGAAATGAATTCTGAATACTCTTTGCTCTGTTCATATAGCATATTCCCTCTCTAAACCTTGTTCTCTTCTTGAACGAATGAGTATATCCTGTGCCAAATTTCCTGTAATTACAGAGGCTGTTCGCACATTTTTTAGACGATTTTGGTAAGCGGTAATAAAAAATCGTTTGCTGCAAAAGAAATAATTGCAATTGTACTATCTATTTAAAAGTCAAAATTATCGCCTGCGGCTTGAAATTTTTGTTTTTATTCAAAATGGCGTTTTTAACAAACCAGTGGTTCGAAGGCTACATTTATACTCTTTCCGAAGAGAAATAGGAATACTCCGTTATCCAAAAACGATGTGAGAGTCATTTGTTTTGTGATATCTAAAGCGTCGACAGGTAATATCGTCAACAAGAAAGGAAAAAAACGTCAAATTGAAGCCTCAAGTGGGACAAAAATTCCAAACAAGTATCCAAGGAAAAAACGGACATCTTCGACTATTGCAAATGTACGTTGTTCAATATTAAAATAAAATCCCCTAGTCAAAGGACAGTTGCAAAATCATTAAAATGCTCGGTGTCCACTGTAAACAATATGATAAACGTTGATTTGAATCTTAAGAAAGCGAAAAAACGCAATGTGCATCGTCTTCTTCCAAATCATATCGCTGAACGCAGGACACGCTGCAGAATTCTATATGAGAAACACTTATCCAAAGAAAAATGGAAAACAATTGTCACAATAGATGAATTATGGGTGTATTTAAATGATTGCAACAAAAAAAGAGCCATTTATTATCATAAAAGGGGAGGACAAAATTTAAGTATATGGTTCAAACAATCGAAAGATAGTTTTTCTAAGGGATTCATGATTGTTGCTGGTTTTTCTTATAATGGCAAGTTAAAAATAAAGAGAGTGGAAAAAAATGTCAAGATTAACTCCAAATACTATCAGGAACATATTTT
This sequence comes from Dolomedes plantarius, assembly GCA_907164885.2. Taxonomy (NCBI): domain Eukaryota; kingdom Metazoa; phylum Arthropoda; class Arachnida; order Araneae; family Dolomedidae; genus Dolomedes; species Dolomedes plantarius. The sequence goes on from OU015493.1 coordinate 146,221,590, forward strand.
ATCGCCAATTTTTCTGAATGAAATACCATCGCTTTACCCACAGTGCCATCAATCTGTGAGACTCCATCAGGACAAACCTAGCAGTCACACAACAAAATCCACTGTAAATTTCCTAAAAGAAATGGAACAAAAAACTGGTATCAAGGCCATACCCTTCACTGATATCCCTAATAAATCTCCCGATGTATCACCTATGGATTTTTGTGCTTTCGGAATTTTAAAATCTGCATTATCCAAACGTCGTCCCAAAACCCTTACAGGACTCTGGAAAGCTGTTCAGGAGGAATGGGATAGAATACCTCTTCTGACACTTCAAAAGGCATTATTATCCTGGAAATTGCGGTGTCGAAAGATAGTTCAGAATAAGGGATGTCAAATAGAACATTTAAAACACAAAAATTTCATGTAATTTAGTTTTGTGAATACAATATACATCGTCTAAAAAATGTGTGAACAGCCTCTGTAGTTCTAGTGTTATAAAATAATACGGTGTTTTATGCCATTTATTACCATAAACTATGCCATTTATTGATCGTTCAAAAATTTACGTTACCCGTCTCCTCGTAATCATTTTAGTGGCAATGACATTACCGAGTATTCTCATTCATATTTTTTTGTCTTTCGCGTCAAAACAAGTAATATCATTCTGAATCAAACTTCTGAATCAAAGCTCCTATTTTCTAGAAAGATACGCTGACCATGACAACCTGGAGCTACTTCATTGTCTTCCAATTAATTTCACATCCTTTTCTTTCCATCAAGTCAACAGTTCGTCAGTGAATGAATAAAAGCATAGTTTCGATGACATTTCCTTAATGGATTCAATTTTCATTGCATATTAGCATTCTTTTGCGGTCTTTTAATGCATTTTTTTCAATTCTGAAAGTATTTAATTATGTATTAATATATCATATATTACTAAAATTCTTATAATTATTTACAAATTTCTCTATTTCTCATTCTTCTATCCATACAAATAAAGGAAATATAAGAACTTTAATTATTTTATAATTCCTGTGGCACATTCCTGGATTTTATTCCTATTTATTTCATTAATTCAATTTCCTTTTCCCGAAAACTTTCCTTTTGATTATTTTAACCGTTCGTAGTAACGCCCCCCCCCCAGCACAAATTTTTATGTTGGCACTTCTATTTAATTATTTCATTTGAACGTAGGATCATCTAATTAGAATGGGACCAATAATGTCTGTCTTCTCTTTGAAACTTTTTTTTTAACTTTGAAACATAACTTTCCGATTTCCTGATAAATGAAATCATTTTTACTCATACATTTTTCCAAGATGCTCATGACTAATAATTCATAAAATTTCATTAATTTAGAGTGTCAGGGGTTAATGACGTTCTGTGTTTCTAAAATTAACTTTTTCTCTATCTCCCGGAAGTGCTCTCGCAACTAAATATTAAATTCAGCTCTAAAACCTTGCTGCTTTAATATATGATGTACTACTCTAATAATTTTTTTAATTGATCAAAGTAAAATAAAATTAAATATATTTGAATTTATGGGAAAGAGTTAAATTTGTTTTGTTAATGAGGACTGCGGGAAAAATTGGATAAATTTAATGCATTCTTATCCCTATTGCACATGTGCAGTGGAGATACGATTACATTTTGGAGCTACAAGTCTCAATAACTATGGCATATCTAGAAAAAGTTCTCACTGCAAGTAAATCATTTGAATATTATAAACATAGGTACCACTGAAAGCCTCGGTCCCACTTCGATTAACCTTTTTGATGGCAGAAAGAAAGAGAGATGGAAAAGGGACTCGGAATAAGGCGAAGAAAAAAGTGATTGAGAATGTCGGAAAGGGTTATTTATAATGTTTTATCGATGAATTAATCTAACAAATTTGCATCCTCTCAGTATCTGCAATGCATAATAGCAATATTATAAATATCAGTTGCTTTGCGACAGAGCGACTTAGGGCACTGAAGAAATTTCTTTATATTTCTAATGTAAAATTAAGTGTCCTATTTAGCTGAATAATCTCCTACGGGGAATATTTTCCATACCTGCGATTTACTGTATCTGTTCACAAATTTTCTAACAATATCCCATTTATTTCTATGGTTTTATTAACTTGCTTTCTTGTTTGTGTGTGTGTGTTTGTGTGTTTGTCCAGTACAAATCTTTCAATCGATTTTTAACTAACTTCCCGACTAGCTAGACATTTGAAACTTTTAGAATAGCTCAGAACATGATGACAATGCATTTTTTTAATACTTTTAGCCATCTTTAAGCAGATTTTTACCTTGTTTTTATTATTTTCAGTTAATTTTGTTTTGTAGACTGGTGCAGCCATCTATCAGCCGGGACGGGAACGAAAAGTTAAACGCAAGTCAACTTCCAATTAACTTCATTTTCTTTCAAGTTGATGGGATAATTCATCAAAAAAAATTTTTTTAAGTATTTATTAATTCATAGAATTGTCAAGTTTATATGATTCAACAGAAAATTTAAAAACATAGTATATAAAAAGTTCTTTTTATCTTGTAATTATTTGTTCTGTGTATTTAATCCTTCACCCTGAGTTGTTATATTTATATTTTCACAGTGGATTATTTTAACCATATGTTTTACATTGACTCTCTCTATAATCTCTCTTTTGATTCTTTTGTGATCGTTTAAAATCTTATAATCCGTTTTAAGATGGCAACATTTCTGTTGAAGATATTTCATGATGTCATCTCAGCGCTTTGATATGCTCATTGCAAGTGCATCGACAGTAATCTAATAAGCCTTCAACTGGGTGAATTGTGTTACTTAATAAATAATCAAAACAAGATCATATTCCTATACATGAATATTTGCTGTTGTTGTTTCTTATGCCCTCTGACCTGTATTCCAGACCAGGTCCATATAGGCTAGCGGGCTGAAGGGTGCGGCTCCAGTTTATAATGGCACCACAAGGTTCGGAGCCCGACTTAGCCTGGTACCTCCTCAATTTTGACTGATCACTACCAAGGATGAATCTGGGGGATCATACCCTCTTCCACCCTCTCTGACCTCATACAGGGACTTTTCGGTCTACGGATTTAACGTGGACATGCCTGGATAAGGAGGTATTTAATGACGCTTGATTACAACCTCAAGCCCTATGAATATATTAGGGGAATGAATTGAATGTACCAAAAATTTTCTTTTTTTAGACAGTAATTGAACTCAGTTTCGGTGACATTGTTGCTCCATCGCATGTAATTAAGGGAAGTAAGAAGTACAGGGTGGTCATAAAAAAACTTTTCCGATTTATGGACCTCTAGCGGCTGTTCCGTTCAACCGATCGAGATGAGATTTCAGATATAGTTATTCTGAGGTATGAGCTCGGGATTCTGTGAACGGCAACAAAGTTGCGCTCACGGTTACGGTTATAGGTACAGAAACTCGAAATTTTCGAATGACAGTGCCCACTTTTTCCCGTCGCAAAATTCTCAGCGCATGCGAAAACCCTGAACAGCGTTGGAACGGAACGTGTATCACAAAAAACGGACGCGTTATGCACGCACAAAAAACAGCTCTGCGAACGGCCAACAAAAACACGATGATGGCACCCATGTAGAAAATGTGCAATCCAAGTAAGAGTTTTCTTTTGTCCGATTTGTGTTGTCATCAGAGATTGGTGTCTTGCCTCTGACATATGAAAATTTCCTCCGTGCGCCCCGATCGTGTTTTTGTAGGCAGTCCGCAGAGTTGCTATGTGTGCGTGCATAATGCATCCATTTTTTGTGATACACGTACCGTTCCAACGCTATTTAGGGTTTTCGCATGCACTTAGCATTTTGCAACGGGAAAAAGTGGGCGTTGCTATTCGAAAATTTCGAAGTTTCTGTACCTATAACCGTAACCGTGAGGGCCACTTTGTTACCGTTCACAAAATCTGGAGCTTATACCTCTGAATAACTATATCTCAAATCTCATCTCTATCGGTTGAACGCAACGGCCACTAGAGGTCCATATATCAGAAATGTTTTTTTTTGACCACCCTGTAGTTCAATGTTAAATAACGCATTCAACTATTCGATCTTACCAGGAAGAAAAGAAAAGGGAAACATACATTTTTTAAAGAATTATTACCCCGACATTTAAATATTTTTCTCGGAAATAGGTATTTTGTGAACACAAGGAATCGAACATATTTCATTTATCGAGCAAGGCAGTGTCTATGAAATCATCCGAGTCGCTTTATCCCAATAAGATCAGCAGCTGGGTTGAATGACTGTCGATAAAATGAAAGGAGAAGTCTCCAAAAGTTTAGCATATCAAACCCATTACCGGCAATTCAAGTTCCTATTTGCATAATCGATATATGATAATTCGAAAGACACACATTTACTACCAAGTATTGTTACGTAAAGTAGTGAATGAGTAGATCAGATACGTTTGGAATGAACCAGATGCTCTATCTGTTACAGGAATGATAGCTGCATTAAGCATAAAAAAGTTTATTGGCCGTTAAAAAGGATTGAATTACGTAACCTAGACTATAAAAATCCTAACTCATTTGTATAACTATAGAGGCTTATAACAGATTGTTCTTCAGAGTAACATCAAAGATACTTCGTTTTTGTTAGAAGGGTCCAGGAGTAAAACTACTTTACTCCAAAAACTTCGCTTTGAGAAAAACGAATTTGAAAGTTGGAGTAAAGTGGTTTTTCCCCGGCACACCGAAACTTAATCGCTATTTTTAACGGCTTTAAAGTGGTTCTGCCCCAGATATGAATGCACGTAGTGTTAGTACTCCTTGAAAGCTACAAGATGGCTCCGCTACCTCATTTTCGTAAAAATGGCTGTAAAGTGGTTTTACCCCTGGACCCTTCGTTTATCTATGCTTCGTTCCATATCGTATTCAGATTCAAATTCTCTCTGTCTCATTTGATACTTTGGGTCCCTTGGGAGCACTCAAATTTTTTTATTTTTTCCCACTGGAGGGATTATCCTTCTTTAATCAGTTACTAATGGCCCCGTTGCTCAAATCCGAAGCAAATTTTATTTTATTTTCGGAATAACAAAGGTTTCTACTGAATACAAAAAACGGGAGAAATATTAAGAGTTAGTCTCATAATGACCTTGTCAAGCTAACTGCTATCCCAGTAGTCTTATTTCCCGTTCTAGGTAGAAGGCTGGAGCAATTTCTAAAAAGTTAAACCTGTAAATTTACAGTGAGTGAGTTTGTTTTTTTACCTGGACTAGCACATCCTTTTATCGATTTTAGTTATATACTGATAATTCCTCACGGAATCACACTATGAAGGAGATCTGAAAGGAGGCCTAGAGAAGACCGAATGGTTCTCAGTTCAACAACATAAAATCTTTAAATAATTACCAGCCTTTTAATTTAATAAATGTAAAGTATTTAAAAGGAAAAACTTTTGATGCCCATTTTAAACGCATCATACATCACCTTAAAATAAAGGATACTGTCTGCATTCAGTATTTTGGGAGTTCTTTATCAAATCCTTTAAGAAGATTATACATAAGAAGAATATGACTTAAATACTACTTAAATAAATTTCTATAGAGTCAAAGCTAGTTATATAACTGCATTACTCACGCATTTACTAAAGGCACTGTCACATAAACAGAAGTTTGGTTTCGGTCTGGCTTTTCAATCAACATTTTAGAGGTTGGAGGAAAGTCAATTACTTTTCATGATTAATGCAAGTCATATACGTATTTTCGCAAACACTTGTTAAACTATAATGTGAAACTTTTAGAAGCATATTAAAACATGGAACTGAGTTTTTAATTTTTAATCTTATTTTAGGAAAATATCTAAAGTTTTTAAAGTTTTTATCTTAATCTACAGTTTTTACAACTTCTATAAGATTTGAAAAGGTCATAAATTCAGTTCAATTAGTATTTCTTCCGACGTATAAAAAAGCTCTTGTGTTTTTTCTTTTTTAATTTCGAATTTGAAATATATCTGCGAGTGTTTATTGAAATAGTCCCACCATAGGAAGATTCTGAGCTATAGTATAATTATGTACACATTAACTTAAAAATTACTACCTATGATAATTATGTTTACAATCTTTTGAAATTTTATGTTGAACTCAGTTTAACTAGTTCACTTGTTTCACTTACGAAAATTGCAACTAATATCAATACAGATTCCAAAAAAAAAATTAATCGCTTACCCTTATTAAAATAAAAATACAATAATTTTATCAATTTTTAAAATTTTAGATATTACTTAAATCCTTTATACAGGTTATCAGTTGCAATTACAGCAGATAAAGCCTATAGAAGTTCTATATTTATCACAAACTAAAGCCCCTGACGAAAGATTAAATAACGTAAATAGTGATAGTTACGTTAGAGTAGTTAGAATTACACGATGCAACTTTAATAACGAGAGTTATGAATTCTTAAATTAAGAAATACGATTATTACTACGGAATAACCCAGCATGCCATACATTCAGCTTCGAAGCAGGGAACTTTATAGCACGTCTTAATTATTATAACTTTCTGCCGGGAAAACGTATTAATAGATTAAAGGTATCTAATCGATAATTACTTATATTAAGCCTAGAAAAGGGTAATTTGGAGGACTGATAGAGACGCATAGTGTTTGACATTCACTTGGTGCTATCTACTGGTTACAGATGTTACACAGATACACTTTAATGAAGTGGAACACTCAGAGGAAATACCAAGACATGAAATTCATTACCTCTGCAGAGGGCTTTAGTTCCAAACTTGACGGAACTCATTAATTTAGTTCCTTATAAATTGTTATAGTTGATGCTGTAGGTGATTAGCTTATAATTATTTATTTCTCTAAACGTTAAACAGTCAAATATCGTCGTGTATGTAAAACTATTGATACACACTCGCGCATGCATATGCATATATATATATATGTGTGTGTGTGGGGGGGGGGGTAAGTAAGTAAGTAAGTGTAAGTATAACAGTAACGCCCCACCAATATTAATTGCCTTTGAAAAGCTGACGCGTATTCTAAATTCCTATCAACCTCAATAAAGCACATCCCCTATTTCAAATTGAGACCTAGGAATAAACGAACTAACCAACTATTCTATACCCTTAACCATCACGCACGAAACATTAAAGTTATTTTTAGACATGAGTCAGCGTCACGCGTCTATCTCGCCACGCCACGCCTGTTCGGAAAGTCTTGTGACATTGAGTCATACCTTCATGTGGTCAAGCCAGATGTTCGATTCTAACCAATTATAAACTCCTAGCGCCCCCATAGTGTAAAAACTTTGAGCTACGATTTTCGCAGCTCAACATTTGCAGCGCCCTTCCTTGCCTGCTCTCTTGGCTTCTGGCTCTCACTCTCTCGTTCTTCTGTTCCTTGTCAGCGTACTGCATCCAACTATACTATGATATAAACGTCTTCTGACTGCCCTGGCAGATTCCGGTGGCCACTAGTATTGTTTGTGTGTGCAAAGGTACCTTTGATTTCCTGGAATGTCTGCAGAATAATACGGAATAAAATAATATTTTGTGCGGGCTCATCAAGGCCTCCGCTATGTGTTTTTTACAGCGTCCACGACTACCTGTGTGTGAATCCATCACCTGTACCGTTAAGGTTAAAGCCGTTTCATAATATATATATATATATATATATATATATATATATATATATATATATATATATATACACTCATGGACAAAAAAATTAGCGCACCAAGAAGGAGTCGTCAAAATGAAACGAAATTTTACATACGTAATGACTACTTTGATATAAATAAATGATAAGAAAATCAAAGAAAAAGGATAATTTATTTCAGAGAAAAAGGCAAAAGAACGGAGGAGTTAATACTCCGTTGGACCCCCTCTAGCGCGAATGCACGATGCGATACGATCGGGCATTGAGACATACAAGTTCTGTATGATGTCTTGAGACATTTCGTTCCATATTTGCTGTAACCTTGCCTCTAGTTCGTTCAAACTCGTGGGATGCCCAACTTGTCGTCCCAAATGATCCCAGATATGCTCGATTGGAGACAAATCTGGGGATCGGGCAGGCCAAGGAAGGGTAGTAACAGTGCGGAAACAGTCTTGTGACACCATTGCCGTATGAGGCCGAGCATTGTCTTGTTAAAAAATGGCTCCTGGGAGCCGTTGCATGAGTGGCAACACATGTGGTTGCAGGATTTCATGAACATACCGGTGGGCTGTCATGGTGTCACGGAACAATACTAGGGGTGACCGTGTATTGTAGGCAATGGCACCCCATACCATCACACCAGCTGTGGGAGCGGTGTGTCGCTGTACAGCAAAGGCAGGATTGAAGCGTTCACCACGGGCTCTCCACACACGAACACGATTGTCATCACTGCCAAGATTGAATCTGGATTCGTCGCTAAAGACGACCTGGTTCTATTCCGCTGCAGTCCAGTTTCCTCGTGCGCGGCAAAACTCCAAACGGAGGCGTCGATGGGTGGGCGTCAAGGGCAGCACACGTAATGGGCGCCGCGATACCAACTGTCCTTCAGCCAGGCGCCTTCGTATGGTTCGAGAAGACATAGAGACCCCTAGTGAAGGTGCTACCTGTGCCTGGATGGCAGCCGATGAAGCAGTTGGCTGTACGCGTGCATTTCTTACGATGTGGCGGTCTTCTCGACGACTGGTCTGTCGAGGGCATCCTGAGCCTGGTTTTCGTGTACATGACATCTCTCGGGTCCACTGGTCCCAACACCTCCTCGCAACACAATCAGAGCGGCCTAATTGACGAGCTACTCGCCTAGCTGACCACCCAGCTTCCATCATCTCGACGATTCTCCCCCTCTCAAACTGCGACAACTGCTTATTTTGTCTTCGAGCACGGCGTAATGGCATGTCTATCTCAGCTCTTCCTTTGTAAATGATTCAGCACACTCAAACAAGCTTTGGTTACCTGTTTTATACTCCACAGAGTACGATGTTGAACGCCCGCTATCGGCTATATGTAATGCGCAATCACGCTGCATTTCTAATCATTTGCATATCTTCCCGACATGTACCTTCATTGCAAGTTTCGTTACGATCCCGCAATTATTTCTTGGTGCGCTATTTTTTTTGTCCATGAGTGTATATATATATATGCATGTATGTTTGTATGTTTTAAAAAGTTACTTTAATTGAATGCAACCGTCGTGACCCTCCTTCTTGTTATTTTAACTTAGTATTTTTTTCTTAATCACACTTTATTTTGAATTTTGAATTCATTATTTTTCAATCCTTCTGTTCATCATTTCACATACATCAGTTTGATGAAGTAAATTTTGCACTCTTTACGAATCCTCATAAAATTTAGTGACATGGAATGCATGAATTATAGAAGGGCACTTATAAGTTCTCAAGATGAATGGTCTCTACCCCATTAAATTCAAATCTATTCCCAGCAATTTCCACTGCATTTTATTTTCGACCATTTACTTTCCCTATTGTGTTTGTAAGCTATTTTCATATTCATAAGCCCTTCCTTCGAGCACTTAAAGGCCACTTATTAACATAAAATAAGAAGCTATGAAAGGGGAAAAGAATATATAACTTAATTATTTATTCTATCTGGTTTTATATACTGAAAAATATATCTAAAATACTACCGACAAATTTTTGAATAAATAACGATGTAAACATAGGAAAGCCCATAAATACGCATCATAAATGTATTAAAGTGTTTATGTTTGAAAATATTTGAACAGCTTATTTCCTTATATTCAAGTATATCAAAGAAATGGCGGTCCTTCAGCCATGCTAAGTAAATATTGCATTATAATGATTTCATTATTTAATTTTTCATTGTACGCGGTAAGCATCGTTCAAGTTAATTAGAGTGGAGATGTAATTATTGTTCACGAATGTGTTCGATAAAAAGGTAAATTTTAATTACCTCTTCAGTAAATTTCCAGATTATTTTCCTCTGTCTAAGCAAGTATTGATATAATTAGAAATTTCGTAGTGTCCGACCATTTGTGAAGGTTAAATAAATTTTTCTGAATTTGTCTAAGTTTGTTCTATCTTGTAGTATCAGTAGTTTTGAATCACTGCCAAATAATTGAAGTGGCTTGTTCATTTGCATGAAATAGTTCTTTCCTTTAAAGTATGCGTTGTAAAGGGCTTTAAATAACATTTTCTGGTTAAATTATAACTTGAATCTATCAAATAACTGTGCTTGTATAATAACGCGTGTAGCATAAATGTATGCTTGGTAAAAAAGATTGCAATTTTGAAAAGGCAGAAAAACATTTCTTCTCCTTATTTTTTCAGTGGCAAGTAATAAACAAAAGTAAAAATAACAAGTATAAATCGAAGAAGGAAACTGGACGTATTAATTGCTCAATATTCCTCTTGCCTCCGAGTATCGACTACAGAGATCCTTTCCCGAAAGTGCCTCACAGATTTGAAGATGGTGTGACGTCACTATAAGGCTGTTAACTCTCTGAGGCATTTTGAAGAAAATTCACAACAATTGGTCCATACCAAAGAAAGACAGAGTTCTAATTTGCAAAACGAAGGCCCAATTTTTAAAACAAAACTTAACAATTTATTAACAAGAAAAAATTAAACATTAGACATTTTCGATATATTCACTTAATTTACGTGCAGATTTACAGTGCGCGCTCCAGGGCCCATTCCGGCCCAAGAAAAACAGGAGCCTCCCAAAAACACAACCGCTTGGGTCGATGTTCTACGCTGCTCTCCTCTTATACAGCGTCTCCCTTCAATGTCTGGATTTTCAGAAGGGGTGGAGGGGCGTCAGATGCCGGCAGATTATCGGCTGACAGCTTTAGTGGCTTGGAACCGAACAACACATTCCTTGAAAACACGCAGCTCTGTTCCAAGCGCTTGTGGGTTCCTTGGAAAAATAACCTCATCTTTCCAGTACGCTACAATGTAAAACCTCTATATCTTGTGGTTTATCGAACATAGTTCAGAATGGACACTATAGAATTTTCAAGCGGCTCAGATATTTAGTCAAGCAGTCATGACCAGTTAAAATCCGGATCATGGCTACCGAATCCTTCCTTGGAAAATCTGGAATGAATGTACTATTAACAACCCATAATTTATTAGAATTTCTATCTATTAATTCTGCCTCCCACATGGTGTAGTGGTTAGAGTTCTGAGCTACCATGCAGTGGGTTTGGGTTCAAATCCCGAATAAGGTTTGGTTGTTTCCGCATCGTCCCCCTCATAGGGAGCAATTGTGGCTCTCCTGTATGGTGCTCCCATAATATAGTAGCCAGTAAAATAGCGGTGAATAACAAAAGGTAAATGTCAAACGACTAGTGCCTCCGCATTAGACAAAAAAGAAAATCTGTTAATTCTTGATAAAACAAGTCCTTCAATTTCTTCTGGGTAAATACCCTTATCGGCAGAGAAACATATAAAACCGATTTTGTTTTCTTGTGCTGGTTTTCTTTGCATTTTCATGGCAGTTAAATCAAAGAAGTATTGAACGATGAATCTATTGGCGCGATAGATAGTGTATACATGTCATACAGTTTATTAACTGCATGTCATTTATTGCACTTATTCTGATATGACGGTTAACAAAGGCAAAAGAGGGCGTCTGTAGTGTAAACAGCAACAAAATACCAAAGTTTCACCTTAAACGTGGACTCGCCAGCTAGGAAATGCCGACTAGTACTCTGGAGGCAAAACAATTTCAAAAGCTGAGTACCTCGAAAATTTTTAGTGGCGACTGAGAGTTTCCTATCAATTTATACCAGTAAGGAAAGAACTAAAATGTTTTCTTCAACGACTGTGGGCACGTTGGAGATGCCTATTTTCTCATGCGTTACCTCTTTCTATGACGGTGTGTGTTCCGATCTGTTTCGTCATATTTAAGCTACCTAAAATTCAGCACCACATTTTGCTGAAGACGTTTGTTTCTTACCGTTGTGAGCTGGGATAACTTCAAATCATCAGTTCCCAGAAATATCTAAAACAAAGTCCGCGTTTTGTTTGGTTTTTCTTACCGCATACTCGTCGACTATGCTATGCTGATAAGCCAATAACTGAGACGAGATGTGTGCGCATAACAGCGTTATGATGAATAGGTGTTTGTTCCGAAATCTTTTTCGCATAGAAAGATATCGCTATTCATAGTTTTAATGCTGTAAGATATCTACTCACACCCTTCAATAATTTTTACTGAATTCGTTACTGAAACTAATATATGGCTATGAATATTTAATACTACCAACGCTGGAAAAAAATTTAATATTCTCTATATATTATTAATTAAATTACTAATATATCTATTAGTAATTTTATTATTAATGCAGAACCTAACAGAGTTTTGAGAATAAATAATATTCTCAATACTCTGTTAGATGTATTCTTTATCCACCACGCCAATAGATCGGGGAAATACAATTTTCATCCCCATAGCTCTAATAACTCGCCTGCATTGTAAAGTGATTAGCGCTAAACTTCCATAGTGAGACGCGTATTCTGCTAAAATCGGTTGTCACTAATAATCTTGAGCTGTCTTTGCATAAGGATAAATGTTAGATCTCCTGAGAATAGCTCCGTAATAAAGAAACCAGGAAAATTTGCGGGGTAACATGAGATAATGTCCTTATAAAAAGTGTTTGATGCATTATATGCCTTTATATTATCTTAAGCATCTTCTAATGTTGAAGATTTAGTCTTAACCTTTTCCTTACGGGGTGGGATAACATGTATCCCAAGAATACGGGCCTATTAATGGATATATATATATATATATATATATATATATATATATATATATATATATATATATATATACATATATTTATAACCCCCCTTAATGGCCGTTCTCTCAAAGGGGGTATGAAATTTTCCGCTTTAAAGAGAGAATCGGAAAAATGGGCCCCGTAAGATAAAGGTTAATATTGTGTGTAATTTTATAGACGTCATGGATTCTCTTGTTGTAAATTTTAGTTCCTCTGTCAAAACACGAAAACAAGAGTTCCCAGGCTGTTGGTTGATTGAAGGAAAATTGACTGATGTAAGAGTATTCGTTAGGGCAGGGTATTCGTTAAAATTTACTTTGATATATTTAACAATTTTATTTTATTAGTTTTATGATTTTTCTGTTTCATAATTGAAAATATATGCCAAATCAAATACATGAAATATAACCTTTAATTACGATCCATATGGCAAATAAGTTTAGATAAGGACATAACAAATTTGAGGCACATAATTGAGCTAAATGTGATAAAATTTAAATTTTTAACAGTTACGGAATTAGCTACAACCTATCGAAGTATTAATCTCCAAAAATAGGTAAATGCATCAAGTAACAGTAAAAAATACCGCATCAATATCTATTTTATTCCAGTGCATAGAAAATACAGTACTTAATAATTAGAATAATAAATTAACGGAACTATGTTGATTACAGTTTTAATTTACAGTTTGTGTACTGGCTCGAAAAGTTTATGCAGTACCATAAATAATTCATCATAAATATGAGTCATACGAATACTATCCTTTGCACAGTCTTACCAGAAAGGTATTTCGAATCAATTAAAACATTTTTCAGTGTCTTATTCATAAAAAAATAAATGTTTTGTTGCACAGTCAACCATTTCTAATCCAAGTTTATCTAACATACTTTAGATCTGATTTACCCCTAATTGATATAAATTACAATTTTACTCTCAACTGAACAAATTCGGTATTGTACTGAATACAAATGAACAGCTTGAATTGATTTTTAAGTTAACAAAGATCTCTCTTTTAACTGGCTTATATAAATGATAAATTATCCCTTAAGCTGATATATGAAATTTACGGTAACTTTGCCCAAGTTCCTAATTTTTTTCTGTTTCCAGGCATATATATAATATGTATATAAAAATTATAGAATCAGGATTAAATGTAATAAATGCTCATATAGTTTTCAAGCATTTATTCTGAATACTTTGTATCACACAAATTCAATTTTTTATTCAACGCAATTATGTAGTAGTATTCGCAAATAAAAAAATAACTGTTTCTGGGGGAAAAAAAGGAATTCCAACTTTTCAACTACGTGCGTATAAATGCTTAAAACTGTCACAGTTTTTTATAATAGATACTCTACGTCGTTAAATATGAAAACAAGTTATTTTTAAGTGTAGTTATTGATGTATATGATATTGTAACGACTTTGCCTTAAATAAAAGACTGCAAGCCTTTTGGCATTTTATGGTTTTAATTGCATTTCCGACTAAATACAGACTATTTACAATATATATACAGAGGCTGTTCGCACATTTTTAGACGATTTTGGTAAGCGGTAATAAAAAATCGTTTGCTGCAAAGAAATAATTGCAATTGTACTATGTTTTTAAAAGTCAAAATTCTGCGGCTTGAAAGTTAGTCTTAGTCTGCGGCTTGAAAGTTTTGCTTTTATTCAAAATGGTGTTTTTAACAAAGCAGTGGTTCGAAGGCTACATTTATGCTCTTTCCGAAGAGAAATATGCATACTCCGTTATCCAAAAACGATGTGAGAGTCATGGTTTTGTGATATCTAAAGCGTCGATAGGTAATATCATCAACAAGAAAGGAAAAAAACGTCAAATTGGAGCCTCAAGTGGGACGCAAATTCCAAACAAGTATCCAAGGAAAAAACGGACATCTTCGACTATTGCAAACGTACGTTGTTTAATGTTAAAATAAAATCCCCCTAGTCAAAGGACAGTTACAAAATCATTAAAATGCTCGGTGTCCACTGTAAACAAAATGATAGACGTTGATTTAAATCTTAAGAAAGCGAAAAAGCGCAATGTGCATCGTCTTCTTCCAAATCATATCGCTGAACGCAGGACACGCTGCAGAATTCTATATGAGAAACACTTATCCAAAGAAAAATGGAAAACAATTGTCACAATAGATGAATTATGGGTGTATTTAAATGATTGCAACAAAAAAAGAGCCATTTATTATCATAAAAGGGGAGGACAAAATTTAAGTATATGGTTCAAACAATCGAAAAATAGTTTTTCTAAGGGATTCAGGATTGTTGCTGGTTTTTCTTATAATGGCAAGTTAAAAATAAAGAGAGGGGAAAAAATATCAATATTAACTACAAATACTATCAGGAACATATTTTATCGCCAATTTTTCTGAATGAAATACCATCGCTTTACCCACAGTGCCATCAATCTGTGAGACTCCATCAGGACAATGCTAGCAGTCCTGATCACACTAGCAGCTAGCAGTCACACATCAAAATCCACTGTAAATTTCCTAAAAGAAATGGAACAAAAACCTGGTATCAAGTCCATACCCTTCACTGATATCCCTTCTAAATCTCCTGATGTATCACCTATGGATTTTTGTGCTTTCGGACTTTTAAAATCTGCATTGTCCAAACGCCGTCCCAAAACCCTTACAGGACTCTGGAAAGCTGTTCAGGAGGAATGGGATAGAATACCTCTTCTGACACTTCAAAAGGCATTATTATCCTGGAAATTGCGGTGTCGAAAGATAGTTCAGAATAAGGGATGTCAAATAGAACATTTAAAACACAAGAATTTTATGTAATTTAGTTTTGTGAATACAATATACATCGTCTAAAAAATGTGTGAACAGCCTCTGCATATATATATATATATATATATATATATATATATATATATATATATACAAATTCGTGGGTTCACGGCATCGACGAGGAAGGTCAGACTTGAGTTGTCGCTGTGCTCATTCAAGTCTTTCTAGGCCCGGCAGTGTCTGCTTGTCTCTGGCTCCAGCGTCACTCTATCTTCATCTTTAACTAACTCTGACTAACTTCATCTCTGAATCTCTTAATTTGCGTTCGGCGACTTTATATACCTCCGCTGAACGTTCTCGAAAGGTCTGGGAAACTCCGCTTTTTTTTATTCAGTTACATTCCCAGACGAATAGGTGCTTCCCGTCGGCAACTGCCCTTTTGTAGCTGGTTTACTGTTCCGCGAGCTGTCGGTAGCACGTCCGGCCTTTATGTAGCCAGGCGACTGTCTCTCTGCCGCTGTCTAAATCACTTATTTGCACAAACCGCGCGTTGGTTGGTCCTCCCGGAATTTCCACTCACAAAATATTCGCTGTTGTACGGGAGGCGTTACAGTATGTATCATGAATCATCTTACGAAGTAAAAGGAACAAATTTACCTGTTTAATGTGTAAATACTTATTTTAACTCTCTTAGATAACTTCATGAGAAGTTATATTGTCTTGCAAAACTTATGAGGAAGTAAACATAGGGCGAGAAAAAGAGATGCCATATTCTGCTTTTCATAGTATTGTACTAAGCCAGGACAACTTCATCCGTCACTTTTAAGGCTTTGCCCATATTGCGTCAGCCAGCGTCAGCATTACTCCCATCGAAATATTTTTAACCAATCTGAGACCTTAATATTTCCAGGGCTAATCGTTTGGAGGTCTGTGATTTGTTAAAAAATGTCGATGTCAGTGACACTAATGTTTACGTATGTAATACTATGAGCGAGGCCTTAGACTCTTCTTTGAACAAATAAAATATTTTAAGGCTGCTGTGTTCCAACCCTATTCGATTCGCTCACCTCAATGTCAACCTATGGTGAAAATTTGTCCAAGGATTGACGACTTGGATTTATAGATTTTTTTTTAAAAAAATTGTACTACGTAATAGAGAAAGAAATTTTACACCTTGGGGCATTTTTTAAATATGCAAATAATATTTTTAATTTAAATTATTCAGAGAAAAAATCTGGTATAGTGTGTTTTTAAACGCTCATAAATTCCTTTGGTGGATGAAATTTATAAAATGATTCCTGTTTCAAAGTACAGAAATATTCAGGCTATCTGAAAATACCCTTTTTATTGGATTATCAGCATTTATGTAGCTGTAAATAGTAGACAAATTTTCTCCATAGGTTAACATTGAGGTGAGCGAATTCAGTAGGGTATGTACATAGCATCCTTAATATGCTAAAATCGTATGAAGGATGCAATCACAACAGAAATAGGGACAAAATTTGAGGAGAGAGAGTTCTTCTTACAGAATTATAAAAATTAATTATTATTCAGTATATTTACACTAATAAACACACTTTTGTTGATCTTATAAGAAATAACATAATTCCTATCTTGAAGTTTATATTACATTTTAAGTTTAAGCTGAAAACTATTTATCCTCCTATCAAAATTTAAAATTTAATTAATAACACCGTCAACAGAGACGAATTTGTTCACTTGAGCAATTATTTCCTAACAAGATCGTTTTAGAGGTTTCATGCTTTGTGACGATAAATGCCGTTGTAATTGAACCTCTGGTTTTCCTATGAGAACCCTTGGTTAAAGAATAAAGCTGAATAATAACTTCCAATCACCCTGCTCTTGAGAAAAAAAAAGTGAGTTGAAAAAGTCTTACGGAAATTTAACAAAGTTAATGGAGGCTAGATTTATTTTTCTCGGTAGAATACTTGAGCGTTAATTGGATAATCAACTGTCTAATTAATTTACCGAATGCTGCACTAAAGAAAGGATCATTAATTAATAAAAAAAATCTTATTAAAAGTGAAATATGCGGTCAATGATTTTATTTTAAATGATTCTGTAAATAAAATACTTTTGTACATAAATTAATCAAAAAACCCGATTTTTTTAAGTTTTAAAGAATGGTACACCAGGGAATTTTCTGTGTTAGTAAAATCATGAGTTATTTGAAAAAATAATTCGTGCATAGTATTTTTAGTCCAAAGTGGGATTTATTTTTAAGCTTAAAACTAGTAATAATTGTGAAGAGTTTCAGCCATACCGATCCCCACGTGAGGTTACTTTTTATGTAGGAAGTTCCTGTTTGTTTGAAATTTTCGGTTAAAGCAATACGTCCCTGACGCCTGTGAAATTTTCCTCAAACACGTAAACAAGCTCTTAAACCGTTGCTGCGTGAGTTGACGCCTTGCTTTCCTCTCCACGATAGTCCGGATTTGAGCTGCTCTCTATCTTCCTGTATCCAACACGACCTACTCAAAACATACAAACACTCTCTTGAAATGCGGCTGCGTGACTTAAATCCTCGATTTCTCTTCACGATAGTCCGGATTTGAGCTGCTCTCTATCTTCCTGTATCCAACACGACCTACTCAAAACATACAAACACTCTCTTGAAAAGCGGCTGCGTGACTTTTTAGTCCTCGACTTCTGTCCACGATAGTCTGGATTTGAGCTGCTCTCTATCAGCCTGTTTCCAACACAACCTACTCAAAACACACAAACACTCTCTTGAAAAGAGGCTGTGTGACTTTTAACTCTTCGATTTCTCTTCACGATAGTCTGGATTTGAGCTGCTCTCTATCTGCCTGTATCCAACACGACCTACTCAAAACACACAAACACTCTCTTGAAAAGCCGCTGCGTGACAAGTCCTCGATTTATCTCCACGATAGTCTGGATTTGACCTGCTTTCTATCTGCCAATCTAAGCTTTCAATTTTTTAATTTGACCGATATGCCTCTAAGAAATCTTTATATCCTTCTTTATAAAGAGATTTTGAATGATTCTTCGGCTCCACCTAATTTCTCAAAATGTTTAAACTTGATCAATGAACATTTAGCCAAAATACTTTAAAGGTATCATACCGGCTATAATGTACACGAAAGTTACCGATTGTAGAATCTCTCCCTTTTTCATTCATTTATTACATATTAACATGAAATATCTATGTATTCAACACCTCATTATTTTAATTATAATAAATCCCCTAAAATATGAAAAATTCCCTAAATACGAAACAAAATCGCTTGGAAAATAGAATTCTTAAGTGATCATTTTCTGTAAGTGAAGAAAAGAATGGATAGTTTGCCGAACATAATATTTCTCAGACGACTAGTTTATAAACAAGTGTAGTGATTTAATCGAAGAGTACTATTTGAAAAATAAATTACAACCCAAATGATTTTTTGTAATTCTGATGCACTGGAGAGGGGGGGGGATACAAAACCAGGGGAATAATTTATCTGAATCCGATGAACGCCCTTAGCCTTTCGGCCATTGTCCGGTCAAAGCAACTCTCGGCAAAGCTATATTCGTCTGACAACTGAACAGCATATCAGGAGCTCTGTTTCTGAGTTCCATTGGAAATTAAGTAAATTACTATAGACTTCAAATTCCGAAGTTATATAAATAGAATGAGAACTTTGATTGAGGTTGCAGTACAACCATTTCTCAGTATTTGAAATATCGAAGTTTTGATGCTTTTTTTTCAGACATATAAGAGAAGGTCCAAGATGTCCTTCTATACCATGTCACAATCAGAGCCGGTCCCATAGATGGGGCGGCAAGGCGAGATCGCCTCAGTCGCCGAATTGAAATGGACGCCAAAACGAGACATAATAAAAATACGAAAAATTTAACGAAAAACGAGAAAATATTAATAGTTTAATCTAAAAGACGAAGAAATCTATAAAAATATACAAATTAAGTGAATATTTAGACTATTTTGTTTTCATAAATTTGAGACTGTGAGAACTAAATTTTGAATTCATATTTCGAAACATTGTTGTAGCTCTAAAAATTCCACTAACTCTACCTGCCAATGTAACAGCAGTTGAAAGCAGTTTTTCTAAACTGAAAATACTTCAGAATTATCTATGAACAACAACAACTTGAGAGCGATTGAATGATCTAGTAATCATTTCTGAATGAAATAATTACTGAATGAAATGATTCTGGATGAAATGATTCTGAATGAAATGATTCTGAATGAAATGATTCTGATATGAAAAAAAATAATATATGATAGCGATGCAATCAAAAAATTTGCTGCAATAAAGGCTCAAAGAATGATTTAGAAATTATTTTTTTGACATAAATTATATTAAATTTATAACTTTTTCTACTTTTTTAAAGATCTTTAATTTTTTAATTTCTTTAATTTTTTTAATTTCTTTAATTTTTTTAATTTTTGTAATTTTTTTAATTTTTATGTTTTTTTTAATAAATGCATACATTTCCCAAAATGTTTGTTATTCTATTAAGTACACTGTTTCTAACATTTATTACTTAAGGTACATTTATTACTTAACAGTCTCTCCAAAAATTCGTAAAGGTGTTGTTTTTTAAAAGTTGACTCGGACGCCATAACCTATCGGCGCGGTCACAATATACCATAAAAATCTTTTATTCTTTTTTTTATAACTGGTGTATAGAAATTTAGAGTCATATTACGGGAGCATAGAATTCAAAATAAGAAATTCAAAGATAGATATGCCTATATATATATATATATATATATATATATATATATATATATATATATATATATATATATATATGTATATATATATATATATATATATATATATATATATATATATATATATATGTATATATATATATATATATATATATATATATATATATATATATATATATGTATATATATATATATATATATATATATATATATATATATATATATATATATATATATATATATATATATATATATATATATACCTCAAATCTTGTTTCCTTCAGCAAATCTTTCAATTTTGGAAGCAAGAAAAAGTCTGCCGGTGCTAAGTTCGGAGATTCTGCTGCATCTCCACGACCTCTTGCTGGGCCAATTTGCTAAAGGGAACAAGATTTGAGGATGTAGAAGCCATCAAGAAAACGGCGACGTTCACATTAAAGAGCATTCCGAAAGAGGACTGTTTCCGAAACTTATACAGCCGAGCACAGAAGTACATTACGACAGGTGGGAAATACTTCGAAACATATTAAATGGGTATGTATTTCATGTAATATTTTCTAGAGTTATTCGATAAGTCTTGGAAATTAATGGCCGCACCTTGTATATATATATATATATATATATATATATATATATATATATATATATATATATATATATATATATATAAATAAATATATATACATACGTACATAATACATACATACATATATATATATATATATATATATATATATACATATATATATATATACATACATATATATATATATATATATATATATATATATATATATATATATATATATATATATATATACATATATATATATATATATATATATATATATATATATATATATACATATATATATATATACATACATATATATATATATATATATATATATATATATATATATATATATATAATACAGAGGCATAACTCACTTTACTTGAGACAGAGCACGTTATGGGCATTTGATTTCTCCTTTTTTATGAGGTCAGCACAAATATCACTATAATTCTGTAGTTCCTTTACACAAAGAATGTTTCAACAGAAGCCTAAATTAAGAGAAGTGCCAAACATTATTACAGCTAACTGAGTAAAGGAGATGGGGAAAGATCGAAAAAAAATTGAAAAGAAACGAAAAAATAAGCATCAGAATATTATATCGAGCGAGTGGAACGAAATTACTTTGGGTAATTACCTGTTTAACACTCAGCTAAATCAGTAGCTTTCTCGTATCTTTACTAATTACTTCCTTGATTACAGTACATCATGTTTTTTTCAATGAGCTAAAAAACGTAAGATTTGTTTTTAATATTGGAAAAAAATGTAATTAGTGATCATTAGATAATTAGCGAAGTGTGAAACATACGGCCTGAAATTGTCAGTCGTCAAAAACTTATTATTAGAAAATACATGAGAAACAATTATGTCGTTTGAATAAACCCTGTAGACCACACCCTAAGTTCTTAAATACGGCACAACTTGCATAAGAACTACAAGATTTAATTTTAAAAAATAAAGTAATAGTAAAAATGTTTTCCACTTGAATAGCCTCTTAATTCTTAAACAGCGATACTACTATAGCCCACCATTGAAATCATTTGATTTTTCATTTTTATTTTTAATATTAGGATGATTTAAACCTATATATTAAAATATGATGGTGGTGCTATATTTAATAGCGATCTGATATTTGAGTTGACACTATAAATACGGAGCACATGATTAAGTATAATTATAACGAAGTCATAACATCCGGTCTGTGTCAGTTTTATAGAACTTTCGTCAATTTCGCTTGACTTAGAAATCTCAAGTTTTCAAATCTCAAGGCCGGTATTGAACTGAACTGTCGGGTAATGTGAGGAAGTGTTATTCTCAAAACTTTCTTTTACATGTCTCCTTTCCTTTTTTATACGACAACGACACAAGTTGTTGGCCTGTACATGGTAGTTTAAATTTTTGATGGTGGATTTTTTTTTCAATGATTGATATTTCCAATAGCCTTTCTAATGTTTTGTTATTGTTCTTTACAGCTATCAGGTGATATTATAATGAACATCACCCAGAACAGGGCTGCGAATCGGGGTCTCTTAGACTCGAATTCGATATTCTATCATCTAAAACTAGCCTGGCTATGTGTGGAAGTGCTATCTTCAATTACTTCTATTACAAATGTTTAATCATTATAAATTCCTATAATAATTCAATTATTAAAAAAATTGCTCGAGATATTTATGACTAACCAGAGCTATTATTTTTCCTATAAGTAGAATTCTTGAGGTTTGCTGCCTATTTCATCTATAAGCCTCTTTGACCAATAAGTTGCGTCTAGTTAATTATTTCTCGTATTTCTGAAGCACTCGTGAGATGCAAAACCACTCAAATTAATACAAATTTTTTAAAGTATATGAAGTATCCCTAGAGTATTTTTTCTCCTGTTAATAAATTATCCATACGTTATGTTACAGCTGTTAATTCAGAAAGAAAAACTCCCATTGTTTTTTTAGAGTGTAGCAAGAACTTTTATCTTTCGACATTCGCCCATTCTACACCTCAAAATCTCTGATTGCTTGTAATGGGAACATCGTATAGGTGAATCAATATCACACCCTGGCGTTATCGCTATTTAGATCGAACATCGCAAGGGGCAACATCTGGGGGGAGGGGGAGGATCGTTCTTCCCTCCACCGTAATGAACCCACAGAAAGTTTTTCCGGCCTTACAGGTTTGACGTGCCCATACCCCAGTAGACACCAGGGCATTCAGTGGGGCTTGTCGGGAATGGAACCGGACACCCTCAGTACCGACCCTCTAACAACTAGGATAACCCGGGCCCTTTCTTCCATATATAGGTTGCTTGTTGCACATATATAAGTATATATGTTTGTTATCAAATGTAATTTATATTAATATACTATTTGAGTAAACATGCTTGACTAGCCACTATTATAAATCAATCATTTATCGTAATGTGAGGTTTTTCCAAAAGTCCTCATTTTGAAAAAAACTGGGTGTGAAAGTTTGGGAAGTTTCAGTTACACGAGTAGGATATCTTCAGGTAGTCCCTGTTGTTTGAAAGTACAAAGCTCCCACATCCTAGAGATATTTAGGAAATTTTCAAAAACTGCATTAACTCAAAATGGACAAAGAGAGAGGACACAAAATATGAGAGCCCAAAGGCATCGATTTTCGATAAACATTTTATTATTAGTATTGATCTGTTACAATTTCTGCGTGAAATTTTCATCGTTATACTAGTTAGCTTATGAAAAGCAATAATACATGAAGGTATAATCGTTTTATTATAACAATATTCAATCTATGGTACTCACGCAGTCATATTTTATAGATCACTTCTAGATAACTTGGCATGTCCTGGAACAGAAATCCGAAATATTTTCCGCTTCCAAGGCTAAATATAATATCCACAACATTTTAAATAGATTAACGAAGCACCTCATGATCCCTTTGAGTAATATCTTAGTGGCTCTTTATATAGAGATACAAGAACACTTTATCGCATGAAAATGTCAAGGCTTTATTACTAAGTGCTCGAATTTCTTTAAAAAGTTTAATTTATTTTAGAGTGCTTATCCTCGGGGAACTCTGGCGGCTTTTGCGAGAAAGATGTTGAGAGGTTCTCTGGGGGACTCCTAGGGTTGGGGGAATTTCGAGGAAAAGGTTCAATCATGAAATTTATAGCCTCCATGGGGGAATCAAATATTATCAATTTCATAAAGGTAAACAGAATGAAATGGGCTGGTCACCTGCAAAGAATGGTTAAATTTACAATAACAAAAATTATATTCCAGGGACAAAAAGATCAAGGGGAAGACAACGCCATCGTTGGATTGATGAAGTACAAATAGATTTTGGCGTTATTAAAGTAAAGAAAGGGAGGTCCAGGGCTGCACAGCGAGAGGAATGAAGGAGACTTTTGCTGAAGGCCAGCGCCTACAGTGGGTCAATAACAAAGAATTGCCTATCCAGGTAAATAGTTGTTTAAGCATGTTTTCTTCGTATTTTTTTTAACAAAATGTCTAAAAAAGTTATATATCCCTTATAATAGTACATTTGGAGAAAAAAGTTATAGGTACTTCACTACAATGAAGTGATAATCGATCATGTATAGTCAGTGTTTATTGTGTTGAGAAAGCGTATTGTGTTGAGTTCAGTTAGGTAGCGCTACTGAGTTTAAATAATTATAGACCACGTTTGGTGTCGCTGGTTGACTGAGATAATCTCGCACCCTCTCTAACTCAAATATATTAGGTTTAGATTAGGATTCGAACTAGATAGAATAAGACTTTGATATGGGACGATAGGTCTCAGTTCGGACGAGCTATGCTCATATTCTTGATTGGGTTTTTAACCCTTGTGTTCACCATTTATTTTGTGTGTTATTAAAATTATTTGTAATGTTTAGCTGTGCATCTGATTATTTGATTAGTCTTTCAATTTGCCACTGAAGCACTTTTCAATTTTACAACAATTGAATATTGGGATTTTCCGTTCATTATGCCTTCACTTATAGAATATGATGATTATTTCGATTTGTTTATAAATATCTGGGTTGATTTGACTATCATTGTGGAAATCCTCTGAAATCATGTATGCTTGCATGATCGAAGAATTCTGCAGTCCACCGAATATTTTGTTTTTCCTTTTAACCTAAGCACTGGGTTGTTATATATATTACTTGTTGCCACACATTATGAAATTAAAGTAGCTTACGTGATTTGCAATAAAAACCAAAAAAGGACCATCTTCATTTCACTGGGTTTGCATTTACAACTCCTTTAATGGGACAGTGGACTTTCAAAATTGTGAAATTTGTCCAAAGATTCGATTTTTTTTTTTTTTTTTATTGAATTGCGAAACTACGGACAAGTAGGAATGTGTTGCAAAAATAATTTTTAATCTCTGTGATTGCTTTCCTAGTTATAGGCATTTGCATTTAATTTAGATATTATGTGGTTACTAATAGCAATAACTTTAAATGTGTTTTTCTCAAAATAAAAATTTTCATGTTATACGAATATTCAAACTGCTCCAGGAGCATTTCTAATTATCGTATTGCTTTGAAATTTAAGTTTTATATACTTAACTGTATATCAAATAAATCTTATTGAAACCAATTTTGCTTCGTAGCTCAGAATTTCTAAATTTTGTACTTGAAAAGATGATTTATAGGTATTTTGCGTAATAAAAAGGGTGTTTTCCCTATTATTATTTTTTCTCTTTATATTTTTAATGAATGCTTAAAATAAGCAATAAGTTTCATTGTTAGTTCTATAAGGTATCCTGTAAATAAAAATTACCATATTATATGCAAAAGAAATGCGCATGGAACATTTTTAATTAGGCCAATTTTTGATAAAATTAATACTACATAATTCATAAATTATTAATATTTCATCTTTAAATTTTAACTACTTTTACATAATTATGGTACTAATCACATATTCAAATTTCAAGCAAATCCATTCAAAACAAAAAAAGTTAGGTTTGAAGGTCCACTGTCCCCTTAACGTGCTGGAGGTGCGAGTCGTCAGTTCCTGAAGTTGACGAAGAATGGATTGCTTCCCAAAATTAACGAGCCTTTTATCTGCACAACGGGAAGGTGGAATTTGAATTTAATCTATACGACTCACTGCCTGTGGTATTTATAAATATCACAATAAAGCTAAATTTCGTAAATATGAATGTGTTTACACTTTAACAATCAATATAAATAAAATAATGAAGCCGCAAGGTACAAAACGTGCAGCCCATTCAATTATAGATATTGTTCGACTGCAGTGGATCACCATTGTGATATTTATAGCAATTACTCGGCAGATAACTTTTCTCAGTGTGGCTCACAGATTCCCCTGCCGATACCGCCTGTTGATTACGATCAATCAAAGGAATGACAAAAACAAAAATCAAACTATGTAGGCTTGATATCAACCAAGAATTGTTCAACGGAAAATACCGGGGCACATTATCAACGTCCTATTTACCAGGTGACTTACCAAGAGACATTGGTGTCGCCTGTTTTCAAGTCCATACTGGCCACAATTTCCTTCAAGAACATCCGTACCGAACCAGCCTGGCAGAATCTTCAGCTTGGCCTTTGAGTGGACTCTCCGTTATGACAGGATCTCATCTCAACAGTTGTCCTGACCTTGATGACATTGTGACTAATAATGCTGCATGTTCTGATCTTAACTTTTCTAAAACATAGAAATTGTATTGCCTTGCAGACAGACAGGCTTATGTTGAAGAAATTATGATCTGACGTACGATTTAAAAGGGAAAAATAGCGAAAAAACATTCCTGCCAGTCAGTTGTTATCCTGAAAATTTTTGTTTCAAAAGAAATTCAAAATACATATCATTAGTAATATAAGTATTTTCCTATAGTTTCATCACTAAAATACATTTCAGGTTAACAGTATCTTTCTAGATAATTGTACCAAGCTTTCATACCTGTTTTACTGATGCTTCTGACTTTTCTAAACCCTGAGAGCTTTATTTATCAATAACTTCTATAGATATAAAAATAAGTCTGTCAATAAAGCTGAATCAATATTATAACATTGGAAATATCCCACTTGTTTAATTGATTTTCGCTTCAGTTTACGACAGTTATGAACTCTTATACGACACTTATAACCTCGTCTCTATAAACAGGGATAAAAGGATGGATCCATAACAGAAAATTTTCTTTTTAATAACAAGGATTCTCCTTTATGTACATCTCTGTTAATCTGATAACATTTTTGCCCTTATTTGGTTTAAATAATGTCATTGCAAATAGCAGATTTTGATTCGGAAAAACAGAAAGACTAAAATCTTGGTTTTCTTTCTTTCGGATTCATTTTGATAGAGTATGAATAAATCCTGTAAAACATCAAAAAATTCTTTGAGTCGGATTTTCAAACGTTGCATCTCCTTATTTGAAGAAACAAGATCACAGTTTCAGTCTGTATATATTTGGAGGTAATTTCATGCATTCCAAGCATATTATTACTTCCAGCGTTGCAGGCATATTGTCTTTCGACATGCATTCCAAGAATAGATCTCCACTGGAACGCCGTATATAATCTGCAAAACTATACCATTTTGATACATTTCAAATTTTGATATATTTTATATAATTCTGATAAAATCGAGGATACATTTAAAACTTTCGTTTACTATATTTTCATGTAGTTTGCTTAGAAAGCGAATTACATGAAACTTGTGAACTCTTTAATGGAGAGAAAATAACAATAAACATTTAATACTGACTTTTGCATTTAGTTTACCCTAGAAGAGCAATAATTCTCTGCGTTTTTTTTATGTGAATGTTTCCAAAACACTTAATTTCTTTTCTGCTTCTGTGAACGAAAAAGCATTTGCTTTGTTCTTACCCTTTCGTGCTTGTTCCAACCAGCTTCATCAACAGAAATTCTCTGCTATCTACATGTATAATGGTCGCCCAAATGAAAGTGGCACTGCCTTTATTGCGCCATCGTTTTAAGATACAGAAGACTACGCATGCGCCTATAGAGGAAGCTGAGTGCTGGGAAGGCATGCCATATCGTCAGATTACGACAGATGCTTGTATGATAGCGTAAGAGCAGGGTCAACGGTATCGTTCATATCATGGATGCACGTTGTCAACGTGCAGTCGTGCATTTTTTAACACCGGAAAATGTGAGTGCTGGAGAAATTTATCGTCACATGCAAAATGTGTATGGCACAGAGTGTATGTCACGCAGATCAGTATTCCAGATGGTGTAGCGATTTTCGTAACGGACGAAGCAGTACGGACGACAGGTCAAGCGCATGTGGTTATCACCCAGGAAGCAATTGCAGCTGTGGACCGTCTCGTGAGCAATAATCGGCGAACCACCATTCGCGAGATAGCGAATGGGATGTCTATGAGCGAAGGAAGTGTTCACACAATTCTGCATGGTTCCACTGCAAACCCCGGAGTTTCTTCACCCAGAGTATCCATCATCTCGTGGACCTCTGGGAGACCTGTTTCAACCTCCAAGGCAATTTCATATAGCCTATATGTTCTTTATGTATTTCTTTTTATCTTGCATACTAACTTACAGCAATACCATTAAATCATTTGTCACTCCAACTGTAGTGTCACTTTCATTTGGGCGACCTATATATATGCATCGAGTTCTATAAGTTAGCTTGATGTTCATCATTGCTTAGCTCTCTAATTACTCTCTTAAAATCCCTCACCTCTTTATTTTCGGGTACAATCATTTCGTTATTTATTGATAAGATCCTTTTTCTGAAACCTAGAATGACTTCCTCCGGCTACAGATGTTTCCTTTCTTTTGTTCTCCCCTTTAAGCCATAAATCCTTCAGTCTACTTCTTTCGCTCAGTTTTTAAGGTTGTTCTAAAACTTGTCAATAAATAACATCTTTGTTCTCGTAAGTATCTTTCCTATTGCTCTTGATAATTTCTGGAGCAGTGATTTTATTCCTTGGGAGTGCAACCTTAGCAATAATGACCAAACTAGAAAAATTTAGTTTCGGCTCAAAAAATGCTGGAATTATGCTTTTAAAAAAGAGATTTCAAGTTTTCTAAAATCTCTAAATCCTGGAAAAGAAGACAATAGGTTAGGTTTTTCAGAAGCGCAAATCCTTTGCCTTCCAATTTTATTTTCAAAACCGGACTGTTATGAAAATTTTTATATTCCATATGTTCCTCTGGTTTATATATATATATATATATATATATATATATATATATATATATATATATATATATATATATATATATATATATATATATATGAAAATTTGTGATTTTATCATTATTTTCATTTATTGATTTATTTTATTTCATTGATAATTTTCACACTGCATTCCCTCCTTAATGCTTTTTCTAACTCTATGATTCCCTCTTTTCTATCCCTTTCCTCCTATTTCAAGATTGTCGACAAGTAGATCCAATTCTTATCACCATTTAGATATGTAGCGAATGGAATATATTTGTTGATTATAAACTTAATCACATAAAGATCGTCATCTCTGTCGATCCTCCATTACATTCCAAAAAAACTTGATGTCATCATGACTCGCATGAGAATTGGATATACAAGGTTCTTGCGTCTGTCTCAGCTTTGCCTTTCTGGACCTTGAATAACCATAAAATCTCGGTAAATCAACTAATCAATATGACGATTCCCAGACTCCACAGTTTTCCTCCAGCAATGAAAACGTATTCTCTGTGAACCGTGTGGTCGTCATTCATTGCACGTTTAGTCATTTGTTACTTATCTGCCAAAGACTAATTAATCCTGTTTCTAATGTCCCTTGGCCGGAAGTAATTTCAGATCAGGTCCCTACAGGCTATCCGGTCGAGAGGTGCGGCTCCGGTTTATAATGGCACCACAAGTTTCGGAGTTCGACTTAGCCAGGTGCCACCTTAGTTTTAACCGAGCATCTTCCAGGGCCGACATCTGGGGGGATCGTACCCTTTCCCACCTTCTTTGACCTCGTAGAGGGACTTTCCGGTCTACGGATTTAACGTGCCCATACCCAGCCTAGACACAGAAGTATTTAATGGCGCTTGTCGGAATTCGATCCGAACACCGTCAGCCCCGAAAGCAGACGCGCCACCATTAGGCTACCTCAAGCGCAGTTAATCCTTGTGTACCCAAAGATGAACCTAGCTCAATCAGTCAACCGGAAGAGGAAGGCTGCTTTATGCCGTGAATATTCGTACTCAGCATTTTATAAGTTTATTGCAGTTAATTTTTCATATTTTTTCTTTTCGTAATACCCCAGAATTTTCTGTCATAGATATTTGTTCAACCACTATTTCTTTAGCATTATCATAAAACTAAATAGTGTTTTTTAAAAACATTAGCAAGTAACGTTTACTTTTATGGTTAACACTAAAAGAAATTAATAAACGGGCTATTTTTAACATCATTAAGCAATCAACTGTGAGAAATCTTTAAACGCACTTTTTCCTCTTGTTAATTGAATTACGCTAAACAAGTTGAAGCAAGCTCCCTTGGATGATTCAATTAAAATAATTTTTTGTATGTTCTTACCTTAACTTGATTATATTCAAGAGGTTGTCTATTTTTTTTTATCTTTTAAACTAACTATACGTTTTTCTTTCAAAAAGAAACTGTTTAAATGTGCCTTTTACAGCTAAATGTTTAAAAAAAGGAACTTTTTGTGATTCTACTCAGTGATGTGAAAAAAATATATATTGAAAATTACATTTTTCAAACCGCAAGGCACAAATTTCCAGCTTTGTTTTTTCATTATTTGGATCTTCATAAATACCAAGCAATAATACTGAATCCACTTACCGTATTTTTTGGACCATAAGACGCACTCCAAATTTATGGGAAGATTTTTAGATAAGAATATTTTGTATTTTGTTAGATATGTAAAAATATTTTCAATTTCTTACTTAATAAAGATAAAAAATACTTAATAAAGATAAAAATATGTAATGAATACAATAAATATTATATATAATATATACATATATATATATATATATATATAATTAATATTATATATAAAATATATATAATAAAATATTCATTTTATTTTAATGTTACCTTCAGACCATAAGACGCACTACAATTTTAAGTCGATTTTTTTATGTAAAAATGTTTATGTAAAAAATTTTAAGTAATAATTTAATTACATAAAAATTATTTAATTAAATAAATTAAATTATAAAATTATATTATTATGTAATTATGTAATATAATTAAGTAATATAATAAAAAATTATTTAATATATAATTAAATTATTTAATTACATAAATAACACATTATGTTGTTATGTAATTATATGCAAAAAATTTATGTAAATAGTTTTTATGTAAAAATATTTTTATTAAAAATTTTATGTCTTATAGTTCCGAAAAATATCGTTATTATTGTCAGAAACAATCTTCATTCATTAAATGTTAAGATCCGATTTTTAGATCTTTAATTTTGAATGCTGGTAATTATCCGGAAGTTCTAATTCATTACAAATAAGTTGAAGAAATTTAGAAATTTATTTGCTAGCTTTTGATAATTATGAACACCTTTAATTATCCGCAAGTCTTAATTTACTATAAGTACGCTGCAAAAAATTAGTAATCCATCTGCTAGAGGATATGAATATTATTTCCATCGTTTTAGCTGAGCCAGATTCCCTGTAGAAATATTTCAGTATAGTCAATACTAGGTCTCATGACCAAAAAAATACTCAAAATTGAAGACCCCACCCTAAACTTTTTTTTTTTTGACTCGAGGCATAACAGCTTATTCATACCGTTAATGTACGAAAATTCTGAACGTAATGATCGTAAAAATCAAGAAGTGGTAAAGCTATTAGTTAAAAGAGAAAATGAATGACATTATGTCATGATGAAATGCTTAAGCACCTGATGATCTAGGAAAAGATTTTAATTAAATAGAGTAAGCTGTTGGACTAGGGGAAAACATTGTTTCTAAAGAGGAAGCTTTAATTATCATGTGAGCACGATAATTCCTCTATTAATATTCCTAAAATTACCCCAAAATTCTTATTCAATGCCCATTTATAAGTGTCTATGATATTAACTCCTGAAAATATTGTAACTGACGGAAACTGAACTATTTTTGTAAGCTTTCTTTTTAACCTACACACTAAATCTTTATTCTCCCGAATCGTCGTCTAATTACATCTTTAACTTCAAGAGAATTGTGTAAATACCTCGTCCAACCTTGCCGCGGGTAAAAAATTAATTAAAAGATCTGAAGGAAGTTAACGAGTATAGCATATTCCACGTGGGCGTATTCGGTAGTGGCACCAGTTGTAGAAGCAACGACGTATTGGAACATGTTCGTTATTATCTGGGGTAGGGACGGTTGTGAGGATTTTCTCTGATTTGCCCTTCAACATTTATGCCAGTAGGATTGTTGTAGTACTAACTTACCGCCCTAGACAGTAGTAATAATAAATATTAATCTTTTTATGCCTACACTCATTTACGCTACTCGTTATTCCGAGATTATTTTATCATGACTTCTGACTCCAAGAAATGCTAAAATTTAATTTATATAGTAAATGTGTAACAATAAAAATAATTTTATATATGTACCGTTTAGCGACTGAACTATCACTTTATATCCACTCTCTCATACACACACAAACGTATATATATATATATACTAGGGGCTTCGCCCCTAGGCTCGCTACCCTCGCTCCTCTGTTATGGCTAATAGCGAGATACATAGGGGTGATTATCGGGCAATGTAACAGCTTCCATCCATTTACTGTTGTCACCCTTAATGCGAAGAGCGTTTCATCACTGTTGAGTTATCAGCTTTAAAATCCAATTAAAATCGAAAATTTAAGATATAGACTTGAAATGAGGTTTATATGAATGAGAAAGCTTTCAGCTTTCAGATGATGTAAATATTTTCTTTGTAAGATAAAAACTCGAAGAGCATCGATATTACATCCACATAGGGGACGATATTTCTTGAAAAACTGTGTTTAATTTTTTGATCAAAATATTAGTCAGTTTTAAAGTATTTTTAAACAAATGAGATCTAGTTTGAAAGAGAAACGTCTGTAGTCTTAGATTGTAAAAATATCAAAATTCTACGATCATTTTTTGGCGAGTTATCGTAATCTGAAGATGAAAAAGTCAATATTTTCCCACAAAACATGAAATAAAAGAGAAACTTATAGTCCGACGAAGAGGAGACATGTTTTACTTTGTTTCCCACATTTTTCTGCATCTATTGGTATCAGTCTCGACCCCATACCCCAAGTGGTTTCGGAGGAGATAGCGTGACAAGCTTTTGACAGCTAGGGATGCGACATCGATGTCAATGTTTTCAAAACATCGATGTTTTCATAAAAACATCGATGTTTTAAACATCGATTTATTGAAGCCGATGTTTTTTTAACATCGATGTTTTACGTTGTCTCGATGTTTTTTTTTAAATGAAAAAGTACCCTAATAAAAAAAATTTAACACGTAGCATAATTTTCACACTCGGTAAATGTAAGTCTGAATTCTGAAAAGGACGAATACAAAAAGGGGAATGATTCCTTAGCAAACAGACAAATGGCAATTAACAACCAATGAACCAATCAGAGCGCTCGGAATGTTCCTGACACTCCAGAACTTTCAATGAGGTTTTATTTTACAAATAGTATATACACGAGTGCATCCATTTAAGTTTTTGTTTTGTTCTGGTTTTATATAAGTTGACGTTAATATTATTAGTAAAATGCCTCATAAAAGTACCGTTTGGAAATATTTTTACAAAACCTCTGACAAATTGGCGAAATGCAATATTTGCCTTAAGTCCCTCAAAACTTGTGGCTATACCACGAATTTATCTGGACATTTGAAGGCAAAACGTGGCGGTATTTACAACGAGAATTTTGAGTCATCAATGTAGCCCAAAGCAACCAAGTTTTTGTCATTTGTGTCTGCCCAATCAGAAAGTAAAATTAAATCACCCCTCCACCCCCCCCCCCCACTACTAGCGGAAGTAACATTAATGTTAGAGATTACTAAACCAGTTTTAAAAAATGGATGTTCTAAAGCATCGATGTTTAAAAACATCGATGGTTTTTGGGCGATGTTTTATTAGCATCGATGTTTTAATATTGAATATCGATGTTTCAAATCATCGATGTTTTGTTATCGATGTCGCATCACTATTGACAGCGGCTGCTGCTGTTGCTGTTGCAGCGAGAGTTACTTTTTTTTAGAATACTAGGGGCTTCGCCCCTAGGCTTGCTACGCTCGCTCCTCTGGTGAATCAAGTGATTGAATGACTCAGTAGTTGTTTACAGCGATTGAGTCATTCATTTGTTTACAGTTGAAGCTTCTCCCCCCCTCCCGGCGAAATGGATGAAGCCCGCCTATGGGTGAAAAATTGGATCTTCTTTCATGTCCTTCTGCAAAGGAAGCGAATGAGAAGATTTTTTTGAAGTATTTCTTTAAAATTCAATTAAAAATCGAAATTTTAAGATAGAGACTTGAAATAAAGTTTACATGAATGAGAAAGCTTTCATCTTCCAGTTGATATAAATATTTTCTTTGTAACATAATAAGTCTGAGAGCATCGAATTTATATATCTCGAAACGCATAAATTTTTCCAAAATGTGGGTTTTCAATTTTAATAAAAATATCACTCTGTTTTAAATTATTTTTGAACAAATGAGGTCTTGTTTGAAGGAGAAATGTCTGTAGTCTTAGATTGTAAAAAAAAAATTCTACGATCCTTTTTTGGCGAGTTATCGTAATCTGAACATGAAAAAGTCAATATTTTCCCACAAAACATAAAATTAAAAAAAACTTAAAGTCCGACGAATATGAGACATGTCTTACTTTCTTCCCCACATTGTTCTGCATCGATTGGTATCGGTCTCGACCCCATACCCCCAGCGGTTTCGGAGGAGATAGCGTGACAACCTTTTGACAGCGGCGGCGGCGGCGGCAGCGCCAGTTACTTTTTTTTTAGAATATATATATATATATATATATATATATATATATATATATACTGCTGGCCACTGTAAATGCAACACCCTGAAGGAAACATGCAAATAACACGAAATTGCATTACACGAACATGCATTAGCGGAGGGGAGATATGCAAATGATTAGACGCACATCACGTGCGCCTGTGGCGCCACTTCAAAGCTCTATTTAAGGCTTGGAGATTTCGACGATTTCAAGTTCGGCAATTGTGTTTTTCTTGTGGTTTTTTTCAAAAAAACGATCAATTATGCCTCGTCGAAAACAGCGATCATCTTTTGATCAAGAATCCGAGTTCGACAGAGGAAGGATAGTGGCCTACCGAGATTGTGGATTATCTTTCAGGGAAATCGGTAGTCGTGTTGGACGAAACCAAACAACTGTAATGCGGATATGTGATCATTGGATGCAGGAGGGTACGACGGACCGGCGTGTTCGATCGCATCCACCTCAGCGCACCACTTCACGTGATGACAGGCAAATTGTGCGCATGGCAGTGACGGATCGCTCAGTCACATCACGAACCATAGCACAGCACATGCAGTGTGTAACGCATCATCCAGTGTCTGCGCGTACCATTCGACGCCGTTTAGAGCAGAGTGGTCTGTCCGCAAGACATCCATTGCTTTGTCTACCCTTGACGCAGAACCACAGACGTCTCCGCCGCCAATGGTGCGATGACAGAAGGACGTGGACGGCAGAATGGAATGAAATTGTCTTTACTGACGAGTCACGCTTCTGTCGGCAACACCACGATGGTCGCATTTGAGTCTGGAGACACCGTGAAGAGATGATGCTGAACAGCTGCGTTATGCACCGCCACACTGGTCCTGCACCGGGTATTATGGTATGGGGCGGTATTGGATATCACTCTCGCAAACCTCTAGTACGCATTGCCGATACTTTAAACAGCCAGCGCTACATCTCCGAGGTGTTGGAGCCAGTTGTCCTTCCTTACCTTCAGGGCTTGCTCACAGCCATATTTCAACAGGATAATGCGCGACCACACGTGGCACGCATTGTCCAACGGTTCTTCGTGAATCGCCAGATTGAATTGCTTCCCTGGCCGCCTCGCTCTCCGGATCTTTCGCTGATAGAAAACATGTGGTCCATGGTTGCTCTACTATTGACCCAGATTCCATCCCCAGCTGCCACAGCAGATTAACTTTGGCAACGTGTGGAAACTGCTTGGTCTGCTGTACCCCAGGAACTCATCCAAAGTCTCTTCTAATCGATTCCGATGCGTGTGGCAGCGGTGATCTCCAACAATGGCGGCTACTCTGGCTACTGATTTAGACAGGAACCACACTTCACAGAAGTCTATAAATTTAATCATTTGATATTTGGTCAACATGTTATCTACAAAATAAATTTTGTTGTGATATCTCTTGTCTTTCTCGGAGTTGCAATTTGGGTGGCCAGCAGTGTATATATATATATATATATATATATATATATATATATATATATATATATATAATCTATTTATTTTTAGCATCAATCTGTGGCAATGGTTCTCACCCTTTTATACCTCGCGTACACCCTCGAAATGTGTATGTAACAGATGTATCCCTTGCATAGAGAGATAAATATATAGCTATAGTGTAACAATGTCTATAAAATTAAACATACATACATACACATATATGTTTATATATATATATATATAATCTATTTACTTTTAGCATCAATCTGTGGCAGTGGTACTCACCCTTTTATACCTCGCGTACACCCTCGAAATGTGTATGTAACAGATGTCTCCCTTGCATAGACAGATAAATATATAGCTATAGTGTAACAATGTCTATAAAATTAAACATACATACATACACATATATGTATATATATATATATATATATATATATATATATATATATATCCTATTTGAACTTCCTTTCTCATAAGTTAACGTTGAAACACATTTGAAGGGTAACACTAAAAGCCTCTTAGCTTACTTTTAAATCAATGTCAGATAAAAGTTACTAGTGTCAACCCAGTCTGTTCTCATTTTGTCCACTATTCCTTTTTTTAGTGAGAATAATTGGTTATTACACTTTTTAGTTTAGGGATAGCAGTACATGTTTAGTTGATTTTATAGGATTTTTATGATGTTTTTTGCCTTGGCAAGAAGCCGAAATCGAGATGCTTATATACCTTAGGCGACATTCTCGATTGTTCTAGAAAAGAAAAATTCCAGAGCTCGACAACCACGCCACCTTGGTGAAATTTCATTGGACCTCAGGATATACAAAAAATCGCAAAATTTGTCGCCAAAAATCTCGAAAATATTACCAAAGGCATACTGAAATCTCGAGTTCAGAAACGGTAAAAAAACGGTATTAACACAAAATAAACATAAATTATACGCCAATATTCGCAAATATTTGCAGTTATGTACAACAATATAATACATGTCAAATCTAAAATGAGCTAAAACAGACGCCAACATATATTTAAACAAGTTTATTGTCTCTTGTGTGTCGGCCTGTGGGTGCATTTAAAACACGTGCTACTGAAATTCTCAAACATGGGTGTAAATCTCGCTGTGAGACAAAACATAAAATCCCTTCCTTTACTTAAAACTACCCAGACACATTTAAAATTTAACT